>JADLSH010000097.1:1200000-2400000 GCA_016169945.1 Trachythela sp. YZ-2020 | reverse complement strand
TCTACTCTTGTTTCTAAGGTTTTGAGCTTTCATTCTTGCTGCCGTTTTCCAACTTTGGTAATGGCTTTCCCTTTGTCTTCAAATTTTCTTTGAGGGGAGATGTTTTGAATGACAGTATACAAACTTTCATTTTCTTGCTTCAATTTTTCTATATCCACTTTAGCTTTATCAATTGTTGTTTGCATTTTGTTTACCAGTGTCGACGTCGCGTTATATTTAAGGTTTAGTAGTGTATTTTGACTTGTAACCAGTGTGTTAGCCTTTTCGAGTTGTAATATATCACTTTGCAAGGCATTCACCCTTTCAGCTGTTACAAGTTCCTTTTGTTGCACAGCGAAACTCTTGACTTTCCTGAGCAGATCTTCACAAATTCTCCCCCTTGTCCCAACGATTTTCCGTGCCGCCTGAGAGCAACTTTTCTGCAGGTTTTCCTCCACTCTGGGACAGTCTTCTTGAATCTTCGTAGGATATTGTTTACTTAGAAATGCATTTAAAATTTGCACATATGAATATTCGATTAGTACGCTTTGCTTGGTCTGGTACCAAGAGTTTAGTTGTTCCCAAGGCAGCTGAATTGTGAAGGCAATATCTTTAGCTTCATCGCCCAATTTTTTAATAAAGGGCGAGTAATGCTCAGTATCAACAACTATATATTTTTTAAATTTTGTATTAGAATATTTCTCCAATGCATTGGCCATCACCATGGAAGGATTTATTTTCGAATTTTGCCCAATGTGCGCTAAATGCGCCGGAAGTTAAAAAATGACAGGAAGTAAAAATGCTGAGCAATAATACCGCAGCTTCAAATTTTACAACCTGAAACAAAGCCCGTTCTTTTAGCTTCAATTTGATACATTGAGAGGCATATTATGAAATATAAAGTGAAAATGTTTGTCTTCGAAGACAAATGAATACCGTATGAATGCCGTTAATTTGACAAATTTAATGGGGACTATTAAGCAGGAGGGAGGGAGGGGTATGGTTTATTTTCCCAACATCATTATACATTGTGCATTTATCTATATAGCTAGGTACTGTCCAAAACTTTTTTGTCACTGATTGTATTCTTGCCAGCGTGCTGGATAGTATTTCAATCACCAAAAGATTATGTTAATATGATAGGGTTTCTACTTGGTTTAAAATGTTGAAAATTACCGAATAACCGAATAACTGAACATTGTCTTGTCTTTAAAAAAATTCTAGTAGCCTAGGAATTGGGCGTAAATTGAGACACGCCTACCTGGCTTTAATGCGGGTCGCATGGGAACACTTGGTACTGTATTCATAATATCTAAATCAGAATTTGCTTCAGCAATGTATGACGCCCTATCTAGAGGTGGAGGCAAATATAGAAATATTTATATATATGGTCCTGCGAATTGCGGGAAAACATTTCTAGTTTATCCTCTGAAGAAAATATACGAATGTTTTGTCAACCCTGCTTCTGGAAATTTTGCTTGGTTAGGAATTGAATTGGCCGAAGTTGTCCTACTTAATGATTTCAGGTGGAAACCATCGCTGATACCGTGGTGCGAGTTCTTACAGGTGTTAGAAGGTGACACGGTCCATTTTCCAACACTCAAAAATCAAATGAGCAAAGATATCGTACTCGAAAAAGACACACCATTCTTTGCAACAAGTGACGCACCACTTGTTCTGATCAACCACGGATCTATCGATCGCGTCAACACAGAAATGATGAGTGTCAGATGGCGAATGTTTCAGCTGCATAGACAAATTCCGCGTGACGAACAGAGAAACATAAGCTGTGTGGTCGTTGCTTTGCCGAACTGATTTTAAACGCTGAACATGAAGCAATGTAAAATTATAAATGTACTTTAATACAACATACAATTGAAATTGTTAACAAATATGCATTTAGCCCTTCCCTAACTATTTTGCTCATGACGCGTAACGAATCCCACTTGATTTCAAGTCAAACTTTAGGGCAAAGGAGTGCAATAAGAATATTTATTGGGCTGTTTCTGCTTTACGTGTTGTATTTATGTCAAATAAATTGATTAGTTTGTTTACATTTAGTGTATTCAATTATATGAAAAGAAAAATCGTAGTTTCTTCGACGGTTCCCACTATTTATAGTGTATGATTATATCATATTTCAATTAGTAATTGTATAAAGTGGGAACTGTGGACATTTAGGCCCTTTTCTATGTTTTTAATTTAGAACACACGCGTATTTTCGACCAAAATGTTTATAGAACTCTTACACACATATTGTGCGTTTGGTTTTTCAACAACGATCAAATTCATGTGACAAAACATGGAAATTAGTGAGCTGGCAAGTGTGGGATTCGTTGACACGGAAGCATGCAATGCAACACGTTTCCATAGTAACTTGGTTAATATTTCGTTCTAAACCGGTCTGTTATGTTCCTTGTATATCTCAAGGATTGATAAGGATTCAAATACAAACACAACTGTAAAATTGCTATTAGTTTAATGGCTTCCTAAGAGAGAGAACTATACATCATGAATAAATTAGATACTCGAGCCTGCATGATCAGGTATAACCGCTGATCATTACAACTTCCTTATAAAACAAAAACAAAACAAAATGTCTCCTAGTCTGAAATGTTTCAATTAAATGTTCAACTAAGTGTCCTAAACAAAACTTATGATCTAGTCCATCGCATAGTCATTAAATCTTGCGGGTCTTCTAATTATTCGTCCTCTTGAAGTTGTTCGTAGTCCTGGTGATCTCGACGTGATATTGGAGGTGGTATCCGAGGTGGTATCCGAGGTGTTATTTTCAGTGGTAGGTGTTACCGTACCATCTAAAGGTGGTAACTGTGGGACTGACTGAAAATTATCAAATGGTTCACTTGAACTGGATGGACTCTCATCAAATAGTTCACTTGAACTTGATGGACTTTCGAGATTTGATCAACATTCTTCTGTTTCTACGGTATTCTCCTCCATCCTCAGTTTTGATCCTGAAAGATCTTGGGGTGTCAGCCTTGTCGATCACAATACCAGGTTTCCAAAGTCCTTTCATCCCGACTCTGATTCTATCTCCTTTCTTGATCTCAGGAAGAGACTTTGTATGTTGATCATAGTGGATTTTTTGTTTCTCTTGTTTGAGATGTAGCATCATCTTGACTTTGTTGTGGTCAATGATTCTCGGTTGAAGTTGTGCTGCTGTGGTGGGTATCGTTGTGCGAAGTCTTCTGTTCATCAGAAGCTGAGCAGGTGATGCAATACCATCAATAGGGGTGTTTCTGTACTCCAGCAGACTAAGGTACGAATCTTTGCCATCCTTCTTTGCTTTGATCAAGAGATTTTTCACGGTTTGAACAGCTCTTTCCACTAGACCATTTGCTTGTGGATTTAGCGGACTGACAGTAGTGTGCTTGAATTCCCACTTATCGGCAAACTGTTTGAATTCACCAGAGGCATATTGGGGTCCATTGTCACTGATAACTTCTGATGGAATCCCATGTCTCGCAAAGATTGACTTTGTGTGGGTGATGATTGTCGCACTCTTGGTGTTCGGTAGCTTGGACACTTCAAAGAATCTTGAGTAATAATCAACCATCAGTAGATAATCCAAATTATCTAATGTAAACAAATCTGTGGCAACCATCTCCCATGGGTTGTCCGGTACTCTGAATGGAATCATCGGTTCTTTCGCGTTTTCTCTTCTGTGTTCTTGACATATATAACACTTTGTTACCATATCGGTGATTTGAGAATTCATTCCTGGCCAATAGAGTACATCTCTGCCTCTTCTCTTGGATTTCTCTATTCCCATGTGGCCTTGGTGTATCTTCTCTAACATCTCTTTTCTCAGTGTTGATGGTACAACTATGCGGTCGCTCTTGAAAATTATATCATCTATTACAGACAGTTCGTCTCTAATGTTCCAGTATTCTCGTATGCTTTCGTTCACTTGAGATCTTCTTTCTGGCCATCCTGACAGGATTGTTTCTTTTAGATCGTTCAGTTGCTTGTCTTCGTTGGTCGCTTTCCTAATCTCCTCTAACTTGGACTCGGTAGCTGGAAGGTTAGAAGTGATTAGGTGTACTTGGAAGTTCATCTCTTTCTCCATGCTGTCGTCAGCTGTTTCAGGAAGTGGTGCTCTTGAAAGCATATCTGGAACCACCAGCTCTTTTCCAGGTTTGTTGATTATCGTGTAGTCGTATTTCTGCATTCTGAGAAGTAATCGCTGCAAACGTGGTGGCGCTGCTGACAGTGGCTTCTTGACGATACTTTCTAACGGCTTATGATCAGATTCGATGACCACTTTCTTGCCATACGTGTACTGGTTGAAACGCTCGATGCTGAATTGAACTGCCAAGAGTTCCTTTTCAATCTGGGCGTATCTTGATTCCGCATCTGTCAAGGATCTTGAAGTATATGCTACAGGACTTCCTCCCTGTAGCAAAACTCCACCAAGTCCAGTCGGAGATGCATCGCAGCTGATTGTGACAGGCTTGGTAACATCAAAAAACTTCAATATTGGACCTTCTTCTTTGGTCAACAGATTCGAAAAACCATTGGAAATCGATATCCTTTCTCAACAATGTTCTGATTGGTTGCGTTACTGTTGCAAGGTTTGGAATGAACTTGCCCAGGTAATTTACAGTTCCCAGAAGTCTTTCCACACCTTTCTTATCTGTTGGCGCTGGCATATCTTTGATGGCCTTTACTTTCTCCTCATCAGGTTTTATTCCTTCTTCTGTGAGCTTGTGGCCAACATACGTGACTTCAGTCACCTTGAATTCACACTTATTCTTGTTTAGTGTGAGATTGATTCCCTCACATCTCTGCAGAACTGACTCTAGACGTTGATCATGCTCCGCCTCAGTTGCTCCATGAACCAATATATCATCGATGTCCGTCTCGACTCCTTCTAAGTCACCGAAATGCTGACTCATTCTTTTCTGGAAAACTTCTTGAGCGGACTTGATCCCGAATGGAGTGCACACATAACAATATCTGCCAAATGGAGTGTTAAAAGTGGTTAGCAGCTGACTTTCAACGTCCAAAGGAATTTGCCAGTAACCATGGTTGGCATCTAACTTAGAGAACCATTTAGCATTTGCCATGCGTGTTGTGATGTCCTCAATGGTGGGTAGTTGATAGTGTTCATGCTTGATAGCTTTGTTGAGGTGTTGCGGATCTAGGCAAATACGAAGATTACCATTTGATTTTTCCACAACCACCATCGAACTGACCCAGTCTGTTGGTTTTTCCACTTTGCGAATGACGTTTGCTCTTTCCATTTCATCTAGTTCTGCTCTGACTCTATCATGAAGAGCAGCTGGTATCGTCCTTGGAGCGTTAACCACTGGTGTTACACTTGGATCTACCTCAATGTGATAGGGTTTTTCCAAGCGACCTAACCCTGTAAATACATTGGCGTATCTCTTTGTTGTTTCCTCTTTCCAATCTTGTGATGACTTGGGCTTTAGAGGAGTTTCCACAGTGTTCATCACCACTTTGATTAAGCCAAGTTCTTGAGATGATTTCAATCCCAGTAATCCTGGTTGGTTAGTATCGACAACGTGAAATGTCATTTTCTTCTTGATATTGTCTTTCGATTGTACCGCTAACTGAATTGTTCCCAATACAGCTAAGTTGTCCCCAGAATAACTGACTAATTTGCTGCTGCAGGTGTTCAATCTTGGTTTTGATCCCATTATCTTGCCTAGCTGTTGTGCTGGTAGTATGTTGACTTGGGATCCTGTGTCAACTTTGAGTCGTGTGGCTTTTCCATTTATGGTGGTCCTCACAAACCATTCATCATTCTGGACCTCAGTTGTAACCGCTCCTACGAAGAGTGTTTCTTCTTGGTCTGAGTTTTCTTGATGTTCCAAATGATGGATTTTCTTGTTTGATCTACACATACTTTTGAAGTGATTGGGCTTTTGACAATTATGACAAGTTTTTCCATATGCTGGACACTCCTTTTTGCCATGCTTTGCTCCACAATTTCTGCAGTCGAATACGATAGTCTGATTAGGCTTTTCTAGTCGACTTGGTTTTTTCCATTGCTCTTGGTTATGGGTTTTCTTTTGGTTTCTCTTGCCATTGTTGATTCCATGGACCATTGATTCATTTTGCATATCTTTTAAATGCCTATCCGTGGTTTCCGCAGCTCTCACTAGTTCTCATGCCTTTTCAAGAGTTAAGTTTGGTTCTCTGAGAAGTCTTTCTCTTGTCCTTTATGAGATAGTTTTTTAGAGCTCCAAACTCGCACGTTTCACAAAGTTTCTTTAATGTAGTCACATATTGCTCTATTGTTTCATTGTTCTCTTGAGCTCTTGTGAAGAAAACATATCTTTCATAGCTAACATTCTTCTTCGGTTCGCAATATTCATCGAATTTCTCAATTACTTTGTCGATCTTCTTATCGTCGCCTTCCTCTTCCCAGATGAGGGTATCATACACGTCTAAAGCTTCGTTTCCCACGACCGTAAGAAATGTAGCTACTCGGGTTGCTGTATTTTTCTCGTTTATTCCCGTCGCAATTTCGTAATTCAGATATTTCTGTTTAAATTTCTTCCAATTGACCGATATATTCCCACTGTTTAACTCTAGTGGTTTTGGCGGCGGCAAACCTTGATTCATTGCCATTGTAGGTTGTGTCTGTACTGTATTTTCTTCGGCTGGATTTGACTTTTAACTTCGATGTCCAATCTTTTCGCAACTTCTCACTTGTTCTGCTAACAAGTTTGCTTAGTGCGAAGTTTAATATACAGGGCTACCTTTTACACCTGACACCATGTTATGTTCCTTGTATATCTCAAGCATTGATAAGGATTCAAATACAAACACAACTGTAAAATTGCTATTAGTTTAATGGCTTCCTAAGAGAGAGAACTATACATCATGAATAAATTAGATACTCGAGCCTGCATGATCAGGTATAACCGCTGATCATTACACGGTCTGCCTGCAATACGGCGTTAATTCGCCTAGGCATACTTGTAATTATATTGTTTACATAAAGTTTGTATAACTCTAGTCTTAAATTGTTCCCATGTCTCCCGTACAATCTGGGAGTCTCTCACTTGAGACTCAAGCTGTTTCTTTACTATATGAAACATGTTTTCGATTTGATTTAAATCTGGAGATCTGGCTGGAATAGAAAATAATTCACAACACTCTTTCTTTATAGCTTTCTGAGCAGCTAGGCTTCGCTGAGATGGATCGTTGTCCATTACGAACCATTTTCTTCCACGCTTGCGCGAGAACAGAACAGGAAATTTGTTTCGTACGAACCAAGCGAAATACGTTCCAGTCATTTTCTCGTATTCTTCAACCATTACAACTCCCTGGTTGTAAGAAATTGCGACCAGTAAGTGAAGCCGTTTCCCACCTGCAAGGTTTTTCGATCCCTTTGCAGTAACTTGTAAACCCTCCGTCTTTTTTCTCCACACACGTCCTCTTGGGGCTAATGCGTCACTAAGAGGCTGTGTCTTATAAACAAAAGAGACCCCGTCTAAATAGAATGCAATATTTCGCGAGAAGAAATCATGTTTGGTGGAAAGTATCTTCTTGCACTCTTGCGCAAATGCCTTCCGTTTCTTGCAATCACGGTTTGTTAATACCCCTTTTTTACGAGCAGGAAGATAATCAAAACCAGCCGCTTTCACCTCTCGATAAATTGTCTGGTAGGAGACTTGCCGCGATAGCATTCCGCTGTGCACAAGCAAGCGCTTAACAGTAAAATTTGGGTCTTGATCACGAAGAGTCTTTATTGTTCTTATCAATTTTCTCCGATCTCTCTCCGTCAACTTCTGTGGCCTTCCAATCTTATTGCGCTTCTTCAAATCTTGCTTGCGCTGCACTTTACCTCTTAGAATAAGAGAAACAGACGATTTAGATATTTTCGCCTTTTTAGCAATCACTCTGCATGAATACTTTTTCTCTTTGCCCAGTAAAAGGACATATGCTCGCGTTGTATCGGAAATGGTTGAATTATGCTTCATCATTGATAGGTTACGAAAAGAACAAGCTCTGATTTATTATGCATTCTATGCGCTTTATAATACTACCTCTTCAAGAGCAAGCCGGGTGTATACGTTGACATAGTATTTTCCAGACGTGTAACACAATAAGCACTTATCGATAATTGCATTTTGTTATCAACACGTTTACGTACTCAAATATCCAGATAACTCAAGAGGTTCTTCTTGCGTGGAGAAATGTCGAAATCCGCATGGTTTATTTTCCCAACATCATTATACATTGTGCATTTATCTATATAGCTAGCTACTGTCCAAAACGTTTTTGTCACTGATTGTAGGTAAACTTCTATTTAGCTTTTTGGGAAATTCATGTAGTAATTTATAAGTCACATGTGGACGCCATGTTTTTTTATACTGCGAATGCGCACTTAAGTATGTCGCGCATTTCTGGCAATGAATTATGATATTGTCACGATAGTGATAAAACTGATATTACCAAGCCCCTCATGTGATAACCTGTTTATTACATACTTGTTCCTTTATCAGACTTCAAATATGGGACATATTAAAGAATGAGCTTCCTTTACCAAGGCTTTTCAGATCCTTTTGCATGGCTTTAAGTGCTTCTCAGCTTTGTTGAACAAGGTGAAGGGGATTTAACTCATTACTCAGCCAGGGTAGTCCTTTTCTTTTACGTACCAATTAAAATGAAGTATCCGTAAAGACAGAAGTTCATAGTTCGTACTCTCCGTCTGGTTTTCGTATGTTGATGAAAAGCCATGAAATTGTCCATAACCTCCGGTCCTTTAACTTCTAAGACGTCATCCGTATTATGTTTTCTTATTCTACCTCTGACGTTCTTATGTTGGTATTTGAATTTTTATTTTCAACAATAAACTAGTCTACTGACACAGCGGCCATCTTAAATGTTTTGAGCGGGACAAAATGGGATATCAGTGACAAAAAACGATATCAGTGACAAAAAACGATATCAGTGACATATCGTTTTTATGTCACCCTGTTATTGTCCGGATAGAGGCACAAGTATGTGATAAATATATATATTTTTTTATGAAAATAAAGCAATCTGATTGGCTAGCGAGCGTTTCAGAGCGGTCCGGATTTTTGCATCCAGCCTGCTCTGAAACGCATCTGGCCTTCTCTGAAACTCATCTGGCCCGCTCTGGATTACGCGACAAAACACAGGAGTGAAACAATTTTTAGATTAAAAAATCTACCCAAAAAGTTAAAAAAGATAGCCTAACGATAGTTACAGTACAAACATGAATTGCATCAACTCTAAAGGCTTCATACTAAGCACAATGCGCCGAGAAAACTAATACATTTGTTTTAAATGCTCATGTATTGCAGTATTTGTCCACATTAAAGTTAAAAAAATACAATTTAAACAGATATCATAGAAGAAAAAACGTTTCTCCATACATAAAACTTAAAAACATGGACCAATCGTAGTGAAAACATGATTTTTCTGCCCATTTGTTCAAGTACTTTTAGAGTACATATTGTAAACAAAAAAAGAGTAAAGCCTTGGCCCTTGGCAAACAAAGTTGAGGCTATATGTTTTTTTATCGTGAAACGACCAGAAAAAAATTACAGCATACCTTGTTCATTGTCCAGTTTTAGTGGAAAGCGTTGATCGAAGTCAAAACACATGCATTCACTGCATGATTCACTTTATAAGTTTTTTATAGGCAAAGCAAGTAAACATGAAGATATCCTTGTCGAAGGAACACTGAACACCAGAAAACCAGGCCAAATCCTTTCATTCCTATGCTTTTCTGCTGCCATATTTAAAAAAGTATCGTGTATATTTTTACAGAAACTATGTTTTTAGTGTGTTTCTTGCCAGTGTGTTTCGTCTTCGTGTTTTCTTTCAACGTTCAAATTTTGTCAGCCTGCAATGATCAATTGCACTGATCTCAAATTATTTCGCTACGTTCTGGAGTTACTTAAGGTGGCTACACCAATTTTGCAACCCGTCCAATTTATGGAAATTGGGTTAAAAGTACTTCAATACTTTCACAATAATTTTAAGAGAAAAACTACTTATCATTCTCTAAAATTGAATAACGGTGGTTCCCTATATTAATCAAGATTTCGTTTCATGTAAAAATTAGTAAATAGGAGGCACAAGCCTTGGTAAGGTGGGGGAAATGCCAAAAATGTGCTTTTCCCCATAAATTTTGTCCCAAAACAGCAAGTTCAATGCATTTTCCTTTCCCTGCTCAGGCTCCTGTCTCATTGTTAATAATTTTCACAGTAAACGAAATGTCTATGACAAATAAATAAAATCAGGTCATAACAAGACTTAGTATGATAGATTATGGTGGTGCGTAGCTCATAAGTTTATCTGAGAAGTGGAGATAATGCTGCTATTGTTTATGAGTGAATAATGGCTTGAGATTGTTCTCATTAAAATTACTCGTTACATAGGAACAAGTAACTGGAGTATATCTATACAGAATATACTATAATATGGATGGCACCTGTCTTAAATTTATATAGCAAAATTAAATATTTTTGTTCCCTGCGATATTCTAGGGGCATGAGACCCAATATTTTGAGTCTATCTGGATATGAAACGTCATGTGGTGGATAATTTAGGATAAATTTCGTTGCGTGCCTTTGCACATTCTCGATTAGAGCTCTGTGCTTAATTGTTGAAGGAATTGTGGAACAATATTCAAGTTGTGGTTGAACTAAGGAACAAAATAGAAGCTTTCTGGTATTGAAAACAATGAACCTTACTCAACTCACGAATGTGATTACACGTCCCGAATCTCGAACTTGCCCAGATCATATCTGGTGCACTCACACTGAGCAGATGATCAACATAAGGGCTTTAAACAACGGAATGTCAGATCACATTCCCATTATCTCAACCAGGATATACAAGCATGTAAGTCCCCCCCAAAGGAAATCACTCGACAATTACTTACTGTGACATTAAGAACTTAGACCATAATAAATTTATTGCAGCACTTAAGAAATTGCGCCTTTGGTACAAAATATTTAATGTCGTAAATGAACACCTTCCTTTGAAACAAAAACGAGTTAAACGAAGTGTACAACCCAAGTGGTTTAATAATAAGATTAAAGAAGAGATAACGGCATGCAATAAATTATATCAAACAGCCAGAAAAAGCCGAACCATTGCTGATTGGGCAAATTGCGAAGAATAAAGTTACTCGCAGTATAAGAAACACTAAGAAGAACTATTCCAGCGATAAATTTGATGAAAACAACAAAACTCTAGGAAACTATGGGATTTGATTAAATGTTTATCTAAATATGGTGCAGATAAAACTCACAAAATACAACTGTTAACCGAAGGGGATCAGACTATAACCAATAAAACAGCTATAGCTTCAACGTTTAATTCCTTTTTGGTCGAGCAACAAGTGAATTTGGCAACCAACAACATGTCACAAGAATCCAGTTCAACTATATTCTGGCCAACACGAGGATTTATTATTCAGCATTCCACATGTAACAAAGCAAAGAATCGCTGAGCTGAATCAACACATAAAGCCACGGGAGATGATTAGTGCTAAACTGCTAAGAATTGGAGCACCAGCGATTACCGAGCCACTACGCCGATTGATCAACCATTGCATTGATGCAGAGACGTTTTCAAAAAAAAGTTGCTTTGCTTTTTAAAAAGGCAAGAAGAAAAAAGGCAAAAAAACTAATTATACCGGGGGGGCAAAAAGTACGACTGTTTTGATTAGTATTATTAACTAAAACTAAAGAGCTATTACACTTAAACAAGTTTCTTTGCATTCAGCGATGTCTAACTTAAATTTATATACATGTGCATTTTTCATGCATATTTGACTGAGATAGCTGCGTTTAAACTTGACTAAACACTTTCGGAACTGTCGAGAATTAGCTAAAAACGGCCTATTAAACTAATTTGATAACCATTAGCATTTTACGCAAGTATTTGTTTAAATGAAGTGAAGTCGAAGTTAGAAGGCCAAATGTTAGAATAAAAGAGCATATCTATTCAAGAAATATTTCTAACTTCAACTTCACTTCATTTAAATAATACTTACGATAAAATGGTAACGGTTATCAAATTAGTTTAATAGGCCGTTTTTAGCTATTTCTCAACAGTTCCAAAAGTGTTTAGTCAAGTTTAAACGCAGCTATCTCAGTCAATATTGCATGAAAATGCACATGGCATCAGTGTTGTAAATACTCGTTACTAAAGTAACGTGTTACTAATTACTAATTACTTTTTTAGTAATTTCTCGGTAATTAATTACTTTTACTACGAAAGTAATTTTGTAACGTAATTAATTACTTTTTGAAAGTAACGAGTAACGTTGGAAAGAGCTGAATCTTTTAAAGATTATCTAAGTAACCGTCTACAGTATGTGAATATTTACGGTCATCGTTCTCCGTTAAATAATGTCAATGCTGGTTTTCCTCAGGGCAGTATCTTGGGACCAATCCTCTTTCTTCTCTTCAGAAATGACCTTCTGTCTGCGGTACATAATTCCACCATTGATATTTATGCAGATGATACGACTCTTAGTTACTCATCTGATGTAGAAGCCACCCTTATCAATATCCCAGCAGCATTCCAAAATTATTTAGATGGCATCTCTAGTTGGTCTGTTCAAAACAAAATGGTTGTAAATGTTAAAAAGACAAAGTCCATGCTTGTCACTGGAAAACGACTAGGTGCCAAGCTTGAAACTCGAACATTACCTTTAAATCTTAATAACGAGAATATAGAGCAAGTGGCCCGTCAGAAACCTCTTGGTGTCAACATCGATCTAGAATTATCATTTGATAAGCATGTTGAGGACGTCTCGAGAAAACTGTCTCAACGTCTTGGTGTCTTACGAAAGATAAAATGGTTCCTTCCATTAAAGCAAAGAAAACAATATTATAACACAATGGTAAAACAAGTGATGTTATTAAAATGGTTCCTTCCATTAAAGTAAAGAAAACAATATTATAACACAATGGTAAAGCAAGTGATGTTATATGGTGCAACCATATGTCAAAACAATTCTAAAGCTGCAGAAACGTGCCATGTGAATAGTTTTGGACGCAGATACAAGGTATAATAGTGTAGCATTATTTCAACAGCTCAACTGGCTGGCATTCCATGATGAAGTAAAAAGAAATAAGTGCATTATACCATACAAGCGCCTTCACAACAGCTGTCCACCATACCTAAGGATATTTTAACCCAAAATGCAGACCTCCAGACGGTGTTCAGGTCATTATAGTCAAAGGAACTTAGTGTGTCCTCGCCACAACCGCGTTACAGAGGGGGGAGGAACATTTCAAGTTACTACATGCAAACTTTGGAACTGACTCTCTGCTTATCTAAAAACGGTTGACCTGTCTGTTATGTCCTTCAAAAAGGAACTATTTAGTTACTCTTTTAATACTTACAAAGACATCGAGAATTTTACCATGACTCATCAAGACTTAAAATTTTTTAATGTAGCTGTGTTAGTAATTTTTATTGTACATAGTTCTGTATATCTAGAATCTTTGGTGTAATTTTTATCTTAGTGAGAGGGCCACTTGTTTATCGGTTGAAATACTGTTTGGTGCTACCCTCATGAAATAAAGTTGATTTGATTTTGATTTGATGGAAGCTACACAAAATGAAACTGATGATATTGGCATAATAGAGAGGTATCTTATATTAGTGAAGTACCGGAGTCTAGGTTTTTATCAACACTTCACAATCTTAAATGACAGATACATGTACTTAAGTTATGATTCAAGCACTGCATACATTCCAACTTTTAAGGCCTGCCTTTCATGACTTAAAGTGTTTAATGCTTTGACATCAGAAAAGTAACATATTAGCGATATTACCTAGTGCTGTGCAATGTCCGTTTTTTTTGGCTCTGGCTTCGGCTCCAGCTGCTTTACAGTTCTGAACTTAGACTGAACTCCGGCTCCGGAATGTTTTACGGCTCAAATCTGTTTCTGGCTGGTTAGTTCGCAAATCACGGTATAAGTCTATTGCTGGATAATAAAGGATATTATTCCGCTCAATTTTGTTACCAGGTTTCCGTAAACAAGGAAAACTGAAATACTAAATATATCTCTATAATTTACCGGCTGGGAGGTCCGCACTGGAAAAATATTTTCCCAAGGTCTCAGAAGCGGCTCGAGACCGAAGGGTCTCAGAAGCGGCTCGAGACCGAAGGTAGAGGGATGCTTCTGAGAACGAGTAAGTCTGAGGTAGAGGGATGCTTCTGAGACCCAAACAGTAAATAACATATTTATTTTTTTTGCTCCATAGTAAACTAAATCATGAAAAATTTCCAGTGTTGCTAACTAAGTTTGAGATCAGTGGTGTTGCATAATCAAAGGCTCAAAGCATCGCTGAAAAACATTGAACAGCAAGCATGTGAAACCAGACAAGAAAACATAAAGAAAACGTATATTTTCAGTAGAGATGTACACACTTTTTTCAAGATTATGGTAGCTACAAAACCTAGCAATCAAGTCAATGAATTGTGGGGTTTCGGCGCTTTACATGTATCGTGGCTTTGACATTTAAGGGCAGCTGAAATGCTGAATACTGCATGTAAAACAAATACAATTTTTTTGTAAAACAAAACAAATACAGTACAAATATTTGGTCCATTTTTTCGCATTTTGGTCAGAATAAAGTTAATTCCACTGTACATTCTGATTAAGAAAGTCCATATAATTTTTTTCAGCTTTTTTTTTCATTTAATTATTTTTTAAAAAAAATTTTTAAAAAAATAATTATCACTCTGTACTATTTTTTGTGCAGAAAAACGTGAGGGTCGCGTATCGTGATGGAGCAATAAGGAGGCTTGAATTTAGTTACGGACCTGGAGTTAGGGGACCAAAAAAACAAACAAAAATTACCAACTACAAGGAAAATTTTACAAGATTAAATTTAATAAAAAATAAAAAACAAAAAAAAAAAAAAAAACACAACAAAACACACTAACCCAAGGTAGGCACCAAAAAAATATATATATGCCACTAAATGACCAGCCTGATTTTAATGAATGATTTTGACAGTGTGCAATGCCTGAACGTCACTGTTCTCAACAGAGCAATCGTATAATAAATTCACACACAAACAAGAACTGTCAGTATCAAAAGTTGATGATGATTTCTTTTAAAATAGATATTTTATATATCTCATAGAAAGACATATGACAGAGTATGTGTATGTTGAGATCTATGTCCTATGAACAAATATGCATGCATTAGTGAGTGATGTGTGATGCTTCAATTAGACATAACTTTCCTCATCAGAGAAGATCACAGACGCAATAATGACTTGTTGCAATGTTAAGCTTTGAGACAACAGACACTCTTTTAGATTTAATGCACTTTCAACAAATTCAAATAATCAAAGTCATTCTGACTCTCCAGCTGGAGCTGAGATAAAGCACAGCAAACTCCGGCTCCAGCTCCGGCAGACAAAAAGCACTAATATTACCATAAATGGCAATATCGTACCCACATGTTTTTATAGCACCTATAATTTCTAAGCATTTTAATGTATTATGATTTCGATAAGGTGTTTCGTACATTGGAGAATCAAACTAGACGTGATTTAGTTCCACAATATACATTTTGGTTCTTACCATTTAAACAGTCATAAGCTAGTCATAAATAGTGAAGACATATATTTTTATTTATAATACATTTGTTTAGCCACGTAACCGACGATCATGAGTTGACCAACTTCAGCTTGTTTGAACATATAGCTGATAGTCTACCCGAAGTCCTCTTGGAAGAAAACAACGCTCAATAAGGAACAACGCTCTGGAAACAATTATCGTTCTTTAGAAGATAAAAGAGAAAAAGCTTTCAATGCCTTATACAATGACGTCCATATCACGATAAAAAGGATCACATCGCCACCGATTTATTGTTCGCATACCAGGATAGAGATCTTATAAACAAGCACATGCTTGTTACTATCCAAGGTGAAGATGCGCATGGAAACGGAGTTGCTTGTGAGATGTATGTGTTGTTCTGGGATATGCTGTTATCTCAGAATGCAGAATGAGATAGTGAGTTCACCAGGTTCCAGTTGTGTTAACTCTAACTAGAGATGATTACGTCAACATTGGTAAAATTTTAACACATCAGTTATAGGCGTAGTTCAAAAATTTGATTGTACAAGATATATAGCTGTTGGTGCAAGTTAAGTTATGGTAAAGAGGAGCCTTCAATAAAGGTATACGATTTAGTTGTTTATTGTACTTATACTTATTTAGTTTGTTCAATTGTAATTTCTAGTTAGTAAGTTTAGTTTAATTTTACTGTAGAACCGCCAATTGAATAGAAATTATACCAAACATCAGTTGTGGCGAGTAACTTTCGATATAAGGCTACAAATTAAATCTACCGGACACCACAGTTGTATCCACATTAGTTCTTTATACATACATACATATATTTTATTCAAGATATAACAATACAACCTTGAACAGGAAATTGTGAGGTTAACCCTATGTAACAAGTCCCAGACTTAACACAACATACAAATATTATAAAATTATACTACACTAGATGTTAATTAATTTTTTAAGTCTATGCTTAAACTGCTGAAGACTACCCGATTCAGCAATTTCTTGTGGAAAATTGTTCCACTTACTTACTATTCTAATAAAAAATGAATATTTATAACAGTTTATCTTTGCAGCCTTAAGATACAACTTGTATTTTATAATACGGTTCGCTCTAGTTCGATTGTCTTTGGTATATTCAAATAAAGCTGCGAATATAAGACCATTTAGGCCATGAATCGACTTAAAACATTCCACAAGTGATCAATATTCTGTACGTCTTTCCAGTGTTGGGCATTTTAATAGGCAACAACAATCCTTATTGGACATTTCACCTCCTTTTTGTTCTAGCTTAAGTCGTGAAGCTCTACGTTTAACTTTTTCAATTTCAGCAATATCTTTTATTAGATAGAGTCCAAACCGGAGCTGCATATTCGGTAATAGGTCATAGAAGTATTTTATATGATGTTGAAAAAGATATGCTTATTTTTGGTGCCAATAGTGCGTTTAATGATTCCCAAAACCTTATTCGCCTTGTTTACTGTAATTCCCACATGTTCGCTCCAGGAAAAATCCAGTTTAATATGAACTCCTAAGTCCTTCACACCTCTCAACACACTTAAGCTCCTTTCCCAACAAATAAATAGGTCTAGTTGTGTTGTTCCTGTAAGTTATATGCATTGTCTCACATTTGTCCACATTGAAACAAAGTTGCCACTTTCTTGCCCATTCATCCATTCGATTTAGGTCCAACTGCAGTGCTGGTACATCAACATCAACTTCCCTAATTTCCCTGTATATTTTGGTATCATCTGCATATTGTAGAGGTTAGATCATCCGTTATATCATTTTCACATATGAGAAACATAATTGGGCCTAATATCATTCCCTGTGGAGCTCCAGACTTCACAGGTAACCATCTTGCACACATTCCACATATAACAACACGTTGTTTACAATTACTTAAAAAGCTTCTACACCATGACAAAAGTAGGCCGCTTATACCATAACGTTCTAACATTAGGAGTAAACATTTGTGAGGAACACTGTCAAAAGCCTTAGAAAAATCTAATAATCTAATGCACTTAACAGTGTTGATAGTTCATACGCACATTCTTTCAGAATGCGAGCTGATAATTGATCTGACCCCGGTGATTTGTAAACATTTAAATTCTTTAAGAGCTCAGCTGTCTCATTAGTCGTACAAACGATTGTTGAGAGTCTTGATTCGGTTTTATGTTCAAATTCAGGAAGTTGTTATAATCCTCTGATGTAAATGCTGAAGAAAAAAACGCATTCATACCTTCAGAAATGCTTACATCGTCAGTTAGGATTTCATCACCAACTTTCAGGGATATCAGGTCATTTGTACCTTCCGTTTAGATTTCACAAAGCTCCAAAAGGGCTTTGGGTTATTATTCTCATTTAATTAAGCAATGAAGACAGAACTGTGAAATAGAAACTTATGCGTTCATTGACAATGGATCTGACAAGACACTTTGTACAAAAGGTTTGGTTGACGAACTAAATTTATCAAGTGAACCTTGTGAATTTACTTTAACCACAATCAATGGACAAGATAAATCAAGACATGGTCAAGAGGTGAAAGTAAATATCCATAAGCCGGTAATGGTGATATTCATTTAGACCACGTTTCTGAATGTTTGCCAATATCAGAAAAATATATTCCAATAATCAACTGTTGGTCCCATTTTAACGACATTGAGTTTCCAAAGTTAGAAAATGGTAGAGTTACAATTCCGATCGGAAGTGATGTTCTTGAAGCCCACTGGATCTTTGAGGAAAGACGTGGTAAACCTAGAGAGCCACTGGCTATAGGAACATTACTTGGATGGACATTATTGGGTCCGGTCAGAAGTGCTTGCCAACGTGAACCGAGTGTCAACTTTATACAAACGAATCAAGAACCAATTACATCACAGTTTAATGCAGAGTTTACCGAGACATCTTCTGCTACAGATACAGTAATGTCAGTGGAGGATCGAAGAGCATTTGCAGTAATGGAAAATACAGTTTGTAAAGTTGATGGTCATTGTCAAATCAGGTTACCCTGGTGATATCAGACACTTTGTCTTCCCAACCAGCCTCGTACCCAGACGCTTTAACGTGCTACACGGTTGCGTGACGCGCGCATGGAAACTGTGGTGTGCAGCGACGACAGGTTTAGCGCCTGGCAGAAATCGTGTCGAAAAGTGAGATTTTGGTCGAAAAGTGAGATTTGAAACCTTTTGTTGAACTTTGGGGATTTTTAGCGGTTTTAGCTTGGTTTTGTCGACGAACTGATGGATGAGATAGATGAATCTTTTCAAAATATTACTTTTGAAGGTAAATTAGTATGAATTTTTCTCATTATATATTTATATATTCCAATATGATTACGTATAGGAAACTTAAAAGGCCTTCGCTACAGACTACAACTCATTAAAGGGTAAGATTCACACATGGAGGTCGATCTTGATAACGATACGCCACCAGAGGAAGAGACTCGAGGTAAATAAATATAAAGTTCCTACTGTATGATGTCTTAATGACCAGTATAATTCAATATTTATAAATGAACAATGTTGCTTTATTAAATGTGCACTTTAGGGGCAACTGACTTCAGTTGCAAGGGTACCATACTCATTAGCTCATGTGCTGTAGCTCTGTTAGTTAATACACCCTTTTGATAAATACATCACATATCTCTCCTTGGCCTGGGAGCCTCATTCTCATGAATCGTGAGCGATTGTATTTCTTCTTGATTCATGAAAGCGCAACTCCCAGGCCAAGGAAGTGTTTGTGTTGTAATTATCGAAAGGGTGTATTCTAGTTTTGTATGAACCAATTTGTATAATACTCAGTCTGATCAAAGTCTATTCTGCCTTGTCATTGGTCAAGAGCAATGGTCTATTAGCAGACAGATGTAGGGTCACCATTAATTGATACCATTTCAGTCAGATAATATCAGTGTGCTTGTTTTGTATTTGATAACACTAACATTGTGAAATCATGCAAGACTAATGAAACCAAGATTGTGTGACACTGTAGACTAGAGATAAGCCGATAACGGAAAACTCAATTTACAGACACGATAAATTCCTATACAATATGTGGGCTTATCGGTTGTTACCGATATTGGCAAAACATATTAAGCTTCCTACAGATAAGCAGGTTTTCCTTGACAAGTTTACTTCCGTACATGTATGCTAGACAATTTTGTTCTTGACAATTTTTTCATTTCAAGTTTTCTTTGCTTATCTGCATAGAATGTTTGAACATATCTAATCGGGAAGAATCTCCAAAATAGGACGAATAATATAGATTTGATATTTCTATTGTTGGAGCCAAATGTGACATGTTTATATATTTTATCGGCCAATATCCGATAAGCCTAAAAGTTACCGATTATCGGCTCCTACCAATAAGAAACCGATTATCGGCTCCTACCAATAATAAACCGATTATCGGCTCCTACCAATAATAAACCGATTATCGGCACATCTCTTAACATGTTTACTTTATAGAAATGTCCTTAACAGTTGATTTTCCGGAGATATTGCACAAAACTTCCTTGTATCCACTGGGTCCACTAGACTACAGTCATGAATAACTAAAATTATATTTAGTATTACAATAGATTGCAACTAAAATGACTGGCAAAGTTTGCATCGTACCCTGTAATAATATTTTAAACCAATTGGCTGGAATCTTAGTGATGACTGTAAAACATGTCATTCAGCATATAGATACAGTAGTTGAATGTCTACGTAACATCACTATATTTTATTGCAAACCTTTGGCATTGTCTTTTAATAGATTCAATGCCTGAACACAAGATGCTATGGGAGAGCTGGTGTGACCATTACTACCTTGAATTATTGGAGAAGAGCCAGATTAGCACAGTGCAGAAGAAACAAATCGTATTGGAAGTAAAAGAGTTAGAAAATTTGTGCTGTCTTGGTCTAAAAAGTGATGGTGACATTGAATGTTTCATCCACGATAACATTTTCCCTCAATTGATGTGTAATGTTGAAGAGAAGTGTCCATTAATTTACAGTGTTTTTCAAACTCTCTTGGTTCCAGATGCACGAAGAAGAATTCACAAAACTCCTGAATACAAACTGAAATGTGGAGTTAATGCATTGGCATTACTTCTTAGTGTTCGAAACCAGAAATTTAACAATGATGTTCGGTTGCTATTTGGTTTGTTGTGCATTTCATATGGAGCAGGGAAACAGTTTATTAACATGTTGAATGCAATTGGATTGAGTTCACATTGGGATACCATGTATGTGAAGAATTTTTGCTTTTGTACACTCATTTGTTTGTCAAATGTGTTAGGGACGTACACCTTAACTATGACATAGTTCAGTTGAGTTTGTTTAATAAGATCTTCAACAGTACCCTACCACTGACGAGTAAAATCATCTGGTGTTAGACAGTAAAATACTAATGAAAGTAGGGCGCATCTGGACGCATTGCCATCTAATGGGTTAACAAGAGACACTGACATATAGGTTTGTTAACCCATTAACTGGCAGTACCGTACCACTGATGAGTGGTAGACAGAGTAAAATACTACCATAGGGTGGATCTGGGCTCATTTCGAGCTAATGGATTAAAGTAACAATTCAGCATGCTAACTCATTGAAATATTAAACAAATTATCGTCTTTTTTATTTAGTAAGTTTATACATTATTAGAAAATTTCATATTTACTCCATGGCTTTCATAACCTTTTCAAATACAGTTGATTAGTCGAACCCCTATTCAAGAATACCTCTCTTAAACAGAAGACACCCCTTTTGAGTGGACACATATTTCAGGTCCCAATCATTTCTTTAAAAGCATACTATTATCCAAACCCCTATTAAGTGTACACCTCTCTTGAGCAGAAGCAGACACCTTTCTTGAGGTCCCAATGAGCAAGTCAACCTCTCTTAAATGTGGACAGACAACAGCAGGTCTAAAACAATTTTCATAACAATCAATCAACAGTATTAAAATATCAGAAAATAACAGGTTTTCTAGATCAAACTTTTTTTCTTTAACTTGTCTAGAGTGAAACTTAAACTTGCAGGAAAGTTCCATGCCATAAACTGACCCTCTGTAATTAACAAGTTGCACACAAAAATGTGTTGCCTGCAGTGTGTGTTACCTGAGCTACATGTATGCCTTTAAATTGTTAACTGTTTTGATACTTAAATTACAAACAAAATTTGCCTCCTGCTTTGTTTTCTGTAGACCCCATATTTTTAAGTGGTCACCTCAGCAAGGTCCTGGGGCCGGTTGTTCAAAAGCCGGTTAACTTAACCCAGGATTAAGGATTTTTAACCTAGGGTTAGTGCTAATCCTGGGTTAAGTTAAACAGCTTTTGAACAACCGGCTTCTGAAGGTTTCAAGAGACCTGGGTAAAGAGTTATGGACGACAAACCGTACATCTGGTTTGTCAATACCCATGCCAAATGCACTGGTTGCACACATCTTTGCTTTCCCTTCAAGCCAAGATTTTGCATTATTAGCTTTCTCAAAGAAATCAAGCTTACCATGATAATAGACTGCTGGTAAACCTTTGGCCTTAAAAATGTATGCTAGTTCAACAGTATCCTTTGTTGACAGACAGTATACAATGCCACATTCGTTTGGATGGTGCTCATTCACATACTGCACCACATCTTCTTTAGCATGCTTGTCATTCTTCTTTAATACAGAAAATGACAGGTTGCTTCGATTACATGATGCTTGGAAAACGTGTGGTTGATTTAAACCCAATCCTTCTACAATTTCTTTTTGAGTCTGATGTGTTGCAGTACCAGTAAATGCAGCAATAGGTTTATTGAATTTCTTCAGTTCAATAAGTTTGCCATATGCTGGCCTAAAACTGTTCCCCCATGTGTCAACACAATGAGCCTTGTCAATGATAAACCTATTTAGTGACTGGTTTTCAACCATGGACTGAAAACAAGAAGATGCTTGTGCAGACAAAGCAAACTCTGGTGTCACATATAAAAACTTGTATTTTGGACTGATTCTAGTTAGTTCATGGAAAACAGAGTCTCTTTCCTCAGGAGGAATTGTAGAAGTAACATAGCAGACAGGAATGCCATGGCTTTTTAACTTTCTAACTTGGTCATTCAACAATGCAATTAAGGGGATTACAACCACTGTAACATCAGTACTTACGATTCCAGGAATCCAGTAGCAAATAGACTTCCCACCACCTGTTGGTATAACTGCAAGAGTATCATGATTGAGCAGCAGGCATTCAGCAATTTCTCTTTGGTTACTCTTGAAGTTATCATGGTGGAATACCTTTTGAAGGACATTTAGGAGAGGGCCATCCCACTACTTGTTGTTGAGTTGGATGTTGAAACTTGATCATCAGCTAATATTGTTGAATTTGATCTATGAGCCTATCAAAACATAGGATATATGAAAGCTTATATGTTTCCTTTTGTATCCTATTGATATTACATTATTATTTACATTTCATTTCTATTTACATTATCATTTTATCATATCCCTGAGATGCTTACTTATCTAAGAAATGTTCAAGAGGACTTATTGTTGAGGGAGAAAGAGAGTGAGGCATATTGATTTAGCTGTAATGCATTAATTAAGCCAAATAAATAAACCAGGCCAAGCAATATAATTATGTAATCAAGTATCATGTTTATTTGTTGTGAATGGAAAAGGGAGCACTATGAGTAGATCTGTAGAGGCTATATGAGAGGCCAGTGGACTCGTTAAGGAGGAGTTAATAAAGGATTAATGGTATGGTAAAAATTAAATCATTTGCCACCAGTAACTGGAAAGCTCTGCAGTCCCAGATACGGCAGAATAAGATAAACATTGCTTATTACTGGCCCTGCATTTCTGTAGGTGTTAATGCAGATGTGCAAAGTGATTTCAAAAGTATTAAGATCAAGAATGAATAAAATAAAATTTATTGGAAAACAAATTTGCTGGAAAGCAAATTTGGAAATATTTTAATTTACTTGAAATTGGTTAGCAATGGCCAGGAATTACATCTGGTTGCATTTTCACAACACAAAAACATTTGAAACACCAGCCCTCCCACCCCCAGGCATATGTGGGGTTTTAACAGAACATTAATTGCAGGGGAAATACAGCCATTTTGCTTTCCGGGTTTTAACACTAATTAAAATAATGGCTGGGGTAAAATGGCAGGGATTTATTAACTCACATAGATGCTTCAGGGGAAATAATTAACTCCATATTGATAATGGCTGATATTATAATATTTGGAAAGCTAGATGTTGGGCATGGCCAGCTGGGTAATTTAACAGACTGACAGCATTTTTAGGCAGGGATTTTAACACTCAAGATGTCAAAATCCACCATACTCCTGGGGGTTTCAATTTACTAGTGCATAAATGTTAACAGATTATTGTAAAAGAGTCACTCTTATCAATAAATAACAATCATACTAGATGGCCATAACAATGTTTGCTTGAAGAAATGGGCAGAAGACCATCTATTATTGTTGGCCGACTGGTACATATTGCACACTCATGTCCTGTACTGTGGCAGGATTCTTTATCGATTCCTTGGCAACAGCCCCGCTAGGTGTGTATAGGGCTTTACATTGACTGAGGCATTATAAAAACAACTATACATACTCGTTTGATGTAGGAAGCTTCCAGTTTGAATGACACACAATTCGGATCATCTTTTCTTTTGGTATACCAGCAGTTAAACCTGGCATCCAAACTTTTCGCATTTGAGATCGACATCACAAAGCTTATTCCCCTTGGTATAAGGCTGCAATACTCCACCATAGTAGAGCAATACACACATAAACTGCACAGCTTCCCGTTCATGTATTGCAATACAAGACAAGTTTCTGCAAAATGATCTTACGTTGACAGTTTGATACCGTCGTTCCTGAAAAGTAATAGAAAGGAATGTATACTAAGACATTAAATTGCATATATGTAACTGGCAAATTTCTAGGTGACTTGAAAATGAGGTACTATTTTATTAAGTATTTTTAAGTATAAAAACAGACAAACAGTCAATTGTGGCATAAAACTATAGGAATTACACACCTTTAATTGGCGATATTTGAATATTTGTTCAAGACATGCCTTTGTTTCTTCTTCGTGCAATATTCTGCGCGTTCGTATCGAGCTCTGGTAGTCATTTTCAGTAAAATCGGAGTTGTGTTTAACACGGAAATGATGATGAATTCCACTCTCTTCAAAGAATTCCTTCTTTTTTAAACATACTTGCTTTGGACACAACACCTTTCCAGATCTGAACGCATTGTGCATTGGTCGTTCCATTCCAGAGAGCATAGAGCGCACATCTTCAGCATCATTGTGATTGTCCAAACAAAACTGCAAATCACCGGTTTGTTCCGCCATCTTGAAAGCATTTTCTCCCAGGCGCTTCCCGCCGAATTTTCCGTTTCTCCCCACGCGTGTTGTCCCGCGCTCTCTCACGTAACTGTGTAGCAAGAAAAGCGCCTGGGTACGAGACTGCTTCCCAACAATAAACCAATGCCTGAGAGAAGACTATGCTTGTTACAGAATCGTTTAAAGAAAGATGAATCCCTTAAGATAAAATACAGGAACGTGATAGACGATTACATAGATAGCGGCCATGGCAGGAAGTTCCCAGCAACCAGGAGGCAGATTCCAAAGATAGACCAGTTTACAAAAAGTCGGATACAAAAAGGAGGATTCTATCGTTCGTGTCCTCTATATATGATCCTCTTGGGCTAATGGCACCTTTACTTTTGCCAGCGAAGAAAGTTTTGCAGGAGTTGTGCAATAATCAGTTTGGATAGAATTAATTCCGGAAGGGAATTTTCACATTTGGAAACAGTGGCTTAGTGATCTAGCAAATTTCGAGAACCTTTCTATGTCATGTTGTTTGAAACCTGAGAACTTTGGTGGACTTCGTTCTGCTCAATTAGATCATTTCTCAGATGCGTCCGAAAGTGGTTATGGAGCTGCTTCGTACCTTCGATTGGAGAACAGGTCGGGAGATGTACACTGCGCTCTTCTTCGGGAAAGTCCCGTGTCACGCCTTTGAAGAGAATTACAGTCCCAAGAATGTAGCTGATGCCCCGCTACGGTAGCAGTAAATTTACATAAATTGCCCTTGAAAGAGTTGGAAATCCCTATCCATGAAACAATATTCTGGACTGATTCTGCCATTGTCATTCAGTATATCCGAAACGAAGCTCAACGATTTCAGACCTTTGTTGCCAATTGATTGTCCCTAATCCATGATGTTTCTTTAACCATGCAATGGACCATGCAATGGACCATGCAATGGAGAGACACGTTCCTTCTGAGTTAAACCCAGCAGATCATGTATCTTGTGGGGTAAGGACAACATATACAAATTATCTAAATCATTGGTTGAATGGCCCTTCGTTTTTATGAAAGGATGCGCGCCACTGGCCAAAGCAACCAGCGGATCTCAAAGATCTGGCGGAAGACGACAAGGAGTTGAAGCAACCACACAATGTTCATAGCATCAGCTGCAGTGATGTTGTGTTCTCTTTGATCTCTCGTTTTTAGTGCAAAGTTTCTTCGAAACTTTGCAATATTGTGGTGAGTGGCGAAAATTCAAACGAGTCATTCATTCATTCATTCATTCTTGGATGAAGCAACAATACTTTAAGTAACCTATAATGGATGAGCTGGAATTTTGCATGAAAATTGTTAAATGTTCAGAAAAGTATCGTAGACTGTTACAAATATAGTGCTTTTTATCATATTATCTTGGCATAGTCTGCAGGTTTTTACTTTAATGATTTTTTTCTACAAAAGCATCCCCCAGGTTACATAAAGGAAAATGTGTGTTTAAACTGTCAAATTTTACTCTTTTTTGACCGGGACAAGCGCGTTTGAAAGCTTAAAAGTAACCTCGGCATGCTTAGAAGACCCTCGTGTATCCCACAAAGTCGGGAAAAAAGTTATAGAGCAAAGTTTATGTCTGTGAGATGTATATACCTTGAACAGGGTTTGCTGCGCTAAATTTGCTTCCAAAAAGTTGCGCAAAAAAATTATAAAGGTAATTTTCGAATAAAATTGTCAGTTTTGCCTTGTGCCGCTTGATATTTTGCATGGATACACTCTTACAACATATTTTTGTCACCAAGATCTTTGATAAGCGCCAGCTTTTTTCGTTTTTGAATTTTTACGTTTTTAAGCAAAAAAATCAGGTTACAAAAAGTACATCGTCCTTTTTGTAACCTAAAAATTCCTTTATGTAACCTGAAAAAAAATTATCTTGGAAATTAAAAGGTGTAAAGGCACTATTCCACTCTGACATGAGGGTATATCTTTCGACAAACACAAAACTGTTAAAATAATGTTAGAAATGTCTTTATTATTGTGACACTAAACGATTTTACATTTTTGGTATTTAATCAACTTTGGTAGGTCTTCTTAATTTTATGGCACTTTTTTCATGAATAACAAACATTTCTCTACATGGTACTGAATTTTTACAATTTCGGAATGTGATTAAGGTATTTTCGCATTTGCTTGTACACCCTATTTTTCAAAAAGGCTTAGAATTTTGAAAGAATTGGAAAGTCGCGTTTCAAGAGCCTGGGAACTAGCAACAACAGTGTGCTTTTCTGGCATTGTCTTTTCAGAATATATTTTTTAATTGAAACTACGCGAGTGTTTTATTTATAAAAAGGCAAAGAAATCTCGATCAATCAGCTATAAAGTTTAAACTTCCATTTCTTGGCTGTTGGTTTTACGGCTGCGGCAAGGTACGTTGTTTTTTATCATAATGTTATTGAATAATTTATGACTAAATCTAACTGAAATATTCGCGTCTTTGAGCCTTGAATATTCATGAGACTATATAGTCTATAGTATATTTTAATATTCATCTGGGGCCGATTGTATCAAGCCATTTAGCGGTTTATAAGTCAAAATTAAGTTTACAGTGTATAAGTCGAAATTAAATAACACTTTTATATCTCACTGAATTTGTAGTTAAAAACTGAATTTTATATTGCACTGAATATGTAGTTGTAAACATTATCGATCTAAAATAAGATTAAAAACTTTTATCTTGGTTGTTGAATAAATCGATAGACTTGCTTTCTATTTTAAGTCCACAGTGTCAAGTGTGTATTTATCTGTGTTTAAAATATTATTAACTTATACATCTTATATCCACTGGCATTGCATTGTATATCAGCTCACTTCATTCTTACAGAAATCTACAAGTAGAAACATCCTGTTTGACATAAACAACTCTACTTTTAACCCATTAAGCTGCAGAGTTTCCCCATTGACGAGTAAAATCGTCTGGCGTTAGACAAGTTAAAAAAATTATAAGTAGGGCGCATTGAGGCTTAATTAAGGGCCTGTTTATATGGAAGCCGGGTTGGCCCGCTTGGCAAGAAAGCCCGGTAAGCAGGATGAATTTCTTGTCTTTATGAGAAAATTTCACTAACAGTTGTTAAAAATAGCTTGCTGCGGTATCTTAATTTGAACTTTCATCCTGGCAACTGGGCTGGCCTGCTTATGAGTGTTTCTATGGAGGATTTGTTATCCCGATAAGTGAGATCTTGCCTCTTCAACGCGACATCTCAGCATTAACCAGGCCAGTTTGTTCATATAAACACACAATAACTTTTACTATAAAAGTAAATACACATCTATACCAATTACACCTCGCTTACTGGGCTGTCTTGCTATAAGTGGGCCAGCCTGGCTTCCATATAAACAAGCCCTAAATAATAAAACACGTTTTTCAATTGTAACTTTGTTCCCAATTGACTAATCAATTGTTTAGCTGGAAATATACTTGCCTATTTTTAATTTATGAGGTATATGTTTGAGCTTTCATTACCGTACTTAAAGGAGCAGTGTCACCATTTGCGCATCCTTTCTGCGCATAACTCATCCAAATAGTTCAATGCTCGGGACATTGTTGAAAATCGCTTTGAAAATCGCTTGAACACTCTAGTTTGCCATTATTTTTAGGCCAGAGAGTGATGAGAGATGTTAGAGCAGCCGTATTGTCATCTGCGACGTCAGCTGACGTTTTCAAGTTTGTTGATCCAAGACAGTGAACTTAATCTTTTTATCATCTTTAATGATCATTCTTTGGTTTTAACTGTAAAACAATGGTCAATGGTGAAAATATGTAAATCTCTTTATGCGCAGAAAAGATGCGCAAACGATGACACTGCTCCTTTAAGGGGGGAAGACATGTTTTTCAAAAAGCTAATTACTTTTACTTAAACATAGTGACACTAGTTTAAACTTATGTAGAGGTTGTCAACCTAACAAAATACTTAGCTAATACCACTTTACAACTTACTTTAGTGCCATGTGTGTCTGGGTTGTCATTTGTTACTTAATTAAGGGGGCTACAGCTAGATGGGTTTTTTTGGGAAACTATACAGTAATTACTTATATTTAAACACAAGATACTAGTTTAACCTGGACTAACAGTTAAAATAATGCAAGAATATTTCTATTTTGATTTGAAACAACATCCAGGGTGCATTCTACATAGGTTGCCAAAGTTTCATGTGATTTGGTCAAGTACTTTACTTGTTACAAGGAAGTTTTCAGCTCTTGACTTGGTCAATTGAGCTGAAGTACATTTTTGTATAGTAAGACATGTTTTTGAATTGTAACTTTGCTTCTAATTAACCTATGTAAGTGATCAACCCTGCAAAATACTTCAAGGCTAATACCACTTTACAGGTTATATTTAGTTTCATGTGTGTCTGGGCTGTCATTTTCAACTTAAGGGGGCTCAGTTGGATGGTTTTTTTAAGAAACTAGAATAATTACTTATATTTAAACACAAGACTGGTGTAAAAGTTGAAATAATGCTAGAATATTTCTATTTTAATTTGAAACAACATCCAGGGTGCATTCTGCATAGGCTGCCAAAGTTTCATGTGATTTGGTCAGGCAGTTTACTTGTTACAAAGGGGTTTCCAGCTGTTGACTTGGCCAATTCAGCTAAAGTTTGTAGTTTTTTGTATATATAGTAAGACATGTTTTTCAACTGTAACTTTGCTTCTAATTACCCTATGTCAGTGATCAAACCAGCAAAATACTTGGCTAATACCACTTTACAAGTTATATTTAGTTTCATGTGTGTCTGGGCTGTCATTTTCAACTTAAGGGGGCTGAGTTAGATGTGGGTTTTTTTAAGAAACTAGAATAATTACTTATATTTAAACACAAGACTGGTGTAAAAGTTGAAATAATGCTAGAATATTTCTATTTTAATTTGAAACAACATCCAGGGTGCATTCTACATAGGCTGCCAAAGTTTCATGTGATTTGGTCAGGCAGTTTACTTGTTACAAGGGGTTTCCAGCTGTTGACTTGGCCATTCAGCTGAAGTTTGTAGTTTTTTGTATATATAGTAAGACATGTTTTTCAACTGTAACTTTGCTTCTAATTACCCTATGTCAGTGATCAAGCCAGCAAAATACTTGGCTAATACCACTTTACAAGTTATATTTAGTTTCATGTGTGTCTTGGCTGTCATTTTCAACTTAAGGGGGCGCAGTTAGATGGGGTTTTTTTAGAAACTACAGTAATTACTTATATTTAAACACAAGACTGGTGTAAAAGTTGAAATAATGCTAGAATATTTCTATTTTAATTTGAAACAACATCCAGGGTGCATTCTACATAGGCTGCCAAAGTTTCATGTGATTTGGTCAGGCAGTTTACTTGTTACAAAGGGGTTTCCAGCTGTTGACTTGGCCAATTCAGCTAAAGTTTGTAGTTTTTTGTATATATAGTAAGACATGTTTTTCAACTGTAACTTTGCTTCTAATTACCCTATGTCAGTGATCAAGCCAGCAAAATACTTGGCTAATACCACTTTACAAGTTAGATTTAGTTTCATGTGTGTCTGGGTTGTCATTTTCAACTTAAGGGGGCTCAGTTAGATGGGTTTTTTTTAGAAACTATAATAATTACTTATATTTAAATACAAGACTGGTGTAAAAGTTGAAATAATGCTAGAATATTTCTATTTTAATTTGAAACAACATCCAGGGTGCATTCTACATAGGCTGCCAAAGTTTCATGTGATTTGGTCAGGCAGTTTACTTGTTACAAAGGGGTTTCCAGCTGTTGACTTGGCCAATTCAGCTAAAGTTTGTAGTTTTTTGTATATATAGTAAGACATCCCTTACGAAAAAAACACATGTGTTTCACATGTGTTTCACATGTGTTTCACATGTGATTCACATGTGGTCATATGTGATTTTCATGTGGTCACATGTGATTCACATATGATTCACATGTGATTTTCATTTGCTCATATGTGGTTTTCACAAGCTCACATGTGATTCACATGTGGTCATATGTGATTCTCATGTGGTTACACGTGATTTACATGTGATTCACATGTGACTTTAAGTGCTCATATGTGATTTCAGTATGTTCACATGTGATTCACATGTGATTCACATGTGGTTTTCATGTGCTCATATGTGATTTCGATATGCTCACATATGAATCACATGTGAACCACATGTGGGCATATCGAAATCAGATATGAGCACATGAAAATCACATGTGAAGCACATGTGAACCACATGTGAGCACGATATTACTAATAATCTACAAGTGGAAAGAAAGCCGATAGAAAAGTGCTAAACTGTTGAGCCAAACAAAACATTATAAAAGTGAAGATCATATCAGAATTAGTAAAGATGCTTCACATCTTTTAAGTCATGGGATGTGACATGATGGCAATTCAAGTTCTTTCTGGAAAACAAAATCCGGCTAATTAGGAGAATGATAATAATTATTTCAATAATATATATGAATATATCCATTGCCAAAATGTTCTATTAGAATCCTATAGAATATTCTACAGAATATTCTAAATCCTATAGAATATTATTTTGGGTCATTTACTCTATTGAATATTCTAGTGAAGATTTACAGATCCTATAGAATGTTCTATTGCACAGTCATATGAAACATTCAATAACATATTCTATAGAATATTTCATTAATAATGAAACTTATGTAATATTCGATAGAATGTTTAATAGAATGTGAGCATGTAAAAACAATTGATTTAAACATGCATTTTGTTTAACTTCAACACAACACAGAACATATATTTACTGTCATAGCATAAAATTCAGTGTATTTTATTTAGTAGCAAGGACAAAATTATTTAGTAACATCTGTGTAACTCTACTAGCTGGGGAGGCTTACAGGTGCTACACCTTGCCTAAGGGTGACCTGGAGGTAGTTGTGACTAAGGATAACCTCATTCGCCCACGTCGAAACTCCACAACCGGTTGCAGTTTTAAGTCAATGCCCAGGACCAAAATATACAATATATACACATGTATTAACTAATTTACATAGAATTAATCTCTATCTATAGTGTTCGGTAATTGACAGATAATAGTGTTCACACTCATGGATTGATCTGTAATTAAGACAAACTTGTCTGAAATGTCACCTAACCTCACAATTTGCAATGCTGTTTCAATTTCTGAGACTTTCCAAATGTTACCACAGAGTCTACCACATTCACAATCTGTTCTTAGCCAGGAGGGTCAGTTTAAATAAACAAGTCTGGCAAAAGCAAAACACAACCCTTTCACAACAGCAAATACTTTCAGCTCCACAACTGTGCCATCCACAAGACCAACAATAGAGTTCTTTCTTCGAGAGCTACGGGTGTACTGTTGACAGTGTAGCACTTTACCACCAACAATGGCCTTTGTGAAAAACTCAGCTTGCTCAGCCTCATCAATTGGACCATACAAAGCATCATCATCAAGAAGAAACCTTTCCTCAATCGTAAAAGGCCGACAATAGGATGCACCTAAAGTACTATCCCATTGTCAAATTGCTTTGCTTTTCTCAATGGTACAGTTCCCTTTAGCTGGGCTTCCATGAAAATGTCATTGCACTTACTCCATTATGCTTAAAATTGTCAGAAAGAATACCAATGGCACGATATAAAAGAAAAGAATTTGCGATCTGCAAGGGTACAGCTTGCGTTCCATGGAAAAGCTTCAACAGGACAAGGTTAAAACCTTCAAAACGTAAGTGGAATAGACAGACAATGGTCCCCAGTCAATCACTGTTTGAGTTAAATGATTTAACTGATGAACATTGTAAGACATATGAACATCACCATATAAATCCAGAAAATCCTGAACAAATTTAGATAAGGAAGAATGAGCCTTATTCAACTCCGATCGGGTGATGGAAAACTTCGTCAACAAAAAAACACCATGTGCAAGAAGAAGCATGTGCTGAAAGTATCTTAAAGGCAACACTCCATAGAGAATTACTGGACAGTAAAGGAGAATCCACCAATGCCATTCAGAACCCTTCCAAAATGCTCTTTGGGCAAGTGAGCGAGGACCCTAGTGACTTCATGAGGTGGTGAAATTTGTTGGAGCTTAGCATCAAGCTCCGCTATACACCTACCTAAATACCAGGGTTCTTGGTGATTACAGGAATCAAACCAAAGATGCCCCAACTGCCGTGCAACGCCGAGGTCAATACAGTGGAGATTGTCAACTGGAAATCCTCTGACTGTATTGATTGAAAATGGCAACTCTAACAGCTTAGATGGGCCTTTTACACCATTTACAATTTCTTGCTGTGTGAATGCCATCATTGCATCACGGTTAATTTCTTCCTGGGTCCTAAGGTTATGCCCTTCTGAACTAGGCAGATACACTCGTGCATGCCCTTGACCTTTCTGGACCCTAATACCTGGGTTATAACACCAACTGCAACCACAATCACCATTGAATTGATGGATATTTTGGAGAAGAGCTCTAGCAACAGTGTCACATGAGCAAATGCAAGCAAACACCTTTGAGCAAACTTCAACACCATCTCGCAGCCATGTCATGCCAACAGATCCCAGCTTCCTCATTTCACTAGTAAATGGTTCCAAAATTCTAGAATGTTTGGTTTACTGGATCCAAACCATAGGCCTATTAAGAAAATATTCTGCTTCCGCTTTTGGGAGGAAGTTCATTTAGCATTCCTTGCAATGGCCATATACTAAAATTGGAAGACTTGAAAACAGGGACACCATCACAACTAAAGGATAAGCTCATTGCATCTCTGTCAGATGTAAGAATTCCATCGCCAAGAGATTTGTACATTTGCCCATCGTAAATATCACTAATTACATCATCATCTTTTCTCGATTAAAACGGTATTCTAAATCCTTAGAAATATCATGCTTCTGAACGAAATCATTCAATTGTTTTTCAATTGGTAGATACAAAAGAAATTGCCTTGTTCAAGGAGTTCTTGGCGTACATATTCTTTTCACAAATTTCACAATTTAAGCTGTCACTTGTTTTCAGAAGTGTTTGACAACTTGGGCAGAAGAATTTATATTCAAGTCCTTCTTGAAAACCATTAAAGTACTTGTCAAACAAATATTTTGTTCTAGGCAAACGTGATCCAATTGGGAGTATCATGCTCAACAATTTAAGCAAGTTACCGACAGCAGTATTGGTTAAGTTGTTTCCAATTGCAAATGCCATTATGAGCAGGAGACACTGACCAAGAGTGATGGGTGCATTCTCATACAGTGGTTCATCTGCCAGTTTATCAGCCTCAGACTGGTAAAATTCATCACCCTAAATCAAATTGTCAAGATACCAATATTTAGTATTTAAACAGAGTTTCACGAATATGTAACACAAATTATGTGATCTGTGTAGAACAACTGATGAGGAAAGCAAAATTGGGTTTGTTAACTTACAGAAGGTCATTTTAGGTGTGTTGAAATTTAAAGCTTTATGAAAGGAGGTGATAAAGTTATGGTTTATGCATTTTTCACTATTCAAATTCAAAACAAACCTCTCTTTGTAATTAAGGTTTTCTTTGACTCAGACTGGATGTGTGGTATTTCAATGTTTTAATTTTGTATCTGATGACTGGTACAAATTGCCTGGCAACTAGGCTAACTTAATCTTATAGGTTAATTATCCCATTCCCAAGATAGAATAGGCATGCTACAGGGTCTTAAGGAATAAAAATAGGGTTTGGTATTAATAAGCATTTTAGTTTGATTTGGTGTGACCGTCTGACTTGCTCAGCGATGGTTGACAGGTTTATTCCTACTTTTTGTATCATGCTGTTTGTTTTCCCCATGCATGCATTCTTGCATAATCCTTATTTTTAACCCTTGTATATAATATATGTGATTATAATTTTTGTTTACTCTCAGTTTTCATTAAATCAATCTGATTGGTTTTTACTTTGTCATGTTATGTTTATTTACTTGTAGAAAAGCACATGTGCTTTCTACCAACCCCATTTGCTCGAAACATAGAAATCTGTTATATATCGTTTAGGTAGTGAGTGGAACATTTACTGCATTTTTATGCTATTGTCTGCTCCAGACACTGGCCATATGTTAAGGTTTGTGATTTAACAATAATCATCTCTTGAAAATTATAAACTTGCTTTCCAGCATGTTTATAGCATGAAAGTAGGCCGTCCAAAAGACGGCTGGATGGCCAGCTCAGACACTGGACATGTTACGAGGAAGGACCACCAACATGCATAAACACAGATCATATGCTGACCATGGTTAGCAGGTATATTGATGTATGTATTGATATACCCCATGTAAAAAAGTAATGTCTGCTTGGCAATCAGCTTGTTCCTGATTGAGAGCTTGGTTTTAGTTGTAAACCAGCAAATAAAATTTTGACCATTAAAAAGTCAATACGGTAATAATATTTGTCATGCCCTTTTATTTTATAATTATTTCAAGAGGCTGTTTATAGATACTTACGATTTCGTCTTCATCACCACTACCATCTTGAGGCTGGGCATATCCATCAGGATTTTCGCCATTATAAATATCATCATTGCAATCATCACCTAAAAACATTAATTTATTTAATAATTGTTGAATTGAATGAGGACTGGTTGAGGCCGTGGTGTAATAAGATTCCTACCTGAAAGATCTTGATCTTCATTACCAGAACATCGTGAATGTAGCTCTTCATGCTGTTCAGCTGACGAAGTTTGATCGTCATCATTTTGTTCTGAGGACGCAACGTCTGTATCACAATGAAGACGACGCCATTTAGTCGTTCTTGGTATTCTGGCGTTAAAACTTTCATCCTCTGGATTTAGGCTGTATAGTTTATAAGGCCCCCTTTTTCTTCCAACAGTGTCAGCGACAGACTCAACAGCATCCGCCATGTTTGGTTTTGAAGTGTGAACTGACTCCGACCGGAGAAACAGCCCAAAACCCACGCGTGACGTGTGTGGTGACGTCACGCGTTGTTGATGTTCATGCATTGCGCGTGACTTGAAAATTTCAAAAAAATTGTATTCGACAGATGAGAACTCAGTTTTGCTTTGTAGCACAAACCAAAAAATTAAATTCGTTTTCTCGCTATTTGAGTGATCTATTATTGTGCCAATCAAAATGAAATACGTGCTGATTCACTGGATTGAATCCAACGAGACAAGCATCTTGGCCGAAGAATATGTTAAGGACAAAAGCATGCTTAAGGACCCAGAGAAGGAAGGCATGGTTATGTTTGGCGATGCGGCAATGAAGGCGCCTAAGGCCGGCTGGAAATCATATTTAGCAAGAGTTCTAGCAGCAAGTGGTAAGGATCTCTACATATCTTCATTAAATCTATAGGTAGTCCGTAATGATACAGTTTTAACAATGAGATTTAATCATTCAATACAAATACAGACACGCTCCCGGCGATATATATTGTTGCCAGTTGAATATTAATGACACGTTTGTGACTATAAAATAGGTCATATACTGTCTATAAATATGTCTGTCGTAAAACCAAGTGAAGTTTTAGCATTTAGGCTTCTAATAGCAAAAATATTGATATTCTATGCAATTCCATGCTATTCTTTTGCCATAATGGCTTCGTCAGCCACATGTTTGTTGCCTCGTCCTAGTCTTTTGCTCGGATTTCTCAATCTGACGTCATCGAGAATAATGACTACACTATGCTGTATATACTTCTCCCCAAATACCAGACATACTAGTAAAATATTTGTGCTTATTTCACTGCAGATAGCAAAACTAATCTGATGAAAAGCGAATTGGATTTCCTTAATAATGGAGATTTGGAGACTGGCAATGATTCCACAGTCGTAAGATTTTCGGCTAAAAGGCTGCAGTTGGAAGAGACTAGTGCAGGCAATAAGAAACCAGCAAAGATTATGAAGGTTTGCAAAATCTTTGATACCATTATCAATTAAACTTTATATATGCATGTTGTCTAAGATGATGAAGTTGACCAGTGTTATGTTTGATATATTCATCAGAAAGCAGCAAAATTTTCCACTCACTACCTAAATGATAGAACAGATTTGACTTTTAGAGCTAAGGCCCTTCACACTTATTCACGACAAAGGGCCTAAACTCGAAACGTTGAATCTGTTGTATAGTTTGGGTAGTGGGCAATTCCATGACATAGTTCAAATTATGTAAAAAAATATAATTTGCAATTTTAATAAATAAAGTTATTATTGTTATAGACAATGAAATCATATTTTAAATTAAAAAATATTGATTTTGAAAATTTTGTCATGTTTGAAGACAAACTTATATGACAAATTTGTAATAAAAGGCTTTGTCCATTCTGTGTAACATCAGTCACAGTCACTTAAATGCCGGCAACAGTAAAAACATTAATTTAATTTAATTAAACTTTTGCATCAGATAGAGGATATAATTATCTTAAGTTTATAAGAAAATGCGAGTTAGCAAGCAACAGCCAAAAATATATGATGTGTTTTTCTTAGAAAAATCCTTCAAATGTAACGTCAGTCACGTGGAATTGCCCTAGTGAGTAGAAAATTGTGCTGCTTTCTGATGCTATTATCAGCTACCAACACAGAACACTGGCCACGTATTGAAGTTTGTTATGTTTGAAATATCATTTTATCTGAAGTTACCATAAGCAATTGAAAAGCCTTGTGTTTCTCGCCATCATCTACCTAAGATAGAATTGATTAGTAATTGTCAGGGCCACTTTCATTGCACTGTAGCTGCTGGAGACTAATTGTTATGGTCTTTGGTAGAAACCACAAGGCTTACATTGGCATACTGGTAACTCAACAGATTTAATTTGTAATCTATAGAAAGATTAATTGAAATGAAATCTGCTAATGATAGCTCCACAACAATGGACCTAAGCCATTCATTTAGATGAGCTGCCTTTCATAGAATAAACTTTGAAGGATTTTTATTGCACTAATCACTTGGTGGAAATTTTGATCTGGAATATTTGGTGATAAGAATATTTGGAATATCCACTTGGATTATCTACCTAACCAAATATTCCAGATTAACCTTTCATAGAACTCTAAAGACTAATTATATGTTTTATAATCTTTTCATAGAAAATAAAGATGTTAAAAACTTGCAGAGAGGAAAGCCTATAAACAAGTACTTAGCAGGATTGGCACCCTGTTGAGTCTGACGAGTCCAGTGAAGAACATATTGACAAGTATATGTATGACTCGATGAGCTTCCAGGTGAAACACCTAGTGTACCGGTACCAGCTTCTTCAGACAAACTATTACAGGAGGAAGTAAAGAAACTACAAAGTGAAGTTTCAAGACTTCATAAAAGTGAGTCCTGTAATAAAACATTTTCTTGTAGTTGTAGTTGCCTCTGATCTTTTGCAGCATGATTAACTTTGCTGCAGATAAGGTGATAAAACTTTGCTGAGAATAAGGTTTCACTGATGAAATCAATAAATCATTACCATCATGTTTACTTTAGGATTGCCTGGTTTGATAAAGGAGGCAGTTTTGGCAGCCCTTACTGAAACCAACAAAAGAATGATATTAACCAACCGAAGTTCTTTGTTGTTTCTAACCCCAAAACGCCTAGCCCCCGACCATCTCCTCTTGCCACAAGACCATCTCCTCTTGCCACAAGACCATCTACTCAATCTGCAAGATCGTCGGCTACCCCAAGCAGCTGTTCCTCAGAGGAGCAGGATGTTGAAGAAATGGAAGGGTCAAATTCACCAAAGTTAATGGTATGTTTGAGTTTGTACATTGTGTAAAGCGCATTACAGTATTTGTCACCAAAGTCTCCCTTTGATCCTAACTATGTCAATAATATCTATTAACCCATTCCGGTGCAGTAATAAAATAATCTGGCTTTAGACAGAGTAAAATATATAAAGTGGCTAACACTGCTGTTGTCATTGCATTGGGTTAAGTGGTTAACATTTTGTTCTGATAACCAAATGCCATGTAACCTAATCTGTAAAACTGTAATAATTTAAATTAGCCCTACCGGCTGGGAATTAATGTCCTCCCAAAATTTAAGCTGACTAGATGTGATTCATAGATTGCTTGCCTTTCAATAATAATTGTGTTTCTCTTATATTTAATTTTACTTCCTAGGATTATATTGACTCAGTCCAAATGGGTGAGGTTATAAGGTCACCTAATTTCAAAAATGACGGTAAACCTCATGACTGCTGTTTTTGAAAGAAAGGTTTTAGCAGAATCCTCTGTGACAGGAAAAAGCAAAGAGGGACGGCCTGCATTAGATCGCACCAAGGTTGAACTGATTATAGGTTAGTAATTGTGTTTTCTTCTTTTACCAATTGATGGTATGTATATACACATGCTACCTTTGTAACTTTGATACAGCTTGTTAGCTTGGCATGTTTCCAAAGTTGTTTTAGTATGTAGCACAATAATGCTAGTAGTCTCCTTTCAATGCAACCAAATTTTACAAGTGCTCTCAAAGAATGATAACACTGAGAAGATAAATTGTCTGGCATTAGCAACAGTATACTGTAGGATTTTCTTCCATATCTTAAAAGACTTGAAATGTAGTCTATGAAACAAATGTTCTGAAACAACTCTTAAGTGGAGGCTAGAGTTTCTGATTGTGTCTTAACTTACAAAATTGTCATTGTACATTGCAATGGCTATCTTGAAAATTTGGTTGTCTGATTATTTCAAATAACAATGCTAAAAAATATCATTTACAAATGGTCATTTTGTTTTACTTGCAACAATTCAATAATTGGCGGCAGTTGCAAAGCTTACAAATCATGTTGAGTGCAAGTTGGTAATGGTAATTCCTGGTTGTTGATAAGGGTGTCATTAGCACTGTTGGGACTGGTAACTGAAACTTGATCAATGTGGTATCTATTATTTGAAATCAATGTGAAAAAAATTGTAATCAATTTGAGAATAAATTTTGTTCCTAAATAAACCCCCTTTACTTTGGTCCTTCATTTACATTGGAATTTACCAACCAAATTGGTCATACCGTATTAACAATAGTGTTTTATTGTTCTAGCTTTTGTCATAAAAAGGTTTCCAGAGGTCACTGATGCCATCGTCAAATCAATGATGGCACAGAAATGTAAAGACTTAAGAAATTCAATGGATGGTAGTAGAAAGAGACAGGGAGATGCAGGCAATTAATAATTAAGAGAAATTGAAGGATATTTAAGAATTTTCTCTCATATATCATATATTTGCTCTCATGTATATTAACAGCTTATTAAAAAAAGGTTGCCCTTTGAGAAATTTAAACTCTAAGCGTGCAAAGCTTAATGGGAGAACCAGATTCAGGCTTGGAAGTTGAATATTGCAGCTATTTGAATGAATTGCCCGTGAGGAGATATTTTAATTATTACTACCATATGTCTCTAAGAAATGGTGCCCATATGTGATTTCTAAACAGATGAAACGATGCTCCCATTATTTTTTGCGCGCTTATGACAACCGAGTTTAGGTATTAGTGTTTAAGGTTTGCAAAGGATAATCTTTTGAATTAGCTGTATATGGGTTTCCAGTTAATGTATGATTTTCCATTTTATCATGAGTAATATATTGGCAGATATCATTTTACTGACGTACAAGTGTTTTATGTGTGCATCCATTATTATGTATGTGTGACTGGTAGTATGAAGTATTACTTCGGTATAATATGAAGTATTACTTATTTGGTCACATGTGAACCACATGTGAATCACATGTGGTTGTTCCAAATTCATCTGTTTTGAAGACACATGTGAATCACATGTGATTCACATGTGATTGGAACATGTGGTTTTCATGTGGTAATATCACATATAAAACACATGGGAATGTGATATTACCACATGTGAATCACATGTTACCACATGTGAACCACATGTGACATTACCACATGAAAACCACATGTTCCAATTTCACATGTGAACCACATGTGGTTTCACATGTGGTTTCTACATGTGGTTTTTTCGTAAGGGATGTTTTTCAACTGTAACTTTGCTTCTAATTACCCTATGTCAGTGATCAAGCCAGCAAAATACTTGGCTAATACCACTTTACAAGTTATATTTAGTTTCATGTGTGTCTTGGCTGTCATTTTCAACTTAAGGGGGCGCAGTTAGATGGGTTTTTTTTAGAAACTACAGTAATTACTTATATTTAAACACAAGACTGGTGTAAAAGTTGAAATAATGCTCGAATATTTCTATTTTAATTTGAAACAACATCCAGGGTGCATTCTACATAGGCTGCCAAAGTTTCATGTGATTTGGTTAGGCAGTTTACTTGTTACAAAGGGGTTTCCAGCTGTTGACTTGGCCCATTCAGCTAAAGTTTGTAGTTTTTTGTATATATAGTAAGACATGTTTTTCAACTGTAACTTTGCTTCTAATTACCCTATGTCAGTGATCAAGCCAGCAAAATACTTGGCTAATACCACTTTACAAGTTATATTTAGTTTCATGTGTGTCTGGGCTGTCATTTTCAACTTAAGGGGGCTCAGTTAGATGGATTTTTTTTGGGAAACTACAGTAATTACTTATATTTAAACACAAGACTGGTGTAAAAGTTGAAATAATGCTAGAATATTTCTATTTTAATTTGAAACAACATCCAGGGTGCATTCTACATAGGTTGCCAAAGTTTCATGTGATTTGGTCAAGTACTTTACTTGTTACAAGGAAGTTTTCAGCTCTTGACTTGGTCAATTGAGCTGAAGTACATTTTTGTATAGTAAGACATGTTTTTGAATTGTAACTTTGCTTCTAATTAACCTATGTAAGTGATCAACCCTGCAAAATACTTCAAGGCTAATACCACTTTACAGGTTATATTTAGTTTCATGTGTGTCTGGGCTGTCATTTTCAACTTAAGGGGGCTCAGTTGGATGGTTTTTTTAAGAAACTAGAATAATTACTTATATTTAAACACAAGACTGGTGTAAAAGTTGAAATAATGCTAGAATATTTCTATTTTAATTTGAAACAACATCCAGGGTGCATTCTGCATAGGCTGCCAAAGTTTCATGTGATTTGGTCAGGCAGTTTACTTGTTACAAAGGGGTTTCCAGCTGTTGACTTGGCCATTCAGCTAAAGTTTGTAGTTTTTTGTATATATAGTAAGACATGTTTTTCAACTGTAACTTTGCTTCTAATTACCCTATGTCAGTGATCAAGCCAGCAAAATACTTGGCTAATACCACTTTACAAGTTATATTTAGTTTCATGTGTGTCTTGGCTGTCATTTTCAACTTAAGGGGGCGCAGTTAGATGGGTTTTTTTTAGAAACTACAGTAATTACTTATATTTAAACACAAGACTGGTGTAAAAGTTGAAATAATGCTAGAATATTTCTATTTTAATTTGAAACAACATCCAGGGTGCATTCTACATAGGCTGCCAAAGTTTCATGTGATTTGGTCAGGCAGTTTACTTGTTACAAAGGGGTTTCCAGCTGTTGACTTGGCCAATTCAGCTAAAGTTTGTAGTTTTTGTATATATAGTAAGACATGTTTTCAACTGTAACTTTGCTTCTAATTACCCTATGTCAGTGATCAAGCCAGCAAAATACTTGGCTAATACCACTTTACAAGTTAGATTTAGTTTCATGTGTGTCTGGGTTGTCATTTTCAACTTAAGGGCTCAGTTAGATGGGTTTTTAGAAACTATAATAATTACTTATATTTAAATACAAGACTGGTGTAAAAGTTGAAATAATGCTAGAATATTTCTATTTTAATTTGAAACAACATCCAGGGTGCATTCTACATAGGCTGCCAAAGTTTCATGTGATTTGGTCAGGCAGTTTACTTGTTACAAAGGGGTTTCCAGCTGTTGACTTGGCCAATTCAGCTAAAGTTTGTAGTTTTTTGTATATATAGTAAGACATGTTTTTCAACTGTAACTTTGCTTCTAATTACCCTATGTCAGTGATCAAGCCAGCAAAATACTTGGCTAATACCACTTTACAAGTTAGATTTAGTTTCATGTGTGTCTGGGCTGTCATTTTCAACTTAAGGGGGCTCAGTTAGATGGGTTTTTTTTAGAAACTATAATAATTACTTATATTTAAATACAAGACTGGTGTAAAAGTTGAAATAATGCTAGAATATTTCTATTTTAATTTGAAACAACATCCAGGGTGCATTCTACATAGGCTGCCAAAGTTTCATGTGATTTGGTCAGGCAGTTTACTTGTTACAAAGGGGTTTCCAGCTGTTGACTTGGCCAATTCAGCTAAAGTTTGTAGTTTTTTGTATATATAGTAAGACATGTTTTTCAACTGTAACTTTGCTTCTAATTACCCTATGTCAGTGATCAAGCCAGCAAAATACTTGGCTAATACCACTTTACAAGTTATATTTAGTTTCATGTGTGTCTTGGCTGTCATTTTCAACTTAAGGGGGCGCAGTTAGATGGGTTTTTTTTAGAAACTACCAGTAATTACTTATATTTAAACACAAGACTGGTGTAAAAGTTGAAATAATGCTCGAATATTTCTATTTTAATTTGAAACAACATCCAGGGTGCCTTCGACATAGGCTGCCAAAGTTTCATGTGATTTGGTTAGGCAGTTTACTTGTTACAAAGGGGTTTCCAGCTGTTGACTTGGCCCATTCAGCTAAAGTTTGTAGTTTTTTGTATATATAGTAAGACATGTTTTTCAACTGTAACTTTGCTTCTAATTACCCTATGTCAGTGATCAAGCCAGCAAAATACTTGGCTAATACCACTTTACAAGTTATATTTAGTTTCATGTGTGTCTGGGCTGTCATTTTCAACTTAAGGGGGCTCAGTTAGATGGATTTTTTTTGGGAAACTACAGTAATTACTTATATTTAAACACAAGACTGGTGTAAAAGTTGAAATAATGCTAGAATATTTCTATTTTAATTTGAAACAACATCCAGGGTGCATTCTACATAGGCTGCCAAAGTTTCATGTGATTTGGACAAGTTATTTACATGTTACAGGGAGCTTTTAAGCTGTCGACTTGGTCGATTTAGCTGAATTAGTTTTTTGTAGGGTAAAACATGTTTATGAATTGTAACTTTGCTTCCAATTCACTTATGTGAATAGTCATCCCAGTAAAATACTTGGCTAATTGTACTTTATAAGTTACCTTTAGTTTCATGTATGTCTAAGCTCATATTTTTTATTTAAGGTGGCTATTTTTTTTTTTTGAGAAACTAATATATTTTATTTAAACACAAGGTACTAGTTTAAACTGATGTTACACCGAAAAAACTGCCAGTATTTGCTTAGTTTAATTTAAAACAACATTCAGGGTGCTTTCTGCATAGGCTGCCTAAGTTTCATGTGATTTGGACAAGTTTTTACATGTTACAGGGAGCTTTTCAGCTGTCGACTTGGTCGATTGAGCTGAATTAGTTTTTTGTAGGGTAAAACATGTTTATGAATTGTAACTTTGCTTCCAATTCACTTATGTGAATAGTCTTCCCAGTAAAATACTTGGCTAATTGTACTTTATAAGTTACCTTTAGTTTCATGTGTGTCTAAGCTCACATTTCGTACTTAAGGTGGCTATCTGAGCTCTTATTTCTCACATAAGCGCCATGCTACTATTTCTTAATTTTATGTTATTTGCATACTACTTTCTATTTTTTAATTGTAGGATATTTGCATACTACAGTACTATGTGTTAATGCTATAAATTCGCCTGCTACTGTCTCTTAATGCTAGCATACTGTACATGTATATGCATATATATGCACCAGGGCCTTTTTTAAGGATTTTCCCGTGGGGGGGGGGGGCATTTTTTGAAAAGGGACCCTTCTGTGAGATAATATAGTACAGCGATAAGATGATAGGGCACGCATGAATAGGGGGGTCTGAGGGAATACTAACCCAGAAGATTTTTGAAATATATGTCAATATGTCAGGGGTGGCGCCAAGAATTCCCCGACATGGGGGCTAATGTCCCCGACGGAGGGGCTAAGCAGTATATAGGTTATTTTTTCGGAAACAGGCCGGTGGAATGCTCCCCTGTGAACATTTTAGAATTCGCAAAAACAACATTTCCTGCGTCTTGTGGGTAAATATTCGCTGATTAAACTTAGTTTATTTGCTGGCAAAAATGTTATTTGCGCGATTTGAGGTATGCTCCCGGGAGAAAATGTTAGAATTTTGAGTCTCGGAAACACCATTTCCTGCGTTTTGTGGCTAACCTTCCACTGTTTAAATCTAGTTTATTTCCTATAGAAGAAATGTTAGGGAGCATGATCTCTAAGAAAATTTTAGAATTTTGAGTCTTGGAAACACCATTTCCTGCGTTTTGTGGCTAACTTTTCGCTGATTAAACCTGGTTTATTTCCGAACATATAAGAATTTTTACCAGACTGGGGCTAGACCTCCCCGACGGAGGGCTATAGCCCCCTTGGCATCACCACTGCAATATGTGTTAGTGTTAGATAAACCTAACAATTTAAGACGATTTTGTTAAACACTTACATTCCGTTTATCTATTTATTATTCTTCACTTGTTCGTTTATATAAATAAAGGAAAAAGGGACTTTTCTTGGGGGGGGGGGGCAAAAACTGATTTCGTGGGGGGGGGGCACAAGAAGGGACTGGGTGGGCCCAGGCAAATGCCCCCCCCCCCGCGTGTATGTTAAAAAAGGCCCTGATATGCACACATGGAATTGCAGCATATGAATTTTTACTCCGAATTGTTTTTCCATTTACAGGATTATACCAGGGAATTGGTCATAATGGACCATCAAATTGATGTAGTGGTGAATGAGGAAGAGAGATCTGTTTCTGTTGATGGAGCACCCCTAGAAGGTGAGAAAGGCGATGAACCACCAACAGCAACAAGCAATAGTGATGGCAAAAAGGAAACGAAAGTGAGGGGAAAACATAAATGTCCATTTCCATCATGTTCTGCTAACGTTGTCCATCTTCCACGTCATATGAGGCAAGTGCATAAGTGGGAAAAAGAAGATACAGTTGGCATTGTTAATGCGTTCTCTCTAAGGAAAACAAGAAAGGGTTCAGAAAATAGTAAGCTAAAACAAAAGATATGTCCGCTGATAGATTGCAAGTCTGTGGTAAAAAGGCTACACAACCATCTCATCGACTTCCATGGTCTGAAAAGAGGAAGCAAATCTTATAAAGATAGCTTGAAAGTAGCCGTTCCCCATGAAGTGATCGAACTATCGTCGGAGTCAACATGTGAGTCGTCATCAGATGAGGAAGAACAACGTCTTCAGAAAAAAAGAAGAATGGATGAGAAAAAACCGAAGAAAAGAGTGAAAAAAGAGAGGCATGAAAGTATCTTTAAAAGAGTATACTCTTCAGAAGATGATGATGTCGACAACGACAGCATGGAGTATCCATCCATTTTCAAAAGGTCGTCCTGTAACAAAGAAGGAGAATGTTCTGATAAGTTCCATGATAAATGTAGGGAGAAATTGCCACACAATGATGAATTGCCAGAGAGTGATAGTGAAATGTCAGAGAGAGGTGGAATGTCCCAGAGAGGCGAAACGTCACAGAGAGGACAAATGTCAGCAGAGCGATCCAGTGAGGGGCTTAAAAGTACCGACCAATCGTCTAGTGATGGTAATTACAGTGAGGAAAGCAGTAGTGAGGTGGAAAACATCCCCTTCAGCAGACCACTGAATGCAGAACCTGAGGAAGAATGCATCTTTCAAAAATTTGAAGATTGGCTCCAAACCGCAGAAGGAAGTAGGAAAGAAAGACCAATTGCCTTAAAGTGTTCTCGACAAGTGCAGTTAGTGATGCAATACATTAACCCCGAGAAACCGACCCTGAAAGATGTGCTGGACAAAGAAACTCTCAAGAACCAATGGTTGAACAAATTTGAGAAGGAAAGACGCCCTGGGACAGTGAAGTCTTATCTTGGAGATTTAAGACAATTTTATTTCTTCTTACAATGCACGTGTCCCAAAAACATCGATGTTTCACCAAAAGTGTTAAATTCACTTGTAGCACAAATGACCCAGTGGAGCAAGTCTTTTCACAAGCTAGTGAAAAATCGTTTTGGGGAAAAACGTATGATCGACATGGAAAAACTGCGTACACCAGAGCAGATTCGAACGTTTTCCTCTTCTGTTGTGGCCAGAGCGGCGGTAAACATGCTGGATGAGTGCCAGGCAAAACCGGACGGAACAATGCCCAGTCAAAGTGAATACACCACTGTAAGAGACTACTTGGTGACGTCAATTTGCATAAACAACGGCAGCAGGTCAGGTGCGTTGGCTAACATGACTGTAGCGGAGTTCATGAGTGCCCAGCAATTAGATGATAGCTTTGTTGTGAAAGTGAGAAAACACAAAACTTTCACGACACATGGTCCAGCCAACCTTGTTTTCTCGACCACTCTCTATAATTGGATGATGATCTATATCAACAAATTCCGCTATCCCATTGCTGACATGACGTGTAACGATACCGAACCAGTTTTCTTGACTTGGAAAAACCGTCCAATGGCTGCATCCCATATTGGATGCCAGATAAACAGTTCCTGGGGGAAAGTGTTCGGCAAGGAAACTGCTACTGGCGGAGCTACAGCTTTTAGAAAAGCAGCTGTTTCTGCTGTCCACCGTAGTGACAAAGAGAGAAGAGGAGAGCTAGCTGAATTAATGCTTCACAACAAGGCGACTGCTGACCGGTACTATCTTTTAGAAGAAAAGGCAGCAACAGCAGTAAAAACTTCAAAATATTTAACTGAAGTATGCAAAGCACCAAATACATGCCAAAGCACCAAATACCAAAGCACCAAATACCAAAGCTACCTCCGGAAAAGACGTGGAAGCTTCGAATACACCATCATCTTCAGTGGAGGGGTCTGCTGAAAAACGACGAAAATGGATGCCTGAGGACGAGGAGGAAATAAAAATGCTTTTGCTTCCGAAATCAAAGACCAATCTATTACACTAAACATGGTAAGGCACAAGATTCGGGACAGTCCAGTTTTAAAAAAAATATCTGTACTCAAAATACGTGACAAGATCCGTACCTTCTTCGGAAGCGCACCATGTCCATTACCATTATTACCTGAGGAGACACCAGAAGAGCGCTTGGATCGGTCCGCTACAAGCCACCACCTTGGAGAAAAAAAAACCCAGGTGAACAAGAATATTTCTGACAGTGAGTACGTCCCAAGTGAAGATGCACCAGAAAGTGAAGATGCACCAGAAAGCGAAGATGCATCACCAAGCCTCATTTCACCATCCACCTGTATGTCAAGGAAGAGCACGCAAAAGCTTTTTGACGACGATGAGGTCAATGATTTTTGTGTGCTGTTTAAAGATATAATTTGCACCAAGAAGTCAATTACCAGAGCATTGGTGAAGGAAAGGCTGGAAGGGGCACCGAAATTGCATCACCTGCTGAATAAATGTACCTTGCTTCAGCTTGCTGATAAGGTCAGGACAGAACGGAAGCGCCACACTGCACGAAAATGTAAGTACATCACGTGTATCATTCACTGGTTTAAACTGATGTACAGCAGCAGCTACATATGCTGCCAAAGTTTCATGTGATTTGGCTACGCAAATGGCCGTTTTCCACTTCAACCGTATGGTAGCGAAACGTAGCTTAATTCCAGCATTGTTTCAAGTGCTCAGGAAACAAAGAAATATGCAACGTTTCGCCACGACATAATTGAACTGGAAAACGGCCTTTAGTCAATTCAGCTGAAGTAGTTTTTTGTTATAACATAGGCTTTGTATGTCGTTATTCTTACATCCACTACTACTATAGCCATATATACTATACCAATTTTAATGGTACTTATGTACCTAAATCGGAAATGTTGTTTTCCTTTTCCTATGAATATTTAGGAATATTTAACTAAATTTCTTAACCAATTACTTCGGGTCCCTCCAAAAAATGAACTCTTTGATTACTAACTATAAGCTATAAAATAGCTATTACAGTTAAACAAATTTGGTTGTATGCAGCAATCTAAGTTTTTGTATTTGAAATGAAATATGAAATATTAACCGAGATATCTGCATTCAAACTGAAGTAAACATTTGTTGGCATTGGGGAAAAAATGCCTATGAACAGATGAGATGGCATGTATTAAAATTTAAATTAGACCTTGACTGCAGTGACGTATCTTATCTTATGCTATGTTATTTTCTAACCAATGTCTTTCTTATTCTGTAGAGGTTTGATGGAGGTATCTGTGGTAGTTCATGGATCGATTAAACGATTTTATGCATTATTAATGTATGAACTTTAAATAGTAGGAACTAAATAGCAGGAGCTGTATTCTTTGTTTGCAATATCGTGCCTTTTCATCATTCTCCTATCAGAATGGTCGCACCAGGAAAAACTGAATGATAATTTATCTTTTGAGTCTTATGCTAGTCTTTGATTAATACATTAAAATAGACGTTTTTATCATACCTGCCAGTCAACTGAAATCCCCAAATTACATCTTTGCAAACAAAGAATAGCGGACTCTGCTGTGTTTTATTCATTTATTTGTTTTATTGTGGCAGCAACAGCTGATTCGGTATATTTTCAGACTGAACTATTGAATTTCAACTGTGAAATTCCTACTGTGATCAGACACTAATTATAATGTTACTGGGATTAAGACTAGAATCCTGACATTGACAATGTTATTGGATGATGCATATCAATTCCATGTAATTTCCTTGTTAAAATACCAATACCAGCCAACGATTTCAAAATGTAATACAAAACATATTCTGAAGACTAGCATCATGAAAGGTATGGCTTAAGAAGTGAGAATGAGTTTTGTGATATTTCGATTTTCGATTATATTGCCAAACTCATTCTCTTCATGTTTTTAATCCATACCTTGGGTTTTCAAGATGGTAATCCTCAGATTATATTTTCTATTATATATTTACCTTGTTAATGAAATATAAACTTATTCCATTGCTAATAAAGCTTTTCATTTGGGAAATGGGGCTCTAGTAAAACTAAATTCACGACTACATGTTATACTATATAAAAATGACTATAGACTATACCTGAGTATAATTACATAGGTGATTATTGAAAATTCTACACACTGATTGGTTGCCGTTCAGGTGATTATAACGTGATAATCAATCACCTAAGCGATTTTCAAAATTGGCAGCCGGCCGTTTGTCAATTAAATGATGAAGAAATGTGTATTTATTTTTTCCAAATAATCACCTATGAAATTATACTAAAACAATAATTTACTCGGGCTCAGTGATTATCGTGAATAAAAACCATGACTTCGTCTCGGATTTTATACACCAATAATCACATCGCCTTTGTTTGAATAAATTTGGGTGGTATACACTCAGGCATCTGCAGTACGCTTAAAGGCTCTTTTCCACTCGTCATAAAAACCAACTTGCAAGCTCACTGCGGGTAATTTCGTCCAATCACAATGCTTGACAGTTTATTTTAATTAGATACAAGCCCTCACAGTGAGCTCTCTCTCTCCACAGAGGCTTTGTTTGCCTTTGAGCTAAGAGAGGAGCTACTGCCACTATTTAGTTATAAACTTATAATCTCTTTGCGCTAGACGGTAATAGATATAGTAATATGTAACGAGAGCGCTAGACGGTACTGTAATATGACCCGCGCTCCGAATTTTAGCGGTTTCCTTGTCATATTACAGTACTGCCTAGCGCAAAACGCTCTCCGGCTCTCGTTACATATTACCGTAATATCATTATAAATAGTGGCAGTAGCTCCTCTCTTAGCTCAAAGGCAAACAAAGCCTCTGTGGAGGAGAGAGCAGTGTGCTTGCGATTTGAATTTGCGATGAGGGGTAAAGTGCCTTTAGTTTGTAAGCCCTAGGGCACGTAGCCTGCGTAGCTGGCGCTGTAGCAGGCGCTATTTAGGAGGGCGAGGCACCCGCTCCTAAATAGCGCTGCTCACGCAGGCTATAGGGCAAGGGCCAAGACTATTAGGACATGTTCATGCCTGTAGTGTGAATGTCAACTTTAGGGCAAGGGCCAAGACTATTAGACATATTTATGACTGTAGTGTGAATGTCCACTCATGTTATTCTTTTACAAGAAAGCATTATATTTGACACTATATTAATATTAGGAATATTACAATTTTTTTAAGTACAAGTCAATAAAATATGTCAATTTTCTGTCCATTTTCTCTCTCTTGATATTCCAAGTTGTCATAAATGAAAGAAACCTAAAATATATAAATAAAGTTAGTACTGGTAAACAATACTGTGTCATAATAACAACACAACATGCATTACAATTTGTCACATATTATTAGCACTGATGAAGATCCGGGCTTATGGATCGAAAGCAAGAAATTATTGTGACACAATGTAGTTAGATTTCAGGTACATTTACACATTGAAATTTGTCATGTGCGATTCGGAATGTGGTGCATGAAAATTAGTGAAATGGAGTTTAAAATGCAGTCAACTGACGCAATTACATACGCCAAATTCCAAATTGTACATGACAAATTGCAATGTGTAAATGTACCTTTAGACTACCTGCCTACAGTACCTTTACATACCTCTAGAATGGTTGTACCAAGAAAAACTGAATGATAATTTATCTTTTGACTGTTTTGAGTCTTAAACTGTCTTAAAACTTGATTAGTGCATTACAATACACGTTTTATCATACCTGCCTGTCAACTGAAATCCCCAAATTACGTCATTGCAAACAAAGAATAGCGGACTTTGCTGTGTTTTATTCATTTATTTGTTACTATACTTATCTTATGTTACTGGGCTTAAGACTAGAATCCTGACATTGCCATTGACATTGTTATTGGATGATGCATATCAATTCCATGTAATTTCCTTGTTAAAATACCAATACCAGCCGACGATTTAAAATATAATACAAAACATAATCTGAAGACTAGCATCATGAAAGGAAAGATATGGCTTGAAAGAAGTGAGAATGAGTTTTGTGGTATTTCTGATTATATTGCCTAACTCATTCCTTGGGTTTTCAAGATGGTAATCTTCAGATTATATTTTCTATTATATATTTACCTTGTTCATGAAATATAAACTTATTCCATTGCTTTATAATAATAAAGCTTTTCATTTTGGAAATGGGGCTCATTAGAATGTGCCCTCAGTAAAACTAAATGACTACATATTATACTATATAAAAATGACTATATACTATACCTTAGTATAGAGTTAATGGGTCTTAATTTCAGAGGAAATCATACACATGTCAAATTCAAGCCGAACAGTTGAGAAAATTCATCAACTATTGGTCCTCCAGCAATGATTTCCACTGAAATTAAGACCCATTAACCCTCTAGAATTGATCCTACATCGAGTGAAATGCCACAAAATCATAATTGATATACCTTAGTATAATTAAATAGGTGATTATTGAAAATTCTGCACACTGATTGGTTATTGCTCAGGTGATTATAATGTGATAATCACCTAATTTTCGAAATGGCAGCCGAAGCCGTTTTGTCAATTAAATGACAAAGAGCTAGATGTGTATTTTTTTATTTTTTGATGAACTGATGAAGAAATGTGTATTTTTTATTTTTTCCCAAATAATCACCTATGAAGGCTCTTTTCCACTCATTATAAAAACCATCTTGCAAGCTCGCTGGGTAATTTTGTCCAATCACAATGCTTGACAGTTTATTTAGTTTTAGTTGTAATAAGCTTTCGTACTATACGAGGAATTAAACAACAGAGCCAGCTCCAATCAAGGTTTAACTCCTGAAATTAGATGCAAGCCCTGCAGCGAGCTTGCAAGTTGATTTGGTGATGAGTGGAGAAGAGCCTTTAGTTTGTAAGCCCTAGGGCAAGGGCCAACACTGTTAGACATATTTATGACTGTAGTGTGAATGTCAACTCCACTCATGTTATTCTTTTAAGGAAAGCATTATATTTGACACTATATTAATATTAGGAATATTACAATTTTTTAAGTACAAGTCAATAAAATATGTCAATTTTCTGTCCATTTTTTTCTCTTGATATTCCAAGTTGTCATAAATGAAACAAACCTAAAATATATAAATAAAGTTAGTACTGGTAAAAAATACTGTGTCATAATAACAACACAACATGCATTACAACTAGAAATAAAAGTTGTATTTGATTTATTTATGTCACAAATTAGTGTTTACACATTATATTGCATATCACATATCCCTCTATGGGCAGGAAGCCTTGTTCTCATGAATCACGAGAGTGGAATAGTTTTATCTGGATTTATGAGGCTAAGGCTCCCATGCCAAGAAATTATTGTGACACAATGTAATTAGACTTCAGTCTATAGTGAAATATAATTTTGTAAAGGTACATTTACACATTGCAATTTGTCGTGTGCAATTTAGAATGTGGTGCATGAAAATTATTGCAGATGCCAAAATTCATTGCTATTTCATTACAATGAAGTTTAATTTAAAATGCAGTCAACTGAGGCAAGATTCCAAATCGTACACGATTAAATCGCAATGTGTAAATGTAGCTATAGACTACCCGCTCACAGTACCTTTACTTACCTTTACACAGCCAAAAACTCGCAAATTGCAGCACGCCCGGTAACAAGTTGTAACAAGGCTGTTGACAAGTCGCCATCGGATGTGTTCACTTGGTTTGTTTCCATCTGTTGTAATAAGTTTGGAACAAGTTGTTATCAACTTGCTACAAAGTTGATAACTCTGACAGCCCTGCTGCAAGTTGTTCCAACAAGACAGATACAAGGTTGTGTTAACAACTGCCAGATTGTGTTAACAACTTGCTAACATCTTTTTATGAACAGGCTGTATCAGTCTTGTCAGAACAACTTGCAGCAGGTCTGTCAAAGTTATCAAGCGAACATGGTAACAAGTTGATAAATAACTTGTTCCAGATTTGTTAGCCTCTAGCAACAAGTCGAGTGAACACATCCTGCTGCAAATCTGTGATTTTTAGCTGTGTACCTACCTACCTCACATACCTATCTCTAGGTAGAGGTAGGTAGGTACATACCTACCTCTATGTGTACCTATCTACCCCAGCCTTCCTACCTCCTCCAGCCCGTATGGTTTTAACCAGACTGAGAGGGAGCATGTTTGCTGCCTGTGCTACTGTGTTTAGCTATGCCGTTACAACAACAGTTAGAACTAGTTGACAGGTGTCACAAGTTGTTGCTCACTGAAGTAACCTCCTGGCAACAAACCATGTCTGTTTATATCACAGTGCTCTGACCTGTAGTTGATGATAATAATTGAGATCCTGTGTTTTGAAAGGATTCTCCACTGAGGTATTTACAAATAAAGGGATGTTTACAAATTTCCATTCAAGTCAAATTCAAGAAATACAATGGCTTTTGTTGCAGGTATGTTGGTGCTTAGAAAATAATACTTATTTAACTTCTGGTATTCTAGTATTTTACTGACTAAGTCAGAGCAACTGTTCTGGACAGTGGTGGAAGGTTTAAATAAATAGTGAATTAATATTAAGCTGCAATAAACCCAAATGCACACCCTTGGTGAGTACGATTGTCAGCATTAGACAGAGTAAGAATCTATTAATTAGGCACATTGCAGGGCAATGGGCCCCATTGTGCCTGACTTTTTTTACAAACGCCAGGCGATTTTACTTGTCAATGGGGAAGCTCTGGAGCAATGGGTAAAATATAGGATTTGTTCTCTTTGTAACTTCACATGCCAGCAGCCAAATCCAAATGATGTCTTGAATATGACTTGTAAAAAACTTGGAAACATCTCTTTTATTTATAAATAACTAGTTGGTTCATTACAGGAGGATACTGGTCTAGTGGTCTTGTTCTCTTTTGGCTTGTATGAACTAAGCCTTTAGGCAAGGTCCATAAAAGTGAAAAAGAATGAGACCAGTATCCTCCTGTACGGACTGAACAAGCACAGTCAATAAACTATTTATTTATGACTAAAACAGCACTGTATCATTACATGTCATTATAGTGTGCCAAAAAGTAATACATTATTCATTTGACTGTTTTACCAGCAATCTGTACAAAATGTATTCACATATAAAATGTATAGTTCAGATGCCATATCAGTACAACCCAGTGCAAAAGCAAAGTATAAATTGTTACTCTCACCTTCTATTTTAATGGAATTTTTGGCTCATTTCTTGGTTTCAACATGGTATAAAAGTGGTATAAAACTAGAGTCACTTCGTAAAGACAACAAATACTGTATAACGCATGTTTTATAATACCACAGATTAAAGATTAATATAGTGCTTCTATTATAACAAGTAATCGTAAAATAGCTGATCCTCTTTTGAAATGATTCTGAATGCTTCTGTCAAAATTTTAGCTATACTCTTAATACCAATAAGCCAAGTTATCAAGCAGTAAAAGCACTTCATGTTACACAAAGTCTATTCCCAAGTTACATAAAGGACAAACTAGGTTACATAAAGGACAGACTAGGTTACATAAAGGACAGCCAGGTTACATAAAGGACAGCCAGGTTACATAAAGGACACGCCAGGTTACATAAAGGACAAGGTTACATAAAGGACAGGACAGGTTACATAAAGGACAACTCGAGGTTACATAAAGGACACCACATCCTTTATGTAACCTGACAGGTTACATAAAGGATTTTCAGGTTACATAAAGGAACATTAATCCGTTCATTCATTCATTCATTCATTCATTCATTCATTCATTCATTCATTCATTCATTCATTCATTCATTCAATCATAGTGTAAACTTTCCGGGGGGTGCATACAATTTATGTTTCTTTTTAAATTCATTAACATTTAGTGATTTAGTCCTTCAAGACAGGACATTTAGTCCTTTAAATATTATTTTGATCTTATGGCAACTTTACACAAACTATGCTGAATTAGAGTCTTTATATTGAACTTGAAACATTTGCTGAAGACGTTGAATTGACATTAAATTGGCGAACTTTCCCCCGGAACATGCGATTTTTGTGCAATCACAAATGCGCTGCGCTATCAAGTCGCGGGGCGCGAGGTGATCCGGAGATTCGTACACGCGCGGTGTAGCGAGTCTAGCGACAAGACATCATTATATCAAATTATCAATATATAGTATAACTATATATGATGAACCGGAGAGAAATCAGTCATTATAACTGACTTACCAACGTGCCTTCAGTACTGGTTAATCAACGGGAAAGATTGTAGAAATGCACTTATTTTCGCTTCCCGAGCATTATTATTTGACATTTGCTTTCGAGAATATGATTATGACAAAATATTTAAAGACTGTATCTCAAATGCGAGTTTGCAGATTATATAATGATATGACGGTAAATATTAAAGCAGTTTAAAGGCTATATTATTGCAAATACAACTATAGCCTTATGAACTATAGGGACAATGCCAATGTCAATAAACTTGTGCAAGTCGATGGCTGGATATATAAATAGTGAATTAATATTAAGCTGCAATAAACCCAAATGCACACCCTTGGTGAGTACGATTGTCAGCATTAGACAGAGTAAGAATCTATTAATTAGGCACATTGCAGGGCAATGGGCCCCATTGTGCCTGACTTTTTACAAACGCAGGCGATTTTACTTGTCAATGGGGAAGCTCTGGAGCTTAATGGGCAAAATATAGGATTTGTTCTCTTTGTAACTTCAAGCATGCCAGCAGCCAAATCCAAATGATGTCTTGAATATGACTTGTAAAAACTTGGAAACATCTCTTTTATTTATAAATAATCAGCTGGTTCCGTACAGGAGGATACTGGTCTAGTGGTCTTGTTCTCTTTTGGCTTGTATAGACTAAGCCTTTAGGCAAGGTCCATAAAAGTGAAAAAGAATGAGACCAGTATCCTCCTGTACGGACTGAACAAGCACAGTCAATAAACTATTTATTTTATGACTAAAACAGCACTGTATCATTACATGTCATTATAGTGTGCCAAAAAGTAATACATTATTCATTTGACTGTTTTACCAGCAATCTGTACAAAATGTATTCACATATAAAATGTATAGTTCAGATGCCATATCAGTACAACCCAGTGCAAAAGCAAAGTATAAATTGTTACTCTCACCTTCTATTTTAATGGAATTTTTGGCTCATTTCTTGGTTTCAACATGGTATAAAAGTGGTATAAAACTAGAGTCACTTCGTAAAGACAACAAATACTGTATAACGCATGTTTTATAATACCACAGATTAAAGATTAATATAGTGCTTCTATTATAACAAGTAATCGTAAAATAGCTGATCCTCTTTTGCAATGCTTCTGAATGCTTCTGTCAAAATTTTAGCTATACTCTTAATACCAATAAGCCAAGTTATCAAGCAGTAAAGCACTTCATGTTACACAAAAGTCTATTCCCAAGTTACATAAAGGACAAACTAGGTTACATAAAGGACAGACTAGGTTACATAAAGGACAGCCAGGTTACATAAAGGACAGCCAGGTTACATAAAGGACACGCCAGGTTACATAAAGGACACGCCAGGTTACATAAAGGACAGGACAGGTTACATAAAGGACAACTCGAGGTTACATAAAGGACACCACATCCTTTATGTAACCTGACAGGTTACATAAAGGATTTTCAGGTTACATAAAGGAACATTAATCCGTTCATTCATTCATTCATTCATTCATTCATTCATTCATTCATTCATTCATTCATTCATTCAATCATAGTGTAAACTTTCCGGGGGGTGCATACAATTTATGTTTCTTTTTAAATTCATTAACATTTAGTGATTTAGTCCTTCAAGACAGGACATTTAGTCCTTTAAATATTATTTTGATCTTATGGCAACTTTACACAAACTATGCTGAATTAGAGTCTTTATATTGAACTTGAAACATTTGCTGAAGACGTTGAATTGACATTAAATTGGCGAACTTTCCCCCGGAACATGCGATTTTTTGTGCAATCACAAATGCGCGTGCGCTATCAAGTGCGTGGCCGCGAGGTGACTGCGAGATTCGTACACGTGCGGTGTAGCGAGTCTAGCGACAAGACATCATTATATCAAATTATCAATATATAGTATAACTATATGTCGATGAACCGGAGAGAAATCAGTCATTATAACTGACTTACCAACGTGCCTTCAGTACTGGTTAATCAACGGGAAAGATTGTAGAAATGCACTTATTTTCGCTTCCCGAGCATTATTATTTGACATTTGCTTTCGAGAATATGATTATGACAAAATATTTAAAGACTGTATCTCAAATGCGAGTTTGCAGATTATATAAATGATAAGGAAGGTAAATGTGGTAGCAGTTTAAAGGCTATATTATTGCAAATACAACTATAGCCTTATGAACTATAGGGACAATGCCAATGTCAATAAACTTGTGCAAGTCGATGGCTGGATATATATAGTATACTGCATGTATTCGATCTGTAATCTGTATTTTCTGTGATATAAATAATTACGTTTGAAGTGTGAACGTAAACAACAGTACTGTTTATATATGCACTGTCATTGACATTGTTAGGAAAACGAAAGTTAAACAGTATTTCCGCTTTGAAAAAAATCCCCTTAAAAATTGTGTCGGTGTTCTAGTTGAAGGCAGTGGCCGACTATAAACCCTTACAAAACTAAACTATATCATACATGTAACTACTCTTTACTCTTTGTCTTTCTATAACTTAATACTGAGTATAAGTCATAAACATAACGATTAACGAATGTTTTTCTTTCAACACAACGACAACGTAATATTTACTGTAACTATTCATCCACAACATTCATTGCCTTGATAACTTTGTCCTCTCTCAAGATTACAAATAAAATATTTTTTACTAAAAGCAAAGTTTCAATGATAAGTTTCAATGATAATTTTCTTGGAAAGCTTGGTAGGGTCCGTCTCTTGTTACAAGTAATTATAAATGGGGCATAATTTGCATGCGTATGTTTACGCTTGGCGTTAAAAACACGATTTTCAAAAGCGAAGTTAATAATAGGCCTTCGAAAAACAAATGTCATGAGAACTTGACAATCTTGACATATAAATACTGCTATAGCTATAATTACATGCATGACTCATCTATTTACGTCAGCAATAAATACGCATACACTTCCCACGGCGAATTGTGAAATATTCTTTATCTGTAGGATCAAGGAGAGATTTTCCTGAAACATTACTTGCAATTACTTGTAAATTATGGTGTTACAGGATCCAAAATTCAACAAAAATGTGTCTTCGCCGCAGAGTTTGAGTACTTCAGTGCTTCCATATTAATCTTTCGTTTTCCTTACTGAATTTCCCCCCATTTTCACTTCCATTTTCCTCAAAACTTATGGCTCTTTGAAACTTTGCACAATCCTTGGATCCCTAGTTCAAAATGGTATTGTCTTCAACTCGCTGTGTCTTTGGCTTTTATGATACAAATCCTATTTAAGAGAACTGGTCAAGAAGTCATCACATCATTGTTACCGTGGCCCTCTTAACTTATTTGAGCTTCAAGCAAGTACCAAATAAATTATTCGATTGGTCCAAGCACAAGTTTTCACGAAATAGCTCGAGCTTATCAAAGCAGGAAAAGCAGAGAAGCTTGGCAAGGTACTACGTGGGTATCTAAGTCCTCTATGTAAGCTTAATCCAATACTTGTTGATGGCATCATAAGAGTTGATGGATGCCTAGACAAAGATCCAGTTAGTTATGATGCGCGTCATCCAATGATTCTTCCAGGAACACATCATGTCACAGCATTAATTATCAAGAACTACCATCATATGGAGGGCATGTGAGCTGTAATCACGTTTTGGCAACAATATGACAGAAATTCTGGATTTACAAGTTCCAGCGGCTGTTAAGAGAGTAGTCGGAGAATGCCTTACCTGTCAGCATTGGAACTTGCGCCCGCAAGGTCAAGTTATGGCTCCACTGCCAGTTGCAAGAGTAACCCCAGAACAACTTCATCAGTTGGGATCGATTACTTTGGGCCTATTCCAGTCAAAGTTAAATGCAGCAATGTTAAGCGATACGGTTGTGTGTTTATATGTCTTGCAACGATGTTTACATGTCACCAACGTCCTCGCTGACTTCTTTACCCATGCCAAAGGCCCTGGCTTAGATAAATCCATCGATGTAATTTCTTTTGGTGCAATTTTAATTTTGTGGACATAAAGTCTGCTTTATACAGAAATATATAATCTGCTTTATATATTTGGTAATAGATTTCTGAACATATTTAAAGACTTTCCGTAATGCTGCAGTATTAAAATATGTGTACCCCAATACTCTATTAATACAATTCTTAAGAATATCAGCATTCATTGCAAAACTTTACATCTGCAGATGAAAGCGGAGTCAACTTCCAGCCTTAATTCAACTCAAACGAATAAGTTAATTGGAGAGATTGTCAAAGGATCTCCAACTTTCCTTGCGAAAACTGCGATGGAAATTCCCCAATTCAAGTGTGTTGTGGTTTTGTTTCTTGAAGACATCAACAAGAAATGCAAAAAACTTTGCGCCAAAACAAAGAAAAACCTTCGGTTTTATGAGTTACATGGAAACCAGCATAGAAATCTCTCGGATTTTAAATGGATTTCTCTACTGCGTGAGATGAAGGGAAAGGGTGCCCGAGGTTCTCAATACCTTGATGGCTATAGCAGCACCTTGTGTGAAAAATAATAATTCGCAAATGGCTCCATTATGCAGTGAATGATGAATTTACGTTCCAGATAGTTATTCCTGGTGCAGAAACTTAACACTGTTGTCATCGGAACAGGAAATGCGGAAAGTGTTCAAAAACCAAAAACACAACTTTTGGTATGAGTTCAGCTGCATGTTTTAAGGTATATCTGTAATTTTAGACTTTCCAGAGACTTGCCAAACATGGAGTTACTCAGAGTAGAGAGGGCTTCAGAAATCTTATGAATGATGTTGGAGGTGATTTGAAAAATGAAATCAAGCAGTTAGTGAAGACGGAAGGAAAACCACAGATGGTTTGTGACAATTTTGATTTTAAAATACTTGCCAACATAATTTTACCCAACCATTGGAATTCAGATATGCATTGGATTGCACAATTAATGACATTTGATAGGTTTCCTTCCGATTATTTGGACAATACCAAGGCACTGGTTACTGATGTCAAGTTGTTCAATAACAAGGAGTACTTGTTGACCAAAACGGAAATTCAGACAGTAAAGTCGAACTTCTGCACACTTGTCATGAGGATACTGGTTGAATTATTTCCCTGCATGAGACACTTAAAAAGTGTGGTCGATGACCATATACCACATAGGTATGTCGTATACAATTCTTATCTCATTAACAACTTGTCCCTACAAAAATGTCCAATAAAGGAAATTTCATCCAGGAAGATATATAACATCACTAACATCAGTGACTTGGCAATGTGCTTTTGTACCTTTAATGGTTTTCGAAAAAGATATTTGAAAGTGTACATGGCGATATATAAAGAATTGTCTTTTCGTGTCAAACCCCACGTTTATGATCGTTCCGTAAGCCCAGATCAGTTTAAGAAATAACTTCTCTTGATGATCAATCTGCAGTTTGTCAGAGTAAGAAAATGATGTTAATTCTTTTCATTATATATATGCAGTAGTCTTGTACTTGAACGCAAATAAATACTCCGGGAATTGAGAGATGTAGTTTAATTTTCTTGCTCCTACAAGTGTCACCATTTCTGAAATTGACCACTGTCTGCTGCCCTGTAAAACGTGGTGAAACCCACCAATTGGTGATCCAGACATAGGGATATAATAAATGTGACATTTTCAAAAAGGAAAAAATAACGCGTTTTTGAATGTTTTTCACCACCACTGTCACATGTTGGGTTGATGCGTTACGCATTTTCTCGTACAAAATGTCAACAATATTTATCTATTTTATGAAAAAGGTAATGCCAATTGTTCTCTATTTTATGAAAAAGGTATGCCAATTGTTCCTTACAATCAGACGAAGAATTCGGATGTTTGCCAGTATTTGGAATGTGGAGAAAGGATATTGAAGGATATTGAGCTGCCGCTTTGCGATGACCTGCTGGGCCGTGAAAGAGTGACTGGAGCGAAGAAAACACGGATGGGGTGTGATCATGAGATAGAAAGATTTAAGAACATCATTGAAAGCGTTGCTCAGTGGCACACAAATCAGTCATTTTTGGGGGTAAGATCAACTCGTATATATTTTATGTATGTCATATAAATGCTATTTTATTATTTTTTTGATAGAAATGGTGATCAGATAATACTGGGTTTGTTAAATGAGTGCTGCAAATTACAGTATGATATTATGGCTAAATTAAAATTATCATTAACATTGATGAACATCTCATTTTTAAATTTGCAGCACACATGGGAAAACTTGTGAAGAAAAACTACAAGAGTGCTGAACACCTCCCGCTCTGCATGCAGAAGGCATACGTATGTAGTGTGTTTATGACATGGGCAAGACTGGAAAACCTTGACGACGATCCTGAAGAATTCGTTATTCCACCAAAGTACTTGAAGAAAGTAGAGAAACAACAATTCGTAGAATGAGAGATTGGCAGTTTTGTTGAACAGTATGTTCTTTCAGAATTTTACATAAAAAAAGCTTGAAGACAGGAAATTGAGAAGATGAGAGAAAATGGGAGCACAGAATGACAGTCAAGAGGTGAACAGATCAAGCTAGTCAGCAGACTTTCAATACAGGTGCAGTATGTCTAGCTGGTAATAGTAGAGGATGTCGATAAATGTAACTATACAAAGTCAAATATCAGATTTCATTTTTAATTAATTGTTGATCACACAATTCAATTATGGACAGATGTCATTGAACTGTCTCATCATCTTTTGCTGTAGTAGTTAGAAAATGTATGGAGACTGTTGACGACAAGAAGGTAACACTGTTTTCCACTTCAAACATATTGTATCCTATCCTAGTATTTTTAGTTCCACCCAAGCGCTCAAGAAACAAATAGATATGCAACATTTTGGTACGATACAGGTGCAGTGGAAAACAGTCTTTAATAGCCATGTGTGTGAATACATTTTTTTAAGGGACTGACATTAAAGATAGTAAAATCATGGAAGACAAGTCTTAATAATCCATGCAAAAAATGTCATACTTTTTGCCCTGTAGCAACAAAATATAGTTATTCAAAATGCTCGGGTTTTTTTAAACATAGGGGATGTGTCTATAATGGTACACACAGAAGATGTCACAAAGAGAGACTACCACTATCTTGGTAAGAGCAAGGTGGTTGAACTCCCTCTGTCTACCACAGACCAACCAGAAGATGCAGTGTGCTTGCAATCGGTACCCACAGCATCAATACAAAGTGCTCTGTCCAGTTCTGAAAGTACCATGGAAGTGTCAGAAGAACAAGCCAGTGATGACAGAGTCATGAACTATGCTCTTCAATGCATACAGTTGGGCATTATGCTCGTGCAACTGAATGATACAGAGAAAGAAGGGGACAGTGAGCATTGTCTGATGAACTGGAACTTGTTGGTGCTCTATTTCAGATCACGAAAGCGGGCATGAAATGTGCATTTGAAGCTATGCGGTTGCTAACATGCACAAAAGCTTTGTTTACAGAACAAATGGCGCATCGGATTATCCACGGACAATTCATAAATGCTACAGGAGGCCTGGAAATAATTACCCCAATGATCTAAAGATGGAAACATTGGTGAAAGACCATAAAGTAATTTTGAAAGGATTGTGTGGAAACAAAACCTTAAAAGCCGTCCAGAGAAGCACAAATGCACTGTATGGATTGAAAAGTGTGCTGGAAGGAATCAATAAAGAAAGTAAAGTGACATCGGACTCTACAAAACATACACACGCCAGTACTAACAAGATTGTGGAGGAAATTATCAAGGTACTAAAAGGAGTAAAACCTTTCCATGAACAACCTGGAAGAATGCTGCGATTGTTTCCTGATATCTCTAAGAGCCCACTTGATCGTCTAAATGTGACTGCATTGAACAAATGGTTGACCCACCACAAATAGACTATTTGCAAATGCATTCGCATCAAGCGATGTAGAAGATGATGCAGAGGAGACACTACAACATGGTGATGAAAGTGATGGTGAGAGGCTAAGTGAAAGTGAAGACGAAATGGAAGATTTTCTTGTATTATAAAGCAGAATAAGGTTAGTTGCCAATTATTTAATACATCACTTGTATAGGGCAAACCACTTTCCTAGTCAGGTTGAAATACTTTTATAAAGTCCTACAAATGAATCCTGCATTAGTCTAACAAAAATTCTGAATATATGTCTATATACAGATTATATGATTATATTACAATATCTACATGTGATGCTGGTCAATTTCACTTGTCCTGGTGATGAAAACAAACTTTTCACATGAGTATTAGCAAGTAAATCTTTCAGGGATTAGAAAACAGTTTGGCTGCTACAAACATCATGTGCCTTCCAGTGTCTTTTGGTCACACATACTGCCCCTACTCCCACCCAATCAGTTTTCTGTGTCTTCCTTGTTTACTGAGGAAGACACCCCAAAATATATATAATGAAGAACAGCATACAAGAATAAAGTCAGGCCAATGTGCTAAAGCTAAATTTTCCACATGAAATTGTAAAATTTATTTTATTAAATATGTGCATTTAACATATTGTGTATCCGATCAATGTTTAATAGAAAAATATCCTGCCCTTTAACCCATTAACTGGCAGTACCCTACCACTGATGAGTAAAATGGTCTGGGATTAGACAGTAAAATACTCTGGCATTAGACAGAGTGAAAAAATATAGTAGGGTGTGTTGCCAGCTAATGGGTTAATATTGGTTCACATAATCTATAATCCAACAAACATATGGAACCTTAAGTATACCGTACAGGTCTCAACACTTACACATGGAGATGCATATATTAGTGTACAAATGCTTATCAAATCAGCTACTGGTGCACTGTCACTTTTTTCTCTATCAATGCATGCAGTGCTATAGTTCTAGTACTGTATACTGTGTTCTAAATGTTCCACTCAAGAACAGAAAATATAGCAGCAAATATAGAGCAAGTCTTTCTGTTCAGTAGTAAGAGGATCACATCTTTCTACTTCCGCATCAACAATCTCCATCATTTCAGCAGCTGACGTAAGATTGCACAGCAACATTTCCCTTGATGATAATCACAGCATGTATGTTCTGCTCCACTCCGCTTTGGTGCCTTATAACCAAAATAGCTTAAAATAATTATTCTCTTGCACTTATCTGCCTTTACAAGTTCATTCATGTGGGCTGAGATGTTTCGAGATGATGCTAATTCATAAGAGTTAAAATATATTGTGGAAGATGCCGGAAATCCATCTCGTCCACATCTACCAGCTTCTTGAAAATACTCCTCAATGGTATGAGGAACTCCAATATGAATAACTCTTCGAATGTTGCTGACATCTACACCAATCCCAAAAGCCACAGTAACAAAAAGCAACCTTAACTTGGATTTACCACTAACAAGATCTTGTACAATCCGCTCCTGTTCACGTTCTGGGTAATTAGCATGAAACTGTGTAAATAATCTATTAATTGCATGATGACTAGATCCAATTGGTTCATGCTGCAGAGAGCCCATCGTAATACTTGTGAATGAAAACATTCTCCAATGACTTTCAGGTTACCATAAACTATGATGAGAGGAAAATCTAAACGTTTTGCTTTCGACTCAGAGGAGATAAAATAGGTTGAAGCTTATCATCTCCTCTGTTAGGCCTTGGCAAAGCACTGAAGAAGATGTTAGGATGGTCAGGGCTTGCTTCAATGTGGATTGGATCAATTAATACCAGTCTGCAAAGTGGCAGTCTGCAAAGTGGCAGTCGCTGTCATAGCCAAAAATGGAATTTTGGGAAAGATAATACCAACAATCCTAATGCGTTTAAATCTATTTTATTTGACTATTACTTTGCTGCCTGTAGTGAGATTATGTATAGCTTTATTATATGAAGTATTGTATGTATTTAGCTTAGTAACCTAGCCTTTATTTATATGGTTTATATAGCGGCCATTTTGTAAATTTATTTATAGTGTCAAGTAAAACCTTGTCAAGAACGTGTTTTGTACTTTAATTTATATATCATTTCAATTTACTTAACATTCAATTGTGGTGGAGAAAGCAAATCAAATTCTGAGCTATGGATAAAGTATTGAGGCCTGAGAGATTCGACATAAATCCGAATGCAAAAGATGCAACTAAAAGTTGGCAGCATTGGTTGATGACTTTCGAAAGGTCTCCGTTATACCCAGCGAAAGTGTGAACAAACTGCACATTTTAACAAACTTTGTCTCGTCTGATATCTACCAACTTTTCTGTGATGCCAGTATGTATGCTGAAGCTATTGCTCTGTTGAAAGCATTATATATCAAGACCCCGAATGAAGTTTTCGTTCGACATGAATAGGCAATTCCAGCTATCGCAATGCATGCTGGGGACTGTGGTGCAAATTCATTTTTGAATCTAATGGCCGCCGCTTCACGTTGTTTCATGTTGGGCCAGTTTTATGTTATTTATGGCACTTTATCGCCTGTGATCGACCGATATTAGCACTTCGCCTTAAAGTGAATGTTTCAGTGATGATTTTGTCCAAATTTGAAAGCGATCAGTTGATTTTAACGCGAGAAAATTGCATCGGAGTCCATGTAGGGGTGAAGCGTGTTCGGCAAAATAACAGGCTACGAAGGCAACTATTTCGCACGTTTCAAGGTGAGTAAACTAATCGGTTCGTGTTCAGAAAGCTAGATCCCTCTTAAAATTTGATTTAATATGTGAGTTATTTAGAAAATACAGCTTTTGCTATTCTGCCCTACCGATCTCCGTTCACAAAGCGGTTTAAATCGACACATTTTTCATTCGATTTTTGTCAAAGCCGAAGAGAAATGCAGTTGTCCGGTGGCATTGTTTTGATTTGTTTTGGTGGGAAAAAACTCCATCTGACTAGCAACTTTACGTTTGTTTTGCAAAAGTATCAAAAGTGCTTGGTTTTTGACCTGTTTCTCTGTTGTATTTGCTTGTGTTTATCCTTGAACATAAAAGTTAGGTTTGTACATTATTCTAGGTAGTAAATATTAGACTTTCAGCTTGATATTTTAAATATTTTACTAAATTAAGGCTTTTATAGTTATTTTAAAAGTAATATAAATTCATAGGTAGGGGTATTTTAATATTTGTAAATAGGGTATAGAACTTAAATATAGGTAGTAAATTTTTAATATTTTAAATTCTAAATAGTCTAGCATAGTTTTAAATATATTATTAAAAACACAATGGAGGATAAACCAAGCACTACAATGGAAGTAAATGAGCCTGGGTCATTGCCGGCAAAAGTCATATGGACAAAATCCTTGAAAAATATGCCAAGTATAACATATGGAGACATAGAATATGTCTGGATAAAGATAAAATTCCGGACCAAAAACCTGCAGAGGCATTGAAACACAAAAAAGGGGGATACAAACTTTTTAAGGTGGCTCCCTACAGTTATTTTAGCTTTATAATAAATCGTTTTTAAACGAGTATTATCGCAGATGACAAAGTTTTTTATACTCGAGGGTAATATTCACCATCTATGGAATATTTAAAACCCGGTTCAGGTAGTGTCATCGTTGCCATGGTAACAAGACGTAAGCCTGAAATGTGGTTACTATGCGCATAAAATTGTCCGTATCTAAAAAACAAAGTCGGTGACCCATCTTTTTTATTTCATATAAGTTTTAAGCATAATGTTCTGAAACTATTATGAAAGTTTAATCAAAATCGCTAGTGTGCAATTTTTTTAAACTCGAAAATTTTATATAAAGATTTCTACACTAGCGATTTTTTTTAAAATGGAAATATATAAAATTTACCAAAATTAAAATTTATGGTCAAAATTTGAAGATAGGTCACCGATAAAACTAAAGAGTAAAACGCATATAAAGGTGAAAAATTGGGTCACTAGTGAATGATAGTTTGCGGGCGCAAGATGTGCTTTCATCGTGCAAAAACGAGTGGCAAATGTTGTTTTTATCTTTTGATTTTGACGTTTATTCAATATATTTGAGAGCCATGGACTACCAAGAAATACTGTGGAGGGTTAGATCGATTTAAGTCCAATTGAATCCTTCCATTTACTCAGTTCACGAGCTTCAACAGCCGTACAGCTGGACATATCTTTGCCTAGTTTTGTAATTTTGTTGAAGATGAATAAGTCGGTATTTTGCTATAGAACTGTGATATTTTTACTGTTTAACTTGTAAAAAACATGCAAGTATCACTAAACGACTTTTATAACCTTTAACAGTTTTTATACAATAGTTAATAAATGTTTAATAAACTCTTATTAGTGAACATTATATCTAAAATGTTTTTGAAAAATTCACTTTTATATTCCTGTCAAGCGATTTTTTATCCAAGCGATATTTGTATCATAGTTAAAATCACTCATTGGTGTTAGTGATGCTTTGTCACATAAAACTAAGGATTATTCAAAGTTTTTTCATTACAAATCTTTCAGAATGGTAAAAATCATTTTAAAAAACCGGGCGAAATATCTTTGTTTTGTTTTGATCCGATTGATCGTCGAATTTGCGTGGGAAAGTCCACGTACTTGCCACGCGTTTTTGACTCTCGTCCCGCGATCATCTCGTGCATTACTGTAGGGAGCCACCTTAAGGCTGGATACACAAATGATATTTGGGTTAAATCTGATATAAGGAAGCAAGGCGATGAAAAAGACAGCATACACTGTATATGTCCATTTAAATCAAACATCAAGCAAGATTGAGTATGGAAAATGTCAGTGTCCAGCAGGAGCTAGTGGTCGTTGTAAGCATGTGGCTGCCATAGTGTTTCAACTTCTAGACTTTACAGAATTAGACTTAAAAGAGGTTCCTGATGATAAAACATGCACCCAGGAGCTTCGGAAATGGCATGTCCCTAAGAAATCTGACGGTAGTAAAGGCCCAGTTTTGTTTGAAGATCTACTCTTCCCCCAGGACACATACGAAAAAGACAGGGTAGAAAACGGCATCTTGTACAGGGAAAAAGGGATTCATACATTTCAACAACAGAGAAGGCTATGAAAAATGATCTAGAAAAATTAAAAAGTGGGTTAGAAGCCTGTAGTAACTGTCCTAGTTGGACTTTTAACTGACAATGACTGTGAGCCATCTGATTATGATGTAAATAAGTTACCATCTAGAAAAAGTTTGCTTGAACTTGAAAGTAAAAAATGCAATCTGGAAACAACAACAGTGCGAGATGCTGTTGTATCGAAATTGACTGAGAGCACTGATTTCTCTTTGGTGCCAGGAGAGCAATGCAAAACATTTGTTAGAAACAAAGTTAATATAGACCACAATAGTTCTTTAGGAATTGAAAAAAAACACACGGGCAAAGAGTAACTGTGCCGAATGGCACAACGAGAGAAAATCCAGGTTAACCGCATCATTGTTTGGGCATGTTATGAACAGGAGCATTGTGAACAGGATAGTTAAAAAAGCATTGTGAACAGGATAGTTAAACCATCACATACCACCAGTACCAGTTGCAAATGGGGAACTGATAATGAACAAAATGCTTTGTTTAAGTATTATGAATACATGCAAAGCAATAACCAAATTATTGAAGTCTGTTACTCATGCGGCCTTGTTATTAATCCGAAATGGCCCTGGTTGGGTGCAAGTCCTGATGCATTAATCAGAGATTCTAGTGAGAAGCAGGTATATGGTGCTGTTGAGGTGAAATGCCCATCGTCCAAAGCTGACTTAACAATTCTCGAAGCATGTGAGGACAAAACGTTTTATTTGGAATTTGTTAACAAACCATCACTCAAAAAGAAACACATATATTTTTTTCAGTGCCAGGGTGTTATGGCAATTTGCCAGCTAAGTTATCTTGACTTTGTTGTTTTTACACAGAAAGATCTTCATGTTGAAAGGATTTATTTTGATGAACAAAATTGGGTATAATATATGTTACCACAATTAACTTCTTTTTATTTTGATTTTAATGCAACTTGTGTAAACATGCAATAAATTTTGAACATGAGTAAATTATATATCTCATACATTATAACAAAATAAATGTCATCTGCTGTGACTACTTGCATGATTAAGCTATGAAAGTAATGGTTTATTGAACAAGGTCAGGTAAGAACATATAATCCAAAGCTTATTTAGATCTGCAGCCATGCTGAGAGGTAAGGTCTGGTGTAGAATGCGGAAGCTTTTGATTCTCTGTATTTCTCTCTCTACATGTATGCGATGCTTAGCAATTCGCCTAGTTTTTACTTCATCCTCTTCCGAAAGTTGGGGTTGGTCTTGCAAAAAAGGTGGTATGTTTAATGAGACCCCACTTGGTAAGTCTCCTTCGATAGCAAAGCCTCTGTCAGCCATAATTTCATCCCCAGGTTCAAGCAAGTTTAGGATGCCACAATCTCTGGTAATTTGCTGATCAGATGTATTGCCTGCGTATAGCTCGGACACAAATACAATGTCTCCTCTGGGGGAGATACCAACAAGTCCCTTAGCGGTATTATGGTTCTTGTAACTATTAGCAAGATCTTTCTCTAACAAGCCACATCTAATTCTCGAGAGACATAAAAATAATTCCTCCTCTGGCGATAACATTCTCTTACGACCACCTTTTTCCTTTCCATCACTGGTCGTATTGTTAGACCCTTTATATCTTAATCTCTCACATGCTGGACAGAGGAATTCATAAAATGCCCTAAATGTTTCGTAATTTGGAAATCCTGTGTATAATTCAAAATTTGCATTATTGCACTTAAATCGTTCAACTGTAAATTTCTGTTGCTTCAGATTCTCTTTCATAGTTGCAATTTCATGCTCCTGGTTCTTATTTTCATTCTTTAAATCAGTTATTGTTCCTTTCAGTTCAGCAATCTCAGATTGTAACTTTTCTACAGTTTCATTCTCAATATTTCTTCTTTTTGGGAGGGTGGAAACTGGGTCTGACTCCCTTTGCCTACATTTATATGTTGGTCGAGGTTTGCTTGCAGTTGGCTTAACAGGTGTTGGTATATTATTAAGATAGGTCTTCTTGCCTCCTTCAAAATGCTTTGAACAAACCCTATGATTTTCAGTAGGTTGGAAGTCAGTCCTGCTTATCCAATGCAACCATGCTTTTCTCAGTTTTGGGTCTTGTGGAAATTTATGAAAGGACAGTTCAGGATTCTTGCCAGTGTGGCTTTCACAAAATGGTACGCAGCATTTTGTTCCACTGCGTGTTCTCTTCTTTTCATTGACTTTTGCCGGCAATGACCCAGGCTCATTTACTTCCATTGAAGTGCTTGGTTTTATCCTCCATTGTGTTTTTAATAATATATTTAAAACTATGCTAGACTATTTAGAATTTAAAATATTAAAAATTTACTACCTATATTTAAGTTCTATACCCTATTTACAAATATTAAAATACCCCTACCTATGCATTTATATTACTTTTAAAATAACTATAAAAGCCTTAATTTAGTAAAAAATACTACCGTATTTTGCTTATTTTAAGATTAATTTATCAAAAAATATTTAAAATATCAAGCTGAAAGCCTAATATTTACTACCTAGAATAATGTACAAACCTAACTTTTATGTTCAAGGATAAACACAAGCAAAAACAAAAGAGAAACAGGCCAAACAAAAGGTAAAAAACCAAGCACTTTTGATACTTTTGCAAAACAAACGTAAAGTTGCTAGTCAGACAGTTTTTTTTTTTAAAAAAAATCAAAAAAAACAATGCCGCCGGACAACTGCGTTTCTCTTCGGCTTTGACAAAAATCGAATGAAAAATGTGTCGATTTAAACCGCTTTGTGAACGGAGATCAGTAGGACAGAATAGCAAAAGCTGTATTTTCTAAATAACTCGCATATTAAATAAAATTTTAAGAGGGATCTAGCTTTCTGAACACGAACCGATTAGTTTACTCACCTTGAAACGTGCAAAATAGTCGCCTTCGTAGCCTGTTATTTTGCCGAACACGCTTCACCCCTACATGGACTCCGATGCAATTTTCTTGCGTTAAAATCAACTGATCGCTTTCAAATTTGGACAAAATCATCACTGAAACATTCACTTTAAGGCGAAGTGCTAATATCGGTCGATCACAGGCGATAAAGTGCCATAAATAACATAAAACTGGCCGTGAAGCGGTGGCCATTAGATTCAAAAATGGAATTTGCACCACAGTGCCCAGCATGCATTGCGATAGCTGGAATTGCCTATTATCTACTCGAAAGCAACAACCTGGCGAAACGTTGGATGAGTATTTACAGGAATTAAAGATAGTAAGTAAATATTTTCGCCAAGTTTCAGCTACTCTACATCGTGATGAAGCTGTACGAGATGCCTTTATCAGTGGACTTTTATCTGCGAATATCCGACAATGTTTCCTGGAGAATAAAACGTCTGATCTTCAAAGAGCCTTTGATCAAGCCCGAGCCTTGGACACTGATCAGAAAACATCCGAGACTTATAACTCAATCCATCCCACTAGTGCAGCTACCCAGAAAACATCAGAAGGTTACTACGAGAACAGTCCTACTGGTGCTAATGTGTCTGCTTCTCTTGAAGCAAATCAGGAAAATAACAGGGGAGATGAAGCATATAACAGGGGAGATGAAACAGCTGGAAGGTATGTTGCATCAGTTGAAACTTCTCGCATAAAATGTTTCTTTTGTGGTAATAAATTACATCCACGCTCAATGTGTCCTGCAAGAGATGCCCATTGTAATATGTGTAGGAAGAAAGGACATTTTCAGAGAGTTTGTAAATCCAAACCACCAACAGGACTATAATCTGCATATCTAACTCTTGCTGCGTCAAAGCATACAGCAACCAAATTGTTGAAGAATGCATGTACAGACATTCTAATCCAAGGGAAGACAGCCCGAGCCCTAATTGGCTCAGGAAGCTCGCATAGTTTCATACACCCTGATTAGGTCAAACAGCACACTCTGACAGTATTCTCCACGCAAGAAAATGTTACAATGGCTACCTCTTCATCTACTACCGAAATGGAAGGTTATTGCTTTGCTGATATAATACTGAAAGACAAAGTTTATTTAAATGTCAAATTGTATATCCTACCAGGGCGCTTATAAGAATGGGCGGTGAAACGCCAGCGAACGAGCTGAAACATGTGTGATGCGCTTTAGGACTGGGCCTAGCGCAGTCGGCAACTGAATTCTCGAAGTAAACAATATTTTTATTTTTTAAACGAGCTCGATTAAAAATGCTCAAACTTTGCAATTACCAACGCAATATCTACCATAAGCTGTTTTATGTGTAGTTTAGATGTCTATCCATTAGTATTGCTCTGTATAACAGCATCGGATAAAGTTAACCGACCAAATTTTTAAAATTAAAAAGGAAGACGGGGACGGCTGTTTTGTTCGATTTAACAGAGATGACACCTATTTTGATTTTTTAAGCGAGAAAAACTCCATAAAGCTAGATACTTAGAGGTTTGGTGTACAGTATGTTGATACACATTATTACCAAATTTCACCACGTAGTTTTTTGAACTTTTTTTGCAATTTTTGGTTGAAGTGGACATATTAAATCTTTTGCATCATAATTATTTTGACGGCTGTAAGGTTTTGAAATATCTATAAAAATCACCGTCAACACACAATAATTTCTCAGTTTTCGTTCTCAATATGAAAATATGATATTTTTTTCTTACATCATGTATATATTTAGTTGTAAATGGAAAAACAAAACAAAACAATGCCAACTTACTTGCAAGATTATTTGACCGCGTCACAACAAACGGCTTCGATATTTCAGAATGCAAAACTTCCCATAAAATTTGAGAACATTTCCGTAGCCTATAAAGCTAGCAACTTCAGAGAATTACTGCCTTTGAACTTTTTCCACAATTTTCTCTCGAAATCGACAACCAAAAAATACAAAACAACCTTCAGACTCTTTTAGATATCCAGGGGACTGGGACGAGTAAAAACAAAGATGATAAATGGCGGGAAAATCCAAAAAATCCAAACACTTACAGAGAATTCTTACAAAAATTTATAAAAACTCATAGAGATTTACAACGACTGGTCTGGATAAAAATAATTATTTAAAATTCAATTAAAAGGTAAATAAACAATGTTGTTTACGAAATTATATTATAACTATTTTACATTATAATTAGTATTAATTACTACTAGCCACTTAGCCTGCGTGGCCGGCCCTCGTTGAAAAAAAGAAGAACAGGGAATGAGGGCCTGCAAGAAAACCCAGCTTTCATGACTAAACGCCCTAATAAAGCCTCATTAAAATTGACCAATACAAATGCAGCTGGACTATAGGGGAAACCCCAAACCGAAGGAAATGTATTCGCTTGTGCATAAACATGTCAATCAAGACGAAGAAATGTACGAGGTACACATGCTTTATAGAGATTTCGAGCACTGATAAAACTGATAAAACTGATAATCTCACATGTGAAAATTGTCGCTTTTCAATTATCAATTTTCTGTAAAAATTATCGCTTTTCAAAGACTGTCCTTTATATAATAAACAGAAAAATACATGGGTGCTTGGAAATACCAGATTTATTTCTCGTGTTGATCATGTTATCTCATGTTATCGTTCGCTGCGCTCACTCGTGAGATATCATGTTCAACACTCGAAATACATCTGGTATTTCCGCGCACCATGTATTATTCTCTATATAATTATGTTCTTTTATAAGGGCGGTGCATAGTTTGCGCAAGTGTACTTGAAACGGTTCAGTAATAGTTGTTTCTTGTTACGTGTTCGTATTATACATACATTTGCGTATAATAGCTGATATGTCTTACCAAAGATGTACACATAACCTATATTACCCTGTGAAGATAATGAATAACTTCTATTGTTATTCTATTAGAACCATGTCAAACAGCGCAAAAAGAGCCCTTTCACCACCGAGTGAGATAAGCAAGCGGCCAGCTAATTTTGATACTCCACCTCGACCTGCAAGAGACTCTTGCAAAACTTCATGTTCCACGCTGTCCTGTTCTACGCCTTCATGTTCCACGCCTTCATGTTCCACGCCTTCATATTCCACGCCTTCATATTCCACGCCTTCATATTCCACGGCTTCATGTTCCACGCCTTCATGTTCCACGCCTTCATGTTCTACGCCTTCATGCTCCACGGCTTCCTGTTCCACTCCTTCATGTTCTACGGCTTCATGTTCCACGACTTCATGTTCCACTCCTTCATGTTCTACGCCTTCATGTTCTACACCTTCAAATGCAAGTACGACAGGTCTCAGTAACATCAGGGCACAATCATTATACTCTACGTGTCCCACAACTTCTGGTTTTGACGCAGCTTTCAGTACCCCTGTACAATTTGCAAATAATTGTCAACTGAGAGAAGATGAATTACTACTGTATTCACTGATGACACTTGTGTTCCCAAATCAAACCTTTTTAAAAAATTTTGCTCCTAATAAATATAACGAAATAAGCCGAGTAATCTTCGAAGTCACTGGCGTGAAATACAATAACCACAGCATTAGGAACTATTTTCATCGCGTCCGTACAAATACTTTAAAGGGTTTCGGGAAAACAAATGGAGTATGCAATTGGAACTATTATCAAGCAAATGTCATATCATTCACAAAACATAACAAGCAATTTTTAGAACAAGCATTACAAGGTTTTGAACTGGACGATGTAACAATCAATTCTACTCTGCAACAATTGACATTCCATTGCACATCACAGAAATTGTCTTCAAATAATGGTGAACGTGAAAAAAAGAAGTTTGACATTAACAGCATCAATGAAGACTTTGAATTGGATATTTTACCCTCACTACCAAGTGGAAAAAATATTTTAATGTTGACAAGAAAACCCTCCATTTCTATCTGTTTGGTAAGTGCCCTGGTTATGCTGAACGAGAAATACAGTTTCAATCTGATGGAACTTGGCAGATATATTTTGACGGGAAAAAACAGGATCTAGAACTGAATTGGTTAAATATTCCAAATACCTTGCGAACTTACGCAGATCTTGAAGAGTTCCTGAATACCATTGGAAGTATGAAATCGTGTCAAGGTTGTAATCTTGAAAAGTACAAGTCGTTTATAGATGACAGTGATATAATGGAACAACGACCAATATTTAACACCAAGGACGGTAGTCCAGCAGCATATGTTGATATCATGGTGTCTAAAGATAAACAAAAAGTAATTAGATCAACAAAATGCATAATATTTCTTGTGAATAGTAACGTGATCAGATCACCTGACACTTGTGAAGCATGCAAAAGCACAAATCACTATCTAAGGACAATGCTGTCAAGAGAAAGTAAAGACCAAGTAAAGAGCTCAAAAAAGGTGCGATTAGATTACTTAACGCAAGAAGACCTCCTAAACTATGCAAGAAACTCAGTTAAGGAGATGAAATTCTGGAGACAAAAGTGCCAACGGTTAGAGGAATACAGGAATAAAATGACCTCAGTTGGACCTAAAACAGATAATGATCTGCAAGAAATGTTTAAGAAGATGTACAATGGAATTTTGGAAACTAAAACTCATCTGAAAAATCCCATATGTAAATGGAAAGAGTGCGCCAAAAGATTTGAAAATGACGATTTCCTTTTTAATCACAGCAAACAACATGTTGAGAAACTGAACACTGTTGCAGTTGCCCCAGCAGAAAGGCAGTATACATGTCAATGGGAAGAATGTAATAAACAGTTTAAAAAATTAAAATTACTCCATAATCATTTAAGAGATCATACTGGATATGTCAAAGATGAACTAATGGAAGTTCTGCTGAAGGATCAAGCAATTGCTTTGAACACACCGGCCAAACAGATGAGATGGCACCCATTGGTTATACAGTGGTGCTTAAAAATGTACTGTAAATCACACTCTTTGTATGAAGGGATTCGGGCATCTGGGGCCCTGAAATTGCCAAGTGGTAGGACTTTATCAGACTATAAAAACTTCAACACCCCGAAATCTGGATGGCATTCAGAAACCATTGAGCATATGCAATGTAAATATGATAAAATGAAACCACCAAAACATGGCAAATTAGGAGGTCTATTCTTTGATGAAGTGAAAATCAAAGAAGGACTGGTTTTTGACACAAGTTCATGGGAACTTATCGGATTTACAGAAGCATTTGAGGAAAATATGGAAAGCCAACCAATTGATAGGCTGGCAACACATGTTCTACAATTTTTTTACAGAAGTCTTTTTTTTAAATTTGACTTTCCATGTGCTTATTTTTTAACACAAGGTGCAAGTGCAGTTCAGCTCAACAGAATATTCTGGCTCGGAGTTAGCTTGTTACATGGTTATGGATTTGAGGTACTTCTTGTATGTTGTGATGGAGCATCGTCAAACAGAACGTTCTACACTATGAACACCAGCAATAAATTTCACTCTGAAGGAATAAATCCCTTCTCAAAGTATCCCATTTTTATATGTCTGACCCACCACACCTAATGAAAAAACTTCGGAATAATTTGTTTAATAGTGGCTTTAAAGAGAATCATAAACGATTTACACGGAAAATGATGAACAACAATAACTATTTACTATGGGAACATGTGCGTAATGTATACAAGAGAGAACAACTAAGGAACCTTTATGTCACAGATCTTCGAAGTTCACACATTAATATAGACAGTCTAAGTAAAATGCGTGTAAAATTAGCTGTTCAAACACTATCAAAGAAAGTGGCTGGTGAAATGAGAATGTGTGATGACGAAAACACAAGAGCTACACAAGAATACATTTCAATTTGTGATAAATTTTGGAGCATTTTTAACAGTGCTGATCCATTACATCCTGGAAAAGACAAGGAGAAACTCCAAATTCTAGATGATGTAGTTACTTACTTCAACAATTGGAAACACAGCCTGGAAAAAGTTTTCAAGCTAAAAGCTGAACAGGCTAAACACTTTATATCTTGGCAAACAATGTTTGATTTGATGGTGAGACATTTGCAGTAATAATTAACCCATTATGCAGCAATGTGCCCTGATGCACCCTACTTTTGTATTTTACTCTGTCTAACACCAGATATTTTACTCGTCAAGGGGAGAGCGCTGGTGCTTAATGGGTTAACTTGCCTATCTGCTCATGTGTCATGTGCTCATGTAACCGGGGCATCTATAAGCATAGAATAGGAACCCTAACTTCTAAAGTTCAAAATTGTTATGAAAAAAATTACGTAAAACTTTCAAATAATTTTTCATTTAAATAGGGTACGATAGATGCATTCAAGAGGCTGGTGAAGTTTATGGAAAATGAAGAGTTTATTAGTGAGTTTGGTAACTTGTTTGTCATGCCAGTGAAACTGAATCAAGACTTTGTGGAATCGCGAAAGGCAAATGTGCGGTGGCACCCAAAACATGACAGCATACGTATATTCTTACAATATAAATGGATACAGCTGTGTGCAGAGAGCCAAAGCACTTGGGAATAAACAGACAAACGTTTATGAGCTACAGGAAACATTGACATATTTTGATGGTAATAATAATCTACCAAAAAGAGGAAATGCAAATAGTATTTATGATTTGGTTGAGTGGTTCATTGAATTATAGAATAAAACAGTAAAATAATTGTAAGTTGTAACTATTCTAAGTAATTAATCCAGAGGGTCATCATTATTTAAAAGTAAACTGTATTTATCAAAAATCAACTTACCTCTGAGGTGTATATTTTTACTTGTCCTTGAGACCAATGGTTGCATAATTTTGAACAGCTCCTCTCGGTAAGAATTCATATAAGCGCCCTGGTCCTACTGACCCATAGCATAAAATTCCAAATAATGAAAACAACTGGATGTCATTATATCCTCTAATGAGTAGTGGCTCTTTTCAGTGTCCTCCAGATGTAACGCATGAGCTCATTTTAAGGTCAACAGCAAGAGGTCTATATACAGTACTTTGAATGCACCCTGGGGTTTGTGGGACGTTTGCACTACTTTTTTCCAGCAGATAATGTCTGTCGTAAGCTCTTGCTTTGTTTTTGGGGTTTCAGATGAAGTTGTTCTCTGATTATTTGTTGCTTGGACTTTATAAACATGGTGGTCACTCTTTGTAGAAGGATGACACTTGCTGCTATTTCCTCATCGCCTGATAAGGTACCAACAACTTTCATCCACTCACCACGTAAAGCTTTGCTCTCTGATAGACACTTCAAACACTGGACAACAGTGTTACTATCTATCCCACCTTTGAAAAAATCCTGTACCATTTTGTGCAAAACAATAAAAAAATCCAGTACAGCATTGTTTATTATAAAAAGAAATTGTCCTGAATCTTGACGTTGATCAGTCCCAAGCCTACACAAGATTGTAAGTAAACATTGCTTTGACACGGTCTTCTTTACACCAGTGTCATTCTTCGATTTTCTTATTGATATGCCTGTTGATGCAGAAAGAATTTGGCCGTGTGCTCTTTTTACAGCCCAGCCAGCATGATTACGGATTGCCTCATATTCTGCTTCGTCCTTTTGTACATCGTCGCTCACCGTGACAATCTCAGATCCAGTTTCCGAACATGGATTACTTTTTAATGCCACAAAGCTCCAGAAATACTGAAGGACATGTTGATAAACTACATAAACTTCAGACTTGGTCGAGCCTTCGTCCTGACAAACACTGCTTGCAGCCATGAGTTTATTCCACTCGACAAATAACTTCGACCCTTTAGCATGTCTGAGCGTTGAAAACTCTCTCTCCAACTTAATAACACGGATACTATTATTTTTTACCTTTTTAATGCGATCACTGCATTCACGAAATGCATCAACAAGCGAAGATACAAAACAGCATAACGGGTTCAAACACTTCTTTTTCGCGCGTATTTGCCAGAATCGTGTTTGCAAGCTCAGCTTCACATTTGATTTTGCTCGAAGAAACTCTGTCGAGAACAGCGATTAGATCATTTACAGTACATTGTTCCAACTACTGGTAAAGAAGAATTTGTATTTGTATCAAGATCAGTGTCGTCTAGTCTAAGCTTATAATTTGCTGTAATTCTTCGTCTTCGCTCAAGCAGCCTGCCATTTTGAAAACAAATGATCGGCGTCCTTCGAATCTACGCAGGGGGTTGCGGTGCATCACACATGTTTCAGCTCGTTCGCTGGCGTTTCACCGCCCATTCTTATAAGCGCCCTGATCCTACCAAACTTGTGTACGGATGTTATTCTGGGACAAAATTGGCAAGCACAGCATGAAAGTGTAACAATTAGTTATGGAGGATCGGCTCCCCCACTCAAAGCATGTGGATTATCCACCTTAAATGTTAATCCACCACCACCCCTGTTTCTGTGTCTTACAGCTGATGGCAAGCCAATTGCAACCAAATCTAGGAGATACAGTCAAGACGACAAGATGTTTATTACAAGATGACAAGATGTTTATCACCATGGAGAGCTCAAGTAGCCGTCACCCAGAATGAGAGACAAAAGAAAGGGTTAGTAATTGACTATTCACAAACAATCAATCGATTCACTCAATTGGATGCCTATCCTTTATCTAGAATAGATGAAACCATACATAAGATCGCACAATATCAAGTATTCAGCACAATAGATCTGAAGAGTGCATATCATCAAGTACCAATCAAAGAGGAAGAGAACAAATATACAGCGTTAGAAGCCAACAGTCGTCTATACCAATTCTGTCAAGTACCGTTTGGATTGACAAATGGAGCTTCAGCATTTCAAATAACTATGGATTACTTCATTTTGGAAGAGTCCCTCAGTGACACTTTTGCATACTTGGATAATATCACCATAGGTGGATATGACCATGGATTGTAAAATAACTGGATAGGAAACTTTGTGATGTCACAGTCTAAACCTAGTTGCAAATTGTGACGTCACATGATTTGCATGAAATAAATCTTTTAGCGCACAGTTTAAACAAGTTTTTGACTAGCTGAAATTTTCAATCGCGAACTACTTTTAAACGAAAAAAAAGCATGGATGTACAAGACGTTTATGGGATGACAGTGAGGTGATGGATATGGAAGAAATTGAAAGTGTTATGAATCATGGGGAAGAGAGAAGCGAGAGCCGTGAAGGAGCAAGTTCGGACTCGGCGGATGAAGATGACAATGACGAAAGCAAGCTACGTTGCAAGAAATGCAAAAAAGAATACCGGTCCAAATCGTGGTTTTTAAAGCACCAGAGTAAGTGTGACGTGTCAACGAAAGTAAAGAATTGTGGAAATAATAAAAAGATGTCCCAGCATCAAATCAAAACGAGGGAAGTTTTGAGTGGTCTCGGAGTGGACGATTATTTTACCAATGATATATATGAGTGCTTTCGCCTGTCGTACATGTCAATTGGTCGTATATACATTATTTAGTACATATAAGTAGTTTATAGAAACAAGTCAGATATAACTGTTCTCTGGCAGCAAGTAAAATAGGAAAATATTTTCTGAAAATGTAGCAGTTTCTTTACAGTATAGAATATCATTAATCACGGTGTGCCGTTTATCATACATGTACATATCAGTTATGATTATATATAAGACAATATATTATGTCTTGTAGTTTGTTGTGTAATAGCGCTTCTTTATATGGGCTGTCCAACTGTATTGTAAGTATAAAAGGAGTGCTGTAGCTCAAACTATTTAGATTTTTGGGGTTTTATGCATGCTTGTGTATTTTGAATCTATTTATTGCGCCAGCCAGATATGATATATTTGACCATGCATATTGTGATTATTTTCGTCACTGTTGTATAGAAATTTAAGCACATGGAAGCCGATTTGATTGTTTTGGAATTTGAACAATTTTTATGCATTTATCTAGCGAGCCATTCAAGAGATGTAATATTTGTATAAGAATTTTCGTTGTGGTTTTCCATTTTATGCGTTTATTTCACACAGAGTTGGAAGAGATAATATTAATGTCAGTGGTAGAAACATGTTATACGCTTATTAAAACGTTTCTGCCATGTATTTTGCTGCAAAGTTTACCACGCGTGGTAATTGACAATTCATTGCCAATGTCATTTAATGAAAAGCGCTAGTGTAAACTGCAAAGTCTAATGTTAGGTATCGCCGGTAGTATTTTGTTTGATATTTGTTGTATAAAAATGCGTTTAAATAATATTTCATAGTGGAGCCTTTTCGCTAATAAGCTGAGATTATTTCTGCTACACAAGTATATATTCATTTGGAGTATATGATATGTGTGTTGAAAAATGCGGCAGAATATAACACTCGAATGGAATCAAATCTATTCTCGTATAGTTCAAACACTATCGTACAAATATTCGCAGACAAGTGGTACTAAATTGTTACACAATTATTTAATATAAGTCGCCATACATCTGTAATTTTTTTGACAAAATGTTCTTAGAACGCGTTAAATGCAATATATCTTATATTGTTATATTTGTGGAACCCCACAAATGACGTCACAAAATGTATTCATGCATAAATTAGCATATCAGGATTTTTTCAAAATGGCAGACAACTGCCAAACATTTTCATAATTTTCACAAAAACTAAATGCAGTAGACAAGCGAAAATACGAAATTAAGTATTCCGTAGGTAAGCCTGAAAGATATAGGCAATAAAAATTTTCGTTGCCAATGTCCTTTAAGCGTTTGATAAGCTTTTGGAGATGTGGCATGGAGTTGAAAACACCATCTGACTATTAGTGGATGCCATCTCCTTCCTCTTTTGTCAACACAATGCACATCCTTCTCTTGTTGTTGGAGGTATCTTGGGATTTCTGGCATGACTTCAAGTTGTTGAAGAGGCTTTCCATCACATCATTGTCCTCAGGTTGCAAAGTAATTGACTCCCACATATTATACAGAAAGGAATCATATTAAAAATGTAACAAGCTGGCACCCAGCCTGCTAAAAAAATTGATATCAAATGTTAAGAATGGAACCCCCTCATCCCAGAGGGTTCTCACACCTTCAGTGCTTGACACCCCCCCCCCCCCCCATCAATAATATTATTCAATAAGTAAACTCACCAATTTGAACTTTTCCTCCAGAAGTGCAATTTTCCTTGAATTCTTCTGCCGGCTCAGTGTACAGTTTCATACTCCTTTCTGTTCCTGTTCATTCAAGTGCTTCCAAGGGCAGTGACTGTTTACGCTGGTTTTGCTGGATCTTTCTGAAAGACGTCGCTCTTTTGAAAGCATTGCCAAGAGAGAATGACGGTAGGACTTGCATACCTGAAACATAAGATAAGATAAGGGTTTATTAGCCACCTTAAAGATTTATTAGCTCTGTAGAATCATGGATTGTAAAATAACAATCCATGGCAGAATTATTTTACAATCCATGGTAGAATCTACATGATGAGCAGTAATTGGTGTTTGCTGTTGTGCTTGCCCTGCCTCTCATCGTGGTTTGTAAAATAACAATCCATGTTATTTTACAATCCATGCTCTCATTAATGAAGCAAAGTTAAATAAATAAATACCTGACACAAAACACCAGAATTTACTTGTACTATGCCAGAACAATTGATAGGTCGAACTGTATCATCATGAAATTGTGCCTTAACATTTCCATGTAGATCTTTAAAACTACCATGACGATGTGTCATCATGAAATTGTGCCTTAACATTTCCATGTAGATCTTTAAAACTACCATGACGATGTGTCACATATTCCAGGGCAAACTGGGAGTGTCACAACACCTCGAGTGGAATTTTTGTGACCTATTATAACATTCCAGGTGAGGTCTGTTTTCATTATCAGTGTTCTCTTAGCAGCTGGTGTTATTTCATCGCTAGTTGAAAAGTTGCAGAGCATTAAGAAAGGTTGTGAGTGTTTGATCAGGTTCCACTGGTTGCTGAAAGCATTCTCATTTTCCAGTAGAGCGAAAATTTGAGTGAAGTTTTCTATTGATAGTTTATTTACAACTGTTGGTGCTACGTTTTGCAGTGGAAATTGAAATTTGGATGGTATACTGCCAAACCAATCAGGAGACTGCATGATAATCTTGTTTCTTGGTTCTCAAAGACTTGTTGTACTGCCTGTTGGAAAATTTTCAGATTCTTCCCAGCTTATCCATGTTTTAATATACAATCATCTACATACCTAAAAAAACATAAATATGGAAAATCAGTGACTATATTTACACAATTAAGACAAAACAGTTGGATGCAATAGCGTGAGCTAATACCTATAGCAACCTTCTGACACAATTCTCTTTGCGAAGTCAAAGGCATTCAAAACACAAATTAAAATGGAAAAAAATAACAATTTAAAACCAAGCTTAATGTTTGTAAATATGACTAAGCCACAATAAAAGAATAAATCAACTTGTTAAAAATACACAGATTAAATACTCTAAATATGTATCGCCATTTTCGCAAAATACGGAAGAAATCAGGCAAAATAGGCTGCTATTGGCGACGCATTTATCTCTGTTGTAAACTGCCAATAATGTAAACAATGAAGATGAACACTTACCTTAAGAGTTGTTGTGTGGCTTAGGCGGGTTCATTTCGGTCATAGATCAGTATAAAATAACAAAAAACAAGAACAAACACATTGTCAAACAAAAAACATGAAAAGGTAAAAAAAATTTGTCAAAAGCATAGGAAAATCAACAACTTACGCCAGCATTCGCCATTGTTGACATCACGATTTCCAACTAGGTTTCAACATCTCTCGAGCAAGAAAAGCCTTTCAGCCAATCAGCGGGATGGAAACACGTCATGTGACTACAGTTTCCTATCCAGTTATTTTACAATCCATGATATGACAAGTCCACCATGACAGAAATCTTAAGAATTTTCTAGAAGGCTCAAAGAAGAGAAACTTGACATTTAATGAGGATAAGTAGGTTATTTACCGGCTGGGAGGTCCGTATGGCGATATATTTCCTGAGGTCAAAAAAACGTTTTTGTGACCGAGGGAAATATATCGCCATACGGACCGACTAAGCCAGTAAGTAATATTTTAATTTAGTTTTAGCTATAATTAGTTTTGTCGCCGCAACAGGTCGCACAAAATCAAACTGGTTTGATTTTGTGTGACATGTTGCGGCGATAAATTTGTGTCACAGGGGCAAAATTTTCACTCAAATTCTCCTGTCAGACGAAGAAATTTGTCGCTGCGACGTGTTGCAGCGACGCATTGCAGCAATTTGTCGCCTAGTGTGTGCTGGCCTTAAGTCACCTGACATGTTTATTTTCAAAAACGAATTACATTAATCTGGAATGCAAAGCGAACAGTTGGTTAAAATATTATTATCGTACAGAAATACTTGTATAAACAACGGAATGTTTTTCACAAATCGTTCAAATCTAACAAGAAAATGTTAAAAAGTTTCCATTTAGTCCGATTCACTGTCATCGCTCAGCAAAACACGTCGTTTTTTTGCTCTGATGAGACTTTTACTCCGGACGTTTGGGCTGCTGAAAATGTTGAAAGTACAATCTTCTAGTTTCCCGATTTTTGCTCCAGAGAACATACCATCAATGGCCGAGCGGTTGGAAAAGAATAGACTGATTTTGTAGACAATATGCTGTGGAGTTAATTAGGTTATCCCAGTATAATGAACTGAATTAATTGTGAACATTCTGGAACATTTAGTACTATAGCTATTATGCAAATTTATTAATTTAATATTGAACTTTTATATGAATATTTAGTATTATCCTCATTAATTTAAGCTAGGGTGAATGTAGTGAGATTATGTATAGCTTTATTATATGAAGTATTGTATGTATTTAGTTTAGTAACCTAGCCTTATTTATATGGTTTATATAGCCGCCATTTTGTAAATTTATTTAGTGTTAAGTAAAACCTTGTCAAGAAGAAGTGTTTTTGTACTTTAATTGCTGCCGCAGAGAGTGAGCCTTAAGCGAGTGAGCAAGGCAGCAGACTAAATCATGTAGCAGGGCTTTTTTCTAAATTTCCTTTGGTGTATTGCATTGTGGTCGCCAACCATAATGCAGTGCGCAACGAAGAAGTGTTATATATAGTAAACACGTGCAAATTTTGGGGCCTCTCCACTTTCAACCCGTTCGAGAAGGTACGTACAATCTATGACTATGCAGTCTATGTTCTTGCTTTATTTTATATTATATTTTATGCAGTCTATGTTCTTGTTGTTTTCATTGTATATTTTATTTTATATAATATGAAGGATTTATTATTGGTAGATGTGTATTTATCAACATAGATTGTTGGTGTGTAACAGTTGTTAAAAGACAATTGTAAAGTTTTGGTTTGGTACGTATCTGTTAAATTTAAAGTTTTGGTTCGTGTCTGCTAAATTTGCATATTCAAATTTGCATTTAAAAGTAAAACTAGCTGGGCTACTATGTTCTTTTGTTTGCGTTAGGAATGCCTTTCTTAATTTAGGTATTTCACTTTTAAGTCGGAGTCAATTTAAAAAATAGGGTGGGACAGATTTTCCCTTGCATTTACATGTAGAAATGCGCCTGGGCAGGCTAATGACTGCTGCCCAAAGTGATAGTCTGGGGACCTGTATATGGCCGGACTTACTACATAGCCCAATATTATAATAAATATACAAGTTTAATATGAGTTAGTTTCCTAGTATTAATCTTTATATTAATGGTCACATGTATGGATGTTTTTATTAATTTTATAACATAATTACACTTCATTGGTGGTTGAATATATTTCTGGTGTGTTTACATGCCTCGTTTCTGATAGACGTTCACTCTGCATTTGTTTTAAATTGTTAGAAAACATCCGTACGTGTGATCACTTTCTGATATGTTGTTAATATTTTTTTAACGACAGTGTCTCCTAGTGGAAGTAAGCTTACTATTAAGTCTTTTGTTCATGCCTGTGCATGTTAATTCCCAAGAATACTTGTGTTCATTGGTTGATTTACCTGTAATAATTAGACATGAGTCTTATTGTCAGCTGTTTATTAAGAACCTTGGTATTCCATCAAAATTGTTCAATATAATTGCTGATGGTAACTGTTTTTTCAGATCATTATCATATGTTGTTATAACAGGCCGACAAACATATCACACTGTATTGAGGCAAAAGATTATTTAACACATGCTTGAAATTGAAAGCTTACTACAACCACATTTGTCATCGTCTTTGAGTGACTATCTGAATAACAGTGGAATGGCAAATGCAACAGTGTGGGGTACAGATATTGAAATTTTAGCTGCGTCTTCATTGCTCAAAACAGACATATACATTTACACCAAATTAGGCAATGTTTTCAAATGGCATAAGTTTTCAAAGTCAATGCTAAATGTTGTCTTCCAGCAAATGACTGTGCGATTTATTTAAATCACACTAGCGGTGTACACTATGATGTTGTATTGGATGTCAGTTCAGACTTTATACCAATACATGAATTGAACAGGTTAAGTAAGGTCGAAAAGATAGCCAGAAATCTGTGTAACATAAATATTTACCTGAGAGCAATAAAAATAGCAAATACATGGAAACACCTTATCGCTGTACTGCTCACAGTGAAATAAACTGTTCTGACAATGGTTGGCAGTTTGTTCCTATTGATGGTAAAGCACAAAGGTTCATGTGTCAATTGGTTAATTTGCAACTTATTTCTGAACATAAGTTTGTTTTCCGAAATGATAAAATTGGGAGTCCATTCAAGTTCTTCCCCATAGCAGCTGATGGTAACTGTTTTTTCAGAGCATTATCATGTTATAACAGGACGACAAACATATCATGCTGTATTGAGGCATAAAATTATTAAACACGTGCTTGAGATTGAAAGCTTACCACAACCACATTTGTCATCATCTTTGAGTGACGATCTAAATAACAGTGGAATATCAAATGCAACAGTGTGGGGTACAGATATTGAAATTTTAGCTGCGTCTTCATTTGCTGAAACAGACATACACATTTATACCAAATTAGACAATGTTTTTAATTGGCACAAGTTTTCAAAATCAATGCTGAATGGTTGTCTTCCAGCAAATGACTGTGCAATTTATTTAAATCAAACTGGTGGTATACATTATGATGTGGTATTAGAAGTAAGTCCAAATATAACACCCCCATCTGAATTACATCTTAAGCAAAATGGGAAAAGGATTGCAAACTTTCACACAACTGATGAAGATGATCATCAATATTTAAAAAAAAAAGAAAGTGGATGAAGTTAGTTTTGCATCATTTAATTTAAACAATAGCAAACTTCATAATGGCAAACAAGCTGAATGCAAGTTAAATGACCAAACCAAATGTCAACCAAAAAATGTCAGTGACATTCCAAAAGATACAGAACCTATTTGTAAGAGTGACAAAGTTAGCCAAAAAATCTCTCCAAGTGACCAGTTGCATAATAGCGATGCCCACTAGGGATGACGGTAGGAGGCTGTATGTTGCATTCGAACAAAATGGCTGTCGCCAGTAGCAAAGCCAGCCTGACAATGGGACTTACATGGCCTTCCAGCATTTACTTATGAGCTGTTAACTAAGCATTTTGGAACTGAACATTCTGGTGCTCAAAAACACAAGAAACTAGGATATCAAGTGTTCAAAGATAAATATGTTGGGAAAGTTGAGGTTAAAAAAAAAGTCACCAAAGGCAACATCTCATGTTTCCTAGTTAAAGGCTGTGTAAATGCTACTATGAAAAACAATGTATATACTGTATATGTTCATCTAAACGAAGCTAATGGGGAGGTTGCGTATAGCAACTGTACGTGTACAGCAGGGAAAGGTGGGCAATGCAAACATGTTGTTGCTCTACTATTTCAAATAATCGAGTATAAACAATTAGACATGACAGAAATCCCAGATCAACCTACTTGTACCCAATTGCTACCAATTGCTACAGCAATGGCATGTACCAAGGAAAGATGAGTCAGACAAGCCAGTTCTTTATGAGAACATTGCATTTAAAAAGGCCATGTATGAAAAAGATGTCAAGGGTAAAAAGAGGAAAAACAATGAGCAACAAGTCCCAACACATGACCCCATCCCACATTTTGCACAGAATATTGGACAACTTGAAGTACAAAAGTTGGCTAATTCTTTGTTAGATTTAGATGAAAAGAGCTATTTGGGGAATTTGTTAATGTCAAACGACTGTAAGCCATACCCTTTTGAAAGTATGCATCTATATATTCCATCTACAAAGAGACATACTGAATCAATGCACCTTAACGTTAATGACTCTATGTTCGTGATACAATCTACAACAGCTGAGGAAACACAATGTCAGACCATTAACAATTTAAAATCATCTATTAAAATTTCATATGAAGAAATAGTTGAAATTGAACGAAACACTAGGGAACAATCGTCACAAGATAGGTGGTTTGAGGAACCTGGAAAAAGACTCACTTCCTCAAATTTCGGAGCAGTGGTTAAGCGAAGGCGGCAAAGGTATCCAAAAACATTAATGTCGAACATCAAATCTAGTCGGTCTAAGTGCCCAAAACCATGCCAGTGGGGAAACGATAAGGAGGGTATGAAATACACAAAAACCAAAAAAAATCAAGGAAACATTGATGTGTGTGCACATTGTGGTTTTGTAGTAAATTCAAGATTTCCATGGTTGGGTGCCAGTCCTGATTTTTTAGTTTTCGATGATGCACAAGCTACATCGTTTGGTATTGGGGAAGTCAAATGCCCATTCTCAAAAAAAGATATGACCATTGATGAAGCATGCATGCAAAGACAAAAACTTTTGTTTGCAAAAACTAAATGGAAAGATCCAGTTAAAAAATCACAATTATTCTTACCAAATTGAAGGGTGCATGGTCACACTTAATGTTAGTTGGTGTGCTTTTGTTGTGTTTACAAATGTTGACCTACACATTTGAGAGGATTTATTTTGACAATGACTTCTGGAATAAAATTGTTCCAGAGTTAAGCAGTTTCTATACTGAATATATGTTACCAGAATTGTAATAAATAAAATAAACAGCATGATATAATTTGCACATTGAAATAAATGCTACGTAATAATTCAAGACTCATTATAACCAACAGTTTAAGGTTGTTTATCCTTAATTATTGGTGGTAAAAACAATGTTAAATAGGAGCAAATTTGTTCTAAGTTTTCAGCCAGTGTCAAGGGCTTGGCGCAAGATTCTGTAATTTTTTATTCTGGCTATTGCACGCTCAAAATGAACCCTGACCGATGCAATTTTATGTGTTTTAGCTTGGTCTTCTGCTGATAATTGAGGCTGTCCATTTAGAAATGGTGGAATGTTTAAGAACACTCCGCTGGGAATATCAGCCTCAATATCGAATCCCCTATCTGCCATTATCTCATCTCCAGGCTCCACCAGATTTAGAATGCCACAATCATGGGTAATTTTTTTGTCACTTGTTCGCCCCGCATATAAACAAGAAACAAAACTTGGGTATCCACTGGGTGAAATACCAATCAGGCCCTTGGCAGTGTTGTGGTTCTTATAACTCGAAAATGTGATGGACTGACTTCTGCATGGTGAGGGCATTTCAATAAAAATCTCAGTACAATCGATAATTACTCTGGTTTTCGGATAAGCTTGTTTAAAGCAGGGGGGCATGTTATCATCAATAAATTTGCGGCTGGGCCAAATTGGTAGGGAACGAAGGCGGTGATGTAAAAAAATAATCCAGGTTTTAAAAATTCGAGACACATGACTTGCTGAAATGTTAAATCGATGTGCAATATCTTGCAGAAGTAACCCCAAACGTAACCTTACTAGAACAAGAAATAATTATTGTTCTGGTGACATGGATCTTGGTTTGCCACATTTGTTTTGGGATTCTGAAGTTACAGGGGTAGTGCAGCCTCGTACCCAGGCGCTTTTAAAGAAAATAATAAAAATCGCGTTCAGCTAATTTATATAGATCAGTGATCAAGCGAGCGAGCGCGCGGTGGTGCTTGGGGAGGACGCGATGAAGGAAGCGCCTGGCAGAATATGCAACAAATATGGCAGACGACTTATCCATATTCATAGGTGTTTTGCAAATGAGGAAATTGCTGTACTCCATTAAATTGAAAGGCCTGTCCATCGAACATAGCAAGGTTAGAATTTATTTAAAGCAAACAGTTGCCAGAATAAAGTAGCCAGCAGTAACGTGGACGTTTAGTTGTAATTATTCGTATTGTTATATTGTCCCTGGTGAAAATCTTGGACAGGGTTATAGGATCCTAACGAGATCCTACAGTATTCAGGATCATGAATTCCTTTAAATAATCCTATTTAAGATCCTATAGGATCTTACAGGATCCTGACAGGATCTTGTATCAGGATCTTGTAGGATCCTACAGGATCCTATTCTGGGATCCTATGCAGGAAATATTTATATTCCTATAGGATCTTGTACAGCATCCTACTAAAATCCTCTTCAGGATCTTATGAATTCCCATAAATAAGCCTATTTAAGATCCTATAGGATTTTACATGATTCTGATAGGATCTTGTAGGATCCTAGTCCAGGATCCTGTACGATCCTACAGGATCCTATGCAGGAAATTTTTGTACTCCTATAAGATCTTGTACATGACCCGGTAATATCGTCATGTTTCGCAGGATTCTATGCAGGATTCTATGCAGGATTCTATGCAGGATTCTACAGGAAACCTCTCTAAATTTGTATAGGATCTTACAAAATCTTGCCTGTCATAACACGTGATACAAAGCAAATTCTAAACAATAAAAGACATCTTGAGACTCAATATCAAAACATTATTGTATAAAGAGTCTATTTTGTCTTTCTCTCAGTACTGCGTCCACGATGTCCGATGCTTCATATTGTATTCCTACATATCTAATTATAAATAATTTCTTTACATGAATCTGCCAGAGGACTTGTGGTCACCAGTAATTTTGTAATTTCCTGTCTAAATCCTGTAAGAAATGTTAGGATCCTGGCAACATCATGTAGGAAAACATTAGGATTCCTGGGTATAATCCTACCCGAATGTTTTCAGGATCCTACGTCAATGCTAAAGGAAAGACTTACAGTCCTAACTAAATCTTGAAGTAAAGTTTCAGGATCCTGACTAAATCCTGCAGTAAAAGTTAGGATCCTGAAATATTAGGAATCCTAATAGGATGTAGGTGCATGTTGTGTAGAGTATTCTACAGTAATTACTTGTATATAAATTCTGTTGCTGCATAGTCCTAATTACTTCATTGTACAGCAACTGTGTTACTCTCAAAAGGATACACATTTTCACCTCCAACAACCATTTTTTTTTTGGTGGAATGTGGGAAAATTTATTTAATTGCCCGAGTCAAAGTATTTTTTTTATCAGCAGATATGCCAAGTAAACTCAGTAATAATGATTGTTTGACATGGACATTGGAGTCTTCACAATAGTCCAGCAGCTTTTCTATCTCAGTGGATAATCTCTGCTCTCTATATCTCCCGGCACCTGTAAAAAGTACAAATATGTCTTTATAAATCACAGTCACAATTTCTGACAATTGAGACTTGGTGCATATTGTTACATTATTACATAAGAGCACTTTCTTTCTCCAACTGGTGCTCATGATCACTGTAACTAAATACCAAGTAGCAATTGATATCTAATAAAATACTGAATGTCTACTGGTGACTTAGCCATTACATTTGTATAAAGTAATTTGATATCTTTTACATTGCTGAAAATTATAATAATTAAATTATTACATGACCAGAGCACTGATGACCTGGATAGCTTCAATAAGTAAGAATTTGTCTGATCATAAAATCCAAACCTGCCAATGGCTTTTGAACAGCAGTATTGTAATTGCTTAGAGACCAGCATATATTAATATTGCTATAAGGTCGAAAGTATTTACACTTTTTAGAATTTTATAGTAAGGGGCCATTCACAAAATATGCGACGCTCCAAGGGATAGGGGGGTGTTTGACCAAGAGTCTCATGTTGTCACAGAGCTAGGGGGGATGGGTATCACAAACTTTGTCATGTGACGGTGGAAGCTCATGGTTGAAATTATTCTTTCTCCTTTTGCGGGGTGCTTGTAACATTCTGTCCTAGAGTTTTATTAAAATTCTTTTAAGATATGAAAATTATTTCTTGTAATCATCTTATCACATTTATCTCCAAATATATTACAGTTAGACCAAGATTAGCATCTTTGTAAATATATAGCATTATCCTAGTCTCATAATTTTTCTGGTATATTATATATATCCATATACCAATATGTAAATACTGCATGCACACTATATATAATAATGTATACTTTGGTTTCCTGAATAAATATTATCATTCATGCATGTTTGTATAATTAATGCACTTGGACTTTGCTATCATCAAGAGAGAATATTGAAAACTCAAGGCAAACCAAAACACTCACCTCTAACACTAAATTCTTCGCTACCAAACAGTCTTCCTCCGAACTTGATGATGCTATAAGTATTGAAAGGACATTGTTAAACTGTGAATTGAAAATTTGAAACAGTATAGTGAGCATACAAAACGAGATTTGTCAAAATCGTCATAAAATCAAAAGTGACAGTCTAAAGCTACCTTCGAATGATAGTTCTTGAAACGAGTGTTCCAAATCATCCATAAGTACGATCACAGGTGCGATACTCTTTTCAAAAATACTCACATTCTCAAGAAATCTGCATATTCTGCCAGGCGCTTCCCCCTCTCGTCGCGTCCTCCCCAAGCACCCCCGCGCGCTCGCTAATCTCAGCCACTGATTTCTATAAATTAGCTGAACGCGATTTTTTTTCTTTTCCTTAAAAGCGCCTGGGTACGAGGCTGGGGGTAGTGTGTGTGCCAAAGTACATAAGATGGTCACAAGCTGGAGAAAGGTAATCGTAAAATGCTTTGAAACATGAATAATTGGAAAAGCCAGTGTAGAACCTAAAGTCACTTAAAATAAACCAAATTTTAAGTTTTCTACATCTTTATAAAATTTTGCTTGCAAATCCATTTTCTGAGCCTCAAGTAAAGATATTTTATCCTTTAATTGACGAATAGTATCTTCAGTGTTATCAATGTCATTGTTATCCTCGGGTATTTCCACAAGGAATGGTGTTTCAGGAATAACCGGAACAACCGTTGTCTTTACAGCTGGGCTTTTCCTTGGTTTACTGGTTGTACATGTAGTAAAGATTGTTGGAATATTGTTGTTGTATGTTTTTTTACCACCCACAAAATGCATTGAACATACTCTGTGACTATAGGACCAGGGTCCCTTACACCTTTCCTTTTCAACAATTGTAACAATTTTTTCTTTATTTCAGGATTTTTTGGTATTTTATGAAACGATAACTCTGGATTCTTTCGGTTATTGCTCTGACATTGTGGTATACAACAATATCTTTTCCACAATCGAGTGACCCCAATAGTTTCACCATTGTTTGCCTCATGTGAAGTGCTTGTTTCACCCTCCATATATTATATAAAATTATAGACTAAATTTTAAATATTTTCCCAACCTATGTGAGTTGTTTAATTCTATTTATTTATCTAGTATTTACAATATCATTTATTTACACAATTTTAAAATGAATTCACTATTAATTTAATTCTCTCTCAATGTTTATATTCTAGCCAAAAATTTATTAATACAAGTTCTATGACTTTGCTAATTTAAAAATCCTATAAATATACCTAATTTATTTATCTAAATATTAATTCTATAACTCACGAATATTTTATTGAATTACAATGGAGGAAAGGAACCAAAGCAAACTTCAACTCAAGGACAAACGACAGCAGAAAACAATGAAAAACACTTTCAACTTATATTTTCTTGTTATAGCTACAAGCAACTCATTTAAATTCAGATATTTTTGCGCCAAAACAACTTCAAAACATTTTGTCAGACTATGACCTTTCAATGGCAAATTCGAACAAAAGTTTGGCTAACATTTGGCATTTTCTGAAGCTCAAATGGCATTTTTAAAACTATAGGACTAAAATAAACTTGAGATCCAATGAGAAGAACTATCAGTTGAGCTTAGTTTTTAAAATAATTTAGCCAATCGCAAGTGAAAAAGCTAACTCGCCTGTTTTAGTTCTTGCAGTTAAGTTTTCGAGAGCAAATTTAGGGAGCGTGTTCACAACTTGTCGTCTTCTCAACAAAATTTCTTCGCCACTAACGCGCCGATTTTCTTTAAATTTTCTCTACGAGCAGTGCAAAATACCCTCGCAATTTTCCATACAAAAAAAGTTGTTGATCAATGCAAAATGTTGTAAAAAATCTGCTGTTTTTTTCTCCCGAACAAAATCGCCCGCTCATGCGACAGCCATTTCGTTCGAAAGCAACATACAGCCTCCTACCGTCATCCCTAGTGGGCAACGCTATTACGCAACTGGTCAATTTATCATAAGGCAATGTCAGGTGTGTTTTGAAGCATGGCCTATAAAGTCTAAGAAAAAGTCACCATATATTTGCCATAGATGTTCACTGGACAAAATGAATCCCATTAGTTTTACCAGGGCTTAACCCAAATTGAAGAAATGTTAATTGCACGAGCACTACCAATCATGAAAGTTTATATCAAACCAGGAGGACAACGAGGTTATTTCGGACACTGCATTAATATGCCTCAGCATGTTACTGGATTATCCCAAACACTACCAAGATATCCTAAAATATCCCCTTAATTGTGGTCACTATGAAAGGGAACAAGCCTTACTCTGGTTAGTAAAACACAAGCCCCAATACCAGGCAGTTAAAATTGATATAAATTCTCTCAATAACTTGCCAATAAATGGTGTTCCAGTTGATACAGACAATAATAGTTTTGCTGATGATGATTGTGCAAGTGATGTTGATAATGACAATGAGATAGCATACAATAAAGATAAAGAAACAAGTAGTTTTCTTCGCAATTGTAACAATGACAGTCTTGTCATCTTGAAACAGATGCAATTCACAATAAATTAGGCTGTTATAGGATGAATTGGCTATCAATTGAAAAGGAGCCACTCAATGAATATACAACACCATTTCTTGCCACAATGGCTTTTCCAACGTTATTTCCAGACGTTCATGGTAACCCAACTAATCCTTCTTTACAAAGAGAAATTACCTTTTCAAGTAGAGTACAACACCTGATTAAATTTACTGAAAATGGAAAATTCTCTTATTGGGCACTAAATATGATTAAAAGAAGAACCTTGCAGCAAACCAGTATTTTCATGAAACTAAACCCTGGCGAGGCACATCTTATCTTAGATGAATTGCGAAATCTGGCACTAAATAACAGTTCAAGTTTTATGTCAAAGCTTTCTAGATATGTTGCTAACATTACTGGTAGTAATGCATACTGGTATAGAGTACGAGAAGATTTAAAAGCTATAATTGCTTTTAAGGAAGCTCCTACAATATTTTTTACATTTTCATTGGCCGATATGCGTTGGCCAGAATTGCACTCTCTATTTTATGAATATAACAATGATCCTACCACTGAAGACAGGAGAACAAACGTTATAAACAATCCTCATTTAGTTGACTGTTTTTTTACAAAACGTGTGGAGAGTTTTATAAAGCATTGGTTATATGATACACTTGCTGCTGAGTGGCATTGGTATAGATACGAGTTTCAGGCTAGAGGCAGTATACATTGTCATGGTATGGCAAAATTGGTATGGTTCTAACAACATTTTAAGTTCTGCCTATTAATGAAACAAATTTAAGTAATGAACATTTGTGCACAAAAGATTATTTGTTAGATATTTATTCAAAACGTGCAGTGTATCAACATGCCCATCCAGAGATTGCCAAAATGAATTTTTTAACCTTTGCTGCCAAGTATAAAGTAGCAAGGGAAAGCTTGTGAACCAGTCTAAAAATATTGTTCCCCGAATTTTTCCAAACTATTCTCCGAATCCAAAAGGTGACCATTATGGTTTGTTTTGTGAGTATCAACTCCTAAAATATAAGCCATGGAAAAATTCTCCAACTGATGCTTGGAATAATGTAACAACAGATGACCATAGGTATATTAATGTATGCAGAGATATTTTGCCTTCCGCTTTGCGAAAGAGCATGTTCCAGAATGGGACAAAAAACTCCACGATGCAATAGAGAATTACAACCAAAGTGCAAGTGATTATGAAAACCATGAAAATGACACAAATCTCCAAGAAGAATGGATGTTAATTTCTGATCTTCATAACTCCAGCAATACTTTTGATGCAGAAAATATTGAACAAACACAATATGACTGGCAACTAGAAAGCTTAAAACATATAGAACAGCAACTGGGAGAAATGCCTAATTGGATAAAGACAAAGAAAGATACTGTTGCTATACAAAGTGACAAAAGTAATCAAATTGATGTGTCTTCTTTTAGCAACGAACAAAAACTTGCATATGATATTGTAACCAGCCATTCACATGTTATTGGTACAAAAGAGCCTCTTCTGTTAATCATAAATGGTGTTCTGATTGATGCTATTCGAACTTTTCTGAGCAGTAAATGTGCTATCACTGCTTCAACAGGCAAAGCAGTCTTTAATGTAAATGGCATTACAATACACTCGTTTTTGAAGCTGCCCATTAGAGTTTCATCATAGAATAGGAAATGACTAGATGGTCCACTTGAGGCCGAACCTTTGAAGTTTTTGACGCTGCGCATGTCACATTATGCATGTTCATTACCATTATTCTAGCCGGTCAATTAAAGTGTTTTCTAATTGTGCTTTTCACATCTGCCCTTGCTGGTGGAAAAATATCTTAAGGTGGCTCCCAACAGTTATTTTAGCTTTATAATAAATAATTTTTAAACGAGTATTATCGCAGATGACTAAGTTTTTTATACTCGAGGGTAATATTCATCATCTATGGAATATTTAAAACCTGGTTCAGGTAGTGTCATCGTTGCCATGGTAACAAGACGTAAGCCTGAAATGTGGTTACTATGTACATAAAATTGTTCGTATCTAAAAAACAAAGTCGGTGACCCATCTTTTTTATTTCATATAAGATTTAAGCATAATGTTCTGAAACTATTATGAAAGTTTAATCAAAATCGCCAGTGTGCAATTTTTTTAAACTCGAAAATTTTCTACACTGGCGATTTTGGTCAAAATTTGAAGGGTCAGCAGCTTCAAGAAATCTCCCTTATATAAAAGCGTCGCTGACTAGTGAGTGATAGTTTGCGGGCGCAAGATGTGCTTTCGTCATGCAAAAACGAGTGGCAAATGCTGTTTTTATCTTTTGATTTTTACGTTTGTTCAATATGTTTGAGAGCCATGGACAACCAAGAAATACGGTGAAGGGTTAGATCGATTTAAGTCCAATTGAATCCTGCCATTTACTCAGTTCACAAGCTTCAACAGCCGTACAGCTGGACATATTTTTGCCTAGTTTTGTAATTTTGCTGAAGATGAACAAGTCAGTATTTTGCTATAATGAACATGCAAGTATCACTAAACAAATCTTTCAGAATAGTAAAAATTATTTTTAAAAACCGGGCAAAATATCTTTGTTTTGTTTGTTAGTTGGAAAATATGGCTGCTTGATATTAGGACCACGTTTGTTAAGAGATTGTGTGCAATTATTCATGTGATAAATCTTAATTTTCTTTAATAGCCATCGATAAAATCAAGACTTGAAGTCGATTCAAACATTGGTAAAGTCTCAACAGTTGCATCAAAGATGTGGAGGGAATTAGGGAAACGAGGAAGGTATATGAAGAAAAGTTTAGTACTAAGGGGCTGTTTACATGGAGGGAGACAGCCAGTTTACGAGTCGGTCATAGATCTCTCTAAGCAAGCTGTCTTACTAATCTGTTCTTTTGTTTTTGTTATATCACCACAATATTGAGTGCATCATTGACTATGTCTTCATGTGAGGGCCTTCGCAGAGTGCATGTGCTGATCGGACTTGACCTCCTCTTTAAGTATTTTCTAGTGGGGTGGTCTTCTGCATTCCGGGGTCTTGCCCCTCCCCCTCCTGCAGTCTATATGTTAAAAAGGCTCTGATTCTTGTTATGAACCCCTGGCAAACAAGACAATACTTGTATCTCAAGGGATATATGAGAAAGGAAATTATTCTTGTAAAAAAAATGTTAACTCACCTCTTCTTTAAACCATTGGAGGGCAAGGGCAAATATAAAGAGGTTATGGTTCACAGCCTTGAGAGACAGGACATGAATTAAAATCACAATTGCCATTTGGCAATGAAAACTGAATAGTAGGTGGACATGTTGTGGATATAAGAACACTAAAATTCTATCAAACTACTTGTCTAGTTGTCTTTAACGAACGGTAATTGAATTATGTTTCTCTTAGGAATGGAGATATGAAGCCCAAAGGAGAAGGGAAGATCTTGACACTGGGATATCAGATACAAAAAAGCAGTGTATGAAGTGCATGAAATATTTTTCAAGGGAGAAAGATTTCAGATACCACAGCAAAGGTTGTATTGTGGTTAGTTGCAGTGAGTGTGATCAATCATTTAGCTATACATCTTTGTTAAAATCTCACATGGGTAAAGTTCATATGAAAACATTTCAATGTGATGTCTGTGGAATTCTAATTAGCACAAAATCTAATTTGGATTGCCATGTCAGGGAGCAACATCTACACTTAAAACTCAAGTAGATTAATGCATGGGTCCAGCTTAAAATAACCCTCAATACACTTAAATGGTCATAAAAAATGAGCGATTCCATATATCGCGGGGAAATTAACAGTGCTTAACCACGGTGGTCAGAGCTTGATAATTAAACATTTAATGTTTCTATGGAAACATGTCACATGACATTTTTGGTCATTTAAAAGGAAAATATAATGACTACTTTTCAACGACGTTGCGGACTCGGAAAATCGTAATAAAGGATTCCATTATTGTATATTTGAAATACTTTAGTATCTTAACTTTACGTTTCTAACTTCTGATCATGGATGAGATTTGTTTTTAATATGCATTAATGAATAATACCCTTGGAAGTTAGAGTATTAGTTAACATCGCTGCGGAATTCATCGCTGTCCAAGCACAGATTAAATTAGTGTCATGAAAACAAGTTAATATATAAAACTACATGCTAATGTCAATGTTATTAAATGTGTTTTTTAAACAACAAAGTTAAAAATCCATGTCCGCAAGCCAAACGAATGTTGCGGTAAAAATTATTGAATAGACGCCATCTTGATATTGAGCCTGCACTATTCTTATACGCGCATACAAAAAAGCAAAACAAATTATACAGCGCGAAATTTAAATATTTTGTGCCATTAGGCAATAAAGTGAAGCTTCTACAGCATATACACAAGTTATATTTCGATGATTCTAAAATGTAATATTATTTTACTTGAATACGCATGGTTCATAATGGTTATAAGTCTTGTTCACCCTAATACTTGTGGATTTGCCAAAGTAATTGCTTGGCAGCTGGCAAAATCATCGCAGTCAAAACAACACGATCAGAAGGTGAATCTATGCCAAAATTTCGTTCGCGAATATGGAAGCTACACTACGATAATTTTGTTCAAGCTTTCAGCGAATGTAAAGAGAATTTCTCTATTGACTTTGCGGTATTTCAAATTAAGTTTCCAGACCTCCAAACAAAATTTATTCGATGGAATTCGCGAAAAATCAACAAGCGACACGCATACCTTGCCACCTTTGATGCGGAGAAGTGGAAGAAACTAACATCCTCGAAGAAGGCTGAACACTCTTTAATTGAGTGTGGTGGATGATCACACAGATACAGCTATGAGCAATCTTTATTTCCTGTTAAGTCCAACCAGTTCAAAAGTAGTCAAAACAATAATATCTTTCGAGTAGCAACACAAACTGCCCGCGAGGTCTGTCATCCAAAGGTGAAGTGTACAAAACGCGAAGTAACAAAGGCAGCAAGGGAACTTTACGCGAAGATAAACCCACAGTTCGAGAAAACAAGCGTTTACATCTGTTCCTGAATTACAACTGCAGCAGAAGAAATCGAACGCTGAAATGAAAAGAGAAAGAAGGAAGGAATATAGGAGATCGAAACAACGAATAGAAGAGGAATGGAAGGACACACCTATAGTAAGGTGAAGGTGGATAAAATATAGACATAAATTATACATAATGGAAATGAACAAAGTCAAAGTATATCATTATAAAGCATTAATTTAAACACACTCAGATAAAACAAAGACATATGCTCTATAGAGTAGGCCAGTATCAATAATAGTTTCTATTTAATTTATTTGTGTTTTCTGTTACATAGATGTTTTGGTAACAGACAGTCATTGAAATCAAGACAAAATGAGCGCCTGCCCAAGCATTCGAAACAAAACTCAGCCCAGATGCTTCGAAGGTCTCAAATGAAACAAAGAGAAGTCCGGTAGGAACATTTAGTAAAATGGCATGGGACCAAGATGCTCTAAAGTTAGAAGTCCAGTCTTATGAAGATGGCAAGTTTGTTAACTGGTCTCAACTAGCAAAACAATATAACATCACAAATACAAAAGGGGAAGTTGCAGCTAATGGTGGCCAGATTGCAAAAGAATGGTTGAAATCGGTTGGTGTTGACACAGAACGATTTAAGCGGTACAACACAGATTCTGATGATCCGCGTATGAGGCGTAAGAAGAGAAGAGGATTTGGAGGGGAGATATCTATACCAACTGCTGAAACAAATGCATCTCTGAAGAAAAGGCTACATGAAAAAATCTTGCAAAATGAATATTCAATAGGAAAATTGATAGTACCTAAAAAGGTATTTTTAAGTTAAGGCCTGTTTTATATTTCGAATTTTTCGGTGTTGAATTTAATGTAAATGACCTAATAAAGTCTTTGTTTGGGCTCATTTCAATAAACACCAAAAAAGACTTCAGGTCATTTACATTCGACACATGAAAAATTTGACGTATAAAACAGGCCTGAATAATATTTTCCCTGTTACAAGTGTCTATGATAAAGTGTATAATATTCGAAAATTCTAGACAGTACAGACAGTTAGTGCAGCATGTGCATGCTTAATTTGAAATTTTATAGATGTTCTCCTGGCATGACCTGTTATGCAGCACCTTGTCTAACCCCATTTTTAACTTTACCTAACCTGTGCAATCATGCACATGCATGCTGATTCTATTTCTTATTTCTATTAATTTGCAGTATGAAAAATTGACACTTGGTGATGATGGGGCCATTGTCAGAAGTGAGTTTGTAGTAGAAGGTCGCAAGCAACCTTTGACAGTAATAAGGGAACATTTTCTGAAGTCCCATGCATGCTATATGAGAAAGATTTCTAATGAAGAATTCTCCAATATGTCGCGGGAAAAGCTGACAAAAAGATTATCCCAGGTAAATATGCTGCTTTCTGTGAATCAGATGATACAGAAATCTTAAACAAAGCTGAAGGAAATTTGGTATGAAAATATGGCATGACCTATCAACAGTGGCAAATCACAGTCATTTAATTTTTATGGTTGGCTGTTTGTACGACTCAGCTGTATTTTATACTAATGAGGAATATGAATTAATATCACGAAGAAAACTTGACATGATAGTTTGGAAACTATTGTTGAATCTCTCGAAGTCTATATTGTTGCCAGATCCAGCAGTTCAGATGTTGAGCAGTTGTCATATGTAGACTCCAGCTTTCGGTGCTCGCATATGTCCTTAAATGACCGACAAAAGTTGATTCTTGAAGGCGCCATTGCTCATCAAAAAACGTTGGAAGGAAACAACAAACCACTCCATCAACTGAAGAAAACTGAGTTGCAAAAAGAGTTGAAAAGCAGAAAGATATATGAAGGTGAAACGGTAGATGATATGAAGAAGTTGCTGACTGATGAGCTTCATGGAGTGCAACAAGTACCAGCCCTTCTCTACCCAAATCCACAGACTACCTTGGCTTTGATACACTGCGATAAGTATGAGATATTGCCATTCGAGCCATTGTGCTCTCATTGTGGTGACTAATCGTGTAATTGGCAAGGCTTCAGTAGAGGTACAGGAACTCTTACAAACTTTGGTTGAGATACAAGCCATTGCTTATGCATGTAAGATTCCATATTCTTACATGGCTACACGCATTTCTCTGTTGGCAAGTTATTGGTTACCACACAAAGAAGATGAGTTGCCGCAAATTTTATGGTGTTTATTTCCACAAAATATCAGCCCATGCTGCTATACAGAATCGCCTTATACTGCTATATAGAATGCTGCTATACAGAATGACTAATATCACCCAAGCCACCTCTTCAAAGCGACCAGGACATATTATCGGAAATGTTTTTCTTCGCATCCAAACTGAGAAGAATATGATGGCATACCAATCAGACAATAGTTTCGCCATGCAGCAAGCTCATATTTCTAAATTGGCTAAGTCTCTTCCTCCTCTTGGCAACACAATTGTTCCCTTTGTCACCATAGAAAGCAACTCTTCATCTTGGCAAGCTCATTTAGAGAGGATAAGTGACTTTCTGATGGTTGGCAAAGAAGTTTGGTGGACAGCAATGATGAAGGGGATGTGGAAATCTTTGATGGTGAAAAGAATGGTACTGATTTAAGATCTGAAGGCCCAAAGCTTCATCATTTCCGTTCGAGTAACTTCATGAAGGAAGAGGCTTATTTGACTGAGTGTTGGTCCATGTGCCTAGAAGCAAAAATTCCCTTACCTCTTCATGTGTTGAGAGTGAAAGATGCCAATAAAGATGTCTTTATTCGAACCCAGACCCACTTCCTGAGAAAGGATGATCATACCGAAACCACGTCAGTTGACACATTAGATGAAGAGGCAGTACCGTCATGTCATCATGATCAAGTCGCGGGTGAATGGACACCCGATATGCCTGATGAAGATGGTATTACCTTTGAAGCTAGTGTTCGAGACCAAGACAGCAAAAATGCACAATATAACCTAATATCGCCTACAGATGAACACTTAGAAGAACCAATGGTTGTTGACACCTTGCTGGACAATACAACTACAACAGGTGTGTAGTAAAAGATAAAAAAGTATGGACATAGCAATGTTGATCTAACATTAACCTATTGCCACTAATTAATATTTACTCCTATTTATATAGGGTGACGTCCTAATTAGTCGCTTCAATATTTTATAAACAATAGTAATTTGGTGTATTATTTTCCTTATTTTAGCAGAAGAGAATGTGCAATTTTTAAATGACAAAAATGATGCCCAAGTCGACCAGAGCTCTACAAGTGCTCATAAAGAACAACAATGGCAGACTACATTGGGTTCAACAATGGCGTATGTCCTTAGGAATACTGACGAAGTCACTGAATTTGACCGAGCAAGAAAAATCGCAAAGAACCACCCCCAAGATATTTTTCTTGACAGTTACATGCATAAACTTGCAGTTCTGCAGACAAGGGTGTCTAAAGGCCCATCTACACGATGCGATTTTTGCTTACGATTGTTGAATGCGACTTTTCCAACCGAGAGATATATTAGGCCTGGTGCGAGATCTTTTCAAAACAAAAAGTTACAAAATTTGATATATTGTAATTTTCAAGCAATGAAGGCTAGTAAGCTTGCTTCGCTTGTAAGTATTGCGCTTATCATAAAACGAAGGAGAAAAAGGCGGAGAAGATCATTGTGGACCAGAGAATGGTTAAAGAGGAACGAACGTGGTGTTTTTCGTCAGTTAATGGAGGAATTACGACTCGAAGACCCAGAACATTATCGTCGATACTTGAGAATGGATACGTCAACATTTGAGGTATGTGTTTGCTGTTTAGATAGATTTACGAAGCCATGCACATACAACTAAGTTTTCCTTGACGAATTTACTTGTTCAGGTGTACGACGAGTAAGTTAGCTACCTGTATTTCACCCAAATTGCACAAGAAATCATGAGTTAAATGTGCGAGACATTTTGATGCAAACAATGCAAACTTCGGTATTAAAACGGCGCAATGCTCACGCTTTCGTTGCTTTACTATAATTTTATACACCACTAATGATTTTAAAGTTTCGCTCAACCGTGTAGAATCTTCCACTGTTGTTAAAAACACTATTTAGTCGATTTTAATCATAGTAAAGCCACATTTTTCTCCAGAATTTGACTTGAATTTAAATTTTATATTTGTTTTGAGCTGTGGCTGTGTACGCCGAGGTCCGCGTCAATAATAAAATATTTTCTTGTATATTTATACGTATACTGTGTTTATAAAATTAACTTATATTTAATCACAGTCGAGTATAAACATTTCTTTGTATTTTATCAGTGTTGTATATTTTGTTGTTATAATAACCTCCCCCCAAACTTTCACTCATTATAAACATTGCTTTTAAACATTTTCAAATAGTGCTTGCTGAAAAAAGTGGAGATGAAATTGACCAGGAAGGACATTGGTATTGACTTTACGATTCTTGGCTACAGGAGAGTCCTATTCCAGCTTGCATTACCAATTCAGAATTTCAGTATCGTCTATTACCCTAATTGTCCCAGAAGTATGCCAGGCTGTATTTGATGCCCTGAAAGAGGAATTTTTACACTTCCCTGAGAATGAAGAATGGTTGGCAATAGCTGCTGGATTTGAAGATGTATGACAACTTCCACATTGTGTAGGTGCTGCTGATGGAAAGCATGTTCGCATTCTACATCCTCGCAACAGTGGATCTGTTTTCTATAATTACAAGGGTTACTACAGCATTGTCTTAATGGCTGTAGTTGATGCAAATTATAACTTTATCTTTGCTGATGTTGGATGCCAGGGTAGAATTAGTGATAGTGGGGTAATGAGGAATACCCTGTTCTGGTCTAAGCTGGTCAATGGTAAACTTAATCTACCCAAACCTAAGCCTCTTCCCTCTTCACCCTCTTTGTTTCATCCTGACTCAAATGTTCCTATCCCATACTACCTTGCTGGTGACGATGCTTTTCCTCTTGAGACAAATGTCATGAAGCCTTTTGCCCAACGAGGCCTTTCTGAGGAAAGACGTATTTTTAACTGCAGGCTTTCTCGGGGGAGACGGGTTAGTGAGAATGTTTTTGGAATTTTGTCAAACAGGTTTAGAGTGTATTCTACTGTTCTTTCCATTAAGCCTGATAATGCTGTTAAGGTCATACTTGCAACCTTGGCACTTCATAATTTTCTGAGAGCCAAAGTGCCAAACAGGTATATACCTAAGGGGTCAGTCGATAATGAGGATCAACTTGGTAGAACGAGAGATGGCAGTTGGAGAATTGATGATGTAGCAAGCAACCTAGCAGCCTTTCCAAATTCCAGAAAAGGCCGACCAGCTGTTAAGGCTGAGGAAATGCGAGAAATCCTTTGTGAACATTTTAATGGACCTGGCCAAGTGCCTTGGCAATGGAACACCTTGATTTGACAATATGTATGTATGACTATGTAGTATCAAATCAGACAATATATACATTCAATTTTTTAATATATTTATTGATCGATAATTATTAAACATTTACATATTTAAAATCAACTATTAATAAAAAACATTTATGTATTATATTAATATAAGTATAGTAATATCACAACATATCCAGAAATTAGTGATTAAATATCTGCACAAGCTGAGGTTTGTAAATCCCAAAGGTTGGCCCGAGCAACTTTCCAAAAACCTCCTGAAGCTTGCAGGGACATTTAATCCTTAATTTATGGAAATGTTATTGTGATATTAGTTTCTAATACCATGTTTACCAAGGTGATGTATATTCATCTGGGAATAAAAACATTCTAGCTGACTTTTTCATGCATTTTAATGAGAGACAAAAGAAACCAAGGTGATCATAGTATTATTGTATATAATAGAATATATATAGATTTTCGCTTACCTCAATAATAGAATATATATATATAATAAGCCAATTCATAATCAACATAGACTTGACTACATGCTTTGCATGGTACAATGGTGTAAGCAGGGGAGGGCATTTAACCCCAATTTAAATGGTTTTCCAAGGTGAAACTTGTTTTCAGGTTACTATATGGTTACTATAGCTTTGAAAGACTGTCCTCAGACACCACAGTCCTTCATAATGCACATGCATGCAGTCAAAACAATCGAGATATTTAAATTTTAATATTTATACCATCATGCAAATGAAATTTGTAATTAATATTAAATATTAATAATATATTCAAAAAGATACTAAACAAATCTTTCAGAATAGTAAAAATTATTTTTAAAAACCGGGCAAAATATCTTTGTTTTGTTTGTTAGTTGGAAAATATGGCTGCTTGATATTAGGACCACGTTTGTTAAGAGATTGTGTGCAATTATTCATGTGATAAATCTTAATTTTCTTTAATAGCCATCGATAAAATCAAGACTTGAAGTCGATTCAAACATTGGTAAAGTCTCAACAGTTGCATCAAAGATGTGGAGGGAATTAGGGAAACGAGGAAGGTATATGAAGAAAAGTTTAGTACTAAGGGGCTGTTTACATGGAGGGAGACAGCCAGTTTACGAGTCGGTCATAGATCTCTCTAAGCAAGCTGTCTTACTAATCTGTTCTTTTGTTTTTGTTATATCACCACAATATTGAGTGCATCATTGACTATGTCTTCATGTGAGGGCCTTCGCAGAGTGCATGTGCTGATCGGACTTGACCTCCTCTTTAAGTATTTTCTAGTGGGGTGGTCTTCTGCATTCCGGGGTCTTGCCCCTCCCCCTCCTGCAGTCTATATGTTAAAAAGGCTCTGATTCTTGTTATGAACCCCTGGCAAACAAGACAATACTTGTATCTCAAGGGATATATGAGAAAGGAAATTATTCTTGTAAAAAAAATGTTAACTCACCTCTTCTTTAAACCATTGGAGGGCAAGGGCAAATATAAAGAGGTTATGGTTCACAGCCTTGAGAGACAGGACATGAATTAAAATCACAATTGCCATTTGGCAATGAAAACTGAATAGTAGGTGGACATGTTGTGGATATAAGAACACTAAAATTCTATCAAACTACTTGTCTAGTTGTCTTTAACGAACGGTAATTGAATTATGTTTCTCTTAGGAATGGAGATATGAAGCCCAAAGGAGAAGGGAAGATCTTGACACTGGGATATCAGATACAAAAAAGCAGTGTATGAAGTGCATGAAATATTTTTCAAGGGAGAAAGATTTCAGATACCACAGCAAAGGTTGTATTGTGGTTAGTTGCAGTGAGTGTGATCAATCATTTAGCTATACATCTTTGTTAAAATCTCACATGGGTAAAGTTCATATGAAAACATTTCAATGTGATGTCTGTGGAATTCTAATTAGCACAAAATCTAATTTGGATTGCCATGTCAGGGAGCAACATCTACACTTAAAACTCAAGTAGATTAATGCATGGGTCCAGCTTAAAATAACCCTCAATACACTTAAATGGTCATAAAAAATGAGCGATTCCATATATCGCGGGGAAATTAACAGTGCTTAACCACGGTGGTCAGAGCTTGATAATTAAACATTTAATGTTTCTATGGAAACATGTCACATGACATTTTTGGTCATTTAAAAGGAAAATATAATGACTACTTTTCAACGACGTTGCGGACTCGGAAAATCGTAATAAAGGATTCCATTATTGTATATTTGAAATACTTTAGTATCTTAACTTTACGTTTCTAACTTCTGATCATGGATGAGATTTGTTTTTAATATGCATTAATGAATAATACCCTTGGAAGTTAGAGTATTAGTTAACATCGCTGCGGAATTCATCGCTGTCCAAGCACAGATTAAATTAGTGTCATGAAAACAAGTTAATATATAAAACTACATGCTAATGTCAATGTTATTAAATGTGTTTTTTAAACAACAAAGTTAAAAATCCATGTCCGCAAGCCAAACGAATGTTGCGGTAAAAATTATTGAATAGACGCCATCTTGATATTGAGCCTGCACTATTCTTATACGCGGCATACACCAAAAGCAAAACAAATTATACAGCGCGAAATTTAAATATTTTGTGCCATTAGGCAATAAAGTGAAGCTTCTACAGCATATACACAAGTTATATTTCGATGATTCTAAAATGTAATATTATTTTACTTGAATACGCATGGTTCATAATGGTTATAAGTCTTGTTCACCCTAATACTTGTGGATTTGCCAAAGTAATTGCTTGGCAGCTGGCAAAATCATCGCAGTCAAAACAACACGATCAGAAGGTGAATCTATGCCAAAATTTCGTTCGCGAATATGGAAGCTACACTACGATAATTTTGTTCAAGCTTTCAGCGAATGTAAAGAGAATTTCTCTATTGACTTTGCGGTATTTCAAATTAAGTTTCCAGACCTCCAAACAAAATTTATTCGATGGAATTCGCGAAAAATCAACAAGCGACACGCATACCTTGCCACCTTTGATGCGGAGAAGTGGAAGAAACTAACATCCTCGAAGAAGGCTGAACACTCTTTAATTGAGTGTGGTGGATGATCACACAGATACAGCTATGAGCAATCTTTATTTCCTGTTAAGTCCAACCAGTTCAAAAGTAGTCAAAACAATAATATCTTTCGAGTAGCAACACAAACTGCCCGTGAGGTCTGTCATCCAAAGGTGAAGTGTACAAAACGCGAAGTAACAAAGGCAGCAAGGGAACTTTACGCGAAGATAAACCCACAGTTCGAGAAAACAAGCGTTTACATCTGTTCCTGAATTACAACTGCAGCAGAAGAAATCGAACGCTGAAATGAAAAGAGAAAGAAGGGAGCAATATAGGAGATCGAAACAACGAATAGAAGAGGAATGGAAGGACACAGCTTTCGTAAGGTGAGGGTGGATAAAATATAGACATAAATTATACATAATGGAAATGAACAAAGTCAAAGTATATCATTATAAAGCATTAATTTAAACACACTCAGATAAAACAAAGACATATGCTCTATAGAGTAGGCCAGTATCAATAATAGTTTCTATTTAATTTATTTGTGTTTTCTGTTACATAGATGTTTTGGTAACAGACAGTCATTGAAATCAAGACAAAATGAGCGCCTAGCCCAAGCATTCGAAACAAAACTCAGCCCAGATGCTTCGAAGGTCTCAAATGAAACAAAGAGAAGTCCGGTAGGAACATTTAGTAAAATGGCATGGGACCAAGATGCTCTAAAGTTAGAAGTCCAGTCTTATGAAGATGGCAAGTTTGTTAACTGGTCTCAACTAGCAAAACAATATAACATCACAAATACAAAAGGGGAAGTTGCAGCTAATGGTGGCCAGATTGCAAAAGAATGGTTGAAATCGGTTGGTGTTGACACAGAACGATTTAAGCGGTACAACACAGATTCTGATGATCCGCGTATGAGGCGTAAGAAGAGAAGAGGATTTGGAGGGGAGATATCTATACCAACTGCTGAAACAAATGCATCTCTGAAGAAAAGGCTACATGAAAAAATCTTGCAAAATGAATATTCAATAGGAAAATTGATAGTACCTAAAAAGGTATTTTTAAGTTAAGGCCTGTTTTATATTTCGAATTTTTCGGTGTTGAATTTAATGTAAATGACCTAATAAAGTCTTTGTTTGGGCTCATTTCAATAAACACCAAAAAAGACTTCAGGTCATTTACATTCGACACATGAAAAATTTGACGTATAAAACAGGCCTGAATAATATTTTCCCTGTTACAAGTGTCTATGATAAAGTGTATAATATTCGAAAATTCTAGACAGTACAGACAGTTAGTGCAGCATGTGCATGCTTAATTTGAAATTTTATAGATGTTCTCCTGGCATGACCTGTTATGCAGCACCTTGTCTAACCCCATTTTTAACTTTACCTAACCTGTGCAATCATGCACATGCATGCTGATTCTATTTCTTATTTCTATTAATTTGCAGTATGAAAAATTGACACTTGGTGATGATGGGGCCATTGTCAGAAGTGAGTTTGTAGTAGAAGGTCGCAAGCAACCTTTGACAGTAATAAGGGAACATTTTCTGAAGTCCCATGCATGCTATATGAGAAAGATTTCTAATGAAGAATTCTCCAATATGTCGCGGGAAAAGCTGACAAAAAGATTATCCCAGGTAAATATGCTGCTTTCTGTGAATCAGATGATACAGAAATCTTAAACAAAGCTGAAGGAAATTTGGTATGAAAATATGGCATGACCTATCAACAGTGGCAAATCACAGTCATTTAATTTTTATGGTTGGCTGTTTGTACGACTCAGCTGTATTTTATACTAATGAGGAATATGAATTAATATCACGAAGAAAACTTGACATGATAGTTTGGAAACTATTGTTGAATCTCTCGAAGTCTATATTGTTGCCAGATCCAGCAGTTCAGATGTTGAGCAGTTGTCATATGTAGACTCCAGCTTTCGGTGCTCGCATATGTCCTTAAATGACCGACAAAAGTTGATTCTTGAAGGCGCCATTGCTCATCAAAAAACGTTGGAAGGAAACAACAAACCACTCCATCAACTGAAGAAAACTGAGTTGCAAAAAGAGTTGAAAAGCAGAAAGATATATGAAGGTGAAACGGTAGATGATATGAAGAAGTTGCTGACTGATGAGCTTCATGGAGTGCAACAAGTACCAGCCCTTCTCTACCCAAATCCACAGACTACCTTGGCTTTGATACACTGCGATAAGTATGAGATATTGCCATTCGAGCCATTGTGCTCTCATTGTGGTGACTAATCGTAATTGGCAAGGCTTCAGTAGAGGTACAGGAACTCTTACAAACTTTGGTTGAGATACAAGCCATTGCTTATGCATGTAAGATTCCATATTCTTACATGGCTACACGCATTTCTCTGTTGGCAAGTTATTGGTTACCACACAAAGAAGATGAGTTGCCGCAAATTTTATGGTGTTTATTTCCACAAAATATCAGCCCATGCTGCTATACAGAATCGCCTTATACTGCTATATAGAATGTTGCTATACAGAATGACTAATATCACCCAAGCCACCTCTTCAAAGCGACCAGGACATATTATCGGAAATGTTTTTCTTCGCATCCAAACTGAGAAGAATATGATGGCATACCAATCAGACAATAGTTTCGCCATGCAGCACGCTCATATTTCTAAATTGGCTAAGTCTCTTCCTCCTCTTGGCAACACAATTGTTCCCTTTGTCACCATAGAAAGCAACTCTTCATCTTGGCAAGCTCATTATAGAGGATAAGTGACTTTCTGATGGTTGGCAAAGAAGTTTGGTGGACAAGCAATGATGAAGGGGATGTGGAATTCTTTGATGGTGAAAAGAATGGTACTGATTTAAGATCTGAAGGCCCAAAGCTTCATCATTTCCGTTCGAGTAACTTCAAGAAGGAAGAGGCTTATTTGACTGAGTGTTGGTCCATGTGCCTAGAAGCAAAAATTCCCTTACATCTTCATGTGTTGAGAGTGAAAGATGCCAATAAAGATGTCTTTATTCGAACCCAGACCCACTTCCTGAGAAAGGATGATCATACCGAAACCACGTCAGTTGACACATTAGATGAAGAGGCAGTACCGTCATGTCAACATGATCAAGTCGCGGTTGAATGGACACCCGATATGCCTGATGAAGATGGTATTACCTTTGAAGCTAGTGTTCGAGACCAAGACAGCGAAAATGCACAATATAACCTAATATCGCCTACAGATGAACACTTAGAAGAACCAGTGGTTGTTGACACCTTGCTGGACAATACAACTACAACAGGTGTGTAGTATAAGATAAAAAAGTATGGACATAGCAATGTTGATCTAACATTAACCTATTGGCACTAACTAATATTTATTCCTATTTATAGGGTGACGTCCCAATTAGTCGCTTCAATATTATATAAACAATAGTAATTTGGTGTATTATTTTCCTTATTTTAGCAGAAGAGAATGTGCAATTTTTAAATGACAAAAATTATGCCCAAGTCGACCAGAGCTCTACAAGTGCTCATAAAGAACAACAATGGCAGACTACATTGGGTTCAACAATGGCGCATGTCCTTGGGAATACTGACGAAGTCAATGAATTTGACCGAGCAAGAAAAATCGCAAAGAACCACCCCCAAGATATTTTTCTTGACAGTTACATGCATAAACTTGCAGTTCTGCAGACAAGGGTGTCTAAAGGCCCATCTACACGATGCGATTTTTGCTTACGATTGTTGTATGCGACTTTTCCAACCGAGAGATATATTAGGCCTGGTGCGAGATCTTTTCAAAACAAAAAGTTACAAAATTTGATAGATTGTAATTTTCAAGCAATGAAGGCTAGTAAGCTTGCTTCGCTTGTAAGTATTGCGCTTATCATAAAACGAAGGAGAAAAAGGCGGAGAAGATCATTGTGGACCAGAGAATGGTTAAAGAGGAACGAACGTGGTGTTTTTCGTCAGTTAATGGAGGAATTACGACTCGAAGACCCAGAACATTATCGTCGATACTTGAGAATGGATACGTCAACATTTGAGGTATGTGTTTGCTGTTTAGATAGATTTACGAAGCCATGCACATACAACTAAGTTTTCCTTGACGAATTTACTTGTTCAGGTGTACGACGAGTAAGTTAGCTACCTGTATTTCACCCAAATTGCACAAGAAATCATGAGTTAAATGTGCGAGACATTTTGATGCAAACAATGCAAACTTCGGTATTAAAAGCGCAATGCTCACGCTTTCGTTGCTTTACTATAATTATATAACACACCTGATTTTTTTAAAGTTTCCGTAGAATCTTGTTTCCAGTTCACTGTTGGTAACTTTAGTCGATTTAGTCGATTTTAATCATAAATTTTCCTTTTTTTTTCTTGAATGAATGAATTTTTTTTTTTTATATTTTTTTGAGCTGTGGCTTGCTATCCGCTGGAGTCCAAATATAATAATATAATTTTTGTATATATTATATTGTATATGTGTTTATAAAATTAACTATAATTTAACAGTATATTATATATATTTCTTTTTTGTTTTTATCTTTATGTATATTTTGTTGTTATAATACCCTCCAAAAACTCACTCCATTATCATAGCTTTAAACAACATTTTCAATTAGTGTGCTGTGCTTGCTGAAAAAGTGGAGAATTGACCAGAAGGACATTGGTATTTGGTATGACATTTCTTGGCTAGGACAGGTCATATTCCCAGCTTTCATTCAATCTGTAAAAATTTAGTATCGTCTATTTACCTAATTGTCCCAGAAGTATGCCAGGCTGTATTTGATGCCCTGAAAGAGGAATTTTTACACTTCCCTGAGAATGAAGAATGGTAGGCAATAGCTGCTGGATTTGAAGATGTATGACAACTTCCACATTGTGTAGGTGCTGCTGATGGAAAGCATGTTCGCATTCTACATCCTCGCAACAGTGGATCTGTTTTCTATAATTACAAGGGTTACTACAGCATTGTCTTAATGGCTGTAGTTGATGCAAATTATAACTTTATCTTTGCTGATGTTGGATGCCAGGGTAGAATTAGTGATAGTGGGGTAATGAGGAATACCCTGTTCTGGTCTAAGCTGGTCAATGGTAAACTTAATCTACCCAAACCTAAGCCTCTTCCCTCTTCACCCTCTTTGTTTCATCCTGACTCAAATGTTCCTATCCCATACTACCTTGCTGGTGACGATGCTTTTCCTCTTGAGACAAATGTCATGAAGCCTTTTGCCCAACGAGGCCTTTCTGAGGAAAGACGTATTTTTAACTGCAGGCTTTCTCGGGGGAGACGGGTTAGTGAGAATGTTTTTGGAATTTTGTCAAACAGGTTTAGAGTGTATTCTACTGTTCTTTCCATTAAGCCTGATAATGCTGTTAAGGTCATACTTGCAACCTTGGCACTTCATAATTTTCTGAGAGCCAAAGTGCCAAACAGGTATATACCTAAGGGGTCAGTCGATAATGAGGATCAACTTGGTAGAACGAGAGATGGCAGTTGGAGAATTGATGATGTAGCAAGCAACCTAGCAGCCTTTCCAAATTCCAGAAAAGGCCGACCAGCTGTTAAGGCTGAGGAAATGCGAGAAATCCTTTGTGAACATTTTAATGGACCTGGCCAAGTGCCTTGGCAATGGAACACCTTGATTTGACAATATGTATGTATGACTATGTAGTATCAAATCAGACAATATATACATTCAATTTTTTAATATATTTATTGATCGATAATTATTAAACATTTACATATTTAAAATCAACTATTAATAAAAAACATTTATGTATTATATTAATATAAGTATAGTAATATCACAACATATCCAGAAATTAGTGATTAAATATCTGCACAAGCTGAGGTTTGTAAATCCCAAAGGTTGGCGAGCAACTTTCCCAAAACCTCCTGAAGCTTGCAGGGACATTTAATCCTTAATTTATGGAAATGTTATTGTGATATTAGTTTCTAATACCATGTTTACCAAGGTGATGTATATTCATCTGGGAATAAAAACATTCTAGCTGACTTTTTCATGCATTTTAATGAGAGACAAAAGAAACCAAGGTGATCATAGTATTATTGTATATAATAGAATATATATAGATTTTCGCTTACCTCAATAATAGAATATATATATATAATAAGCCAATTCATAATCAACATAGACTTGACTACATGCTTTGCATGGTACAATGGTGTAAGCAGGGGAGGGCATTTAACCCCAATTTAAATGGTTTTCCAAGGTGAAACTTGTTTTCAGGTTACTATATGGTTACTATAGCTTTGAAAGACTGTCCTCAGACACCACAGTCCTTCATAATGCACATGCATGCAGTCAAAACAATCGAGATATTTAAATTTTAATATTTATACCATCATGCAAATGAAATTTGTAATTAATATTAAATATTAATAATATATTCAAAAAGATACTCCGGGTGTAAAAAATGTTTTTATAAAATTGTATTTTCATCAAGTTCCACCAATGCTGATCTTGATGGAACACTATGGATAGCTTTAACAATGAGCTGCTGAATTTCTAATTTCAGCAACTCTTTCTGGTATCCTTCAGGTACCTTTGTCAGCTGTTGACCAATATACTTTGCCCATAATTCATCGGCTGAAGTTTCTTCTGTGGATTTCTTCATCTCTTTAAGGCAGCTTGCCATTAATTCGTCTTCCAGCTTCTTCTTCCTCTTTGATTTAGTTGAGGGGGGATTATCCACTTTATACATGTTAGCTTTGTCTGTACTTGCAGGGACAGCAGGGTCGATGTCAACCAGATCGTTAGCTTCTTGGTCAAGTTCAATTTCCTCGTCAATTACAACGCTTTGCATCGCCGTTTTCCTGGGGGTAATATTATCCCTCAGAAAATGCAGCATGTTGAAAAATGGCCATTTACTATTGTAGACTTAATTTCCTCCCCGGCCAGAGCTTCTGCTTGCGTTTTCTTTTCCAAGTTCTCTGCCATAGTATGTCCTTAGTCGAGCCATTTTCTTCACAACATCTTCTACTGTTAGACCTTAAAAATGGAAAGGAAAAGTACTTTATAAAAACAGTGTTCTTATAATCTTATAGAGCATAGTTGAAAAAAGTCCACATTGAATCTCAATATAAATAAAAAGCAATTTAATATATAACAAAATCCGACATTGGTGAAAAATACAGAAAGAAACGCCATTACGAAAACTGGGACTGGATATAAATTTACTGGGTAAGAAACTACAAATTGACGGATATGGTCATTAAAATGCGTGTTTTATAAATAATTAGATGCAAATAATTCAAATTCTTACCCTCGAAGCCAAGCTCTTCAATCAGCTGGTTAACCGCTGTCAATCTTGCGTCTTTCTTGAAATATTCCGTGTTTTTGCTGTCATACAAATATATATAAAAAACTCAACCTCTTCATTCTCAAAAAACATAACCCTCTTTCTTCTTTTTTATTGACTTTCTCTTCGTCGCACTTTGTACAGGAGGCGTACCAATTTCACTTTTGATGTCCGCCATTTTAAACTATTTTTTTCATCAAATTGTATGAAAGTCGCAGGATTTTAAAACAAGTTTTAAATTTTTTACGACTTTTTTGTGTTGCATACGACTGTCGTAAGCAAGTTGTAGGGCTATCTACACGGCACGATTCGTGTCGCAGGGATGGCGTCAGCAAGTCGCATACAACAATCGTAAGCAAAAATCGCATTGTGTAGATGGGCCTTAAGAAAATAGGGGAGTTGGAGAAGGAAGTCGAAGATTGGGAAAAAAACTATTTTATCCAGAAAGATAATTTGCCAACATATGACGATTTTCTAGCAGACTCCGTTATGAAAGAAAAATTAAAACAAATAAAAATTGCTAAAGTGATCATGAAATTGAAAGGTTAAGATACTTATATAGAGCGAGAGTTTCATGTTGTATATAGTATACTATTGACCCCTTGCCCTTGTTTGACTTGTTTACCTGGCAGACGAAACATTTATAAATAAAAGCTCTCAAGAAGAGCTTTTTTATTGTGATATGCATTGTGGAAAAATGCAGAATTTAATTCTATTGTACAAACGAAATTCAGGGGTATACTTTTATACACTTTCATATTATAAAAGCCAATGAGTCTGCTGTGCCTGTGTTTTTAATAAAATGACACTGTAAATAAAAAAATATTTAACATACACTTACCCGATAAATAACCTTTGTAAATCGTCTTTTATTCCATAATAAACAATAATTATATACCCTAAGTCCATAATTATTTTCTGTAAATATACAGGCAAACAGAAAACAGTAAAATCAAAACGCTTCCCATTATATTCTAACGATTTTCGTCTTTAGAAATATTGCGTTGCTATGGTAACGATGATATTTCAAACAGCATGAACTCAAAGAAATCAGAAATGTTACTTATCCCCACCGTTTTTTCCAAATATGGCTATTGTGTCCTAATTAAGATGAAACGAATTCGCGGTATTTTTTGTATTGGAGTGCGCAATTTTTCATACAGGAAGATTGCGCTATTCGAGATACTTGTACTTGTAATTCTTGACAAACGACCAATGGCGCATTCCATTGAGCAAAAGAGAAAACTTAGAAACTCCAGAAAGAAACATAAGCGCTCTCAGAATGCAATTGCGCGGCGCAAGGGCAAATTACAAACGGAGGTGAAATGAAATGAAACTTTATTCTTATATACCAAAAAAAAGGAAAAGAAAAACAGACATAGGAATATATTATGTTACAAGTTACGTATAATCATAATGTATAATGTAATATTAATGTTTTGTATTAATAATACATCACAAAATAAATAATTTATGGATTTATGGTAGATTGGTTAAGAAACTCTAATGAGTTTGTGAAAAACACCAATCACCAGCATCATAAGTCAATGCAAGTATATCAATATGATGTTGAAGAATATTTGTAAGTAGACGCTACTGTGTTTGTTATAATAAAGGATTTCAAACAGCAGAAACACATCACTTCCAAATATTATAAGTGGAAAAAATGTGTGCTTGAAATGAGTTTTAAAACAGTTCAAACTTTAAAGGTAAGTCTAAGGGGGGGGGTATAGGGACAGCCAGACAGGGTGGGCTTAGCCTTGGCCAAGAGGAGTGCCAATATAGCTCTAACAAGGTTAATATTTCAGGCTTTTATTTTTTGATGGCACATACAATGTTTATATATCAAAGTCTACCAGTACCACTACCAAATACCAATAAATTATGGGTGTACAATGTGGCTATACATTAATTATCATTTTTAGGTTTCAACAGGATCACAAAAGCAGAAGTGCCTTCCAACAATTGAACTTGATGAATTGGAAGATGCTTCATCATGTATTGGTTCTGGAAGCTTTGGCCAGTGCCGTACATGGTACTACCCAAGATTTGGTATGCATGTTGTGGAGAAGTTACTGCCAGATTTAAGTGATAGCTCTGTGTATCAGGAGGCATATTACCACCAATTGTTTGCACATAGATGTGTACTTATCTTTTTGGGATCACCACAAGGAAGCCCTCCTCCCTAATTATGGAGTTTGTTGGAAAAGATAAGCATTCGTTGACAGTTCACAAACTGCTATATGACACAAAAACCATAAACGTTTTGGGAAGCATGTCTGTGCCAGACTGGTTCCATGTATGCTACGACATTGCTGATGCATTACACCACATCCATGAGAAAGGATATCTCCATTGTGACATTAAGACAAACAATGTTCTTGTTTCCAGAAGCAAAACAGGGTACTTGATTGATTTTGGAAAGGTAAAACCAATATTAAACCCACCAGCAAAGAAATATGCCAAACAGTATGACTATATTGCTCCTGAAGTCTTGAACCGTAATCCTCCAAGTCCTGCAAGTGATATCTACTCTTTTGGCATACTAAAGGCCATTGGAGAAACCACTGGAGACACCACACTGTATGAACTTGGAAAACTGTCATCATCTGCTGTTTCCTCACAGAGGCCAACCATAGTCTGACTTTTGTCAGCTTTAAACACATATAAAAAAGATGAGTGAAAGCTTAACTAACATGTTCTGTATATATAATTTGCATGAAGCCATTATGCCCCCTAAAAGCCAGTACTGTGTTTTTTACTCTGTTAAATGCCAGATAATTTTACTTGTCAAGAGAAAAGCCTTGGGCATAATATTTATTGAGATAATAACACTGACAGGATAAATATTATACATTGCCCACAAATATGGTATTAACATACAAGTTGCATGATATCTTATTTTGGGCAAAACTATAACTCTGAAGCAAGACGTAAATAAAATACAATGTGTATGACTATAATACATACACAATAAAGATTGAAATATACTAATTTTAAATTTTAATGCACGTATGTGCCAAGTAAGAATTTCTAAGTTGTCAGGATACAGGGTGTCTTTGGGCAACTGGTTGTCAAGATATTTTTGTCTTTCGGCAATCAGTTCAAGCTTTGCCACATACTTAAACTGCAATGCAAACCACCATTTGAGATAAATCCTTGTATAAAACTATCACTAATTATTTAAACTGTGTGCAAAGTAAGAACTTTTAAGTTGTCAAGATACAGGGTGTCTTTGGGCAACTGGTTGTCAAGATATTTTTGTCTTTCGGCAATCAGTTCAAGCTTTGCCACATAATTAAACTGCAATGTAAACCGCCATTCACGATAAATCCTTGTATAAAACCATAGGCGGATTTTCTGGGGGGGTGCGCACCCCCCAAAAAATATTTTGCACGCCCCCAAAACGTTCTCCACCCCCCCTAGAGAAATTTGCACCCCCCCAAAAAAATTTAAATGCTCATTGGGATAAATGACAGTAGTGTGATTGAATAAAGATTTTGAACTAAGTAAGACTAAAAACAAGGATTTTGAACTAAATAAGGATTTTGACCAAAAATCTCAAAATTTTCTGGGGGCTTTGTCCCCTTACCCCCATTGCCAACTGTGCCCCCAGACCCCTGCTGCAGTTTGCTAGGCGGCGCTACGCACCCTGTCTCTCACCTCCCCCCTAAACTTTTGGCACCCCCCCTAAATTTTCGGCACCCCCCCAGAGCAAAATCTGAAAATCCGCCTATGTATAAAACTATAACTAATTATTTAATATGTGTGCAAAGTAAGAACTGCTAAGTTGTCAAGATACAGGGTGTCTTTGGGCAACTGGTTGTCAAGATAGTTTTGTTAACCCACTAAAGCATGCAAGGGTCTTCCCTTGACAAGCAAAATCGACTGGAAGAAGAGAAATATGACCTGGCTTTGGACAAAGTAAAATAACAATGTATGCATGGTGCATTGTGAGTTCATCAAAGCTAAGCAGCTGTTTTGCATTCTAATTTATACCATGACATTTGATTGTATTGGACATGAAAGATATTATGTCAGGACAATTTTCCCAATGGCAATGTAATGTGATTATATTAGTGTTGTCATATCAAGTGTTTAAATAAAAATTAGAAATGTTGTGGGGATTTTCCCCTGCTTGTGCTGTTTGCTATTCTTGGAGGGGGCAAGAAAGTAAAATGCATCAAGTCAAGCAGAAAATATCCCAATAACAGTCAAATACTTGTCATATTTGTGCATGATGTATGTATGTTTGCGTATGATATTTTGTGTACAGGAACTTCGACAGCTTTGATAAAAAATCCTTGTCTGATATTAGCATCTTTAAAATTATATGATAAACGTATTACATTCAAACCGCGATCCAGATATGTATGTTTATATTTATGCTGCATCAAGAGCATCTCAGCATCATAATACAATAAAATAATACATGAAAAGCATTACAAGTCGTATTTGTCTATAAGTTTGAAAATTCAACAGTACTATCAAAACAAAAATACTATAAATGCTCACCTTTAAAGTCTATGTCTTGAAAATGTAGAAACATACAGAAATGTAGTTCATTTATAAAAACGTATCTTCTTGTTGGTTCACTCCCCAGTGACTATAGTCAAGTGGTATCAACAGGTCATTATGCATACTTTGCTTTCTCAGCATATTGTAAACTTCTGCAAGTACTGTACTGTATTTATACCATAAAAACTAACATGTAAATCTGAAAGGAAATAGAACATATGGTAACAAAATCTATTTTAGAATGTCTAATATTTTGTAAATACAAGTAACATGAAAAGTGAAATACAAGCAAACAATGATAGACCGTAACAACAGGCCCATGTGTTTTTCTTGTTATTTTATTTTGATACATGCCTCGTCTTTGACGGCATCACATGAGAACCAGACTTTGAATAATTTCGGTTTTCACGAACACTTCTAGCCAAGTTATGGCTTTGCTTTTTTCTTTGGTACCTCAAGACTATGCACTGTCACTCGTTGTCCCTTAGCAACTGCTTGGCGACTTCCATTTCCTGACTTCCGTTTTCTGTTTGGCTGTACTTTAATTTTCATGCCATTTTTGCCTTTTGTCAGCTCACTTTGTCCAAAATTAAATAGAGCTGCAGCAAGTTTTCCATTCATTAAACTTGAGCCATTTAACTTGGTTAATCTTTCTGTGAATTTCAAGGCAGCTTCAGAAAGTTTAGGATCTTGACAGCTTTCCAGCATTCCTATAGAAACACTGCAGGCATTCTGGACTGAATTAACTGCATTACTCACCAACAATGCTTGGTCTTTACCATCTACAGTGTGAGGTGTATCTGCAGTTAAATTTAATTCAGTGGCACATGTGGTCATGGGAATTACATCAGCATAGTCTGCAGCCTGTTGTGTTAGTGCCAAAATGTTTCTGTCCACGCAGGGAGGTATAAAATGACAATGGCAATGTTTTGCCGAAGGCAATTTCTGCTATTTTCTGTCCTCCATCAGGGTTGGAGATTGGCACAAAGTTCATACAAGTGCCAATATTTGCAGCCCAAATACTGGTGTTTAGATGGTGCACCATCCTTCCCTCGGGGACAACTGCACACTCCAAGTGACATATCGACACTATATCTGAGAATTGAAGTACAATATCACTGTGTTAGTCTTTTGCAGAAAATTTAGCATACATACAGTATAATACACAGTTTGAATGTTTTTCAAGTATTCATTGCTATTAATTAATGTTCCAGTAAGTGGTTTGTCCAAAATACTTGGATACAACAATGATACATATACGGTACACATGCTGTTATCTGTAAAGCCCCCCCCCCTATTTGGTGTACAATACTATATTAACACACTCCCTCCCCTAAGAAAAGTTAGAAACAGCAGGATTACCAGTACAGTGTCACAGATTCAAATATGTACATACAACCTTTTGGGGAAAATTACTTTTACCCATGGCAGTATTAATGGTAATGAATCACAAGTGATATTGGTATACAAGTTGTTTTATCCATGCAAATACACGAGCATTACATCATAGGTGCAGTGAAATTTAGGTTGGAGGGACGTTTTTGTAGGTTTAGTTTTTGTTGCATGCCATATATGGCATGCAACTATCATATAGTTCAAAATTCGATGGTTGTCAGTTCACGGTGGTGGCGGTGGTAAATCACATGTCAGAAACGTAAATATGACAAATACCGAGTTTTTCCAACGAGCATTTACGAGCAAATTATAAATTTTCGCAGTGTTTTCATCGAGCAAGTGCAAAAAAAGTATTGTTCGTCGTTATTTACAGAATAAATCGAGCGCTTTCGTCCAGCAAAAATAGATCGAGGTAAGTAAAGCTTGACTGTTTTTGATTTATCTTGTATTCTGTTTGTTGTGATTTTTAACTACGTTGACTATTGTTATATTAGTCAAAATAACTAGTATACCTTGACTATTGCTATAGTAGTCACAAAAACTACCTTGACTACATAATTCAATCAGCAAGCCATTGTGCCACTGCTACAAACAAAATCAGCAAGCCATTTTGCCACTGTACACCGTTTCACTCAGACTATTGCTATAGTAGTCACAATAACTATCCTGACTATTGCTATATTAGTCACAAAAAACTGTCCAAGAACAAATACTGAAAATTAAGTTCACTACATATTGACATTAATTTTATTGTGACAAAACCATTTTATTCCAAACAGTGAGAATACAGAACAAATTGAGGGTTGCTTCGCGTTAGAATATTTAGTTTACCGGACACCAGTTGTCACTGACCAGTTGTCGCTGTTCAGTAGGTAGGGTCTTTATGTAGCCCTACACGAAATGTATATTTAACCCCAACCTCCACCCGAACCGCAATCGTAACCCTAACTCCTAACTTGCGCATACCCCTAAATCGTCTTCTAAAATGACCATCGAAACTACCATCAGCAATTGACAATAGTTTTTCCTTGTAGTGGTCATCCAAATCTACCAGGAGTCGATCAAGAAGGGCCACAACATTATATTCTTTAGTCCTTTTAAAGGGTTTATGCATCGAAATTTTCAATTGTATTTTTTCAGTTGAGATTATAGTCTTCTACATTCTTATTCCGATGCAAAAAACAGATTTGCAAAATTTCGCATGGTACTCTTTTTATCACGGTTCAAAGTTGGCAAATTTCTCACTTTTGTTGTGAAATTTTATTGTTTACACTGTGACGTCACAGTGATGAGTCCGCGTCAATTTGATTTTCAACATGGCGAGTGATTCATCTCCAAAGGCAATTGCACAGCGGAATGGTTTCTAAAAATTATGGCAGATCCTGCGTCGCTGGAACCTATGGCGGTATCAGTTGTACGAACACGCAGTTTACGAAAGGTGTATCTTTCCATTGCTTTCCAAATAAAGCCAAAGATCCCAAAAGACATCAACAATGGGTGCCTTTTGTCAGGAGGCACCGGACTTCAAGCCTTCTATGTGTTCGTCATTATGTTCTGTTCACTTCGAAGACAGCTGCTACTCCATTCGCAAGGATGTAGCCCTTCAAGTTGGAATCAGGGCAAACCTAAAAGATGATGCCGTACCTAGTATTGATGCAGCAAATGATACAACCACAGATATAATAATTTGCAAGTTTGCCTAATCCTATACTAGAAATTGTGTATGTTTTATATGAGTTATATAACATTGACCACAAACGAAGCTTTGCTTTGCAGTTAAACAACTAAATATTTGGGTTAACCAACACAAACGGCCTATTTTTATCCCCTAAGGTATTGCGATCCATGGTTGAAGAAACAAGTACTTTGACCGAAGCAGACGACAATGATGACAGTTCTAGTGCGATGCCAGAGGAAATCGAAGACGAAGACCTTGCTCAAAGCAACAAGGAAGACGTTCAAACCATGAAAAAGAAAATTCAAGCAATCCAGAAGACTAACTGGCGTTTAAGAAAGCAAAAAGAAACGCTGCACAGTCAACTGTACAATGTAAGTATTTTGATTTTTGACTCCTTCCTTTTCTACTCTAAAAGCCAGAATGTATTTACATGGGAGAAAGCCAACGATTTTCATTGTTTAAACTAAATTTGCCTTTGGCAGGTGAAGTCGCAACAACCTACCATGGGCGATGAGCACATCGTAACTCAAACAACTTGCAGTCAAGAGCCAGAAGAAATTGACATTGAAATTGATGAACCAAGTCAAGAGAGTGACATAGATTGGTCCCCTTATGAAGAAAATCATGAATCGATTGATGATTCTGATAATGATTCTGATGATAATGGTGATAATGATGACGTGAGAGTTACAAAAAACACAGTTAGGTAAGCACATATGCATTTAGTCCAGTAGAAAATTGTACCATTTGCCAATTCTGTAAGCATAATATACCTTGTGTGACTTGTTTTTATTGGTGATTATTTTTACCAAATACTAAACCACACGATGAGCCAAAATTTATTGTATTCGTCAGTATGCTGATGGGTCTTTTCAAGATGTTCTGCTTCCAACAGTCAACATCAAGAGAATTGGAACCATGGCAACTGTTATTCAGTCATGCAAACATTGTGGGAGCAAACGTCAATTCAAATGGAGAAGCCAACCCTTAATACATGGAAGACATCCAGCTGGAAATATTATGATGAGCTTCAGCATTTTGATGTCTGGTGTCAACATCAGTCAAGTATTTCTCATGTTTAGACACATGGGCTTGTCAACTATTTCTCCGCGGACCTATTTTGCCCACCAGAAAAAGTTCTTGTTTCCTTCAATCTTTAACTATTGGGAAAAGTATCGTGCTGCATTAATTGAAAAGGTGAAAGGAATCAAGGATACTCAATGGTCAGGAGATGGCCGTTTTGATTCAATGGGCCACAATGCGAAATATGGAGTATATACTATGTTTTGCAATTCCATTTCAAAGTTAGTGCACTTTGAATTAATGCAGGTAATGGTATTATCATATATTAACCATTAGCTGGCAATGTGTCCATATGTGACCTATTTTAGTATGTATCTGTCTAACGCCAGACGATTTTGCTTGTCAGTCGTAGGGTAATTTAATACCAGTTAATGGGTCAATTATGTAATCAATGATTTAACCCATTGACTACCAGCTACAGTAGATGTTCCCCATTGACAAGGAAAACTCATCTGGTATTAGACAGAGTATAATTAATAAAGTGTCTGGCTTTGGCCTAGCTGGCTGGTAGTCAAAGCCCTGTCAAGTTGCCCTTATTCTTCATAGGCAAACCAAACTGGAAACAGCAACGCAATGGAACTAGCTGGTGCTAAGCTGTGCTTTCAGTATCTCAAAGATTGTGGTTTAAAAATCAAATATTTTATTAGTGATAGACATAAGGGTATTGCCAAGTGGATAAGGGAATGTCAAACTGGAACCCGCCACTACCATGATCTTTGGCATGTTGTGAAAGGAATATCAAAGAAGGTTATAAATGCCAGTAAAGAGAAAGGGAATGAAAAGTTATCTGTTTGGGTGAAAGGCATTCGTAGTCATCTTTACTGGTGTGCATTGTCTTCGAAACAAGGATTTGGTGACATGATCCTGGCAAAATGGAAATCTGTAATAAGACATGTTTCAAATCATCACACTGACCATGCTGACCCACTCTATACCAAATGTGCTCATGGACAACTGGAACAGCGTGACTGGCTTAAACCAGGTAATACTATTGGGTCATGCCAAAAAGTATCCAGACTCCCCCTACAGTGGGAATTTGTGCCATGGGATGTTTCCTGGAATAACCTGTTACAAAATAGAGGTTCCTGAAAGAATTACTCTACTACAGTATGTACTGTACTATAAAATGTATAAGACCTTGGTAAAATTTATGATTATATAACTATCATGCATTCTTGACCATACATTGTATCATGTATTGAGGCCATTCCTTGACCTTCTTGTGTAATGAATCCATTAGCTGCCAGTCCCCTTCCACTGAGGAGTAAAATCGTCTGGCGTTAGACAGATTAAAATAGTCTGGCGTTAGACAGATTAAAATAGTCTGGCATTAGACAGATTAAAATACTAAAGTAGGTGCATCCGGGTGCATTGCCAGTTAAGGGTTAAATCTTCGGCTAAAAAATAAGAAACTGTATTTTTCAGGCACACAAGCTCATGAAAGGCTCTACAGCATATTAATGAAAAAATGTACCCTCAAGGATGTCAAACTGGTTTCTTCAGATGCCCAAACAAGTTGTTTAGAGGGGTTTCATTCCACTCTAAACCACTGGCACCCCAAAATGACACATTACTCATGGCTTGGTACTAATTGCAGGTAATATTTTTCATCTTTTGGTATGATTGAAAACATGAAACATTTATGAAACATGAAACATTTATGCATTGCCAAGAGTTTGAGAGTGATCTCAAAGTCCCCATGTGTTTGCAATAATGTTTTATACTGTACAATCACTGTCAACAATTTTAACACATTTAGGCACATCTTGGCAATCATGCACTTCAATGAAAATGTTCACAGAGAGAAATGCAAAACTAAAGATGGGACCATCTACTACAATGTTGTCTACCCCAAGTACAAATTTGGTGAGGAAGTTGTTAGAGAAATTGCAATTCCTCCAACATATGGTATGTAATGCTATGTTTGCAGTGTATTTCTGAAAATAACAACATTGTTAAAAATTGCTATTATTTTGTATTTAATTGATTTCAGACTATGTTAAAGATGTCCTATTCAGTGCCAGCAAAGACGAAAGAGTCAAGATATTGAAAAAGTATGTTGCACGCCAGCCACCTCCACTCAATACACAATTTGGCGAGCGTTTACCTAAAGTAGGAGCTGTTGAACGACAACTACAAAGGAAAAGCAACGTTACACAACTCTATCCTTCAGGTACAGTTTGTGAACAACTGAAATGGATATGTCTCTAATATTTTAACATGCTTTAATTCCAGGCCTTCTTTGCTTAACAGAGGCTGAGCAAGATTCTTTACAAAAGTCAATGGTTGTTACACCTCAAGTTACTTCACAAACTGGAAAAAGAACCAGATGCTGCCGTAAATGCAAAAAGCCCATGAAAGGACATCCCAGGGGACGGTGTGAGGCTGATCAAAATACCCCATGAACAAATATTAATTTCCCCAAATACCAAACTTACATGTTGCTACTACTTCATTCTACACATTATAATTGTTTTAGTAAATTATAAACGTCTACATTATTAAAAAATGGAAAACTTGAGTAATATACAACTGCAGCCACACTTAATGTTGACTCAATGTCAAATATTTACTGTCTTTCAAGAGCAGATGAATAACCTTTTGACCTGCCTGTGGAAAATGTTTTCCTAATATCATGATATACACAAGCTGGTAATGGTCTTGTGTTATCCCATCCAAGAAAACCGAAAAGGTATCTGATGACCCATCTGTAAGCAACAGCTCTTAAATACCTATAAATGACAGAATAAAGTAATGTGTAAGGGAGAGAAAGGGGGTCAAATTGTAAATAGAAAGCTCTAGATAAGTGTTTTGAAACATCAGTATACCATTGCTTAAAATCTTATGTGTGGAAAATATTTCCTAATGTATACTCCTTACAGGGTAAAGCACTCTTATATTTTGTATTATATTCAATAATAAACAAGTAGTTTTTACATACCCATTTTTGCCTTGCCCTTTCTTTTGCTTGAATGACCTTCCCTGCTTATCTTTCAATAGTGGGCCAACATGCTCTAAAACAACGGTCACAGTCATGGCTTGATAGTCTTCATGCTGTGTTATGCATTTTATCCTCTCTATGCTACCATCAAAGCATAATTTTGCCATTGCTGCTGGGACCTCTGAACAGCATCGGTATTCTCTTGCACCATTCAACAAGGAGTAATTGCATTTGGTACAAGAGCACCTAAACATATCATACAGTATAAACATGTCAAAATTAGGCAGTGACTAAATACAGCGCGACTATTATGCTGTTTAATATATTTTACAGCATATTGTTTGATGAAGATGGATATCTGAGTCGTACAAATAAGCGTACAGTATGTGTAACACACACAATCCGCTACTTACCACTTGTTTAAAGGGGTTTTCTTCTCAAATCTTGATTCTAGTACATCTAGAGGAATACCGTCTATGTCTTCTTCTTCCTTGAGTTCTTCTTCCATGTTTTCCCGGCCGTGTAAAATCGGTCTTTCCCGGCGGCGCCAATGGCTACAACACCGCAATCTGAATCAACATCGCTGTCTTGATCACTTTCTACCGATGAACTATCCTTTGAAAGGTTTGCCGATTCATCAGTTTCACTCCCAGACATTATCGGAAAGTAAAAAGTGGTAAAAACGGCGAACGAAGCCGGAATTTTCTTTAAGAACAAAAGACGTTCGCACACAATGTAAATCACACATGCTAATCAAGGCTTGTTTACTGAACAAGTCACTCATCACTGTGACGTCATTATTTAGGATCGGATTTCGCTATTGCCATGTAACTTTAGAAGAGAATTTAAGTAACTTCTGTTTCGAATTTTTCAGTGATCATGGTATCAAATTTCTCAGGAAAGATTGCATTATAAAAGTATGCTAAAAAGCAGACACTGAAAATTTCGATGCATAAGGCCTTTAAGAATGATATCTTTAAGAACCAGAAACTGAGATTCAACGAAATTGTTGGTATGGTTACCCCGTATAGGAAGACTGGAACGATAACAATGTGCAAATGGTTCTTTCTCTGAATATAGTTCCTCAAAGTATAGAGAATCATTCTCATATGGTTCTATCTCATCAATGAGATAATTGTAGTATTGCTCAAACTGATCTTCCGTATTGGCTCAAACAGCTCTTTTAAAAAGGGTCATGATAGCAGGTCTGTCGGTTTGACGGATACTAATAGCCTTTGTCTAGAAGCCACCGCCAAACTTGCTGGAGAATGTGAAATGTGCACAAAAGTATGTTTATGGATGGCCATACTGACTTCAAAGCACTTCTTTCTTCCCGACAATTGTCAGTCAATGTAACTGCAGGACCACACTCAGGACCATTTCCATTAAATGCATATTCAGGAAGGCATTTCTTTAACATGGAAAAACCTTGAAAGAGAAAAATTAATAAGTGAGCAATCTGACTGATTCAAGTAAATTATCAAATCTCCCAATTCATGAAGTAGATTACATATATTGTGATATCTTGATCAAGTAGAATCACATCTGTTGTCCACAGTATTACAAATTGCCAATATTTCTATCTTTGTATAAGGAGGGCGAGAGTCAATTTAAGACCCAGGGTGGTCAAGGATTTTTGATCAATAAATGAAAGCCGCCAACATAAGATCATTACCAGGTTTAGAAAGTGGGTGGTTGTTTGTATGCATGTTCACATATCTTGCTTCAGCATACTTTCTCTCTCATCACCGGTTATAATTAAGCCACAAGGAAGTGCACCTGCAATATTAGCAGTACAAAGGAGGAAAACCTTGAGGTTGTGACGAGTTCTCCACTTTGTCACACAAACTTATGTATGCGTTTCATTGAGGATGTCACTATGGCTGTGACGAGAGGAGTGTCATCACCACCATGTAGTTGGTAGTCTACCAAGGCATCAGGATTAGCTTATTGGTATTTATCTAACTTGGCTGATAGTTTTTCTAAGCATTTCACCATTCTTTCAACCAAATCTCTCCTTCCCATACTGTCCATAAATGTAGCAAAAATCTCTTCTTCTTGGTACCATGGAGCGATCTGCTTTCTTCACATAAAATTCCAGGTTGTTCGAGCAGTTTTTCCTGACTTTGTTGAGGAATATCTGGTGTGCAGTGGATGGTGTTTCGCCAGTTTGATACAGCTTCTTAATTTCTTCCATACTTTCAGCTGACAATTCCTTAACATTTGATGACTCCAGAGTACATATTGAGTGGTTATGCTCCCAGTCAATATCAATAATACAGTTGTTTTGCGCATTTATCTATACTACCATTTGAAATGAACAGTTGGTATTCTTTACTCTGGCAGCTGGCTTCAATTTTTCTCTGGGGGTCTTTACTCGGACTCCAGCGTCATGCTGACATCTGTAGTAATTATGCATGGAATAGCCTTTCCTTCCTTTATTCTTCGCTTTTACTTTAAGGGTAACACTGTTAAGAGCTTGAAATTCGGTGCCAAAACATTCATTGACTTCATAATGGAATCTTCGGGAAGATTTTCCAAAGCAGCAATCTCAAACTTCTGCTTCTCTTCTTGTGTAATTTGCTGACCATGGAAACGGTTGTTGACTTTCTTTAAAGTACTCTCTAGTAAATCGTCAAAGCCCTCCAAGTTTTATTGGCTCCATGCCATTTTACATTTTCAAGTAAACACGTATCGCAAAGACTGTTTACGAAAGGGAAAATTGCATCTCCGACCTCATGCTGTCACTATCTGCTTCCCTGCTGGCTTTCAAAACACTGACATCCATGTGCTCTCTATCCATGTGTTTTATTGCAGCTTCCCCACACGACAATACAATAAGTTATAGCAGGGAGAATGACCTTCGTGTAGAAGTCAGCTAGCATGTGTTTTGGAAAAAAATTCATTGATTCCTAGCAAAGGTAAGTTTAACGTCTTTTGTGTGGTCTTTCCATTTTAGTTTATCATCCAAAGTCATTCCTAAGGACTTTGATTTCTTTACTCATTTAACCGCACTCCCATTTAGCCACACCGGTGGTAAAGGACCTACAAAATTTCTGTGCTTAATGAGCATTGCTTCATTCGGTTTTAGGATAACATCCTCTACCGTCTTACCGATACAAGTCAGAGTTGTGTCGTCCGCATACATTTCTATTTCTTCATTGTTGCTGCGTGCACAATTTGGTAAGTCATCACAAAACAGTGCGAACAATAAAGGACCCAGGACGGAGCCTTGTGGCACTCCATAACTTACATTCTCTATTTCTGATTCATAAGAACCTATTCTGGTAAATTGCTTCCAGTGTTTAAGGTAGTCTCCGATTCACAACAGCAGATCACCTGAAATTGCTGTAATTTTAGAATCAGTTGGTGATGTGGAACGGCATCAAAGGCTTTCCTGAACTCTACAAAGACAACCCCCACTACTCTCTTTCTGTCCACATCTTTACTCCATGTCTCAGTCCTGTGTAACAACAGTAACTCTGTTGAACTGATTGCGGTTTAGAAGACGTGGATGCATGATCATACGATTCACTATTGTTTTGTGTACTTCTTTCTCCATCAGACCCCGTTTACACTATACCGGATTACTTTTCATACCGGATTAATTTTCACTCCGAAGTAAAAAACGAGGGTGTTTACACTATGCCGCATTGCACCGCTTCGCTTTGTTGCCAGCTCAGCACTTTTTGATGTTGCCATGGAAACAGAAGCAGTTTCCCGCTAAATAAAATCACGAGCTGGCTTTGCTAGACAAATGAACGCAAGCTAAAGAATGTCCAACACAAATAAAAAAGAACCGAATTTGACATGGACAGACTCGGGAAATTGAACTGCTTCTCGAAGCAGTTAAAGTCTTCGCATCGGAAAGCCTTTACAACGGCATTGATTGGGAAAGTTTGAAATCAAAGTACGAAAAGATCAGCAAAATATTTGTCGAAAGATATCCGAAAATTAAAGATGGTGACGTTCCTGATGAAGAATATCCAAGATCAAATAAGCTAGAGGAAATTACAAAAGAGCGGATATCAGTGAAGCTGAAGGCAATTAGAAAGAATTACAAAAAGGCGGTGGATTATGGAAAACGTAGTGGGGGTGGTCGCGTTGTCATGACATTCTACGATTTTTGTCACAATATTTGGGCTGGTGCTCCATCGACAAATAGCATCAAAGGTACTCTACGTATGGTTGTATCAACGTTTTGTTTTCAGATTGGCAATTTTATATTGAATTTAAGTTGCTTCGTAAATGAGCTCGAGTATTCGAGTAATGCTAGTATAAAAAAATTGTTTGTCTATTATCATAGCAATTCCACCTGCATGAATAGTGATTTATAATTATTTACTTTTCTTAGGATAAAATCAATCATACTTATATTAATAAAACAATATATAGTACAATTTGATTTTTGATCTTGAAAACTTTGATATTTTAGTGAATTAACATTTATAACCCCATCCCAATTGTAACAGAAGGGTGTATATGAATCAGGGGTGTATTCCTAAAAGTTTAACAAGGGGGGTTCTCTGATACAAAGGCGTATACCGGGAAAAAAATTTGGGGGGCCAGATGACAGGCTGCCCGAGTCGCCTCCCCCCCCCGGTTTTTTTTTTAATAAATAAGTATTCCTTAAGGTCCAGGTGGAATTGACAGTTCAAACTCAAGTACAAGAAATACTGCTGAAACCGGACCACATCCACCTTTGGTAGAAGACAGTGATGATGAAATCGAGCGGTTGTTTGGCAAGGATGATGAAGACAACAATGATACACCAAGCACATCGAAAAAGCTGGACGGGAGCAATAGAAGAGAGAAGATAGCAACATACTTGAAAGACCAACAAGAGAAAAAGATGACCCAAAGCTTAATATTGAAAAACAACATCTTAGTCTTTTTAAAGAAGATTTGGTACTTAAAAGAAAAATGATGGAAACCTCGGGAAATGTTGACCAGCAATTCCTGAACAACACAAGCAAGATGGCGAAGACTATGGAAGGCGTTGGAAGTGCAATAACAGGTTGCTTGGATTTAATGACAAGAATGTATCAATCCCAACAGCAACCACCCATGTCGTATAGTGTACCTCGACCTTCTCCAATGCCTACTTATTCTGAAATGCCTTATGGTTTAAATCAGTATTATCCCTCTAATTGTTTTAACCATAGTGTGCATCAGCCTGATGTACCAAATACAGAGTCATATTAAAACAACTTTTTAATATAGAACTCAAGAGGTACTACATGAAACCAAAATTTTACATAACATTTCATTTTGGTTTAAAGAAACTGTTCTGTTATTTGTAGTTATATCATAAACTATGAACATTTAAACTATGAACTTTCTTAATGATTTTTCTTGTTGACTTTTCATAAAATTTATGCTGTTATTATTAAGAAAAAGTCTAAATATTTTACTCAAAATATTTCATATAGATACTTCTAATTGCTTTGCCACCTCGTTCATTGTTATGCATCTGAGCAGGTGCCTCTGCTCTGGTAGGTTGAAACTCTCGGTCATATAGGCGCACCGCTTCGGCCAGTTCAACAGGAATTGTTTCATTGTGCATCTCACAAAAGTTGTGCAAAATGAAACATGCATGAATTGTTGTTGGTATATTGTCCATACTGAAGTCCATAGGACGTTGTAGAATACCAAACCTTGCTTTCAGTCGCCCAAAGGCACATTCAACAACCATTCGTGCTGATGAAAGTCGATATCCAAAGAATTGTTCCTGAGCAGTGCTACCACCTTTAGCAAATTCCTTCATTAAGTATGGTAAAAGAGGGTAGGCTGGATCACCTAATAGACAAACAGGTACTTCTTCTTCGTCCTCAACAATAACTTTCTTGCATGATGATATAGCTCCATTTCTAAACTTCATATTTATTGCGGAGTTTCCAAACACACGTGCATCATGTACGCTTCCAGGCCACTTTATTACCACGTCAAAAAAGCAATATCTATAGTCCACACAAGCCTGTACATTTAGGCTGTGATACCCTTTTCGGTTTATATATGATGTTGGATTTTCATTTGGTTTTTGTATCGGAATGTGTGTACCATCCACTGCACCTAAGCACTGGGGAAAGCCAAAACGTGCAAAAAAATTTGCTGCAGATGCTTGCACTTCCTGTTCTGAGATGGGAAGTTTTATATAAGTGCTAGCCAGGTGGGTTGATATGGCTTGTGTTACGTTTTTCACAATCACTGACACGGTAGACACAGCCAAGCCAAAAGCATTTGCAGTTTTCCTCATTCTACCACCATCCGACAAATAATACAACGTAACTGCGACCTTTTGAACTGAAATTGGCTTCCTCAGGCGCGTTTTTCTTCGTGAAATGAAAGGACTCACTGCTTGGCAAAGCAAAGTAAACGTTTGCTTCGACATTCTAAAATGTTCTCTCCATTCTTCGGGCATTGTAACATCGCTAATGAAACTTTTCCACCAAGCATCCGTCCTGGTCTTACCCAAAATCTTCGTTGTTTGCGTTCTCTTTTGCCCTTTCGTTTTGCACGAAAAGTTGAAGTTACCAGTGTTTGCCGGAGTCGTCACCTTGACGAATAATAGCTAGTCGACAGACAAAATAGACTAGCCATTATTTGAAGGACGCTTGCTGCCGTAAAAGTAAGTATGATTAATTGTTTGAAGGCGACCATTTTTAATTCGTTTTGTAATATATTACAAATTTCGCGCCAAAATTAGTTGTGTACCGCATTGGCCTGTTTACACTGCTCCGGCACATACCAGATTACTTTTCATATCACCTCCAAAGCGGAGTGATTTTTGCTCCGAGTCGCGTACCGGATTACTGTGGCGTAGTGTAAACAGCAGCCGAATCCGGTATGAAAATTGCTACGCTCCGATGTAATCCGGTATAGTGTAAACGGGGCCTCAGTTTACTTGTGATGCACAACATTGATAATGGTCTATAATTATCTCTTTCGGTACGCAGCCATCTTTTTTGTACGCAGCCATATTTTTGCACTTGTCTGATAAATGACTGTCAGTGGTCCAGCAATTTCATCTTTCGCAGCTTTTAGCAAAATTGGCAGCAGATCATCTGGCCCTGTAGCTTTGTGTATATTTAATACTGAGTACTTGTCATCAACATTTTCCAAAATATTGCAGGTGGACCAAGGGGCATTCTGTAAGTCCAATCTAAATTTTTCTGTGTTAATGTTCTTGTGACTTCTTGTGGTTATGGGTTAGGGTTAGAGCCAGTGTTAAATTTGGCACCCCTAAAAGTTATTTCGATACGGGCCCCCCCCCCCCCTCCCACCCACCAACAGTTCTCTATTTAGTATTGCCCGAATTTGAAGTGCAAAAGAGATGTTAGTTGCTAAGCCTCAGCGAGCGCACAACGTTACTAATCCGTCACACATTTTGTTTCACTCTGGTTGAACCTAGGGGGGTCTGGGGGCATGCCCCCCCCAGGAAAATTTCGTATTTTTGAAGCCAAAGAAGTGCATTTTCCGTGCTTCTTGAGAGGATATTTACACCTAAGAATTAAAGATTTGTGACACACTTTTTAACTTAGTTTACAACCTCATCCCCAAGTTTTGAATAATATTTGCTCCGTATACAATTAAAAGCATCAGTGTTCAGAACATTGGTTTTGTTCCTTTTTATATATACACAAAGTGAAAGTAACGACAAACTATTGGAGATGAGATGATTGTAGTTGGCTCTGCAAGAAATAGCTAGAGTATGAACAAAAGTACAACCCTGTGGTTGTTTGAAATTTTAAAGTTTACCGATCCGCTGCTTCCCGCTTTGGTTTCAAAAACCGACCACTATCAATCTGATATCAATCTACGGACAATTTTCAGAAAAGTGGGGGGTGTCACACCCCCACATTCATCCCCCCGCTCGGTACGCCCCTGGATAAAATTGTTGCTAACATCTCGAAAACAGTTTTAATTTGTTTTCATCCCGTCTCTGTCGTTGTTTAAAACGGTAGTTTTTGCACTCGCAGCTTAAAACTGTTAAGTTATAGAAGCTCTTTCTTCGCCAGGTAGATTGTCGTAACAACAGGAACTATATAAAAATATGTTGTGCCGCAATAGTATCGCGCTGTATTGTTTGAGAATTTTTAGAAATTTTAGAATTAAATACTAATCCCTTCTTGGTGATTTTGGCGCCCGCCTGCAATTCGGCGCCCCTCTTGAAACCATCGCTGGGGGGGACATGGCCCCCCCGGCCCCCCCAGCCACCACGCCACTGGTTATTATTTTAGGAGGCTCTTTCCGTGTTTTCAAATCCATGGAAAAATACACCAGATTATGGTCTGAAATTCCGTGTTGGTTATTATAAGATCGATAATTGTTTCTGTCATTCTCATTGCCCTTGTGAAATCTTTACTTACGACGAAACAATCGAATTGGGCAAGTGTTGATAGGAATTTTTCTTGTTGGCTGATATCATGTCTGGTGTTGTTTTGCAAAAATTTCATTCTTGTTGTTATTTGCATTTCCACTCATAAGTAAAGTATCAACTTTTGCACTAGATGTTGTATTCTAATTGTCTCTACCATTGGTTTGAGTGTGAAAACGATTGCCCCGCGGTGTTGTTTATATCGTTTATATCGGCTAATACTTTTTCTTTAAAAACCATGAACCCACTCTTCAGTGACGCCACCTGATTTTTCAAATTTCTGTCAAGAAGGACACCCAGATATTTAAAAAATTCTGACTGCTCTAGTGAAGAGCCACCCAACTTAATATTTGGAATATATGTTCAAGACAACCCATTCACCGACACAATAATCGGCCCTGACTATGAATTCATAAATATTACAGAATTCTCAACATACAACATCCTCAAAAAACTTAATACCTGGAAAGCTAGTGGCCCCGATGGAATCTCCAATTGGATCCTAAAAGATTATGCCGAAATCCTTGCAAAACCTGTCTGCTATGTCTTAAGTAGCTCATATAAGGAGCAGAGGCTGCCACCATCGTGGAAATATGCAGATGTCACTCCATTTCCCAAACAAAAACCAATTATGGATATAAGCAAACACTTGCGACCAATTTCTTTAACATCCTGCATATCCAAAGTTGGTGAAGAATTTATCATTGCCAACTACATAGCACCTGCAATCCTGAAAATCATTGATCCTAACCAATATGGAGCTATTCCAAAATCGTCAACCACCCAAGCTTTAATCTCAATGATTCATCGATGGTCCAAAGCTATGGACAGTTCAGGCGCTACAGTAAGAGTCATATTATATGACTATAGAAAGGCCTTCGATCTTATCGATCATAACATTCTAATCAAGAAAATTAATGATCTACCAATCCCCCGGAAAGTTGCTTGTTAGGTTGTAGACTCCTTAATGAATAGATACCAAAGGGTCAAATTGTCTAACGTTTATTCAGACTGGGAAAGAGTACCATCTGGAGTGCCTCAAGGCACAAAACTAGGCCCTTGGTTATTTTTATTAATGATAAATGACCTCCGGTTAGATGGCATAGATACGTGGAAATACGTAGACGACACCTCTACATCAGAGATTATTCATTAAGGCACAGATAGTAATATCAACTTAGTTGGTCTTTACAAAATAGATTTTACAAAATAGATTCCAACTAAATACAAGCAAGTGTAAAGAGTTAAGAATTGACTTCAAATGGCAAAAGCAACAATTTAATCCTGTTATGGTAAACGACTTACCGGTTGCAATGGTTAAACATGCTAAACTACTAGGTCTTACTATTTCCAGCTCTCTGAAATGGAACATGCACATCGAGGATACCATAAAGAAAGCCAACAAACGTTTGTATTGCTTGGTACAACTGAAATGAGCAAAAGTCCCAGAAAAGCAAATCGTACAATTTTACTGTTCTTGTATTAGGCCCGTATTGGAATATGCAGCGCCAGTCTTCCATCACTCTCTGCCATAGTATTTGGCAGATGATTTAGAACGTGTCCATCAAAGATCATTGAGAATTATATTTAAATGTAAAAATTACAATAAATGCTTAGAGTATTCTGAGACAGATATTTATTCAATCGAAGGCAAATGTTATGTTTGAAGCTGTTTGATTCAATAACATCAAATTCAGATCAAACTTTATAAACTTTTACCCCCAAAGAAGAAGCAGACATATAATTTGAGGCACAAACGTTATTTTAGTTCTATTTTAGCACGTACTAACCGTTTCAAGAACACTTTTATACCACATATGGTAAACAGTGAATAATGTCAATTTTACTCTGTATTCTGTCACCAATTGTAAATATTTCTAGAACCTATATTATTCTTGTACACATTATGTAAACATCTACGCAATTCAGCTCTAGCTGCAAAGTAGGTTTTTAATAAAATATTTTTATATTTAGCAATAATTTATTTGCTTTAATCCAATTAGTAAGTTTTTCTAATTCAACATTAACCATTGTGGTTAAAGTTAGTATATTACTACCTTCCAAAAAAGCATTAGTGTCGTCTGCGAATAACCGCAATTTTAAAACATTGCTACAATTCGAGATATCATTAACATAAATAAGAAATAAAAGTGGACCTAAATTTGAACCCTGTGGAACACCACAGTTTGTTTTAATAGTGTTTGAGAGTGATCCATTAAAGTCTACCAATTGTGAGCGATCCGTTAGATAGGTTCTAAACCAATGTAACGCAACGCCACAAATACCATAGTGCTCCAACTTGGAAAGGGGAATCAATAAATATTCCACAAGTATAAAGCCCCTTATCCATGGCATTAAGAATATTGTCAATAATTTCAATTAATGCCAACGTTGTTGCATGGTTTTTCCGAAATCCAAATTGGTATTTGTATATAATGTCCTTTTTATTCAAATATGATAATAGGCGTTTGCACATTAATTTTTCTACATTGAGAAAGTAATGAAATAGGTCTGTAATTTGATAAATTGAATCGATTCATTTTTTTTATAATTTTTTTACTGAGAGAATTCAGTTCTTCAGGAAATATACCGAAGTAAAAAAATTAAAGTATATAACATATAATTCCTGATGCAATATCTTTTTTGCAACTGGTTAGACAGTTTCTAGAAGCCACTTCATTACTCATTAGGAGTTGTAGGTGTAAGAAAGAACTTTATCTTTATCTTGTCTGGAGTAATGGAACCTTTAGACCTTTTATTTATTTAATAACTAATAACTTTCCATGTTTATTTATTTATATTACCTTGAATATTTGTTATTTTATTTTAAAATATACTTTCACTCAATTCTTTCAAATGAGTTAAAGTATTAGAGTATGATTTATAGTACCTTTTTTGATCTTCATTGCCTTTGATAAAATTATGATAATATAGATATTGTTTTCTTTTTATTGACTTTAATATTGCAGGAGTAAACCACGGTTTTGCAGAAAGTTTAAATTCTTTCCTATAGACATTTTGTATAGGTGCATGTTTATTTACTGTTGATGTAAATATGGAAAAGAAAGTAGAAAATGAATTGTTAACATTTCTATTATGGTTAGAATCACTGATAGATGTTTCTAGGTCTTGTAAAAAAATATCATTATTGAAGTTTTTGAAGTTTCTTTTCTTCATATTCCGTTTTGTTACCGATTTTATTTTATGCAAGATTAGAAAAACAGGAAAATTATCGAAAATTTCAGTCCAGCAGATTCCGGATGTAATAGGTTTGTCTAAAACATTGGTATAAATAGGGTCAATCAGTGTTTCAGTGTAGTTTGTGACCCTAGTAGGCTGTGTAATAGCAGGAAAACAAGAGTTAGAGTATATCATATCAAGGTAATCAGAAGTAAGTTGGTGTGTTTCACATTTTATGAGATCAATGTTTATATCCCCAATAATGATTAATTGCTTATTTTCATTCAAACTATGCTCCAATTTATCTGACAAAGCATCTTTGAATGCAGAAATATTAGAGTGTGGGTGTCTATAAATTAAGCCTATAATAATATTTTTCTCATTTTTAGGTGTATGAATGTCAACCCATAAATTCTTACATCAACCAGTAACTTAATATCTTGTCTTAAGTGAAATTCTAAGCTATTGTGAATATGCAGACCCACACCTCCTGCTTGTGTGGGAGAATCATGTCTTAAAAAACTGTAATTAAACAAATCAATATTAGAAGATGAATTTTCATTTAGTCTGGTCTCACTTATTCCAATTATAGAGATTTGGTTTTCCAATGAAATCAGAATATCATTAAGTTTACTAAATTGCTTTTGGAGACTTCTTACATTACAATGAAAGATTGAAAAAAGATCATGATTATTAGTATATGTTGGGGAATATGAGTGTAAGTTAGGGCGGGTATTAAATAGGTTTTTACATTCTTCTATACTATAGTAATTTGACGAAAATGAAGGAATAATATTATCAGGGTCTTGATAATCCGAATTAATAGATTTGTTTAGATAGCTATTAGCAATATTCGGATTGGGATACATTATTAAGCTGTATGCAAGAATAATAGGATTAATGTAAGATTATATAGATTAAACTTATCTTGCTGTGGAGAATTGGTCTTTGAATCGTTCAAATTCATACAAAGTAGAGAAAGAAACTACTTTGGAATGAACAATCATTATCCTGTTTCATATACGTTTTCCCATTCTTTGTCCATACAAACTGAAACATTTGCATCTTTTGAAATTCCTTTGTTTTTCTGAATATTTCTTTAGCCTTTGTTGTTAGACTTTCATTTATGTAAAGTTTATTATTTTGTTGGGAAAATCCAAGGTGAGTGGCATTAAATCTGGTTAAATTTCTTTGTGCTTTGTGTAAACTATCTCGCACACTTCTTGTAAATTTAGCAATTATAATAGGTGTTCGGTCTCCTCTTGTAGGTAATCTATGGCTGTTGATTTTGGTACCGACCAAATCACCAACCTTTTGAACTAATTTGTCAGTTTCTTCGCCAGATTGAATCGGAATTCCATGTAATTCCAAACAATCTCTACGCAAGTAGAGATTTTGAGCTTCTTGATCTTCTTCTAATTGCATTATTCTGATAGACATCTCGGTTGTATTTGCCTTTATTTGTGAATTTTCTTGTTTCAGGAATTCATTTTGGCATTGGAGGACTTCGATCGTTTTCGACAGTTGTTCAAATTTAGCATTAATAAATTATTGGCTGGTTTTTATTTCTCTGAGTTCATCTTGAGTTATTTTATGGTATTTGATAACTAAGTCCTTGAGTTCGGAACCTTGTAATTTCAACCGTTCATCTAAAATTCGTTTAAACGAACTTTCTGATAATGGACAATCTTTTCCAATTTCTTGTTCATTGTGTGATGATATTTCAACATTTGTTGAATCTATATGTTGACTGGATTGGTTATTTTGGTTACGTTTCGATTTTGGTGGCATTTTAAGGTGATTAAGTACGATTTTATGTGAAATTAGTCGCAGCCATCAAAATCATGACCATCCGCCATATTTAATTTATGCATCTAATGGGACCAGGGTTGGTAACGTACCTTGCATATAGGGGCGCCTTGCATATAGGGGCGAAATTGTTCAGGAGGGGTTGTCATCCATAACAGTAAGGGGGAGGGAGTGTGCGATGTACTTAGTTAAGGTGGCTCTTTTACAATTCATTATCTTTTTCGCTTAAGCGTTCAAGGTTGCTCTGACTGTGGTAACTAGGATGTATTATAAAAATACTTTCCTTTATTTGAATAGTTTACTTTTTATATAGTAACAAGAATACAAGTGGCATTACGTTCTTATTGTACTTTAAAGGAGCAGTGTCATCGTTTGCGCATCTTTTCCGCGCATAACAAAAAGAGTAAAAAAGATTTACAAATTTTCACCATTGACTATTGTTTTAGAGTTAAAACTAAAGAATGATCATTAAAGGTGCGGTACAGTCCCCATGTAAACAAAGCCTTTGTTTACATTTTTGTATCCAAAATATTGAACTTTAGTCAACAACGATTTATATTTTCATGATTCTAGAGTATAATAAATTATCGAGACACAACAATCAGTCTTTGCACGAACATAAAAACCTAATTAAACTGTTTATATGACGGTAGGAGACTCCAAGGAGCACATGCGCAGAAATGACTGTGCAGCATCTTTAAAGATGATAAAAAGATTGAGTTCACTGTCTTGGATCAACAATTTCCAACAAACTTGAAAACGTCAGCTGACGTTTTCAAGTTTTGCATGCGCAGAAAGATGCGCAGATGACAATACTGCTGCTCTAACATCTCTCATCGCTCTCTGGCCTAAAAATTAAACAGTGGCAAACTAGAATGTTCAAGCGATTTTCGGCAATATCCTGAGCATTTTTGTTATGCGCAGAAAGGATGCGCAAATGATGGCACTGCGTAATTTAATACTAGTTACTCAGAAGTAGTAAATACATAAAAGGTTATTCAGAAAAAAATAATAAAATAGGAAACCCGAAACCATAATTAGCCGCAGCCCTATAATTTTAAAAATAATCTAAATTGCGTTCTTAAAAAGTACATTGAAGATTGATCTGATTTCGAAAGGCTCAACTTGATTTGAAGCATTCACTTATTCTCTGCGAATCTCGATATACAGAAGATTTTGCGAAATTCTTCAAAGCCTTGCAAGATAATCAGATATACTGGATTGTGCAATTGATTCTGACATTACATTCGGTTTGCCACGCTATATTCTGTTTCAATTTTATGAAAATATTCAATGAGATTTCAGATAGCAACTATAGGTCATTTGATACTTTTTGTTACATCCGTATCAGTTCAAAGTTCAACAGAACGGTCTTGTTTTTTGTCTTTCCTCTGGCTCTGCGCTGTTTTGAAACAGAAAAAAACTTGCTTTGAAGCATTGGAGGCTGAAAAGAAGATAGCTAGGTATGTTTAATGAAGACGCTTTTTGTGTGGGTTGTATTAATCTTCTGAATTAATTACTATAAACATGCGAGTCAACTGCATGAATTGAGTGTGCATGCATGTGTGGAATGTTTAGCTTATGGATATAATTTTACACTATAAATATAGTTGCCCAGAATAAAATACGTAGAGCAGCCATAACACAAAATTGTAATAATACATTTAAGCTAACGTTCTGTCTTTAACCTAAGTTTAAGACGTTTTCAAAGCAAATGAAATACAATATAGAATAACATATACACCGCTAAAAATAAATGTATTTTTACAGAAAAATCATTAATATTTTAGAGTAATTGAACTGTAATTCTAAAAATACAGTATGAAGTACTATAATAGAAAAATCCTGTCTTTTCACAGATAATTTCCTGTTAATATTTTGCAGTAATTCACTATAAGTGTAACGGATAAATTGCAGTAAAGCGCTGTAAAAAAACAGAACTCAACTCTGACTAGTTTTAACAGATCACATACAATATTTTACAAGACTCCACGTGTAATGACAAACTACATAAAAATGATGTATATTAACAGAATCCATGCACTGACGAGTATACGTGTTAAACAGTAAATCAGTATATATAGTACGTATTGAATGGTATATGTGGGACGAAAAAAGGTGTAAGATGCGCAGCACATAATCTTAAATATGGTTAAGCATGCGCAGTATATTATTTCATGTCCCACATGCAAAAGAGCAGATATTGCTGTATAAATACCCTGCACAAGCGATGTTTGCTATAGCTAGTCCGCGTCCACCGAATGATGGCTGTCGTCTCTTCCTCGAGTCAGAGACGTCAGACGCGCAGCCTTTCGTGTGGAAAAGTAACCTGAAGTTCAAGCCCTATAAATAAAATGAATAGGATTCCCATCCATGGGATTCCCGTCCATCTGGTGGACGGGAAATCTGATTGGCTGATCAGCATCATGAAAGATTTTTATTGGTTGCAAGTTCATATAAACACAGATATAAACAATAAATAGCTCAGTCCATTACAAATTCAAATATATCATACAATTCATACACAAAGCCGAAGTATTATTGACCTCATTGTTTGAATTTCTTCGAATTTGTGTTGTTTATGGCAGAAAGGCATTCAAACGAAGAGTATTTTGAAAGAGTCTTCAAAATCGTTAACGAAATTTGGACATAGGACACTGAAAGAACAGCATCTTCGTATTTTTCATGTTTATTTTCGTGCGATGAAATCTACAATACTTGTCAATCATATTGTCACTTTTGCCTAGAAATAACATGTGGGCGTCGCATGGTTCAGAAACGTTTTGTGTCAGGCCCTATTTATTTATAGGGCCTGAACTTCAGGTTAGTGGAAAAGGGGATGCCAGGCTTGAGTTTCCCACTTTTCCTGTAAATTCACTTGGTGAACGATACCGTGAGTATCGACTTCGATACGATACTAAGTACTTTTTCATCGATACCACTGGTATGGATACTTTTTTCGATACCGATACTGACATTAGACAAAGTCCTTCACAAACTTTCAAAGAAATTCACAAAAAAAACTGGAAATGGCACCAGCATTGGATGATGACGCCATTTCGTTAACCATAAACCAGCCACGTGAGAGGTATCGAAAACATCGATATTTTACAAAAGTATCGATGCCATGTCGATACTTGTGAGTATCGAAAGTATCGATACTTCAGTACCGGTATCGCCCACCTAGCACCCGATTCAAAAGCCATTCTGCCGGTCTTGAATTTTGAACTGAAGACTTACGCCCATATTTTAAAATCTCACTCACACTCACACTCAATGAGTGGAGGTTCAATCTGAGCTTCTCTCGAGCGTTATTGTTGGTTTTGAATAGCTAGAGGGCCAGTGTCATACCTTACTTGGTGACTACTCGCCCTCCAGCTGCTCAAAAACAGCATTAAGACTCAAGAGAAGATCATATTGAACCTCCACTCATCGAGTGTGGGTGAGCTTTTAGAATACGGGCGTCAGGCTACGTTTACACTGCACCGTTTTCGTAGCGTTTTCGTATTGTTCGAGAGAATTTATAGACTATTGTTTTGTGTTCCCTTGAGGATTAAGAACAATACGACAACGCTACGAAAACGGTGCTATGTAAACGTAGCCTTATTCTCCAGGGGCCAGTTGTTTAAATCTGGGTTAGCTTAACCCTGGGTTAAAACTTAAAAATTCAAAGCAAACTTCCTGACAACTTGTCTATAAATTTGGAAATATTTCTTCAGAGATCTTGTCTGTATCGATGGGAGTTTACTTCTCGGACGTGCAGAAATGCACAAACTAAAACAGCAGCTTAAATTTTAGCCCAGGGTTAGCTGTAATCTACTTTTGAAGACTTTGAACAACCCGGGCCAGGTCTTGAATTTTGAATTCAAGACTTGTACTGGGTTTTGAATTTTGAAATCAAGACCTATTCTTCGTTTGTATACGACGTCATAATCTGCCATTAGGCGCCATCTTGGTTTATTTTACAAATTAAAGTATACTTTTGTATTTCAAGAGAACAAACCGAGTCAATTTATTTTTTCCATGTTTATTTTGTAACAACTTACAAACTCTATCGTATTGATGGGTGGCAATGAAAATACAACAAAGAAGAAAACTATGATTTGTGCATGTGTTTTGAAAATAAACCAAGATGGCGGCAATTGCAAACCACCTACACTGGGTTTTGTCTAGTTTGACTAATTCAAGACCTATAACCGAGCCAGTTCAGTCAAATACCAAAACCGATTGAGAACAATAGAAAATGGGTGTGGTAGGTACATAGGATATTACACGGTTGCAAGAAGATACGGATTTTGTTCGAGTGACAAGAACAATATCTCAACAGATGTGAGCGCAGCGAACGAGTGAGATATTGTTATTGGCACGAACCGTGTAATGTTCTGTTTATTATATGGACTTATTCACACTTCAAAAAAAATACAAGAAATACGATTCTGAATGTTCGTCGCTTTTGACTATAATTTCGCTTGAAAAACATAAATAAAAGCGAGTATTCTTCAAATTAGAGTGTTAATAACAAAGTATTATAAATTTTACCTCGTCTGTTTACTGTATTTGTTGTTATTTCCATCGTTAATTTCGTTTCATATATATATATGAACTAAAGGCCATTTTGAATTTGAAAACAACGACGAAAAAGCTATGCAAACAGCGAAAAAAGCGGGAAAAGTTATGTCACGCCCAAGCGTGGCATACGGAAAATACGCACACCGTATCCCGGATGTAGTGGCGTATGAGTTCTACGAGTGTTTTAGTTCCCAATAAAATACCGTTGTCCATATAATAAGAATAAATTTACACAATGTGAAGAATCAAACCCTCTCTTAAAGGCAGTCCTGCTCCTCTCCTCATACTTTGATCCAGGGCACTCTCACACTTGTAATATAATATCTTGTAAATAGTCGTAATTTATTCATATATGTTATTATTTATACATTTGTGTTATGGCTGCTCTACGTATTTTATGCTGGGCTTTTATATTCATTCTAAGAACACTATAAATAAATTGACACTTCTAAATAAAATTTTTCAATTTAAAAGCTCGCCTGTAGTTATTGCAAATTTACATTGTATAATTTTTATCATATATTAGTAAACCAAGTAGTGTTTATCTGAACAATGAATATTGGAAGGAGACTGTTTTTTCGTTTAATTGGCGGCGCGACCATCAAAGTCGCCAGGAACTTCAAAATGAGCTCATCGACCATTTGACATGTAAGTACACAACATGCAGAATTGCAATCAGACCACAGATTTACACTAATTTACACGTTTCGATTCAAATATTTGTAGAAGTAAGCATGATATAAAAACGGCAAAAGAAGTTAATATATAGTTTCAAGAGTTCTTTCAAATGAGAAAATAAAAAAATATGTTGCCATTTCCCTTTAAATTCTGAAACTTTTTGATTGTACATGCATAAACTCCGAGTGTAAGGAATATTTTTATCACTCTATCAATAATTGTTTAAGGTTATGGTCAAGTAATGTCTGTAGAAGTGACACAACTCAAGGTAAAAATTCAGAGTTTGCCCTGCTTCAATTAGCGGACCACAAATGAACTTAATTTTTAAAAGTTATTATATTACTGTTAAAAATTATATATTAAGCTATTAAGTTCCACATTACTGTCGCATGGCGTTTGTATACTAGAATGACAGCCATTGGAAGGGAGTTGTCAGATTCCTAACGAAGAGTGGTGCATATCTCACTTATACCAACAGAAACAATAAGGTAAATAGTTTACTATAACTTGTGGAGAAAGATATAATAAAGACTATAGTCTAATTTATAGCCGATTATAAATGTATATATATGTTCAGTGTACGTTTTACACATGCATGCACAGTACCTTCACTTAGCTGAAATTAGTTATTGACCTTTCAGAACATTTGTTGGTTCAATAGGACTTTCCTGCATATTGACTGTATGCGTCAAAGAAAGCATGTTAACACCAGGTATAGGTTCACGCTTATATATAGTATACATGCATTCGCCACTTTCAAATACCATAATGCTTTGCGTTTTGGGGAATCTTGGGGGGTAATTCAAAAAGGAAATGTCTTGTTTATAGCGGAAAAAGTTTAAAATGGGTAAAAATGACTATTTTTGTGCCTCTGGATGTTGAGATAACAGAAAGACAAACTCTGGGCTATAATCGCAGTTCACCGCATCGCAGTTACCCCCCAAGACGCAAAGCATTATGGTATTTGCGAAAGTGGAGAATTGAGAAATTTACGGTATCTAATGTAGCTATAGCTATTGGTTATCTTTCAACATGCTGCAATGTAAGGATATTAATATTATTAACAGCACAGCACACAAAATGTTTTTTAATTGCCTAAAATAGACAAAAAACTTTTCTCAAAGAAAAAAAGTTTGAGAAAAGGTTTTTGTCTATTTCAGGAAGTTAAGGAAACATTTTGTGCTGTTGTGATATCAAGAAGCTGCCACGCTGTAACCTGGTTATCTTGTATTGTTCTATATTATTAACACTCTTCAATAAAGAATATGTACGTGTGACCATAGGTCGCCCAACTACTGCTGTTTATACACTTTTAAAAATAATGAAAACTATCTTTTAATTGTCGTAGTTTGTCTTGTAAGTGCTTATTATTATGCATCTCATTAACTATGCTCGCACGCACGCGACTGCCTATCCTATTATATAATTATCCTAAGGTTGGCAACTTTATCAGAAATTATCAACAAATATAAATACATACATCGAAAACTTCGATGAAAACTAAAAATATAACGACAAATACTGCAAAAAAACTTAATACAAATGAACTTGGATACATTTACTAACTTTCTACACACTTTTTAGAAATAAAACGTGTTGAGAAATACTTAAATTTGTTCATTTAAAACTTTGTTTTGATAAAAATTTGTCGGCACTCATTTTGTCGTTAGGCGGGATCCAATTTGATCAACAAACGTCATCATCGGAAAAAATCCCGAAGCATTCCTATTGGCTGCTGAAAGGTCGGAAAATTTCCGAAGATTGCTCAATGAGAGAGCCAACCGGGGGGTGGGCGCCGTGCATGCCGTGGCGGGAAATTTCAAAACACTTTTTGCCTATATAGACGACAACTAGGCATACGAGAAATACAGCGATATAGTATTAAAAAACTTTTTTACGCAAACTTTGGCGTTCAACACACAAAAACATCATGTGAAGAGAAAAGACAGACAAGTATACTGCTATGGTAAGTGAAAATGTTTAAGTTTCATGAAAAAATTCACGCTTCAAGAGGCATTTAAATGCCCGTACGAAATTAAGCAAACATACAGAGGACGCTTTTTCTTACAACAGTTTCCCTTTGAAAATGGACTGCTACGAAGGTGAAGAATTACTAAAAAGTACAAACAATGTTCTCCGTTTCGCTACATGGTAAGTAGTAAATTTAAAGTTCTTAAATTAAAACTCATACTGGCAGCCGACAATGTTTTGAAAATACTTTATATTGTTTCAAACTATATGCGTACTTTAAATAATTGCATATACACACTGATAGCAACAAGAAATTGTTTTAATAAGTAATAGTCTACACGTTCGACGGTATGAAAACGAGAGAATAGCAGCAACTAATTAATTAAACGACCTGTTAAATAAACAATAATATGCATATTTGGCATCGCTCGGGAAAGACATCGCTCGGGATATTTTCAACAAAACATGAAAGCATGCATATACTATGTAGCTACGTTTCCCTTCAAAACTGCATGTCTTCGTACAGTCAACTAGTCCAGTTAATTTATAATGAAATGAACAAAGCTCACCTGACACCTGCATGTACCACCATTTGCCCAGACTGACTCACGAATACTAATAATGCAAGAGTATAAAATTCCATTTTCTGCATCAAAACTTCAAGCCGAGGTTCATATCGCACGTATATAAAAAAAAAACGGATACTGTAGTCCACCAATTTAAACGGTTTACATGTCAACAGACAGAAGACAGCTTTAAAAAACATCAATAAGACTTATAATACTGAAAAAACGAACTGCATGAGACATGATTTGTTGCAGTTCTTTTTCCCTGAACTTTTCGTATCTTATAAATACTAGCAGGACGTTTAGTCACCAAATTACATTCAGAGTATGGGTCGAAATAACTTTAAACTCACAAACTGGACGAGACAAGATATTGTGGTCTTTTATAAATTGATTTTCGTGCATTGAAATGGTAAAAAACTACATGTTTTTTTCCAGAAAACACCATGCCGTTTTTACAATGAATTTAGCAAGGTTAAAAATATTCATACATACACTATTCGTCCACACAACAGGTCATTCCACTTTAATCCAACGGATAAGCGTTTGATCGGGTAAAAATGAGTTTAAAAAGCGAAAAAAAATACACTCCAAACATTCAAAAGAGCCACATGCAACGAACTATTCCAACTAATAAGCATGCTCTTTGACAGGCATTAATACAAAAACCGGTTTGACTGCTTTACATCGACGTCGCGTATGAGTGACGTAATTTTGGCAACTAGCGCTACGAATTCTAATTTCTGTATAGAATTTGCATCTCATTTGATGAAATAATATTTCTAAGGATTTAACCGTAGAATATATTGTTTCATTAATTTCTTTAACAGACGACAATAATCAGTTATTTAAAAAATGTCAACGAACCTGACAGAAGCACAACGTCGCATATTTGACATTACCATCAGTGGCCATAACGTCTGCATATTGGGACGAGCAGGAGTAGGAAAGTCGACGGTGGTGAACGAAATAAAGAAAGAATTGGACAGACAGGGATACAAAACAAGAATAGTTTGTTCCAGTGGCATTGCGTGTCAAGCGTATGGTGGCATAGCCAAAACGATCCACTCCCAGTATGGTTTACAAACTGCGGAACGGCCTGTACGCAAACTGGTTGAGCGATGTCTGGAGAGAAGGAATATTGTTGAAGATTTGAAGGATTGTGAAGTATTAATTTGGGACGAAATATCTATGTCCAGCGCACGCCTCTTCAACTTGGTGAACATCATCAACCGAAAAATTGGGAACAACAATTTAGCGTTTGGGGGTATCCAAATGGTACTAGTGGGTGATTTCTGGCAATTAAAACCAATTCCAAATTCAGTTGATGCTGGTGTCCCAATATTTGAGAGTGGTCTTTTCAACGAAGTGTTTCCGCACCGTTACGAGCTGACGGAAATATTACGACAAGGAGTAGCTGAGATTCGTTTGAAACGCGCCCTCGATCAAATACGAATGGGACAATGTGATCCAGAATCGGAAGCGTATCTGTCTTTCTTGTCTCGCGAATGTTCTTTGCCGACAAATGAGGTAGCACTTCATATTTATTTTAAACGTTTGCCTGTTGATGTACACAACGCCGAAGTTTTAGCTTCACTCGAGGGTTCAAAAATCTTGTTCGAAAGTCGTGATATGGGAAAAGCCAAACTTTTAGATAAAACCATCGATAGGGTACTTTCTTTAAAACCTAGATGTCGAGTCATGCTAATGTACAACATAAATGACCAGCTAAAGAACGGTTGTTGTGGTGTGTTTGTGGGGGTTCAAAGTGAAACGGACGATGATCGCTTGCTCGTAAATTTCCCTGGAGTTGGAGTTGTGAAACTAGATCGCCAAACGTGGTACAAGTACGACAAGGATGGTAACATTCTAGGAAGTCGAACTCAGTACCCTTTATCCCTTTGCTACGCCATAACTGTGCACAAGTGTCAAAGTTTGACTATCGATAAGATCGTGATCGTTCATTGTTCTCAGGAGTTTAGTCCCGGCCAAACCTATGTTGCACTTTCTCGGGTTAGACGTGAAGCGACACTGCAAGTTATTGGATTTCGGAAACGTTTTTTGTTGCCACCTCCTGCTTCCCTATCTGACATTACCTCATGCCAAGCAGAGGTTTTGATGCCATCGTTTGAGTGCTGCAAAGCAATACAGTTAGATGAAGCACAATGTGAAACCGACGAAATATCAGACACATGTTTCGAGAATGAGGGAGCTCTTAATATGATGCATTCTTCGAAGATCGTCCAGAAGGACATTTTGAGTCGGCAAATTCCAATGATGGTGATGAGGTAACCCTAGAGGACATTCTATTATGCGTTATTGAGCACGTAAATAACAAACTGTCCTCACCTCCATTTTCAGTAAAGGAGTTTCTGGAGTCCTTGATCAAAGATAGTGATCGACCAGACGCAATAAGCAAGTCTATTACGTGTGCGGCACTTTTCGCGCTCGATAATCTGGAAACATCCCGCTTCTTATCATATATAATTTGGTGTCGAATATCCGAAATATTCCAAAACCACTTGGCAGAAAACCTGGAGGAAACAAGAATGACAAACGCAAAGTTCACGTTCACAACGAATCCTTACCGATGTGACCTGATGAAAGCATTTAATGTCCAAACATGGCAGGAGATCACGGATGGTCAGAGAACTCTTGGCATGAAACTGGTTTTCCACCTGCACCATCTGTTTACGAATGAAGTTGGGAAACTGGTCCAAAAACAAGGAGAAGCGGAACCAGTTCCTTTTCAGGTGGCCATGATGGGACCAGAAGGGCGCGGTAAGATAAGATACATCGGAGGTTGGGCAGTTCGAAAATCACTAGAGAAGTCGAGAAACTATGCCACAAGTCATAAGTCCAGTAGTTCATCCGACCTCTTGATCAAGGTAAGAAAGGAGGTGACAAAAGCTCAACTTCTCGAAGACAACGTGATAGTTCCCTTTTCAGTTCTTCAGTCATCGACAACATGTCCGGAGACACTCAACGTAGTTGAAAGTCGACAGTTTCGGGAACGAGGTTTGCTTCACATAACAGATACAGCGCAAGAATTCTTCATCTCACTGGAGCAAAAACGAGTAGAAAAAATAAACACGAGAAGGTTAAAGTCTTTGAAAGCAGGCGTGATACAGGCTTCGATAGACGAGGTTTCTAGTGACAATAATTTAGAGTCCCAATTCATCAACTGCTTTGAGTTGAATCAAGAGAAACAACAGGTACATATTTCAATAGAAATTTGACGTTAACAAGTAGTTTATTAGAACTTATAAGCTAATTCAATTAAGGTTGTCCTTCCAAAAACGTAAATCTTAAACTCTGAGCGCGCAAAGGATGATTAAACCCTTAAACTCCGAAATTGCCTTTGCAACGATACATAAGGGATATAGAAGACTTTTATGATTTTAAACGTACTTGCTACGAAGGCAATTTCGGAGTTTAAGGGCGTAAATAAGCGTTAACCCATAAACTCAGAGTTTAAGGTTTACGTTTTTGAAAGGACAACCTTAATTGAAGCAGCTGTATATCGTTGGTGTTTCCAATGTTTGGTGTTCCCACTTCAACCACCACAACGTTAATTACTGTTTTTATGTTAAAAAACAAGTGTCCATTTCGTTTCAGACTTCCTTGGTGCGAGAACTTTATGTGGAGATTGTCACTCGATATATGAAGATGGGGGCAGGGCAATTCCTTCGCGACTACCGACGGGACTATCGTGTTCAAAAATCACTGGCTCATCGCAAGGCGGTCCTGCAACGTAAAGAAAAAGCAAACGAAAGGAAAATGAAAGTCGTCATTAAACACATTGAACAGGACAAAAGCGCTGGCAAGCGATGTTCGCATGTTCGTTTGCTCGCACTTGTCAATGAAATTGGTTGCGCAGGATTGATGCGCTTGTATAAGAAGAAAGAACTTTGCATACTATGCAATGCATATGATATTGATCACGCTTCAAGTTGGAACAAGGGAAGGTTGTCCAAGTCACTAGCTGAGAAAATTGCCCATTGCGAGAGTATGCCTCATCACCAGGTAACATCGTTGTATACTGTTACTGTCCAACCAGCACAAAACAGTGCAACCAAGATCCCAGTTCTAAGATTGCACCGTATATAAGAACTGAACACGACCTCTCATGCACAGACGATTATTAAGATGCATGTTGTTAGAATCTCTTGTTGAAGACGTTTATATATTTAAAATTGTACTTTTGTTTTATAGCAATGAATAGTTATTAAGGGAAGCGTCACATACTTATTTGGCCCACGAGAAACTTCATATATGAAGTTTCTCTGGAGAATTACACCCTCTGAAAGAATACTTTCTACGATTGTCTTTGAAAGACTTCGCCATGTAAACACGTCATAAATGTATAACACAAATGAACCTGTGTTTGAATCAAGTTGCTTTTTTAATACTTTGTCAAGATGATTCAGAAATGTCAACATTTTTGAACAAACTATTGAATTTTCCACGAATTTTCACAAAGAAATGTCACAGTCACCACCCTTGCCCCATCCTAGATTACATACCGACCACCACCACACGTATGACGTATTTCGTGGGCCAAATTGATATGTGTCGCCTCTCTAAGTAGCCATAAGCATGGATGAACATGTGCTATTTTTTACAAATTACAACTTCTTTCTAAAGTTATGAATATATGTGAATAATTATGTATGAAGTTATGATTATGGGCTCATGCAAATATATGGTTATGCTGTTAAAAATCGTAATTGTTAAAATTCGTCGCAAGGATTAATTAACGTATAAATCTTAAGGAGGCTTCCTACAGTTTTAATTCTGTGTCGCGGGATTTTGTTCACGCGCGGGATAAACAAACGTTTTTAAAAACAAACCTTGTTATAAACAAACCTTTTATAGTTTATATCACGAGTTCACGAATCACGATTGCGCCAAAATCTCGTTTTCCACACGCGTGGGTATTCGAAGGCTTGTCTCGCGTGAAAAATGAAACCTGATTTTTCTGACGTCACACACAAACTATAAATACATTTTTCTCCTGTTTCCTTCGGTAATTTTTTTTAAATTTGCATACGATACAGAAATCACAAAATGCATAAAATATGCGATTTTAAAAAATTCCTCGGAGCCGAATTTTTTTTATTGCAAAAAAACGGTTTTTTGAGATTTAAAAAAATTTGGGTCCGAGGAATTTTTTTTAAATCGCATATTTCAATACTTAGTACTTTAGGTGCTCGTGTGCAAAAAATAAAAAAGCTTCACCGAAGGAAAATCCAATAAAAATTAGGAAAGAAGATAAAAATACGACAATCTCTAAATCGCGTTGTTACCATGGCAACGTTAAATATTTAGAAACATTTTTTGTTCTTCATAATCCGCAATATTGTGGCAATCTGATGGCGAAGTCTCGTGATCATACCTTGCAAAATGAGCAAATAATGGACCTTTGAGCACATTTGCGTGCTACAGAATTAAAACTGTAGAAAGCCTCCTTAATATAACATGTTAAAAAGTTATTTCTTTTTACTAAATAGTTTTTCTTTCGGGAGCTCAGTGAAAGAAAGAGTTGTTGCATCTCCAGTGTTGCACTTCTTGCTAATGGTTGATTGCCCAAATATAACTGAGTTTTGAGTGGATGTAGCCAAGAGATACGTAGGATTTTCATTCTGACCATTAGCTGCTCTTAATTGGGAGAAATGGTTCTCTACGACATCCTGATTCATGATGGATGGCTTTACCACACTTCCAGGGAATTTTTGTAGCTTGAAACGGACCAAGTAGCAGAAACCTAATACCATTGAGTTGAGGTCAAACCACAACTTGTCGGACATAAAATTTCTCTTTCTTTCTTTGGTTTCCTCGTGCCAATCTCGGAAAAAATGCAGAGCTTCACGCAAGTACTGAAGTCGGATATCATTCGATTCGTAGATGACATGTTTGTCAGAAAAGAACTCAATCATGCGGCCCGTATGTTTGAGAAACAATATTGATTGGTCAAGCTTGCATGGATTTCCATTTGAGATCGTTTGAAGATATGCTTGGTACGCCTTAAATTCAAAACTAGTGATAATTAGTGTGGCTAAATTTGAACTGTATGATATATGATAATTTAGTTATTTTAAAACTATACCTTCATCAAATGGTACATCTTCTTATCCAACAAATCTTCAGCCAAACTATTCCTCATTCGAGAACTAGGAGTCAATGAGAAATGGTCTTCTGTCAGCCTCTCATGGATTGGGCAAGAGTTGTTGGTCTGATCCCAATGGTAAGATTCTTTCCAATATTCCCACAATATGAATTGGCCAGCTTTCGTGAAACACCTTACAGTTCCGCTGAGTGAACTTTTTTCCAGGTTGTTTCGTAGCTTCTTAAAATTATGCTAGAAAAATTGGACACGGGAAAACAATTTTAAAGACGGAAACAATAATCTTAGTCAAGTCTGTCTCACGCCACCCGTGTACTGATGGTAATGGATGGCGACTCAATAGACCCTTTCGATAATTACGAAGGGAGCCTCGCTCTCATGAATCGTGAGCCAATCACCTTGCATCTTAGAACATGAGAATGAGGTACCCAGGAGTGACGAAATTATCGAAAGGGTCTATTTAGTAACAGTGAGTACATGGTAAACCTTATGGCTTTATAATACCTTACAGTCCATTAAAAATACCAGGGGATCTTCAGTCATCATGTTCTTTGCAGCAAAATGTGCTTCAATAGGGCTACGACTGCCGAAGTGTAGTTTTATTAACTGTCGGTTTGCATCTCCACCATCACATATTGAATGATAAATGCTATTAAAATAAAACGTAAACTCTATGAAGTTGCCAACTACATTCAATTATAAGTGATCAAGAAGTAAAACGCCAGAGAAGTATATGTGATATAGCTATACAAACAGTTCTTAAAACGTATATACGTACGTAAACCCAGCCTGTTTCATCAACAATACTCCTTCCCAGAATTGGAAGTACAGGGCTGACGGAGGACACTGAGCAGTTGGAAAATGTGCAACTGGAAATCTGAAGCAACAATCACTCAAAAAGATGAACTGAAGTATGTGTGTCGCAATTTGGGTATCTTGTGAACCTAAATACAACATAAAAAATACATTTTTGAATTTGATTATGTTGTTATGTCCTTAATTGTCAGTGTCATACCTGTATCAATTTGTTTCATATCATTATAAAACTGACCAAGTTCTACCATGCCGACTAACTGATGTTTTCCATTTCTTACCGTCATCTGCAGATCTTCCTACGAGTGAAATTTATACTTAATTCATTCCTAAAAATGAAAGGTACATTATGATAGGAAATTACTAAATGTAGATCAATATACATTTCTTACCTGGATCTTCATTTCATCAAAAACTAAGCCTCCCCAAAAATCTTGTTCTTTTAAGTTTAACCTCTGCGCTTCTTGTCTGCACCACTCGATCACATCTCGGTTCCACCCTGATTTTTGGTGTAATGAATTCTTATAATACCTTTTTGAAGCAACAGAAAATGCAGAACATAATCATTAACCTGAATATCACGAATTTGTGTTAGATATATGTTGGCAAAAGACAAGTTATTTATACAGAGCTTATATATGTCACCTGAGCAGTCGGTTGCTTGGTAGAACGACGCACTCTCGCATAACGTCTAAGGCTTTCGGGCTTTTACAGTATATGTCAAGAGCCAACCGAATAATTCTAAAAATAAAAATTTCCTAAAAATGTGCTAAAATGTATACTTGTATCAATAGGAATAATTTTAAAACTAAGAGTATTCAAACCTAGGATTCCATCGATGGCCTTTTGAAGATTTTGCCGACAACTGCTTTATTTGCATCTCCCATAGTAGCTTCATGGTAGACGGGACTTCGTCAGTACTAATGCCATTCAATATCTCCTGCATATCCATGCTATCCTTCTCCACCAATTCAATCGTATCCTCACTCCTTGCCAATCGTTTTGCTTTCAAAACTTCTGTTGTTAGTTCCTTTTTCTGCGAGAGCAGTTTCGCCTCCAATCCACGTCTGGTTAAGCACCGTTCATTAACGAACCGATCATCCTTCAGATCATTGCCACTGGCCACATTTCTCTTTCGTTTCCTTGTGTTCCACAATCTAAGTTTAATTTTTCAATGGAATAAATTTATTTTAGTCAATAGATACAAACATTTAGCACAAATAACAGGAAGATCCAAACAGACGAGGTTAACTCGGCTATCTCGAACTCGGTTATCTCGAACTCGGAGAACTCACTAAGTAAAGAATTCGCGACTAACCTGAAAACATACTGACATTTACTACATGCTTTTACGCCGAATCGTAGGAGCAAACATGATGTAGACACTAGTCTCTTTTCCATGTTGGCGTTGTTGAATAACACAGTTACCAACTTCGAACCCAACACAGAAGGATGAAGAAGGTGCTCGTCTTGACTTTGCTCATCTGGTACAACATTTCCCATACAAAGTGACGCTGCGTCGACAACACGAATAACTGACTCGATATCCTTTATAGAGGTAGACAACGGGGTGAGTTGATCAACTATATCGTGGAAACGAACTGCGTCGCCATGCGTACGGACCGTTACACCTTCACTAGGTTGATTTAATGGAGCAGAAACTTCGCAAATTATTGGTCTTCCTTCGAGGTTCACTGGGACAGTGTCTCCTGTTTCAGGGATCTTTACCATAGAAATTTTGTCTTCACCAGCTGAACAATTTAAAATCCATTTTGATCTATTAATACATAGGATTTGAAGTTTATGTATTGCACTGTCATCCAGTCTTTCTATTGGTTGATTGTTGTCTGCACCATTCGACGTTTTTATTGGTTTCAGATTTAAATACCCTTGTCCCCTGAAGACCGAGCGCGATTGAACGACCGTTCCGTTCCACACACTAGAAATTACACGGCCAAGAAAACGTCCACTACATTGTAGTCCACAGCTTGCTCCATGTGATAAAATGTTTTCTTGGCTGATAAAATCTCCCGTGCTCTCTTCATAATGAGAGACAATCCTGGAAATAACGTAAAATCCTTAGAAATATTATTTCATCGAATGAGATGCAAATTCTATACAGAAATTAGAATTCGTAGCGCTAGTTGCCAAAATTACGTCACTCATACGTGACGTCGATGTAAAGCAGTCAAACCGGTTTTTGTATTAATGCCTGTCAAAGAGCATGCTTATTAGTTGGAATAGTTCGTTGCATGTGGCTCTTTTGAACGTTTGGAGTGTATTTTTTTCGCTTTTTCAACTCGTTTTTACCCGATCAAACGCTTATCCGTTGGATTAAAGTGGAATGACCTGTTGTGTGGACGAATAGTGTATGTATGAATATTTTTAACTTTGCTAAATTCATTGTAAAAACGGCATGGTGTTTTCTGGAAAAAAACATGTAGTTTTTGACCATTTTAATGCACGAAAATCAATTTATAAAAGACCACAATATCTTGTCTCGTCCAGTTTGTGAGTTTAAAGTTATTTCGACCCATACTTTGAATGTAATTTGGCGACTAAACGTCCTGCTAGTATTTATAAGATACGAAAAGTTCAGGGCAAAAGAACTGCAACAAATCATGTCTCATGCAGTTCGTTTTTTCAGTATTATAAGTCTTATTGATGTTTTTTAAAGCTGTATTCTGTCTGTTGACATGTAAACCGTTTAAATTGGTGGACTACAGTATCCGTTTTTTTTTATATACGTGCGATATGAACCTCGGCTTGAAGTTTTGATGCAGCAAATGGAATTTTATACTCTTGCATTATTAGTATTCGTGAGTCAGTCTGGGCAAATGGTGGTACATGCAGGTGTCAGGTGAGCTTTGTTCATTTCATTATAAATTAACTGGACTAGTTGACTGTACGAAGACATGCAGTTTTGAAGGGAAACGTAGCTACATAGTATATGCATGCTTTCATGTTTTGTTGAAAATATCCCAGCGATGTCTTTCCGAGCGATGCCAAATATGCATATTATTGTTTATTTAACAGGTCGTTTAATTAATTAGTTGCTGCTATTCTCTCGTTTTCATACCGTCGAACGTGTAGACTATTACTTAGCAAAACAATTTCTTGTTGATATCAGTGTGTATCAATTATTTAAAGTACGCATATAGTTTGAAACAATATAAAGTATTTTCAAAACATTGTCGGCTGCCAGTATGAGTTTTAATTTAAGAACTTTAAATTTACTACTTACCATGTAGCGAAACGGAGAACATTGTTTGTACTTTTTAGTAATTCTTCACCTTCGTAGCAGTCCATGTTGTAAGAAAAAGCGTCCTCTGTATGTTTGCTTAATTTCGTACGGGCATTTAAATGCCTCTTGAAGCGTGAATTTTTTCATGAAACTTAAACATTTTCACTTACCATAGCAGTATACTTGTCTGTCTTTTCTCTTCACATGATGTTTTTGTGTGTTGAACGCCAAAGTTTGCGTAAAAAAGTTTTTTAATACTATATCGCTGTATTTCTCGTATGCCTAGTTGTCGTCTATATAGGCAAAAAGTGTTTTGAAATTTCCCGCCACGGCATGCACGGCCCCCACCCCCCGGTTGGCTCTCTCATTGAGCAATCTTCGGAAAGTTTCGGAGCTTTCAGCAGCCAATAGGAATGCTTCGATTTTTTCCGATGATGACGTTTGTTGATCAAATTGGATCCCGCCTAACGACAAAATGAGTGCCGACAAATTTTTATCAAAACAAAGTTTTAAATGAACAAATTTAAGTATTTCTCAACACGTTTTATTTCTAAAAAGTGTGTAGAAAGTTAGTGAATGTATCCAAGTTCATTTGTATTAAGTTTTTTTGCAGTATTTGTCGTTATATTTTTAGTTTTCATCGAAGTTTTCGATGTATGTATTTATATTTGTTGATAATTTCTGATAAAGTTGCCAACCTTAGGATAATTATATAATAGATAGGCAGTCGCGTGCGTGCGAGCATAGTTAATGAGATGCATAATAATAAGCACTTACAAGACAAACTACGACAATTAAAAGATAGTTTTCATTATTTTTAAAAGTGTATAAACAGCAGTAGTTGGGCGACCTATGGTGTGACTGTATAGTAATTTTTAAACGTCTCTATAATTTGAAAACTTAATTCTCAGAATTTGAAAAAACCACCTAAATATCCACATTACATAGCCTAGATATTTTCTACAAGTGCCAACGAGACATGTAAATGTTCTTACTATTAACACGTGCATGTTTTACATTCACAAGCTTAGATCAAGGAAATGTTTATACATCAAAAGTTCCTAACTACCGGCGAATAGATAACGATTTCTTGGACCTCGTTAAACCTGCTTCTGTCGCAAGAAAATCTAAAGCGTCAAAAAGACATCACGAAGAGTTGATTTTGAAGAACTGGGAGCCTCTAAATTTCAATAAGGTATAGCAAGCGCTAGTGTTGGTATATATAATACATACATTATTAAATAACATTCCGGGTAAAATATTTCCACTTCTGTGAACTCTTATAATTAGTTAAGTGAAGAAGTAACATATAGCTTTTTACTTGTTTAGAAAAGAAAAAGAAAGTACACACGTTTTCCAAAAAAAGTAAAGAAAATACAAGTGGAACCTTCGATTGAAGAAATTATTGATGAATTATCGAATGAAGGTCGGTATATGTACATGATGCATAAATAACTGTCTCATATAGTACTCAGCTTGTTTGTAATTCATAGACAATTGAGATAAAGTTATTTATTTATTTTTTTTTTTTTTCTCGTGCAGAAGTCCCGAGCCACCGTGAAATGACCAAAGAATCAAATTTTGATAAGTTATTTGTCATGTGTTCTGAAGACAGCAGTATAGAATGTAATGAGTCGAAAAAACACAAACACTGCAAGTTGTGTCATAAAGCGTGCGATAAGCCATACCACTGCAAACGTCACTTTCAACAAAGCCATGCGTCTCGTGGAGTAAATTATAATGGCGTCACACAATATCCATGTAAACTACGGCATGATATCAACAACAATACTGACAGAATACACTATCATTGTCCTGTTTGTAAACGAACGATTAAATACCGAGGTCCATTTCAATTGCATTTGAAAGCCCACAATTTGAAGAAAGTCAGCTTGGATACCAAACTTCAAGACCATCACGACAACGACCAAGCTGGTGCGGAGGATATTGATGGAGAAAGCAATAAAACGCAAGCAAAGCATCAAGAAGAGCTTGCTTCTGGAGCAGACAACGATGGAAACGCAGCAAAAGCGGAAGAACAGCTTGACAACGAGGATGGTAATGACGGTAAGCATGAGCACGACGGTAAAGTTGACAGCGGTGATGAATCCTCTAAAAAAATTTTAAAAAATGCGACAGAGAAGAGAGATTGTCCAATATGTGGAAAGCAAATGCATGCGAAAAGCATTAGTCGCCACTGCAGGGAAATTCACGATTTATTATGCACACATGATAACATGTGTAGATGAAGTTGAAGGCTTATTCCTCGTGAGACATAGCTCTAAAGGCGGCGTAATGCACCCAATACACGTTAAAAGGTTTTGGACGGTGAAAAAGCTGGTGTACAGTGAAGTGACAGAATGCATGGATTTTATGAGGGTTGCATGGCGAAGTGGAATAACAACGGCTGAGTGCCGCCATCTACAAGAAGTTGTGCACAATATTCATTTTCCAGACAAACAAACATTGTCATTTGAAACGCTAGAAGACCTTTCTGCTGATGGTAGACGAAAAATGTTTTCAGACAGGAGTATTTCCGAATGCAAAGGGCTGAAGCAATCAGCTCAACAAGCCCACGCGGAATTGTTGGTCCCGCTTATGGATGGCTCCAGATTTGTACATTTTTCTGTATATGATGGAAACATTAACTATTATAGCAGATTTGGACGTGTGGTTGTCACAGCTGATCTAGTGAATGGCACTCTTGACTGCCGTTGCTCACGTAGAAAGGTGCCTTGCAAACACAAGCGCATTTGTCTTTGGTATTTTCACGAAAAGAACCAGCTGGACTTGTTTCTGAGTGAATGTGGCATTGGAGTGGAAAGTTGCAAAGAGGCGCGAATCTCCTCAAGTGAAACTGAAACCTATCCTCCAACCGATACGGAAATATTAAAAAGAATGTGCAAATATATCTATGACGAAAAAAAAATGACGCTAAATGATTATGAGACAGGGAATGGAAGTCCCAGACCAACTCTTCTGAAAAAAATTGTTCCTAAAGAGACAGTTTGTCACTACTGCAAATATCCTCTATCCAAGCCAGTACGTATAACTGACAAAGCAACAATCCTCACCATGACTAAGGTATTAAAACAAGTAGAGACGTATTTCAAAAAATGTGAGAAGTGCAAAATATGCTACAGATATCAAGAGCAAGAATGTTTTCTGCACAACTTCAATGATTTGTTAATTGTTGGTGTTGATGTATGCTTATTTTTACGCCGTTGTCTTCAGCAACATTTGCCAATTGGTAGCTTGGTTAAGGTTTTAGAAAATCAGCTGGGCACGTCGCTGGATTCACAAAGCATTCTAAATGCATACCTACACTTTGACAGCCTAAGCAGTCATTCCTATAATTTTAATTGTATCCTATGTGGCTACCATCCTATGATACTCATTATGGACCTAAATAAGAAAGTCGCCTTTAACTGTCCTATGCCCGAGTTACAATTACCCGACGAATACGATATGAATGAGGCTGATCTAGTAGACTCGGATGACTTTTGGTTGAGAGTTGAAATGGCAATGATTTTGAGAGGTTTTCCTGGTCGTAAAATACAAGCTTTTGATGTAAAACCAAATCTTTTGGATTGGGCTCCATTTATCGGAAGACAAACCCGTATAAGCTCCATTGTTTTTAACACCGAACATAGAAAAGTTGGACGCCATGATGGAAAATTAGAAAAAGATTGTCGGGAAATAACAGAAGAGAGGCTCGTGGAGCTTTTGAACAATTCCTCTTTGAAAGAAATCCAATCACTTTCCAACTCGCTTGGTTGCAAGGAAAACGCTCGAAATTGGATTTAGTAATGCAGATAAAAATGCTATTTCGAAAACGACGAAAAATTTAAAAGGTCTTTAACAAGTTGTGGGGCTGTTCAGGTGGGTGGGTGTCCGGCACATGCCCTCACGGCATTATATATTTATTAAAGTTTGTGTTGCGGGCTGAAAGTCCACGTGATTATATTGACCTCCTTTTGTCTATGGCACACAAACCAAATATCGTCATAATTGATATGGCGAACATGCTTGTAGCACACAGCAAAAACAGGACAAATGGCATGTTCCACCCGAACGACGGAATGGTTGCAGAACCAACCGAAGAAAATATAAAGCTGGCCAATGAAGGAAAGCTTGAAATTTCATTTCCCTGGATTGAAGGAGAAAAGCCAAAAGATGTCCAAAAAGATGCCCATCCTGTCTCTGGAAGTACACAGTATTTGTGCCTCTTCGATCGCTTTCACGAGAAGAATGTTAAAAAGGAAGAGCAGATCCTAAGGCGAGTTGTTTTTGTCAAGGAATTGAAAGGAAAACTAAACACACAGAGAGACGAACAAATACATGCTTCCTACAACCATGATAGCAGATACCTAAACAACATGAAGCCAGTTAACCATATTTACCTTTTTAGGTCTAATATAGACATTCGAAACGAAAACATAAATCAGCGATTGAAAAATGGGTTAACATCATGCTTTAAATACGATATCTCCATAGATGAAAACGGCTGTGCAGTGATAGACAAATCAACCAAACTAACTCAAAATAACGGAAAACCGGACAAACGTAAAGGGAGTTCTTCAGAGGAACAAGCGAATTTGGGTGAAAAAGAGGACCAACAATTTGAAAAAAAAAGTAAAGTCGAGATCGACGTAGATGACGTGCTTCATTCAACTATTCCCATCAATACTACATCTCCCACAAACGCACCAGACACATTAGATAAGAAGTCGACATCCAAGGATGAAGATTCGTATCTAGACCAGTACTGGATTAGAGAGCTCGGACTAAAAAATCGAGATAAAGCTATTATCGAAGATGGCCTGTGGTTGAATGACCGAATTATGTTTGCAGCTAATGAAAAATATTGCACCTGACGTCGGTGGCTTGCAAGATGTCATTTTAGCTGTAAAGTGCGGTTTCACACAGGGAGTCGAAAATTGCGTTCAAATTTTAAATGTTCGCGGTAACCATTGGATGACGATAGCTGACACTGATTTGCTTCCAAAAGAGATCTGTGTCTATGACAGCCTACAAGCACTCAATGTTAAAGGAGATCGCATAAGTTATCCCATAAGCGTCGAACAAGCAGCTTGTCAATTGGTCAAATCTAAGATTGGTCTGAGATTCCTTGTTGAAGATATCCAACAACAGAGAGGAGGAAATGACTGTGGCTTGTTTGCTATTGCTTTTGCCGCTGTTGTATGTTTGGGAAAACAGCCCCCATTTGCAGATTACAAACAAGATGTGATGAGAAAGCAACTTGTTAGGGCCTTTGAAAACAATGACATTTTGACCTACGTGAATAACGTTGTCACTTTCGATGTGAGAGATTGCGCTTCTATCCTTTTTGAGTGGACTTGTCACGTATATTGCCATTGCCTTATGCCCGATGATGGAAATCAAATGGTTAAATGTAAAGCTTGCAATCGCTGGTACCACCATTCCTGTGAAAAAGGTGATTTCATTGATCCAGAATGGCTATGCACCACTTGTGTTTCCAAGAAAAACAAGAGAAGCAACTCAGCATCGCGCAAAAACCAAGTTTTGATTAAGCTACACGAGGCTTCAAAGAAATATCGAAGTGAAAGCCAACTCGTACAGCAGTTATACACATGCATAGTGAAAATGTATCCACATAAAAATTTAAATCCCAATGCTGAATTGCATATTGGCTGTATGAATATGAAGGAATTTAGTAGCATTAGCAACATGAAAAGGAAATGCTTGTATGGCATTACTAGCATTTGCAATGGAATAACTTTTGTGGAACCAAAGTTAGATTACTTTATTACAATATTTCATGCAGAGAATAACTCTAAAGAAGAGTATCTGAGTACTATTTTACATGAAATTGCTCATGTAATTGACGCTGATGGTAAAACGCCCCATGGAAAGTCATTCAAGAAGATTTGTAAAAATTTGGTAGAAACTGTGAATGAAAATATTCATGAATTACCTGAGCCTTACTGTAATGTGGAAATTATTTTAGAACAAGTTGTCCGTTAATGAACACCGTTACATCTGCATTCAATACATTGCTGTGCATGTTTCTAAAATGTGATTTATTATTCCAATGTATATTCAACAAAACAATATTACAAAACTGCCATAAGACTGAGCCAGATATGAAGATTTGTTCAAATCAAGGTCGAACTATTCAAATAAAGGAAAGTGTTGTATTTTTATAATATATCCTAGTTACTACAGTCAGAGCAACCTTGAACGTGTGACGATTTGTCGTCGACGTGGGCGTTACTGTCCCTAACCCCCGGCCCGAGACACTAGAAGAAAACAGTAAAGTTAATTAATTCTATGATTACCTAACTATAAAGAAAATAATAACCTACAGTACGTAATTTCAACAAACCCGAGTCCACAGAGTATCTATCTTCGGCTAGCCCGCAGCTCTTGATGTCCCCCGTAGTTTCCTAACGAAGTCTTCGTTCCTGTTCTTCAGTATTTCGATCCCGCTTCCAATATATTAGTTATATCGAACCAGTTTGTCGTCTACAACCATTAGTTGTCTAGATACGCTTCATTATACTTTTGCTGGCTTACGTAATAACCTCGTCGCGTCGCTCAACAGCTTGACTTTCGTTTGTTTCTCAATAGGTATAATGTTGAGTTGTCGATCGCGACGCTACAAGAAACTTCACTTCCTAAACATCAAACTTTTCAACGAACATAAAACTTTTAGGACGTCTTTTCTTAGCAATGTCCTTTCTCCAACTCCCTGTCCAAACTCTGCGCTCGGCTTATCATTGCAATATTATTAACATATTCACATTTTAATTAGCCTATATATATAATCCTACTATTGTCCTATAACAATAATAATTAATAAAACTATTCCTTCTTCACAGAACGCTTAAGCGAAAAAGATAATGAATTGTAAAAGAGCCACCTTAACTAAGTACATCGCACACTCCCTCCCCCTTACTGTTATGGATGACAATCCCTCCTGAACAATTTCGCCCCTATATGCAAGGCAACGTTACCAATATAACTGTCTAATGGTGGCCATCATGACCATCCGCCATATTTAATTTATACATCTAATTAGATGGGCTTGAGTGGCTTTTATTTAGAGTTGCCGCAATATTCTCTGTTGATTTGTTATTATCATCATTGGTCGAAATTACAGGTTGTTTAAACATGTTCCTTATCTTAGGAGTTACAACTTTGTTGTCAAGACAGTTTAAATTATCCACTATGTTGTCCGCCAAACGCTGTTCTAAATTGACAACCTTGCTTGCATTCTTTGCCTTTCGTCTGGCATAGCATTCTCCCCAAGGAAAGCCCTTAATAACTTGACATCTCTCAATTAACAAGACCTTCATGCTAGTTAGGGTCTCCACTGTTCCATCTTCTAGTAATTTGGCAACCAGATCTTCTTTGTCAGTATATTTGTACACAGTAATAATAACATCATCCAATGTTGACATAGTTAATTCGGTTAAAAACACCCGACTGTTAATATTCACAAATATGATCCTATTTATCAACGAATTCAAGTTCTAAAATGTATATGTTGACTTGTTGTATCTCAAAACAGCTTCCTAACATATCAGATTTTCCTGAGAATCTAACGTTATCAGATATTTCTGTAAAAACTTTAGACAACTGTGGAACTCATAAAAACATAACCAACCGTCTTCGCTATGAAGTACACCACAAGTCTAACAATTAAACTGACCAAGACCAGAAACTGGTGAGCATTTTTCCTTTTCACTTATTGAAATATATTTAATTCTAGCTCTTAAATATCGGTTGTTTGGCATTTGTAGTGTTTAAGCACTGATGAGATTTCTAGGTTTAATTTCTCCATTTTGCACTGTTTTTTTCTTATTCTTTTTGCAGTATTTAGTCTTTCTGAATAATGGAGCTGGACATGTTTCCAGCGAGCCGTACTGTACTATAGCGTATTTACAAAAGGAATATTGTTTAAATGTACAATAACTATACTGACATACTGACTGATAATTGAAAACCATGTGTGTGTATTTTGGCTCATTTTCGATCTATTTGGGAAACCATTCAGTTGCTGGTCAATAGCAAATAAATAGATTTAAGCTAAGGCTACAATCGTGGTCAAAACCTGTTAATAAAACTTGCACATATGTACAATTTTGTTTCTATTCTATTCAACATTGAATGGGAGAAAGTGGGGCAGAAAGTCGTGTAAAAATGATTAACAGTATTGTCCACGATTGTAGTATTAAAATGTATAATGTATCGATAAATTCTGCCCACCCCCGCGCAACACCTAAGGGATTCATACATTTTTTTAAAGCCTGCCACTTTCTGCCCAGATTTCAATTTTTCACAAAAACGGTTCTGGAGATCATTGGGGGGAGGAGGCAGAGCACATCCTTGAACCCGCCCCTTGGCTATGTCACTGCCAAAATCTTGCACATTCCCAGCCTAAACAACAGGGGCAAAATCATCAAGCCAACCCCTGGCTTCTGGAATATGATTTGCTGCATTGTCCTGAGGGTTGCCAGGGGGGGGGGGGTAAAAGTGATCCATGGATAACTTATATAATGGTATTACCAATAGCTATATTGGGGATTATTGGCCCGTTCAATCTCTAACAATCACAATTTGTTAACTATTGCAAATGTGGATGTCATGTTAGAATGAGGCATAATAAGTTTTATTTATTAACTAACGACATTATCCAGGAGATGAAGTAAAATTGTTAGCATATGTGTTATAATAAATGTTTTACGCCATGAATACTAAAAATGAACATCACTATCCTCACTTAAGATATTACAATTTCAAAATTATTGAAGATAGGGTAATTATTTTACTATGTCTCCTAGAGCAGGTTATATAGAGTAAGCCCTGAAAATTTCAGCAAGATAGCTTTAATTCTTCTTAAGATATCCTGCGCGCAATATTGTTAATTACACGTTTTCGGTAATTTGAGAAAAACAGCTTTAAAGTCAAATATTTAGTTTATTTACAAGATAATCACTGTCTAATGGCTATAAACAGTTGATTATTAATAGTTACCACTTCAGAAACCTCCTGCCTCATATGTGGTACCCTCCTTCTCTTTTGTTTTGTCATCTTTCTTCTTTTTCTGGCCCCGTAACACTTTCCTTCTTTTCTTGATTTCCACGTCAGTAGGGAAAAAAGTGGGATCCTGGCACATTTTTATGCTGACGTCAGCAAAAATACAATCGTCAGCATTTTTCACCACCCGATTCCCCAACATGCACTCCCCACGTGCACCCCACATGTACAACCATGCGCACTCGTGTTCTAATTTCCGCTAATTGCGACATTTATTCAGCCCGCCTCGGGAATGTTGTTACATAACATTGTTACATAAGTGTTGCGTAACATTGTTATATAAGTGTTACATAAACATTGTACACTACGAAAGTCGTAACAAATTTTGGCATTTTTGACCCAAAAGCAAGTGCGTAAAACCCAGACTCATTGATTAGAATTCTATTTGGGTTACCCACCCGATTCCGTAACGTTTCGTTACCCCCACGGGGGGTCTCATCCCATTTGAGAAAAGAACGCCAAAAAAATTTATCTTCATCGTCAACAATTTGTTACATAACATTGTTACAAAAGTGTTGGATAACATTGTTACAAAAGTGTTACATAACATTGTACACTACGAAAGTGTTGCACCGTAACAAATTTGTTGATGATGTCTTATAAGAATTGTTTTGTTTTAAATTGTATAATTAATATAATAAATGCCAAGATCTTTTTATAGAAAAAATGTTTTTTTAGCAAATGTGAATTGCCCCTATTGTGAGTATGCGGGTAACAAAACAGCTATTAGATTACACATTAAAATAGTCCATAAAAGTATAATTGAGTGGGTAGATAATATAAATGGTTTTATAACCCAGTGTAATGTTTGTTCTAAAGGTTTTAAAACATTTATTGAGGCAGACCGGCATATAACAAACCAAAAACATTATTAAATTTAATTTAAATAATACATTTTTACTTTCTAATCTTTTACAAGATTAGAAAACTACATTATTATTTTAACTTACTTAAATTTTGGGAAGTGCATTTACACACAACTGCATTAAGGTACCAGCTTTTGGGGTAGGGTATGAGTTTTTACTAAGCAAGTACTTTACACCATTTTCATCTTTTCGTATTCGCCAGTGCCCATGAGCATAAGTTTCTGTGCCACAACTAGGGGGCTCATCGTCTATAAACCGCTTATCGTCTGTATTTCGAAGGGCAACCTTTGAAGTTGTTTCTGTAAACACTTCCATTTCCCTACATCTAATTCTGTTAGTAGTTATATTTTTTATCGTATTATTTAAAACACAATTTTCAAAGTCCTCATATGTAAATTCAGCAACTTTATGGCTGTCTGCCCCCTTACATTTTCGTACTGTATTGTCTATGTGACCAATAACATTTCCGTCTCCATCTGTTTCTACCCCATCTTTAATCTTTCCCGCATATACTTTTGCAGATATTGCACTTACCCTTTCTATTGGTTTACTACCAGATTCTAACTTCATCATTCCCGCTTTCTTTCTATTAACGATAGGAATGTTAAAAATGTTGGGTTGTTTAAAATTACTTGTATCCCAATATGTTTCTAAATCTTGTTTGATGTCTTCGTAAAAGTCTTTTGTATATATGGTCTCAATAAACCCATCTGTATCCATATAATTTAACTCAACTTTTTCCCAGTTTTTACAAAAATAATTAAGGTGCCAGTTATACATAATAACTTTGGATTTATCAAGAATACCCCCACCGGAAGCAATGGGTTTGTTTAATTTTGTTGATTTTGGTCTCATTGTGATAATAGACATATTTTCACTTAAAATTAATCTATCATCAAATGTGGGTTTTTGGATTTGTTTAAGTGCTGCCTCGGCTGATTGTGCAACCATTATAGTTTTACGATTTCTTGTATTTTCCATAGTTTTACCAATTATGGAATTTGGACCCATCTTATAATATATCACACCAAAATCATCCTTTTTGATGTCCGCTTCCTTTCGAAGTTTGACACACAAATCCACAAATGGTTTCATCCAAGCTTCTACATCATACATTACACCCTTATGGATGTTACCCAAAATTAAACCCTCTTTTAACACAAACTTTAACATCTCCCCATGTAAAACATATTTTGTTTTATCATTTAAATTTGGAATTAGTTTTGCCATGCTACTACCCCCAGGACTCATAGATTCTGGTGCTAGCGGAAGATCGTTATGTTTGTCATGCAAACTGTTGGGGTAAGTTAAATCTACCATTAATGTACAACCCTTTCCTTCCGGTAAATTATCCCAGTTTGCTAATTGTTCTGGATTCATCCACTCATAATTTTTTAGTGGGAGAAGACCTTGTGCCATGGATGCATATAATGCATTTGCATCCGGATTAATTATGAAACAGGATGGCTTGGATGGGTCATAATTATCCACATACTTGTTGTTAGCAACAGAATGTCTTTTTACTGCCATTGCGATACCACCTCGAATTCCTTTCTCAAAAAATGCATACATTTCTGAGTTCTCGGTGGTTATAAGTTCAACCTCCGCACCTGTGATTAACAACATGGCGTCCCAGAAAAATGATGGTGCTGTTGGATAATGTGCTGGGTCCAAGTTAAATGTTTCCATACTCAACCTTCTATGTTCCTGGAAGATATCTGAGAGAGCTGCAACATCACCCCAAAGATAAATGTCGTGATAATCTTGCATATTTTTACAACCAAAAGCTTTCCACACATTTTGTGCGTGGTCATAATCATCTGTAGTAATTACACTTTCTGTTAGTAAATTGTAAAAATGTTCTTGGGCTGGGAGTTTAGTCTCTAACATCTTCTTCTCACAATCCATATAATCATATGGATACACACCTTTTCGTAAAATTAGATCAAGCTGTTCCTCGGTGGAACACCCAGCCTTTGTTATGTGGAACTTTTTTTTATCCAAGTTCTTAATAAGTTTTGCTAAACTCATATTAAGATGTTTTAGACTGTCCCTAAAAGTCAAAGAATAGTTTATTCTTTTTGTCTTCTTTTGGAACACAACCTCTTTTTTCTTAGTAACTTCGTCTTCCACTATTTTTTTCTCGTAAGCACTAATAATATCAACTAGTACATTTTTCTTAAGTTGTATAATTTTATCTGCACCATGGCCAATAATTGAGATTTTGCCATTTTCTTCGGGTCATCCTAGTTCTCGAATGAACTGTTTAATGTCATACCCTCCAAATTATGGAAGAATACCGGTATTTCTCTTGATCTTCTTGCAAGTAAATTACAGTCGTTATGTGAGATACCTAAAAACTGACCTGTATAATGGTCGTGATGTCTTACAGGTTTGTGGATTGTATAAGTTTCTTCCTCTGGAAGTTTTACCAATCTTTGACTACAAATATAACAGTCTACACATGTTTCCATCGCAACATCCGCTAGACGAAGTTGCTCCCCTTCCAACGGAATACTTTTTATGGTATTCTCGTAAAAAGATCTTGCAAGTCCATAAAGTTTGTTTACAAAGTTTTTAGCACAATCTTTGTTCACCATTTTGTAATATGCATGGTGACCATCGCCATATATTGCATAAAACCCAAAACCCGATGGGGTATGCTTATTAAGTTGTTGTGATGTTATTGAGCCACTATTACTGTCCAACTTCTCTAAAAAGGACTCGGAGTCTGCAATAATAATAAGAGGTGCCATAATGGTCTTTTTGTGGGCCCTAAACTTTAAAATATTAAACCCAGGTTTGGGATATGTTGTTTTTCCAACTGTGTTGTTTACACACATCTCATGGTGCTCCGCTAACTTTTCTTCGGTGGCAAAAAAGTTAGAACATCTACGACAGGGAAATGGCTTGGCGTTATGATCTGTATTTCTAAGTAATCTAGATTCTGAGGTCACAGTCATATAATGATCCTTATATAATAATATTACTGCTTCTCTCTCAGCTGGAAATTCGGAAGGGTATAATGGTTCAATAACCTTAATCTCAACCCCATACTCATCTCGCCCACAATCTAAATAATATATAATAAGTCTTATATTGTTTAATTTCTCAAACAGTTGGAACTTATTAAATTCTATAGGAAATGTGATACCTTTTAAATTATACTCCTTCTCACACTTTTCCAAAGTTTTATCAACTCGTTGAGGATTAGTGGTTTTAGGGTTTAAGGATCTATGTACTGCGTAAATAAAACACTTATTATCCCAATTCTGTATGTTAATTACTGCATGTTTGTCATCCAACCACTTGGGAATTTCAACATAGGAGCGACCTTGTATTAATACTAACTCGCTTGTGTTAATGTGTATGCCAAATATTTGAGAGATGGACCACCCAGATTTCTCAATAAGAAAGGAAGCCATCTTTGCCATTATACTGTTTTCTATTGTTCTCCATTCCACAATAAGATCAGAATGGATGTTTTTAACCCCAATACTAGCTGAGGAAATGAACTTAGTCTCAAACATCTCCTCACCGTTATCTTTTGTGTTTTTAAACTTGGCGTGAAATTTAACAGTAATTTTGGATGGTATGTTAGATTTAATAACATCTATAATTTGTGGTTTTAACAAGGTTAATAAAGGGAGAGGTAAAAGACTAGTTTTATTTTCAATCTTATAGTCATTGAAAACCCCACCATGACCAGTTCTAACAATTTCTGTTTGAACTAATTTCTGTTCATTAATTTCCAATTGGTTGCTCATATCTTTTATTACTGTTAAATAAAGGGGTAACATCTTCCCATATTGTTAAATTTTGGTTACAGTTTAATAATAGCTTTCGGCTTTATATTCATTTCTTGGAGTTTTAGATTAAAAGTTTGTTTCGTCGTAATTTCATCGGTCCATTTCATTTTCTCTTATAGAAAATGAAATTTTTTGCGTTACAGTAATAAAGGGGTAACATCTTCCTCATTACTTTCCATTTTTAAGTTTTGGATTCCATCTTCGTCATACCATTTTCGGTCCTCAAATGTCGGTTTTTGCGGTTACTTTTCATATTATAATTTCACTTTCTGTTAAGTTTTGGTTACAGTTTCATAATAGCTTTCGGCTTTCGGACCATTTCATTTTCCTTATTTGGAAAATGAAATTTTTTATGTTACACCCATAGTAATAAAGGGGTAACATCTTCCCATATTGTCTTATAAATATTGTCGCGGCTTTTGTGGTTACTTTTCATATTATCATTTCATTTTTCCTCATTTGGAAAATGAAATTTTTTTGCATTATTTAAATTATGAATTGGTTTTAAAGAAAACCCAAATCTATAAGATAACTAAAATGGAAATGGATGTTGGAAAGTTTGGTTCAAAAACACATCCTAAAAGATCAATACGACATCATGTTCGCGAGAAACACTTGAAAAGATATAATGAGTTTAAGGAGTCGGACCGCAGTGTAGAAGGGGGTCCCCAAAAAGGCCCCCATCTCTTAGAAATTAAAGACAAGCTTTTTATAAGTGAAAAAGGTTTGATTGAGTACGCAATCAAATTAAATCACCCTTTGTTAGAAGATTTTCAAGATTGGGTCTTAGATGTTTTGGTAAAAGAACTTAAAAGACCAGAGAGAATTTTATCTTTAACTTATACAACAACTGACTCCTTTAATGCTTTTTTACCTAATGAGATTGTTGAAAGTATAAGAGATAATAATCCATGTGAATGTCGATGTAAATGTGAGTGTAAAATGAACGAGAAAAAGCTTTTATCTTATGCCCTTGATACAAAGCGTGATCTACTTAAGGACCCAAAACATAGAGCAAGGGGCATACGAGCGCGGGATACACGAAGAGCAAATGCTATGCAGAAAGAAGAAATACAAGCAAAAATAGTAGAGGATCTACATAATGTGATTAATAATTTAAGGGTTGAAATAAAAATTTTAAAAGAAATGTTATTTTAGAGTATAAAACTAAACTTATAATTTTAAAAAGTCACACAAGTCATATTTTATTTCCCGTAAAGGAAATAAAATTTACATAATCTACATTTACAATACAACAGCTAACAACCAACCAATACCTAACCCAGTTAATCCAACCGTAACATGTTTGTATTCTTCCATCTCCCTGGATGGTTTATAATAGTCCCCCAAAACAGGAGCCCTTGTCGTAAACACCATGTTATTATGAGTAATTTTTTGGAGGTCCTCCAAGGACTTGTTTACAGAATTCATATCGCTATTAGCATCCAAAAGTTCTCGTCGCATTGCTGTAATTTTCTCTTTGTTACTCGCTTGTTTCTCATACCATTTGTTCTTCGCTGCTGTTAAATGTTCCATCGCGATGTTGTGTCTTTTAATCTCAGTCTGGTATCCTTTGTGATCCAAAAGTCTAAACAGGTAACCGGTTCCTGTAAACGCAATTGCATTAAACAGTCCGGATAACGCAATTGTTGTTGCCATAATTTATTATCTACTAGTCCTAGCCCTTAAAAGGGTTATCAGGCAGTATCTTCTTTGCTTCCAATACCTTAATAACACTCGTACTGATACCGAACGCAGCTGACAGTTTCAACAGGCCTTCCATTGTACTTGGAACGCTCAAGGAGTCCTTCATTAATTTTTTACTTACGAACGAGACTGCGACAGCCCCTAACACAATTAATAGTGAGTCGTATAACTCTTTTGGTAAATCTTTAAATACACCAGCCATTTATTATATAATAAATAATGTACAAAGTTAATGAACTTTTACCAAGTTATAATAAGATAACTTACTCGCAAATTCGTGGACCTAAAAAACAAAATGTGTTTACGCTAACACCAACTGAGATCGCCGAGGGCCAAGAACTTTACATTAACATTCCAAAACTATATGAGAATGTTTGTTTGGTTCCTGGGTCCCTATATCTTGTGGGTTCGTTTAAAAGCAAGAACGACAAGTCCTGGTTTTTGAACAACCTTGCAAGTCTCCTACAAAAAAGTTTAGAAATAACAGTAGATGGACAAGTTGTATATGACAACACAGGAGAGTCCCACTATGAGGTTTACAAAGCACTTTGGGAAACTGAAAAGAAAAGGGAGTGCATGATCTCGCAAGGAGTTGCCAACGAGAACACTCGTAAAATAATGAGTGGCGATGATACTGGCGATAAAACTGTAAAAGCTGATAAGTATTTTGGTGAGCTTTTCAAAACCAAAGTCCATATTCCAATTGGTAAAATCTTGAGAGACCAAGGACTATATGCCTCATACGGTATGAAATCAAATATAAGGTACAAGATTACACTACCACCTGCCAGTGAAATTATGAAGGCACAAAGCGGGGAAGCAGTTGCTGGTTACACTATCGAAGACCTACATTTTGAATACGAGACAATTACATCTCCTGAGATGTACCAACAAGCATTAAATTCATACAATGTTGGAAGATCACTAATTTACGAGCAAGTGATGTTGATGAAAAAGGAAACATGGAGTAAGGATACAACATTAGTAAATTTAAATATTAATGTACCACGAAAGTCAATGAGAGGCATTGTACTTTTGTTTCGCGACGACACTGTAGACTCCGAACACTTCGTGTTTCCAAACATAACGGGTGTAAAAGTAGCCATCGAAGGAGTTCCAAACTCCTTGTATTCCCAAGGTTTGGAAGAACATCAACTTTTTAAATCTGCAGAAAACTTCTTCTTGGACTATCCAACAGACACATTAAACATAACAAACTTTTACACAAATAACAAGTTTGCATTGGTGGTGGATATGAGAACTGTTTGTGACAAAACAGCTGCTGGCATCGGTCGTAAGATTCTCAACACACAGGATGGTGTACTCTTGGAGATTAAGAAAAGGGTTACCACAAAGGACTTGACATGTTATGTGTTCATAGTTTCCGATGGTGTGATAAACATTATGGGTAAGCAACTACAAAGTATTGAGTTTTAGGTTTTTAAAAAATAATAAAAAAGTTTTCTAATCCTGTGACAAGGATTAGAAAAATATATTTTTAATTAATTACCACAATCCGAACACTCGCAATCCGAACATACTTCTTCGCTTCCACAGGAGCATAAATCTCCACATACATGGGTGTCAAACTCATTTCCATTAAGAGTTTTAAATTCACAATCCATACATTTAAATACAATCTCGCCATTAACATTTGGGTGTTGGTCTTGGATATGTTCGATAATTTGATTTGAGGGACAAGTATACATGCAACCACCACATATACACATGTCATTGTCAAAAACATTAATTATTATGTTAATCATTTATATTATTGTTATTTGTTTCGGGGGCCTCAATTTGGGGCGGTATTATTGTTGTAACTTTTTCATATTTCTTAAGTCTAGACTTAACAAATGCAATCTGTATGTTAGCTTCTATTCCATCTTTAGAGTGTCTTGCCATTTGGAACCCTGTAAGAAATTTTTTACGGGTTTCGGTGTCTTCGTTAAAAAGATCACCGTTATGTTGAATTTGTAGTTTACTAGGTTTACAACCCATTTTATTTTAGTCATCTAAATTTACAAGACCTGGTTTCTTAAATACAGGTGCTGCTGGGTCTTCCTTTGTGGTGTCTTCCTTTGTCGTCGTTGTGCAATTTTTACTTGTACAATAATTCCACAAAGTAGTCAGCCCTAAAACAAGGCCCAGTATTTTTAAAAGTAAAAAATAAGGTATATTGTCTGTATAGGCCTCACATGCATCTGGTTTTGGTTTTGGCAACCTCCTCTTCTTTGCATTTTTAGACAAATCACTTAGTTTTTCACAAGCCTCTTTTCTCTCGGGACTTGTTTCTTTGGTAGTAGTATCTGTTATTGTGTTCACATCACCCATAGTTTATTTAAGGTAATAAGAAAAACTTCATAATATACCCAGTTACCGCAAATAATACTAATAGCACTTGTGCCTGTGTATCACTTGTGGGTGGTATTTCTCTTGGGTAAACTAAATTTAAATCTTCTTTTGGTTTTAAAGGTATTGTACCCACTGTTACTGGTGTTGTTGTTGGTGTGTTTGGTGGTACAACTGGTGTGGTGTCGCTTCGCTTCGCTTCGCTGTCACTCGTCACTTCGCTGTCTTCCTCTTCTTCTATCTCTAAATCCTTGTTAATATGCTCGTTGTGACCAAACACCATCCCACCACCAACTACCATTAAAATGTTGTTGTAACCTGGTATTTTTTGTTTTAAAATTATCATATCACTTGGTATAAGAATTACACCCGGACTAATTGCAAAGTTTAAAATTACATTAGTACCTTTTATGGCATTTCTCATGTTAGAAATGGTTACGGTTTGGTCATCTTGTATAATTGTGTCCTCGACTAGTTTCTTAAAAACCTCTTGTGTTTGTAATGACTTTGCACCTTTTCCCACGATAGCCCATCTGGTACTAGCCTGTGCACCAAGTACACAGTACACATAAGCCTCCAAACTTTGTTGGAATAACAACTGTCCGGTTTGTGTTAATCCAGTTGACTCTGTTGCAATGAACATTTTGTAGTCGTCCAAACTTCTAATAGTTCTATCACCCCGCTTCTCGTATCTAATACCGGATTGTCCAAATTTACCAATCTCAGGTCTGTAATTTCTAACGCTACCGTGTGGTTGTTTTGCTAACCAAGTACCCATCTGTTCCATGCCGTGGTGAAATTCTTTTGACCACTCGTACACAACAGGAATATTAATATTAATTATATTTTTAATTCTTTGGTTTAAAAACCTATTCATCTTACTAGGAGTCCTAAGAAATCTTCTCATGTGGTAGTACAAATGGAACCTCGCTAAGTTACCCACAAATGTGTCGCTTCGCTCCGCTTCGCTATTCTCAGACTGAAAATGTTTGGTACTAATACCGCAAACATAAGTTGCAATGTAAGCGGCCAAACAAGCAGCGAGGTATGGATTCTCAGCATAGTCGTTAAACTTTAACATATTTTTGGTAATTACGAGGTCTGGGAGGGTTGGGTTAAAACTCATAGTATTATTTACAAAAATACTTAAATTACTAGGGTTTCCCGCAAAGAGACCTTTTGTAAAACCTTGTTCAACCCCTTTCACATTCCATATTCTTGGTTGCCAATCCAATGCCCATCCAAAAGAAAAACTCTTGGCTTTTATATCGTAAGCCCTACCGTTATGTATAAACATTGTCCTAACAAACAAAGTCTTGCCCGCATAGTCCTTTACAGGTTGAAACATAAACTTAGTAACATCTGCATATGGATATTTCTCTTTGAATGCTTCCATTTTATTTGTATAGTCAGTCACACTAAATAAAATGTCAAAGTTAACTGTATTCGTGCCAAACAACATCAAAAATGTGAATTTGAATATATTTCAAACTAACAAATCCAAACTGTACCTCAGGTCAGCGACTATATTTTGGGAGTTCCATAATATTCCAGGACAGTACCAAATTACACATGGAACCGATAATCTTGTGTTCGACAAAGGGTATTGGACATTTACCGATATCCAAAGTAAACTTAAAGATGAAGGCATCACCCCTGTTGCAAACCATCGAAATTCCACATGTTCTATAAAATCTGAAAAAGCTTTAAACTTGGGTAACAACATAGGCCCTATGTTAGGCTTCCCACCTGACACTGCGTTGTTAAAAAATATCTGGCACGCAAGTGCTAACCATGTCGATGTTAATCATGGGTTAAAATTTGTAAACATAGAATGTAGTGTTGTAGACTCATTCCAAAACTTTGGATCAGATGGTAAGCAAAGTAAGGTAATAGCATCGTTACCGGTTACCACAACACAAGGGCTATTAGATACCACCTCATTTTACGACAACATTAAATCAAAGACTCCAATAATTCAAAGATTTAATTCCTTATCGTTTAAACTTACAACTAACATCGACTTCTATGTAAACATGAGTGCCTTGTTAGAATTAGAAATAGTATAGATGAGTGTGAAATAAATGAGTTTTAAAATAGAACAAGGTCTTAGGGAGTTATATCATTCACCGGGAACAGGTTACCAGTCTATCGAGAGACTATACAAAAAAGCAAGGGAAGCCGACTTAGATGTCACCCGTAAACAAGTTAAAGATTGGTTACTAACACAAAAAACTTACACGACAACAAAACAAAAAATTGGTAAACATGTATATCGTAAAACTATCGTTAGTGATCTTGGGGAACAACTGCAATTAGACATGGTTGATATGACAGAAGGTCGTAAGCCCAGTAACGATGGTCACCGATGGATTTTAACAAGTATAGAAATATTATCTCGGTATGCTTTTACGGAACCAACCAAAACAAAAGGTGGTCTTGATGTATCCCACGCTATGGAAAAAATACTAGGGGAATTTAAAGTTAGGTTTGGTAAGTACCCAGATACTGTCCAATACGACGATGGTAATGAGTTTAAAAACAAGAATGTCAATGCGTTACTTGCCAAACTTGGAATAAATCATTTCACAACGCTTATTAAAAAAGGTGGCAAGGCCTTTTTTAACAGAAAGGCAGCCCTCGTTGAAAGACTAAACAGAACTTTAAAAACAACGATGTGGAAATATTTTACTGAACACAATACAAATAAGTGGTTACATATTTTAGATGATGTCACATTTAATTACAACCACAGTGTACACAGAAGTATTAAGATGAAACCCACAGATGTTAACGAGAAAAATAAGGACGAAGTTTGGAATACTTTGTACGGCGGGGTTAACAAACTTAAAAAACCAAGATACAAAGTAGGCGATACTGTTAGGGTTGAGAAATATCACACAGGTACTAGGTTTGTAAAAGGTTACACAATTAATTTTACTGAGGAGACATTTAAAATAACAAAAGTTTATCGTGGGGATCCTGTTATGTACGATATACAAGATATCGCAACAGGGGAAGAGATACACGGTAGGTTTTACGAAAGAGAACTTAGCGAAGTGAAAGTAGCGACAGACGAAGCGACAGATGTTAAATAAATGGACATGCCAGAAATTCCAGAAGATATACCAATGCCTAAAATGACATCACACGATGTGGGTGCTGATGATGATGATGATGATGATGATCTTGATGAAGGTGTTCAAGAAACTAACTTTGATGATGATCAAGAAACTACCACAAATACCCCTACTGATAATCCTCTTGACGGTTCAACCAACAAACAAAAAGGGGATACACTTGGACCTCAAACTACTAATTTGGATGAAAGTATAGCTATTGTGACAGGAAACCCTAATATTGTAAGGGTTGCGTTGGTGAAAGATGTATTTTTAAAATATTTTAATATACATTTAGATGAGGACGATGGTCAACACACACAGTTATTTCTCACAAAATTATCAGTAAGAAGAAATACTGCGGGTCGTGTTATAGGTATAGATTATGGAGTAGGTGAAGATAAGTTGGGAATTTATAAAATTAATGCTGATGATGAAATTTCAGTCTCAGCTAGTAAAAACCCAGTAATGACAAGAGCTAAAAAACTGTACGATGACGAATTAATTGAAGTCACATTGGACCATGCTAACACTGTGGCTGGTGTGATTGAGAACCAATCTGGTATTGTGGGTAACAAAGAGTTAAATGACAGTGTAATTAATAATTCTAGGCCACATTAAATAGTACCATTAACTTGAGGTTATGAGGATATTAGATCCCAACACGAAAACATTGAGATGGATAATTTGGGCGATGATGGGGGTAAATCTGAGTGGGATAGAGAACTAGAAGCAATTATACAATCTGGCATTCGCAAACAAAATATTGGTTATAAGAAGCAAATGGAGCTTTTGAAGATCGAGGCAAAAACTTGGCGAGATCGAAGTGAAACAGAACAAGACCCCAGCCTAAAAACTTTATACAGGTCTGTTTCAAAGGTTGCAGAGTTAGAAGAAGATAACATAAGATTAGAAAACAAAATAAAGCCTAAAATTGCCGAGGCTATAAAAATTTTAGAAGAGGAGATTGAAAACAATCCAATAAAAAAGTTTGAGAAGTTTAAAAAGTGGGCTAAAAAGAACTTGGGTATCACAGCAGCCTTAAGTATAAGTGTAGCGGGGTTAATAACAGGAATTGTAACAGCAACAAGAGGAGCTCTCGCTGTCGGTGCTCGCGGTGTCTCTGCTTTTGGACGCGCAGTTGCAAAAGTGCTTAAAACATTAGGTCCTGTATTTGGTGCTATCGGTAGTATTATTTCAACTGTTCTAAGTATGGGTGCAAAAGGGTTATCATGGTTGGCTAACAACATGTGGGTTCTTGCGATAGCGTTAGGTTACTTTGCGTACAACGAAATTCAAACTAGACGAAAATAGGTCTTATAAGAAAATAGGTCTTATAAAAATTAAAAAATACAGTAGTAATAAAGTATGAGCGGAAGTACAGTAAATTTTGAAACTCCAAAAGTATTTGAAATCCCTAGTTGTTTAACATGGGGTATTAAAAAGTCAGTATTTAAAAATGGTGGTTATAATGTACCACTTGTCATTGAAGACGATGTAATGTTACAAGAACTTGAAAATTTGTCAAATGAACACAAAACTAAAAAAGTTTTGAGTGGTTTCGATGGTACCACAATATTCTTGTCGGTAGGTGGTTTAACTGAAAAACAAAAAACAGAACTTTTAGGTGCTGGTAGGTTGTATGTTAATGTTATTTTTGAATGCAATTCTGTGTTTGAAAAACATGAGACTGGTGTAAAATATTTAAACTTTAAAGTAAAAAGACTAAGAAAAGTAGGCGAATATGTGTCTAACGATATTGCAGAAGACTAGTCTAGTCTAGTTAAATTAATATAACAAAATTTGTAGCCTTAATAGGTTACAAATTTTACTGTAATACTGTCTCATTCTTGTTTTTCAGATGATAATGGCTCGCTTGGCTCTTCCACAGTTTTTTCTTCTTCACTTTGCTGTTCCGTTATGTTTATATGGTTGTAACATAATGTACCTAATCCAATAATTGCAAAGAAATATTTACTATAATAGTCATCTGGTTCATAATTTGGCAATAGATCCTTAATAACAAACATTATGTTTTCATCCCCAAGTATTTTTTCTATAAATTTCCCCTTCTCACTAATTGTAAAGTACTTTTCACAAAAGTTATCAGAAATGGATACAGCAAACATCACAAAATTAACTGCCATCTTTTGTCGGTTGAGATCACCCCTATGTTTAATGTACTCGTTCTTTATATTTTTTAACACAGAATGTGTTGCCCTTCTTTTGTTTTTTAAATATGACTTAGTTTGGTTAATAAAACCTTTCTCGGCGAGATCTATTAGCTCACTGCGTAATGTTTCAACAGCCTCCTCAGTGGTGTCCATTTATTATTATTATTTTACAAACATATTTTAAAACATAATTTCGTGTATGTTTTAAAATATTTTTTACAGTAATTAAAATATTATTTTATGAGAGCGGGGGTATCTAAGGTTAATCTCTAACCTGGCATATTTGTTTTCTTTGAGAGCATTTCTTAGGGCTAATTGTTCTTGTTTTGGAATGTCTAAGAACTCATCGGTTATTGTTTTCCATGCAAGTGCGCTGGGTGTATCAAAAATTACTAATTTTGCAATGTTCTCACGATAGGAGGGTGTTATCGCCGTTAATTTTTGAGTAATTACTATTGTACTTAGATTGTAATGCCTAGCCGAGAAAGCTAAGTTAACGAGCTCAGATGTTCTAGTTTTAACAGATTTTGAACTTGCACAATCATCTAATATTATTAGGGAATTAGTACCTTTAAAGTTATCGGAAATGTATTTTAAGAAACTTTCTACTTGGTCTTGGTCACATTGTATTGCATAGAACCCCTTGGAGTCCTTATACTTCCAATCTTGGTATGTTTTGTTGTACTCAAATGTTGGACATATAAGGAATATGTATTGGAAGTGGTTCTTATACTCGTTGGTTAAAAGATTTAATAGGTAATATGTTTTACCGCATTCCGTTGCGCCAACAATAAGCATGTTAAATGGTGTATTCATTTTATTTATTTATTTAGTACTAACCAACCTTTGTGAAAACCATGACTGGGTCATAAACATCGTAAACAAGATAACTATAATCATCACCAAAAAAATTTGTGTAAGATTTTAGTTCAACTGTCGCTCCTTTTGCAATGGTAATAATACCTTCCATGTAAATGTCTTGTGGAAAAGTTTTATATGTATCGCCCTGTGTCACGACTTTAAAAAAGGGTTTAATGGTATTTTCTACATAGATACAAGTTTCAAGATCTGCATAGTCAGCATCATCAGACGAGTACCAACTGTCGGTCGTTGTAATAACAGGGCTACCTGATTCAAATTTAGTTGGTTTCAAAGATAGTTTGTATTTAAGTATGTAATCTCCTTGGGTGGTTATTATGGCCGTGAGAATTTTGTTGTCATTTCTAGTACAAAATAAGTTATTTTTTGCAGCTTTGTATGTATGTTTACCCATATTATGGAAATGACTTAACAAAAATACATTAGAAGGTCCTTGTGGACCGATGGATCCAGTGTCGCCTTTGTCGCCTTTATTTCCTTTGAGGCCTTTTGCACCGGTTACACCTCTTTGTCCGGTGGATCCAGAATTACCCTGAGCACCTATACTACCTCTATCACCTTGTACTCCAACCATCCCGGTAAATCCTCTTGGCCCGATAGTTCCACGATCTCCTTTTACACCAACACCTGTTTGACCGATGGGGCCTTCCGGGCCGGTGTTTCCGATTAATCCATTTGGACCTCTTTGACCGGTATCGCCTTTGTCACCTTTGTCACCTTTATTTCCTTTGAGGCCTTCGGGTCCCTGGAATCCAGATGCACCCATTAACCCAGTGTCGCCTTTGTTACCTTTGTCACCTTTATCGCCTTTATCGCCTTTTGTACCAGTGTGACTACCTGTGGGACCTGTAACTCCACGAGCACCTCTTTGTCCGGTGTCACCTTTGAGGCCTTTTGGACCGGTGTTTCCGATGGGTCCCTGTAACCCGTTTGGACCGATAAGTCCGGTTGTGCCTTTTGATCCCTGGTCACCTTTAAACCCTTTAAGGCCTCTTGGTCCCGGATTACCCTGTTCGCCTTGTATTCCGTCAGGCCCTTGCGGACCGGATGATCCTTGTGGCCCTTGTTGACCACCTATTGATAATAATAATAATAATAATATGACTTTATTTAAGCACGATAATTTTTAAAGCATAAGCTTGTGGGGTCGTGCACTTAGAGATATATACAAAAGTTATGAATTACATATAAGAATTAATTACTATCTATTTACTAACTATGTCTATAAAAAGACAAAGTCTTTAAAGGTGATTGTTTTTATGGCCTTTTTTACGAAAGCGTTAACATTGTCATATTCATCAATGTTTATTTCGCTATGTTTTCGATTTATATCATTCCACAAGGTTGCACCTCTATACGTTATAGAGAGCTTCAGAGTTTTTGTTTTGAAGCGGGGTGTAGATAGTTGGTATTTGGCTCGTAGAGAGTAATTGCATTCTCGTCTGCTTACCAAGTCTGACATCGAGTTAGGTGTTGCATTCTTAATTATTTTACAAATTAGTTTCAATATAGCTGTCTTATAGTAGAAGAATAATGTGTTCCAACCAACTTTGAAAGCACATTCCGATGGCATGTATCTAGGTAATTTGTATATAATTCTTGCAGCTCTACAATGCAAGCGTTCTAATGACTTGAAGTTTTCTTGTTACTACATCCACCCCAGACAACTAATGCGTAGGTAATGGATGGAAGAATGACTTTAAAGTATAAATCTAATAGTACACTTGTCGCAAAAACCTTGATGTTTTTACAAGATTTAATTTGTTAACATAATTCAGTTTTAGTTCCGATATATGTTCATTCCAACTGAGATTCTCATCAATGACCATCCCGAGAAGTTTCGTCTTTTTTACCCACTTGATCATTTGCTCTCCTAGGAAAACTGGGGCAAGTGGGCCTGTTATACGTTGTTTTGAGAGAAGCATCACTTCGCTTTTTTGGGGATGTGGGGTTAGTTGATTGGCTATGCACCACACATAAAGTTCACTCAGGGCTTTGTTAAGTGTCGATACCACTTCGTCGGCTGAGTCTCCGATACAATATAACGTCGTATCGTCCGCGTACATATAAACATCTCCAGATTCTACATTTTCAGGTAGATCGTTTGTAAACAGTGCAAATAGGGTGGGGCCTAGTACTGATCCCTGTGGGATGTGTATCTATTATCTTTTGTGTAACCAAATGCTAATGCCATTATTTTATTTAGGGCTAAAAAGATTGTTTGGCGCAACAGTGTAAGTGGTCACATGGAGAGTAGACTCGTTACCGCCTGTTTCATCAGAAAGTTGTTTAAATTTTACAGTCATAAGTTCCATGGTTTTGTACTCTGGTACAACTTCTGGAATACTAAATTCTTCGTTCAACATGAAGTAGTTTGTCCCCGGAATCTGTTTAGTTGCTAAATTTATTTCTTTTAGATCCCTCGTTATTTTTGTACCATCCGACATTGTACAGTATAAAGAATATAATATTCTCATTGGCGTTGTAATATCTGCGTCGTCGTCCATAATGTGGACTCTAAGAGATATTCCAGACTTCTCCGTAAACCACTTGTGACACCAGATGTACATTGGGCCATAGTTTTTCATTCTGTCAACAGGGTGACGCCATCTGTTTTTTGCCAATCCATCATAAGAACCCCGGAAATCACTAGTCGTTAGTAAGTACATTGGTTCTGCTCTAATAGGTTTTAGGTTGTGTATGTAGTTTGGTTCATCATTCGAATATCCAAATCTTAATGCCATATTGTATTTTATTTATGGTAAATTAAATTAGTAAAAAGAAATATTTTATTTATGGTATGTACCAGTCATATATTTTCCAATGTTGTCTCCACATGATGTAAGTGGTATTAGGTGTTAGTTGTCTGGAATAACAACTAAAAATAGCCCCTGTCATAATCAAATGTACATATTTAACACAACCACTGTCTTGCCCATATTTTTTAAAATAATTAAGAATGTCCTCGGTATGTTTTTTATCGTTAAGACAGTATATAGGCCTTTTGCTAGGGTTTATAATACAAGTCCATAACCCTTTGGGTTTGTACACAAAACATGCTTGGTGTAATAGGTTAATCCATAACGATCTTAGTCCATGTGTTAATCCTATGGGGTCTTTATGTTCGACAACAACTTGTATCATAGCTAATAATCTTTCTACTATGTTGTGATGAAATTTAAACTTAGTATCTGTATTTCTTTTAATCTGCCCAATAAAGTTACGACAACTAAGAATTTTGGTTTTGGTCACCATGTCATCTATTAAATATAAACACTTGTTAATCTGTGTTGTATCCATGAGTTTTATTTGTATTTGTAACCCATAAAGGTTACAAATTATTATTGTGTGTCTATCTTTTAAATGGATGTTTAGTGTCACAGTGGTCTTTAAATTTAAACATATTTGTAAAAACTTTATTACAAGTAGGACATTTAAGATTTTCCCTTGCTATTTTTCTACGAGTTCTTGCAAACATTTTCGCTACTGTTTCTTCCTCCTTTACTATTTTTGTTAATGATGCAAACATTTTCTTTATCTCCTTTCTTGTTATTCCAATATTATCTCTTGACATTTTTTTTACTTATTATATACTACCTGTTAAAGTTCGATTTTTTCTATCGTTAATTTTTTTGCAAGATTGTCTCCACTTTTCTAATGTTAAATAAGGGGTTATTTCACTAGAATAATAACTCATAAATCTCGAACCATCACGACCCCACTCCTTATATGGGGCACCAAATCTATACCTATCCCATTCGTAATTATTAATCCACTTGGTTTCTTTTCTGTCCTTACGTTCAAATTTAGGTTGGTCTAAATTTGTAAAATTTATAAAACAACTCCAAGCCTCTTTCTCTTTAATAATAGCCTCCTGTAATAATATTACCCATAGTGTTTTTAGTCCATGTAATAAACCAACAGGGTCTTTGTGGGTACAAATAGTTTGTAACATGGCTAATATTTTTTCTAATGGTCCATGGTGTAATCTAAAAGTAATGTTTGTTGTTTTTTTAATCTTCGCGATAAAACTTTGGGGTTTAAGAATTTTGTTAGTGTAAACCATATTTTCTATAATTTTGAGACATTTGCTAATTTGGTCCGGTTCCATATTTATTTAATAAAGTAAGTGTCATTTCGTTATACCTTTTAATTGTATATAACGAAATGTTTGGTTTGGAAATTTTCTAGACCTTACCAATGTTTTTTGGTTTCCGCATGGGATAATAACCCAGCTTCTGTCCTAAAACGCTCATTACAAATGGTACAAGAAATAAAATCATCAGTTTTTTTTTTAGGTGTAGTAATATTATGTTTCATTTTTAGATGTAATCTCATACCTGTTTGTGTACCTGTATACCCACAAGCACTACATGCAATATCTTCTTTTATATATAATATCCCATAAAATTTTGGCATTGTTTTAATTTTTATTTGGTTTAAAATATTTTTAAAACAATTTTATACAACAATGTTTTAAAAATGAAATGTTTGGTTTGGGAATCCTTTAAATTTCGGTGTACAACCCTAATTTTATAAACTCCTCCGCTGTAAGCATTTCATTTGGGTCATCTTCTTCAATTTCTATAGACTCCTCAAATGTACATAGCACCTTATCATGCCAATACTTAAAACTGGATTCTTTTGTAATATGTATTATAACTCTTTGTGCTTGTACCTCAACCATAATTTCACCAGGAACATTGTAGGTTTTCTTAGCCGATGGGTTTTTACATTTCCATTCATTGCGTATGGAAAGACCAATGCGAACATGGGACGCCAAGTTGTCTTTGTAAAACTTAACTTGTGGATTTTGTAAAGTATCTACAGTCATTATTTATTAAATTAAATTATTATATTAAATTAATATTATATTAATTCATATAAGACATCATCAACAAATTTGTTACGACTTTCGTAGTGTACAATGTTTATGTAACACTTATATAACAATGTTACGCAACACTTATGTAACAATGTTATGTAACAACATTCCCGAGGCGGGCTGAATAAATGTCGCAATTAGCGGAAATTAGAACACGAGTGCGCATGGTTGTACATGTGGGGTGCACGTGGGGAGCACGTGGGGAGTGCATGTTGGGGAATCGGGTGGTGAAAAATGCTGACGATTGTATTTTTGCTGACGTCAGCATAAAAATGTGCCAGGATCCCACTTTTTTCCCTACTCACGTCATTTCGATGGTTAGCCTTCTTGATCCGTATTTCATTTGCCTTTCTAACTCCTTCCTCAAAGTAATGTCCTGGTTCCAAACCTAGCTCTTTGAGAATATCCTCTGAAGCCTTGGAACCCACATTGAAATGTGCAACAGCATCATAAACACCAAAATCTAGCACATCGGCACCAACAAAAACCCCTTTCGGTACTTTATTCCAAATCATGCCATTCAGCGACTCGTTCTGATTCTGGGTTTTTCCATCAAGACATTTTTCCAACAAATTATCAGTACTGAGTCTAGCATAAATTGGTTTAATCAATGCTAGTATGTTGTCAGGAAGACCTGGTCCTGGTTTATATAAATTTGTATTGTTCGTTTTATCTTGCTTGAATCGACACCAGCTGTCAGGACCATCTGGACAGTGATTGTGGAGATTTCGCTTTCCAGACGAAACACAATGAAAAAGGCTGGCATAAACAGAAGACTTCATGCCAGATAAATTTCCAGAATTACATCTGATTGCAATCCCATAATAATTCTGGAGTTTGTCAATCAGAGAATCTGTGAGCTTCCCCTTCCCACCAAGTCCTTTATTCTCTTTCTTTAGTTTCCTAAGTGCAGTCCCAACCCGCTTTTGGACATGACCAACACATTCTTTCTTCTCCACATGAATATCTTGGTAACAATGTTCAATTTCATTGTATGCTTTGCTGTCACCATCACCAAAATATTCTGTGTACTGCAGCTTACGTGTTTCCTCACTCCGGTTGAATATTCTTTTGATTCCTTCAGTCTCCATTGATGGGGCTGATCCTTTGTAATTTGCCTTACACTTGTGTCTCTCTTGTGAATCAGCTTTCTTTACAGCATCACTTTCATTTTCAATTTTCTGGCACCCATGGCAGACTTTCGTTAAGACTTCAACATCTAAACATTTACCTGTGTCAATTGACAAGGTTGTCACACAACCATTTAAGGATGCATATCCTCGACGTTGCCACGTTCCATCACATGACACACCACACTTGGTTACATCATCAGTATTTCGCTTGCTGCATCTTTCATGGTCTTCATAGCAACAGACTTTGCTGCCTTTGATAAGGCAATATTATTATCTGTGTAGGCTTTGGCATGTAGTGGAGGTGGCATATTCATATGGGCACAAAACCGTTTGATTGAAGCATGTCCTTGGCCGATACTTCTCATTGCATACACAAGCCTCTTGTTTATGTCAAAAGAGTATTGAGCTTTTCTTGATGTGTAGAAGGTATAAACCCAGCCACATCCTTCACAGCGTAAACGAAGATGAGAGGCACTTCCTTTGCGTTCATATGGTTCGTCTTCTAACACGAGACAGGATGAATCCCCACATTCTTTGCAAACCATTTGATGAAAAAGTTCACTAAGAATTTCCATATCACAAAAACGATACCCAGTTATATGTGGCTGATCCTTTTTGACATCTTGCGAATCTTGAGTGCCAATTTTACGAGCTGAAGCGGAGAGGTTTAATTCATCAGTTTCGGTAAAAGTTGATTCCCGAGAATCAGTGCCAGTGGTACTCTCAAGAACACGAGCTTTCTTCGCATCATTTATGTATTTATTGCCACGGAATTTCCGTTTTTTTGGCCTTGAACCTTCTCTTGGCATCGCAAGGAAAGTAGACAATATTTGAATTAAAAGTAGACGATATTTAGGCAGAAATACAAATATAATTCGCAAACTAAAATCAAACTAGCTTTGTCAACAGAAATCTATGGAATTTTGAAACTCCAAAAAACGCCCGCAATTATTGAACGAAATTGTCCAGCGACGATCCTGAATAGAGAACTATATCTACTTCATGTTAGAATACCCAGTTGCCCATATGCCCCCAAAACAAGCGCTTTTCAATGTGAATTTCCAACAATAAACAATCCGTTGCTAAGACCGTTGCTAGGTAAAAATATCTATACCCTTAGGAATGTGCTCTTTTTCTCCGATTTAAAGCAATTTTCATGAACTAAAAACCCATGGAGGTTATTGAGAAGGCTTTAAAGTATATAATTATTGGTTTTCTAAAATTTCATAAATATTTTGAAAACCGTAAAAAATTTGGTATAGGACCCCCTTAACTATTAATTGTGCTAGTGAATAAAGCCTTCCATTTGTCATCTAGGTAAAATCTTAAGGTGGCTCTATAATTTATGAAACATGGTAAATTTACTATTTAGATTAAATCTTTTTGAAGAACAGTTTCTTGTCAGGAAACAAAAATTGTACCACATATATTGAGCAACATTCTAAGAGTCGGAAAGTGTTCACAAAAATTACGTCATTACCGTTGCTGTGGTAACAATTATGTTTCCATTTGGTCAACATTTTAGCTTTTAACACACTTTACTTGAAAAAACGTCTGGTTAGCCCCAATTTTTGTGTCAAACATTTTCATCTAGTACAATAGATAATCTGAACAAGTTTAAAAAATTCTGTATAGAGCAGCATGATTTTAAATATTTTTTGGCTCTACAGAATTATTTTAAACTCGTCCAGTAATCTATTTTTTACGGGAAACGTTTAAAAAATGGGTGAAACCAGGCGAGTTTTAGAGTAAAGTATGTTGAAAGCCAAATTTCAGCCATGTTGAAACGTGATTGTTACCATAGCAACGGCAATGAAGTCATTTTTGTTAACAATTTTCAGCTCTTAAAATGTTTTTTGTTAAATTTTTGTTTGGTTTAGTCAAAAGTGAGTTTTTATGTTTATTCGATATAGAAAAGGGACTCCCCAACAGGGATTTTGCATTTTTATTACAACTGACCCCTCTTTCATGCGAAACATTCATTGTTCTTCTTGACTTACCACATGTTCTTACAGGTTTTACACAGCTTCACACCCAAGGAGACATGCCATTAGTTACCAGAAATCCATTGTCTCTGCTTGCAGTTGTCCCACTGAGCTTAACTGTAGCTACCTCGATCTTGTCATGGCGCCCTAGGTTAAGGACTTACCATCCTATATCAGGGACAGCAAACATGCTCTCCAAATCTTTCATAACCTTCAATTTCATAACACTCAAATTCATTTTCTCCATGGATGTCAAATCCTTGTACACTGTCATTCCCCATCATGATGGATTGAGAGCACTCAAATTATTCTTAGATAAGCACCCCAACCAGGAACCATCTACCACTGTTTTGATCCGTTTGGCTGAAGATCTGTTAGTGCTCACCCTCGCAATTTTTTATTTGATGGTGAGCATTACCAACAAGTAAGTGGTGTGGCCATGGGAACCAAAATGGGTCCCAACAAAGCAGATCTTCGAGCAATACACTGATCCCATACCTGATTACCTTGGTAGTTTTATTGAGGACTGTCTCGGCACAGCATCCTGTTCCTGTGGAGAGTTGGAGAAGTTCATTAACTTTGTTAATAACTTCCACCCAGCACTCCAGTTTATGCGGGAGATCAGTGAGACCAGTGTATCGTTCTTAGATATACTTGTATCTATCAATGGCAATAGACTTACTATCAATGGCACTCAGTGTTTCAGATATGAAAATTCGAGCTCTGTGACCCATTTCTGGCAGTAATGATAGCTGCAAAAGCCAAGAAATGCATCTTGTTTCCCAACTTGGCACCATTCTGTTTAACTCCTATCTGTTTATGCCTGCCATCAGCAGATACTCTACATCGCAACTCTAATATTTTGTTCCTTATTTCTGTCTTTCTTTGCTGCTTCTTATATGATAATATACTTTGTGATGTGATTTCCATATTTTGTTTATAGTTTGTTTTGATTAAATCCATCTGATTGGTTTATTTTTATCACATGATCAGTTTTGTAGTCACTGCAAAAGGACATGTTGATGGATAGAACATTTTAGATTAGTATATTAGTACTGGTCAGTGGAATACTGACTGGAACATAGCTATAGTAACTTTTTCACTTTTTACACATCAGGTAATATTTTATTTTGTATATAATATCGTAATTTTTAATGTCTCTTGTAGTTTTAGGTACACAGGACCCTGCTGAAAAGCACTAGATTAGTGATGTAGGCCGCCTGTTCTAAATAAAGTGATTATTATTATATATTATTTGCCAGCAACCTTCACCATTTTAATAAATCATCATAGACAAAACATTGCTGTCAATATTTTAGAGTTTGGAGTGAGCTTTTGGAATATGGGCGTTACTATTTACAGTACTGTAAAAGAATCTGCCAAAAACATTAAATATACTTATAAATACTGTCATGGCCGACAATTATGGTGAGCCGGACTCTGCATCAACTGGAAATAGAAGCCGTATTTTGGCAGAATATCTAACTAAAATGGTTGAATCTTGCAATGAAAGTTATACGATGGATTAAAGTATTTCAGTAATTGGAGATTGTTTGTCTGAAACGAATATATCCGCTCAAAATTGCAAAATGTTTGAAAGCGTTGTGAGCGAATTGAATTTGAAGTCTGGCGAGGAAGTTATTAAAGACCTTGTTAAACGGTTTAAATTAAAGTGCACCTCACCCCAAATTTTTTTTTGCTTTATCAAATCTTGGCATCATTTCTACTATATCCATGGATTTTTTTTTTAATTTGGTCAAATCGTTCGATTTTTATCGCATTTTGAACTTAGCTTTCGATGGACCTTCGCCATCGTATTTCTAATAAAAAAGAGCCTGGGTCTAGCCCATTTTCTGACGTCACACAAGGTAGTCGGCATTTAGCCTTGATCGGCTTGTGTTCAGTATTTCGGCTTTGCTTGCCTTGAATCAATCGAAGTTTACACTGTTTTCTGTCTATCATGTCCAACCATGAAACAGACTAGTACACAGGATATATATAATTGCTATATATGGACAGAATCAGTTGTAGAAGAGCTATCTAACAATATGCCGCATTAAGTGTATTATTTAGTTTGAGCACTTTGAAAATCCACCTTTCGCACACGTGTAGGCATCTAAAACTACAACTTGTTTACACTATATAGGTCACTGCTATATATACCAAAAAATCGCCGTGGACCGAAAAAAAAATCGCTGTGGACCGAAAGTTTATTTTGACGAGTACCTTGTGTGACGTCACGAAATTTACTCGTTCCAGACTCCTTGTAATGACGGACAAAGTCCATCAAAAAGTGCCTTTTTGCCAACTTTAAACTGCCATAAAAATTGAACGATTTGACCAAATAAATAAAGATTTTCACAGATACACTAGAAATGATGCCAAAAACATTTTTGGGGTGAGGTGCACTTTAAAACAGTTGACACACTTGAGAGATGCCCTATTGGATTTGGGTTGCGAATCTTGGACAGATTGCCCACAGGAAAGCTTGTGAGACGTTTAGCGAGGAAAGGGGAACCGAAAGTTGAAACAAAGTTTGCTACCAACATTGTTGAATTGTTAAAATTCTGGAAGTCAGGTGAGATTACTCAACAATTAAATGATATGTTAAAGGAAATTCTGCAAAATCTAATTCATCTCAGGCTTCAAATGTTGATTTAGCTTTTTGCTGAACCCAAGAGTGAGCTTGTGGCCAAAATTATAGAAAATTGGAAGCAGACAGGATTTTGCAATAGATACTTCTTTTTGGGAAGAAGAACCGGTTACAGAGTTAACATGCTCAGAAGAAGTGGCCACCACGGTTGAGCTTGCCAGACCTGTCATAACTTTGTTCAGGACTGCTGGCATCAGATTGAAGGGGGGAAATGTATACCCCCTTCCAGACCACCCCTTGTCGTAATGGTGATTGTTGTTCTGTAAGTCTCTGATTAGCTGTGCTTGAAGTTGGCGAAAATGGAGAGGAGCTCTCCAGATTGCCGGTAGATGAGACTCGAGTACTCCCAGTAATTGGCTAGTGTGTGAAGAGAGACACGCTCTGCTTTCAACATTTGACGGCAGAGAGCTATAGTTATCTTCACTTTCTCGGAAGGCAGGCTTATCTGCATAGATGTCGAGTTGATTGTGAACCCTAGAAAGGTGAGCAGTCGAGTTGGACTGTAATCGACTTCTCTTTGTGGACTGTAGATCCCAAAGAGGTGAGGAGGTTGATAGCTATTTGAGTGAATTTCATTGTTTCTTGAGCACTGGACCCAATTATTAGCATATTGTCCAGATATAATACCAGGCGAATGCCCTGCTTCCTGAGAAATGCTGCCACTGGCTTTAAAAGTTTGGTAAATACTAGTGGGGCTACGTCCAGCCCGAAAGGGAGAGCTTTGAACTGATAAACCTTGTTGTTCCAAATGAAACATATAAATTCTGTGACTCGGGATTGATTGTTACCGTTAGATAAGCATCTTTTAGATCGAGTTTTGTCATAAAGTCTCCCGGTTTGAGCAAAGACTTTATTGATGACAAATTCTCCATTTGGAAATGTTTGTTTTCCACAAAGCTGTTGAGAGAGCTTAAATCTATTACTGGGTGCATTGTGCCATCTTTCTTGGGGACTAAAAAGAGTCGGCTGTAAAAGCTGTCTTTCGAAAATTTCGTCTGAAATTTGCACCCTTTTCTAGGAGGTTTTGTACCTCTTGATTTAGAACTTGCTCTGACTCCTGAGATGTGTTCATAATAGGCTGTAGTGCCTGATAAGGAGTCTGATAAAACGGAATAACGAAACCTTTACAATAGCTATGACCTCTGGATCTGAAGTTACTGTTTCCCATTGGTTGAGGTAAATTGGTAGTTTTGCCGCGGACCACCTTGGCAGCCGTGAAAAAACCCGACTTTTTTGCCTAAGGAACTTTGATATTTGTTATACTGAGTAGTGGCATTAGCATTGGGCCTAAAATCCTGGTTTTAAGAAATTGTTTCGGAGCATGTTGGCCTAAATTCTTGGCCAATCCTACGGCTAAAACAGCTTCTTTTGAAGCAAGTAGGGGGCCACTTTTTTTTCGTTTGGCAAATCCTGATTAGCCAAATCTATTTTTGACTTGTTTACAGAAGCTGAGAAATAGTGGCGAAGGAGACCAGGAGTTGTTGGCTTAAATAGCTGCATTTGGTGACTTAATAGCCATATTTGTTGGTTTATTAACCGTTTCTGGAGGCTTTATGGCGCTGTTTGCTTCCTCGAGCGAACAAAAATCGTACTCATGGTTTTCCCCCTCGTTTGGGGAAGAATGCAAAGCAGCTTTGAGGAGTTAGTTCCTGGACTCCAAACTAGCGATCCTTGCATTGCAAACCATCATGCCAATTATATCATGTAATTTGTCATGTTTTTCTGAGCCTTTACGTCTTTTAGGTGGCGATGATTCGCGATGAGATTTCCGTGAATGAGAGCATTTGTGGTGGTGACGAGACAACATTTCAGTGACCTACAGTGATGTAGTGTAGTTACACGAAACAAATTTGGCAACTTTAGTCCTAAAAACAACAAAAAAAAACAGAAAAATGCAAGAGCTAAAAAACTTACCTGTTTGTGTCCAAAGCACAAGGTAAAAAAGCCACAGGAGCATTATGGGAACGGATTGCTATAGTGGACGCATCTAGTATTTCCTTTTTTTTCTCAGGCATACCCCCCTGGGGTTGAAATGTGATCCAAAGCACTTATAGGTGAAGTCATACCACTGGTTTTCTCATATATTTCGACCGGAGTTCACAAACTATAATCATGCATGGACAAACTTAAATGTGAAATACAAACACTAAGTGACAAACTTGTACAACAGGATGCTAAAATATGTGAATTAGAATCAAAACTGACCTTCTTACAATGTCGTCTTAAGATCAAACTTGAAAGACTAAGTAGCAAGTATGATGATTACAAACTTGAAATAAATGTGCTAAAAACAAATCTCTGAGTTAGCTAAAGATATTGAAAGTTTAAAGTCTAAAACTATAAAAAAATAATTGTGGCTGCATTGCTCCTGGGGAATTAGAGCAAATAATTATGCGACGTAACAATGGAGTTAACAACCTGGGTACAACAAACACAGTGAGAGGTGATAGCAACACAAATCAAAATATAACAAGACGCTCTAATAAGTGTTATTAGCTGGGACTTTAAAGTAGAGGATTGGAGAATAGAGATAATCCAGAACGACGTGATCGTAGTGCATTATATATGTATAAAATATTTTCGAAATCCCTTGCCACTTGATAATCGCTTATTGTATATCTCTTATTGTGTAACAGGCTGTACAGGTATAGTTATAGTTATATACATGTAGGTTTAGGTCTACGAAACGCAGAGTGCTCGACAACATATGGTTAGAGCAAATTATAGATTTTCGCTTACCCCAAAACTGGTCTGCAACAGGCTGTTTCATCTGTAAAAGAATCATCAGGCAGTGACAAGTATCGAAATAAATGACCACTTATATGCTTCCTGCCGGAGCGTGGGCGTGTATGTGGGAGACAATGTGTGCATGCATGGCTTTGTTTTACGTTGTTTACGCGAAATTTGTTACGATGATGACATCTAGAGAAATTATTTCAGCTTTTTTGTTGAGTAAACAATTCTTGTTTTTTTCTTTAAAAATACAAAATTTTTCTTCTAAACATAAATTGCATCGTTTTGATCCTCCCATGTACGAAACAGAACGTTTTAAAATTTGCCAATTAACACTGAAATATCCTTATTAATCCAAATATATTTCGAAAGTTCCGTGTCATTTGCATGCTTTTTATGCTGAAAAGATTTAGTGTGGTTGGCCAATCGCTCTTTGAATGTGGTTGCAGTCATGCCAATGTAATTTTTGATTGTGTTTGTGTTGCTTACTGTGACTGTTGCTTTGTATACTATGTCCCTAGTCATGCATTGTTTTTGAAGCTGGCAAATGGTGTTTCCTCTACAACTGCAATTGGTAGTGTCCCTCTCCTGTGGCTTGTTATTCTTATATATGCGTGCATTGTGTTTAGTGATTAACGACTTGACATTGTTCATGCAGCTGTAACTTACTTTATTAACTGTATTTCTGTTAAAAATTTTATGTAGCTTGTGGTGCGGTGGAAAATGTTTGTCAATTAGACTAAGGAAATTACGTCCTATGTTTGTGCTAACAGTCTTGCTAAATGGTGGGTTGATTTAAATCTGCTTTTGTGTCTGAATGTTGAAACTATTTCTGATCTTTTGTTCAGTAAAAATTGTGTGTCTTCTTTCATGATACATAGTTTTTCCTCCAAACATAAATTGCATGTTTTTGATCCTCCTGTATATGAAACTGCATGTTTTATGATTGACACGGTGAAATCTTGTGGTGAAATCTTGATGTGGTGAAATCTTGTTTGTTTTCTTTCAATTTCCAAATATATTTATAAACTTATGTCATTTGAGTATTTTTTGTGTTGAAAAGATTTAATGTGGTTATGGTGTCGCTTTTGAAATGTGCTTGCAGTCATGCCAATGTAGTGTTTAGTGTTGCTTGTGTTGCTTGTGGTGACAGTTGCCTTGTATACTGTGTAAGGGGTCGTGCATTGTTTCTGAAGTGAATAGATGCATGTCAGTGTTGACTGCAAGACTAGCTAGCATAGCACAAAGGCCAGTAAATATTGTCGGTGATGGCATTTGATTCTTTCTAGTGTAAGCCACCAACTTTATAGAACAGAAGATTGTCATGCATAAATAAGAGTTGCTGCAATTCAACATTTAATAAACTACCCAGAACATTTCATGGAATATAATACTGATCAATCATGGTTGCAGTATTTACAGAATATGTCACGGCTAGGTACATGGGCAAACCATATTATTATACAGGCAGTTGCTAATACAAACAACTTACGAATTCATATCACAGAAGGTGCACCAAATTGTTCTGAGTCAAAAGTAGTAAAGCTCTGTTTATGCCAAGTCTGGGGGAAACATAAGAGATATCTATATTGGCATCTTGATGAATTGCATTATGTGTCAACTGCGCCTATCTGTTTCTGCACAAATAAATCAGATAACAAGTGATAAACCGAAAGCAAAGTCAAGAAATTTACAATCTAATAAAACTATTTCAAAAGAAACTGCCTCAATGAAAAATTTAGAAAAAAAGGAAAAAATATATGAAAGAAAGAAGGAAGGATAATGAATTAAAAAAAAGAAATTGAAAGAAAAAAGTTGTATGATAAAAACTACAAAAACCCAAATCCTGATAAAGTGAAGGAATCTTCGGCCTAAAGGAACACTTCATTCTGCCTTTAAGATTCCTACAAACAGAGGTTTTTAATTATTGCACACTTGATAGAGACAGATTGAATACAATAAGATCTCACTTACAGAGAATGCAAGTTGTGTTTATTGACGAGATATCTATGGTAGGCAGTGGGATGTTTAATTTTCTTCATTGGAACAAAGGAACATTTGGCGGCCTTAGTATAATAACTGTTGGCGACTTGTTTCAACTTAAACCATTGGATATTTGGATATTTATGGCTATACTGCATTAGCAACAAATCATGGCAACAGTATTTTCAAATGTTTGAATTATCAGAGGTAATGAGACAAAGGGAAGATAAATTTAAATCGTATCAGAGAAGGAAAACATAATGAAGCTGATATTGGAGTTTTAAAAGAAAGAATTTTGAAGCTTAGTCCACAACATCCTGATTATCCAATAAACTCAATCCACTTATTTAGTACTAATATGGCAGTTGATCAAAATAATCATGACATGTGGACAAAATCAGCATTTAAAGTTATTGAAATGGACGGAACAGCTCTATTTCATTTCAAAATAACCAGATTCGTTTCAGCATTCAACAGCTGGCCAACAATCTTCGGAAATACAGTGTCTATCTCAAGAACCAGCAAGAGAAAAACATCAGCAAATGCCAAAAAGCTGACTTTTGTTCAGTCTTTTTGTTCAGAACTTTGGGAAACAATTAATCAAAAAGCCCTATCAGAGAAAGAAAAATAATGTTTTGGATCTCTTCAGGACACTTTGCTTAAAGCTGATTATTTTCAAGGTCTTTGCTTGAATGATTTTGCTTCAACTATTCCATGGCAGAAATACAACTTTATGAAGAATCTTTCTCTCTCATGCAAAGCCATTAAATATACCTACAGCAGTGGTATGGCAAATCTGAGCTTCATTTGGAAGGTTCCAAGCAGTTGCGATGAAGCCACCCTTCTTTCAAGAAACATCCAAATAAGAGAAAACGTATCCCCAGATCTACCCATATTATTGGTAGAAATCGATCTCAACTTTCAGAAAGTCGTTGAGTTAGCTTTGGCTATGGAAAGTGCTTCGAGAAATGTGGGTGATTTGCATATGACAAAAACAAATCATGCAAATTCGGCAAGATCAACGGAGCATGTCGACATGTCAACATATAATTGCCAAAAGAAGGGCCACACGGCGTAGAAATGTAGAAATCGCAAGAATTATCAAGAAAAAAATCATTCGGAAAGGATGAGAGGAAAGAACACAAGCCGGTGAATTCTTTTGTGAAGGAAGAGGAGGGTATACAATGTACCATGTGACCGGGGACAAAAATAAGGCGATTACAATTGACATTGACCTAATTTTGAATCATTGTACATATGTGGAGTTGCGTGAGAAATTGGGACCATTAAAGAAGACGACAGCACTCTTAAGCATGTTTACAGGAGAAAAAATTCTGGTGGTTGGAATTGTGTCTGTCCCTATAAAGTAAGGAGATCAGGAAGCAAATCTGTCAGCTTTAGTTATACGGGGTGACGGACCGAACCTATTTGGTCGCAATTGGCTTAGAGTGATCCGAATTAGTTGGAGTCAAATATTCAAGTACATATTAAACAGAGGTAGGTGATGAATATCATCGTGTCAAAAGACATTTCAAGTCGCAATTTCATTCGCTATTTACTTTAAACTAGATGTCCAAGAGTGGTGTGTTTGACGTTTGTCTAGGCATTGCTATTGTGTGCAGTTGTACTGCAATGTACTTTGGATGTTGCTTGTTAGTTAACATTTGATACATCAATAGTGTATTTTCAGCCTACAATTGTTGAACTGACAGAAGTTTAATCTTCAGTTCCCTTGCCAGCTGTTTTCTAAGACAGCAGAGTAAACTTCAACATGAACATAGAAACATTTTCCTCAAGGCATTCCTGTCTAGCAGCTTGATAAATAATGACAGAGAACTTCTGTATAGTACTGGGACTATTGCATGATACATGTATATTGTACTTCTCATAAAAGGATTTGAATATATTTCTAGGGTTTGTGTGCAGTCACTGATGTTCTTTATCAAGAGATGCCAAGTTTCGTCAACAATAAACTGAATTCTAATAGATCCTCAATATAATATTCTATTCACAAGTACATGAAAATGATGAAATGTAGATTCTTTACCATTAAGCTGTAATATTGCCCAATGCGCTCAGCTTTGTTATGTTACTCTGTGATGCCACACGATTTTACTTGCTAAGGGCAACCTTTTGGGTGTTAATAGGTTAACTAAACAATCTCTCCATGTCTTTTGTTAATCCACTAAGCCGCAATGTGCCTAACATTGTTTTTACTCTGTCTAATGCCAGAAGTAGAAATCACTAACCATAATTTTCTTTAAATGTAAGTAGTAATAGTTTAAGATGTGGGCAAAATGGCTGAAGTTCCCTTGTCACAGGGGATGTTGTTTGCAGGGTATATCTCATTAGCAAGTCTGTGATTATATCTCATTGTTGTCTGTTAAGCGCGACGACCAAAAGCAGTTGGATGGGACACACCTATGGCGGACCTGAAACCATGATTTCAGGTCAAGCATTTGGGGTGGCCTAAAACCTGACTAGGTCAGGCTGGTAGTGTAAATATAATTGCTCCAATACCAATTTCATTGACAGCATAGTCCCTGATATTAGTGTTTCATGTTATAAGCATATAATGGTGCAATGCACAATTGGCACCATGTCAGGCCCCAGTTAGGTACTTCTCAGGTAGAGGTAAATGTCACCCCTTAGACGTGTAAATACAACCTTGGTGCCTGAGGTAGAGTGTATTATTTGTTAATAGTGCTTTGGGCTTTGGCAGTTGTTTTTGGCATTACAAAAGTTTAAAAGTGTGCCACAATGTATCAACTAGATTGCTAAGGCTTTACACAGGTCAATAATAACTAACGGTGAAGCACAAGTCAATAGACACCTCCACCTGTAAAGCACTTCAAAAGATGAAACATGTATATCGCCTTACATTGGCGAAAATTCCACACTAATGCTTTAAAAATTTCCATTCGATTTTTTTAAATGACCCAAATACTGCTGTTATTATTCTTGGTGATTTTAATGTTAACCTAATTGAAAAAAAATATACACTTTATAAATGTTTAAAGACAAAAATACACTTTGTAAATATTTAATCGAGGAAAGCAGTATGTACAGCTTATCAGCGAAATGAGAACCGACTATAAAACACAAATTGATCATATCTAAACTAATATCCCTGAAAGAGTGAAAAATAGTGGTGTTTTAGAGTCATAGTACAGCAATCATAAACCTATTTTTGTATCACCGATTTAATATATAAATTTTGTGACATATGAATGATTAAAACACTTATAATGGAATCTTAACTAAACTATAAAGGTACAGATGAGAATTATTGCAATAACGACATGCTTGTTAATCTTCGAACATGGACAAAATAGCCAGAACATACCACAACATAGAAGCAATTTAGTCACAATATCACTTAAAATGGACCCATGTTAACTAGAAGATCATGGACCCAGAGGGGTAAACGTCTCTACTTATTCTTGGGACAAGAGGGGTTTCCCCACGGTGATCTCAAGAGAATAAAAAGGTGAGATTTTTTATTTTGTGTTATTTCTTGAATTGGTCCGTTTCTTTACCCCAAAGAGCTTGTACCCCAAATCACATGTGTCCTGTTAATACTTGTTTGGTGTGACTGAAAAACTGCACAAATATTAAGTGCGCTGCCGCATTTTGAATCCGCTGGAGTTTCTTTAGCTGGTATGATGGTATGCCATAGAATAAACTATTGCAATAATCAAGCTTAGAAGTTATGAATGCATGGACGAGTGTGTCTCAGTAGCCTGTCTGGAAAGGTAGGGTCTAATCCTTCTAATATTATATAAATAGTAAAAGGTAGCTGAGAATGTCCGTGTAATATGAGCATCCATTGATAGATTTCTATCTAGCCACACCCCTAAGTTCTTGATTGGCGAATCAGAAGGAGAGATATCTTGAGCACCGATAGATATACAGTTGTTGTGTACCTTTTCCAACTGCTGCCTTGTTCCTATTATGAGGAATTCTGTCTTACTATCATTCATTAAAAGTTTGTCCTTAGACATCCAGTTCTTAATATCATTCACACATAATTCCATGCTCCTGACAGCTTCCATATCACCATGTTCTTCATCAGGACTAAAGGAAAGATATAACTGACTGTCGTCAACAAAGCAATGGATGCTAGAGAGATGGCTTCTGATGACATTAAATAGTTCACTAGCATATATTGTGTAAAGGAGGGAACCAAGACATGAGCCCTGTGGCACTCCACAATTTAGGTCTAACTTTTCGGAGACCTACCCATGCACAGAAGCTCGTTGTGATCTGCCTTTAAGGGAAGAAGAGAACCACTTCAAAACAACACCTTCAATAACGAATTTTGGTTGACATACGGTCGAGCAGAATGTCTTGCTAGATTGAATCAAAGGCAGCACTAAGATATCTAGTACTACCAAAAGTGTTACATGTTGCTTATTCATGTTAAGCAAGATATCATTTGTGATTTTAAGTAGTGCGGTCTCAGTGCTATGAATCTTTCTATACGCTGACTGGAGAGGTGGGAATAAATTATTGACTGTCATAGTGAGTTTGATTGGAGGCAGCTTTCTCTGTGAGTTTTGAAATGAATGGAAGATTACTCACTGGTCTTAGATTTTTGAAGATGAAGTCAACAACTTTTTTTCAGCTACGAGAGGACCAACACTTCTTTCCAGTCATCGGGAAAATGGCTCATTTGCAGAGAGGTATTGATGATCTTTGTGATAACAGGTAGGAGACAGCCACAGTCACTAACAAGTTTAGATGGCATAGGATCGAGTGAACAGGTCTTTCATGATGAGCTCTTAATCAACGCTGAAACATCCTCTTCTGTCAGCATCCTAAAGTTGGAAAGAGCGGCACATCTTTCGCAGTAACTGCGGCAGTAGTTGAAGCCTCACCTAAACTGAATCCAAACTACTGTCAAGCTGTGCTCGGATATTAGCAATCTTCCAGTAAAAGAATTTGCCAATGTTATTAGCACATAAGGTGCTGTTTGGAACAGGTGGGAGTTAACAAGATTTTTATTGATTTAGTAACTTCATGGTGGTATTAAAGAGCTTTTTCTGATCTCCACTATGAGCATCGATGAAGTTCGGAATGGAACTCTCGGCACACTTTATTCATCAGTCGAGTCAGAACATTTCTTCTGTACTTGAAACTAGCAAGGTCAGAGGCCAACCTCAACCCTCTCCACTTTCTCTCAGCTTTCCTGTGTTTCCGCTTAGCCTCTTTTATTTCCTCATTGAACCAAGGTACACAGGGACATTCCACAATGACTTTAGTTTTCAAGGGAGCATGTTTATCTAAAACAGACTTTAAAGTAGAATTATAGCACACTAGCCCACCGATATCATCAGGAGGAGATTGACAGAGTCTGGAGTCAACAAGATCTTGATTAAATAACATCATGTCAATAGATTTAATCCGTCTATAACTCACGTTCTTGGCGGACAGTGATGGCTTGTCCGAACAAAGACTGCAGATAATTGCTGTCTGCAGAGAACTGAAGAGTGCAGAGAACTGAAGAGTGCAGAGAATCCGCAATATCCCTCACTGTCCTCGTTCTAAACTACGTCACAAGACACTATATCCCTCCTTTACATCAATTAGTGTCACTGAACGTTCTAACATTTTTAAACACAACTTGTCTTCAAATTGTCCACTAGTTTTATATAAGAAAATCCCTTAATGTCAATGTCAATGTCATATGTCAATGTCAAGTTCAATCAACACTGTCCGTAATAATGCCGTGGCTTCCTTGCTCTTTTTGGTTTTTCTGCTTCATTTTATTTCTGTTCGCAATGATATGTTGTTCATCACCATTAGTAGTAGGAAAAGGCCGATTCTGGCTCTATATTTTCAAAAAATCTCTGGCTCATTTCCCAACCATGCGCACACATGACGCCACAACTTAGTGGGAATTTACCCACTTTGTGGGAATTCCCCGCGCTGCATGTTTAAAAAAATTTCTGGCTCATTTCACCTCATGACGTCACACATTCCACACATTTAAAAAATTATTTTTTTTGAATAATATTATTTATTTTTTTTAATATATTTTTATTTTATTCTTTTATAAAATGATGTTGGTTTAAAAACAACACTACATACTACAAAAAGTATGAGTAACACAAATAGTGTAAGTAACTAAGGAGATGAAAACGTTTGGGGCTAAAAAGATAATGATTAAAAAGGGAGGCAAACCATTAGAGTTAACCTTTAATAATTGCTCCACATTTGGCGTTCAAAAGAATGATAAATTTAAACCCATTAGTTACTCACTCCCATTAATTTTAGATGAAGAGCTCATTGATGATCTCACAAACATAATCACAGAGTGTGAGACACACACTGGGGAGGAGGGTATCGCGATATGTTTTTACACAGACTGAGACTCGCCAATATTATACACAAAAACCATCCCACATATATCAAGGTTTTACAATAAGGCTGGGGAGAGAGTTGCGTTCATAAAATATATGGATAAGCCTAACAATGTTAATGTAACTATATTAATTGATAGTGTCTTTGTGAACAAAGATGGAGAGATGTATCTCCAAGTGAAGGCTAAGAAAGTAGACTTTTTAGAATAATAGTTTTATTACCATAAGACTTTTAATAATATTATTTTTTAATATTATTTTATAAAAAACTTTTATAATATTATTTTGTATAAAACTCGCAAAACTGTGTCCTCAACCTCATCCTTTTTTTGACACAAAGATATGTGCACCAACAGTCAGCCCACCACTGAGTATCCCAACGAGTGGAATATAAGGTTGTATGTATCTCATTATTTCAATAACATCCTCCCTCAGCAACGGATCCTCTTTAAGGTCATCCTCCAACATCTTTACATCTTTGACAACACCTGTCCCACCAAGGAGTGCAGAGAACTTACTCAAAAACAAGTCACACAAAAACATGCCCTCTAACGTTTCATAGTTTCGTACTCCTCATATAATTTATCCACCCCCTTCTCCGTCAGCTTTTCCACATACTTCTCCGTCTTTTTTATATCACCATTTCGTACGGCACCAATGAGTGCCTCACGTTTGTTAATCTTCAAACCTCACATTTGTAGGGATATCTCCCATCAATAAAAACTCATCGACCATCTCTGTCATAACTTTATTATAGGGTGATATGTTTTATAAAAAACGTTTATAATATTATTTTATACTTTCAGTTCATAACCAAATGGGTGGGATAGACTAATATCCAAATAACAATATTTTATATTTTTGAGTGACTTAACAATCTGATCAGTCTCGTTCTTACCAACACCGTACAAATACATACCGGCGTATAAGATACTATGAGGACCTGAGTGTATAGTATGTGTCGCAAAGCCTTACGAGGACTGATGTATAAAGTACTCACAAACCTACTTACGAGGACTACGCAGGATGTAAACATTGGGGGGTCTTGATAGATTTTTAGAATTGCTAAGCAAAATTGCAAAACTAGTGAAACTGCGTAAGGCAAAAGAAACGCTTGCCTAATTTGGCTTGCACTGAATAAAAAACATGTGTTTCGAACACTTTCGAACCAGTGTTGTGCAAAGGTAGTCCGGATATAATGTGTTAACACTACGCGCCTGCAGGCAATGATTTTAATAAAGATCACTAGCTTTCAAAGCGAAAATATTACACCTGAAACGATAGAAAACAATCTAACCGCTACGATAAACATTCTATGAACGCATATGCACCGTTGGTTTTTGCTGCGCTTTTAAATAAAATTAAAGCAATAAATAAGTAGAAAGGAATAGAAATCCAGTGCAGGAAACTTTGTAAACGCATTAAGAATCGGATATGTTAATTGCTAAGCCTGTGTCAAACACTTCAACAGACGGAGATATGGGAACTTATAAAAACTATTGTATTCCTAGCCAGAATAATTATTAGCCGTTAACTACATGCATATCAAGCATTTTGATAACTGGTATTGTTTGTTATCTTATGAACTGGTATTGTTTGTTATCTTACGAAGATCTCTGTGTGGTTATATAAATGAATGTAATCGGTAATCAAACATTAGAAAGTAGCGAACTAATAGAAGGCAATACTAATCATTTCAGTAGCGCAGGCTGATCGTGAGAAACAGTCCAGCAATGAACATCCACAGCAAATTATAATCTGATAATTGGATTTTGCAGAGCGCAAATTAACTATGTCAAGATCAATTGTTTTCTGCCTTCGGCATGGTCTTTGGACTACAAAGCTTATGGATTTTGTCAGCTTGCCAGAAAGCGATTTCCTGGGTTATTCATGATTTCCATGTGGTCGGTTTGTGCGACTGGACAGTATTTATTGAAAGAGGAAAAATGGAACTTTCCAATATCGAAAGAGGTGCCGAGGAACAGGTCAGTTAAAATTTTGTTACTCTTACATAATATACATTTTTAGAATGACTGTTACTGGTTATAGGATTTCACTCGGCCTCGGGTAATTAATCTAATGTGTTGATTATTCTTCGACAGTTCATTTGATTTTGGTATGAAAGAGCACATGAATTTGATTAATTGAAAATTGCGTTGTAGATCAATAAGTCCTGATAGCTGGATAATGCCCAATTTCTTGCTTGAATTTAAACCGCAAGACTATGACAATTTAATCGACTAGATATTACACAAAGTTATCAAATATCGCTGCCTCTCGCCTTGTGCGCATATCAATAAAACGAGGTCACGAGGAAAATTATGTATCAATACTGGAATTGTAGAAAATAAAAAGGCCAACATTATAAAACGAACAATGATTTGTAGATTAAAACGAAAGCAAGGCAACAAATCAACGACGATTTTAAACACGTCAACTCGATCTTTTGAGTTTTGGCAAATAGTTAAAACCAGGTTCACAAAATGACACTACAAGTAATTAATTATAAGCAATTTTTTTGCATTCTGATAATTTACCTTATCACCACTAAACAGTTTTATTGTTCTACTCTCGTTACAACGGACACCTTGAACGTATTTTTCTCTGGACACAATATAAAAGTAAATGACGTTTTAATTTATGCAGTGACATATTTATCAGCGAAAGTACTTTGAAGATTCCGTGCGTCATCATTTCTGTCGACAAAACTGACAAACAGAAAAATATTTACACTACTTTCGAGGCTGTATCACACTGGAGTAAATAGATTGTAGTGACATTTTACAACCTAAAATTGGGACTAAAAGTCCGCTATTGCGGACTCTCGCTATTACGGACACTAAATACCGGTCCCCAGGGTGTCCGCTATATAACCAGCGTTGACTGTACAGGGGGTCTAAGAAATTTTGAAATCTAAGAGTCTCTTTAAATGCCATTTCCTGCATTTTAGGGGGAAAATGTACAGAATTCTACAGAAAAACACGTCATAAAATACTTAAAAAACAAGACTTTCTCGTATTGAATACCCTTTATTAATTTAGTTAGTTAGATGGTTATCTGTGATGAAAGTGGGAAAACCCCCAAATTCTTAAAAACTTACACTCGAAAAGTTCCTGGTTTAGCTAAAAATAACCCTATTTGGGTTAAATTTCATTGATAATTTAACCAGGTTGATTATTGATCAGGTGGATTTATATTTCCACCTATATCTTCTGGCAAGTAACCAGGTTAAATTTGCCAGGTATTTATTTACCTAATGCGAAAAGATTTTGATATATTTTAAACTTTTAGTTGAATGTGTGAACCCTGATGTTACCCAACATATATATACCCCATCTCTCAACACCCAATCGCCTCAACCGACTTCGCTTAATAAACTCTATTTAACTCACGAACACTCTAACTAGCTTACAAACTAACTGCCTAACAAACTAACCAACTAACTTGTATTTAAACACGACTATTTAAAGCTTATTTGGCTTGTGCAGTGACGTCACAACTCAAAATTGTGTGTCTTCCGGTTTTTGGGCACATAGTAATCACATATCATATGTGATTACTCTGTGTTTTGGGGGAGCAAATTCCACCATTTTCATTGGATAAATTCAAACTAAATCAAATTCAACATGGCTGACAATTGTTGACATCAATATGTACGCAAACGTTCCTGAATAACTCGATTTCTAGACATGCTAAAGCAACATACTACACACCAAAATACTCATCGTTGTTCAAGGATTCTAGAAAGGTATAGATTATCTTAGAACTCTCTGTATTTTGCAATATATAAACGAAAACGGCACTTCGATGATATCCACGATATGCCCCCAAATTGCCGTTTAGCTTTAACTGTCATGTACATTACACTTGAGACCTAGGTGTTAATTCAGGTGGAAAACCGGAGAAACACAGGGAAGACCAACTAACCCCAAACAGGCCCAAGCTCGAAAACAAGGCCATTCCCAGATGGCCACCCATCCGAGTACTAAACCAGTCCAAATGTGCTTAACTATAGGTAACAGGCAACATGGTAACCACATGCACTCCCTCGATATCGCTTGATATGCTATTACGTTAAAGAAGTTAAAGTCCTTGTTTGTTTTAATTTCAGCAACGACCTTGTTGCCGTATATGTCTGGATGACGACGACAATACAATTGCAGCTTGTATGTGCACAGGCACATCAGGCTATATACACCATGAGTGCTTAGTTGAGTGGGTTAGAACGTCTGGCCATACAAACTGCGAGATTTGCGGCCATGAATTTGACATGGAGGTCAAATTAAAATCTTTTCGAGAGGTACGCAAATCATTTACCTAGGGGATTTACTCCAATAAAACATTATTATTATTATTATTAACTTAATAATATAGATGAAAAAATTACTCAATTCTGATTGGCTAAGAGCAGTGCAATTATTTTTGTAATTGCACATGTGTGCAATTACAGCAGTGCAAATTAACAAAACAAGAGCAGAGCCTGGAAACGAGGCAAGAAAAATCAACATGGCAGCGGATATTAGCACTGTAAATTTTCACTATTTGACGACTTTCTACACTTGCAATGGAAAATCGTACGTGAATACAACAATTTAAGTTCAAGGAGAATATAGACTGAAAAAGTTTGCTAACAAGCAACGAAAACAATGCTTAAACGGCGTAGGTGAGTGCACAAGTATTATCAAAGCGTGTAATTTTTTCATGTATATTATTAATAAGTAATATTATGGTTTCTCGTGAAATTTGGAAAAACAAACACTCATGAGTTTTCAAAGACACCAAATTGCCAAATTGAAAAACTCACTCGTGCATGTTTTTTCCAAATTGCACTCGAAACCATACTATTACCTATACATACAATACGGTTGGAGAGGTGAGTCAAAGAGTCTAAATCTTACTGAAATGTTTCTACATTAAAGTTTTTAAGGTCACGAAATTCAATTATTTTGTCATGTCCTTTCAATTTGGGGATTTACGAATTCTGTACACTAAGTAGTGATCACTAATAGTTATTTTAGACACACCGGCAGAAACAATATTTTCCGGTTTATTGGTATAGAAATGATCAATTAACGTCTGAGTATCCCTAGTTTCTCTAGTCGGCTCACTAACGTTTTGAGTATATTTAACAGTTATTCTACGAACTCGAGTCGTATATGAGCTGATAGCCGACGAGGCGTGATAGCGCCGAGTCGGCTATCAGTCATATACGACGAGAGTGAGTATTATATACACAAGCTCTGGATATGAACAGAACATTTTGGCGTACTTTTTTCAACTAAAAATTGAATTTCCTCTTCATTTAATTGTCCAAATCTGCCAGCCATTTTTCTACTTTTCTCTACTAGCAGGATATGAGCTAATATCCTGCTAGTATAGAGAACCAATCAGATTGCAGTATACCTCATATCCAGAGCTTGTGTATAATGATAGATATTTGTAAGGAATTTCAAGTCATTCGTACTGACATCACTTGAGTCATTAATCATCAAGTCACAATTTATATCACCAATTATTAATATAGCAATTGTCAAAGTTCAATTTTCCTGTTTGCCGATTGGACAAAACCGTATATCACGTGCCGGTCCAGAAAACATCATGTCCACTGCATGCTTGCAACCGGTCCACAATGAAACAATTATTGACCGGTCCATAATAAACCGTAAGTGAGGCGCGAGCTGTTCCCGTCTACCAGTCGGTTTGCAAGTCGTTCAGAAGAAGATAATATTCTATTATTAAGAGATAAAGACGGAATATCGTGGCCCCTCGACCTCCGTTGTTTCCCTCGGCTTCGGCAAGTGATAATTATGAGACTTTCCTTGTCCCCAATGTCAATCAATTTCAAAAGTTTCTCAAATTCTCTAAAGACATCGATCAGAGAGTTAGGTGGCCTATACCATGTGGTTATAAGAAACGGTTTGACTTTATTTTAAATTATCAATGGTTAAGGTTTCGATAATATCACTATTTAGATCTAGTCCCTTGTTAGTATATAATAGTATATAATAGTATTTCTTATGTAAAATCGAACACCCCACCATACCTATTTCTATTTTTTTGCCATGCATGTGTACCCTCAATAGAAACTAGATCAACTGGATAGTCGGGGTTAAACGTCGGGGTTAAACGTTGGGGTTAAAAGAAGTCGGGGTTAAACTGATACAATCAAGACTATATATTATAAGGCTATATAAGGTTTCAGCCAAATATATGTTTCAGATTCTTTTGCCAGCTTATTAAATTGTGCCTTTGGATACAGTCGGTGGCTGTTGGTGGTCAAAGTAAAATTAAAGATTAAAAGCACTATTCAAATGAATTTTGGGGAGCATTTCTCAACTAGTCACCGTATATGCTGCATTAACGTAGCCACAATCATTAAAGATAAAAACGTACTTAGAAATAATTACATTACTTATGAGTTTTCGGTAAATGTAGTTTAACAAAGCGAGTCTGCCAGTACGATGAAAACACCGATGCACTAATCAAGTGTAACACCCATTGGTTTTACTGGGCTTTGCAGGGAAATACAGAGTTTGAAAATACCCAACTTGAAGAGGGTACATTTTGGATTAATCAGTTATTAGGTTCAGACCTCATACAAATTATTTTCTTATTCACAGTGGAAAATGGTAAAGTTGTCTTTTAAAGAATATTTAACAATTTTTGGAGGAGGAATGTTCTTGCTCATCGCCGTGTATTTGTCATTGAAAATGGGACAAATCACCAAGGACGAGTCGATTGCACCACTATGGGCGTTGATTATAATTTGCATTTTCTGGTTTTTTTGTTTGGGGGCTATTTATTATAAATATTTTGTAATTGCACTTAGAATTGTTAGAAGCACAATTCTAGCACGTCGTAATAAACAGCAGAAGCAAGGCAATAACTTTAAAGAGCACCGTTGTATATATAACGTCTGTATAGTATGCACTGAAAAATGTTCCTATGCACAAATTGTATAGCATCCACTAGTTTGTCGCACTAGCATCGCACTCCCATGGCGGGAAATGGTGGCCATCATGAGATGGAGCTTATCCTATATCGAAAATTGTAGCGAGGTCCATACAGTTCCATTATTCAGAAGAAAAGAGACCAACTAATTCCTGCAAAAGGAGATATAAGGTTCATTCGAAAATCGGAAAATACTCAAATTTTGAGGTAAAAATCGCAACAACGAAAAATCATTAGGGAAGATAGTTTATTACTGTAGTCGAATCAGATTTGCAATGGAAAGATTACTCATATTTAAATTTTGTCGTATATACCTCTAAAAAGGACTAAATTTTAAAAGAGCTGCAATGATTTTAAAGATATTTTAATGAAGGTTTTTTTGCACAATCTGTATCGGATAGAACAAATAACGCAACAGACCCTTCCCGAATTTGTTGGCTGGCAGTGAAAACTGCTTATGTACAATGGATTATATTGTCCGCCTCGATTTCAAGCCTCGTATTAGGCGCATGCGTGTTCATTAACCGAGACAATGAGTCAGCTAACTTATTTTTGACACCTGGAATGTGTTTGGCCTTGAATAAAATGTTGCGTTTTAAACAGATAAGGACCATCTTCCGGACAAAAAACATTAGGGTCTTATCCCGGCAGGTTTGTTTGTTAATAACTGAAACCAGAGCTTCGTTATCAGTGAAAAATAAAATGGACTGGTTTTGCATATGTTGACCCCAAAGGTAGAGACTTAGCACGATGGGATAGAATTCCAATACCGCAATATTGTAGGTTAACCAATTGTTAGGCCACGCCCCATAGCACCAGTGATTGCCGAAAATAGCCCCAAAACCCAAGCTACCAGCTGCATCCGTATAAAGATTTAACTGGGGTGAAGTATTCCAATTATCATCTAAGAAAAAAAAATTTCCATTAAAATCCACTAAAAATTGTTTCCAAACATCAAGATCTGCTTTAACTTCTTTATTCAGGCGAACAAAATGGTGGGGAGCATGCAAACCTATTGTAAGGTCAATGAGATGGAGTAGGAATGCTCGACCTGGTGAAACTACAGCACATGCAAAATTGAGCAACCCACAAAGTGATTGCACCTCTTTAAGTGTGACCTTTTTACGACGCAAAAATTCTGAAATTAAATTAGTAGCTTTCTCTAATTTATCCAAGGGGAGGCGAGCTTCCATTTCAATGGTGTCAAGCTCGATGCCTGCAAATGAAAGAGTGGTAGATGGGCCTACTGTTTTATCTGGTGCCATGGGGATGCCCAAATAATCACATACTTTAAGAAACAGTTCGAGCTGCTTCTTACACAGCTGATGAAGGGATGCCACAATTAAGAAATCATCCAACAGATGAAGGATCCAATCTATGAGCAATTTTCTTCTGGCAATCCATTCAACAGCTGTGCTAAAAGCCTCAAAAGTTTTGCAAGAGCTAGAACAACCCATAGGCATACACCGGTCATAATAGTATACACCTTTCCATTTTATTCCAAGAAGTCTGTCTTGGCAAGGAAACAGCCACGACCGGCCTTCTTAATTAATTGTATAGCATGAGCAATAGTAGCATAACTAACAGTTGTGTTTTCTGATGAAATACCCTCATTAACAGACGTACCTTTTGGAAAAGAAAGGTGGTGAATTAAACGAAATTCACCAGGAGTCTTTTTTGGTACAACCCCCAAAGGGGAAATCCGAAAATTGGAGAACGGTGGTGCAGAAAAAGGACCGGCCAGCCTATGGGCATCTAACTCTTTAGCTAGCTTTTTGTCAACAACATCTGCATGATCGATACATGATGATAAATTATTAGCTTCAAAGGACTGTTTAAGTCCTTCAAAGTGTAAAGAAAACCCAAACTTGAACCCAGACATTAAATAGTTAAATTTGTCAAGTGGATAACCATCTAAGAAAACTGCAAACCGATTATATCTTATTGGGGTTGGCAGGGGAGACACCGGAAGCTGGGGACATTTTGGCATTTAGTTGGAATTGGCGAAAATTACTTTGGGGACGAAAATTACATTGGAATCCTCTATGGTTCCCTTCACATTTAAAACATGAATGTTTGTGATCACATCCATCACAGTCACCTCCTTTATGGTACTTAAAACAAAAACAGCGAGGGACATGCTGAGACATACCATTGGAATTAGACGAGTGCCCCCGGTCATTAGACAAGGATGGTGATTTCTTGTGTTGAACAGGCTGGGAACGAAGCCATAGTTCCCAATGAATTTCACCCCATTGTAACAACTGCTTATGGCTTTGCTTCAGAAAACGGAAATTCTCATCATAAAAACCCCAATTGTGTCCCCTAGATGCCAGGTCCCTAACAATATCACCATACTTCATGAGGGCAGGGGCCTCAGAAGGATATTTGCTGGTGTAAACCCCTACAAAGATATGAAAGGCCTGCAACCATGTCTCAAACGAATTAATTTTACGTGTTTTAACACTAGGCTCCAAAAATAAGGACGGAGCATCTCGATTGGACGTTGAAACACTGATTTTGAAACACTCTTCAGCAGCAGAACTGGACAATAAAGAGCTAAGCTCGATGTATTCATCGTTCCAAATTTTTTATTTCAACTTGTCTGAAACACGGGCATCAAGAGGGAGACTGGAAGACCTGAATAATAAACCAGGGGTGCTCCCAGTTAAAGGCAAACTCTCACCTGCAATGACTGCATGAGCACCTTGGATGCCACTTTGGACCAAGGACATGATGGCCGGTTGGCCAATAACCCCGGGCAGTGGTGGACCTGGCTGTTGTAAAGGCATAACTGGAAGACTGGTTGGCTGTATTGTTGGCACGATTGGTGGTTGAACAACTGGTATGGCTGACTGCTCTACTGGCACTGGCTGGACAGGCACTGGCTGGATGACTGGCACTGGCTGGACGACTGGTACTGGCTGGAAATAGAGGTGAGGCATAAATATTTTCCTTTGGTTAAACGTGTTACGCTTTTCTAAGAAAATCCACAGAAACCAGAAGAGTACAACTTGTGTTCAAAAATTACCTTATCATCACATCAAATATAGCAATTTCTTGCAAGTAATTTTCGCTTCTTTACTTAACATAAATCAATGTTGAAATCAAACATTAAGGCATTTCAGAAAGAGACGGATGCAGGTAGTGAAACCATTTATATACACAGCAATATTAGAACAATTCTTATCATATTCTGCATGTTAATATGGCTAACTATGATGGGCGATAAACTGAATTACACATCTTTGAGGAAGACACACCTGCAATGCATACGTGCATATATGAAAATATATATTGAGCTTTTCAAAACAAGGTTTATAGTTTATACATAAATCCTTTTATTTAGAAAAGGTGATTTTGTCAACAAGTTAAATCTAACGCCATGCACTGCCATATCAATGTATATACAGTTATATCCTACTGCAAATCAGCCTGAAATGGACCTGCAATATCTTTAGGAAAGTTTAAGTCCTTAAAAATAAAATACTGTACAATACTTGTTGATCTCTGAAAATATAACTTTCCCAACGATGAGATAACACTTGGTCTTCTCCAACAAGAGCACAGGGACATTTCCGGACCGTTTGGAGCACCAAACTTCAGGGTCTTCATGGTCCTTACAAATAAATGAAATACATGTATATAAGATACAGTACAACATATGACACATGTTTATTACTTATATAACAATATAAGCTTGGTTAATTTAACTATCATGCAGAAACAAAACTAAACAGTTTACAGGTTTGATAAATACATTCATTTGATATTCATTGGTAGGTTTTACCAATTATGTTATCTTCATGATGCCGTTATCGTGTTCTTAAAAAAGCGTCGGAATTATTAGCAGTTTACTGCAAGAACTAACCAGGAAAAATTGCTTACCATTAAGTCCAAGGGTTTTCCATTTTGCTTAATGGGTTTATGATAAATGCGAGGCTGTCTATAATTACCTACGGATGCCTGAGAGTTAATTCCCTTCACAATAAAAATCAATATAGAGGCAATTTGACGACTATTACAATTCGTTTGCTTTTTCGCCCCAAAAATCGCATGTAAGTTCTGCAAAACATTGACAATATTACTGATTCAATATTTACCCATATGGATCCAGCAGTTACTGTCCTATACAAACAGACATGTTCGATAAATTGTACACTCTGTATGGAATAAATTACACAAGGAACTCTTTCCTTACCCCTGCATTTTCATCGACTAAATAATTAATCAGTATGTTCAAACAATAAACTTACTTGCCTTTGGGCTTTTTGGCTGGCTCATTCCTTTACTAATCCCATAATATATCAATGTCTCAATTTTTTCAGCCAATCGTTGAAGACAATCTTTCTTAAATTCTTCCCTATCTCCCCAACCTCCAATTCCCAAGACTCTTCTGGCTTAATCAATGATATGTTAATTTAGGTAACATTACCTACGTTATTTCACTCGATTGAATAATAATTGAAGGGTTTTGTAGATGGAAAATTATTGAGTGTGAATTATATAAATTTATTAGACCTAACCAGGAACAGGTGCGAAAAATGCAACTATAGGTCCCTGGCAGGAATCGAACTGCGGCCCTGCGATTCCGGTGCAGCACTCCAACCAACTGAGCTACAGAGTCCAGTTGCTGAGCTCTAACCACAAGTTAATATATATATGCTAGGGTACTGCTATGTTAAGTTGTGGGTAACTATCAAGATTTTGTTGGCATCTCACTCGATTGAATAATAGAAGGGTTTTGTAGATGGAAAATTATTGAGTGTAAATTATATACATTTGAAAATAGGTACGCAAATGCGTACATGCGTCTACGTTTAGTGCATGTCACGCTGATGTCAGCATGTAGTGATGTAGTCGGTGGTCGTAACAAGCCTAAGTTTCATTGTTTGAATTGCTCTCAGTTAGTATAAACTGCACAAAGCTCGGTAAAAGTGAAAACATATTGGATACTATGAAAATTTCGACAGCTAAAAATATTATAAAATCATGACTCTTTTGCTTTCTGGAAAACCTTGCCCAGAAACCTTGTTTTTTTTTAGACACTGATCCAAGAGCATAAATGAAAGATCATACTCTGATCGAGTAGTTATTTTGTAGTTATAGCAATAGCCAAGTAGGGTATTAATTACGTTTTGTTTCTTTAATTAATAGCTTTGTAGTTTGATTGAGTATTTTGAGTTTGATTGAGTATTTTGAGTCTGATTGATTTTGAGTCTGATTGAGTATTTTGGGTTTGAGTATTTGAACAAGTAAATCGAAGTTTCCCTTGTGTTTTATTTCTGCTTTATTATAATAATCTATGCTGTTTATGGTATCAATTTAAAGGGCCCACAGTAATGGCAAAGTTAAATAAATAAATAAAAACAAATAGAAAGGTGTAATTAGCTTATATTGAAATAGCTGAACCATGCACATAAAATTATCGAAGACCACGCTACAAGAACAAGAAACGCAACATATATAGCAACTAACTATTTTAAATATTTATTAGTCATGACTCATGACTATGAAGAAAACAGATCACATCGTTTATAAGTTGGTTCGTCATCTCGACTACCAGTTGTCGGCAAGCCCTGTGACGTCGCAAAACGTCATAGAAAAGTTAGATAACATAGCGCTTAAGACGTAGACGCAAAAATGCAATTATAGGTTCCTGGCAGGAATCGAACCTGCGGCCTTGCAATTCCGATGCAGCGCTCCAACCAATGAGCTACAGATTCCAGTTGTTGAGCTCCAACCACAAGTTAATGTATATATACTAGGTTACTGCCATGTTAAGTTGTGGGTAAATATCTAGATTTTGTTGGCTCACTCAATCGGGTGTATTTATGAATTATGTATCCTGTCCCAAAACGTAGTAAACCCATGGTGATATACTGATAATCTTTCATCTCATCTGATGACTGGTAGAAATCGCCTAGTTGTGGGGTTGATTTGTCTTTGATCCTGTTTTCTCGCGTAATATATAGCTATTATAGCTGCGGCGGTCCCAACTATATAAAAAACATAGCAATAGTTACTGTCGATGCAATTTAAGTGTTGATAAAATATTGCATCAATTCTTTTCCTCAAGTTGATCAATACATTTGCTCTAAAATTGCTCAACTTCCTGTTTACTAGCATACTGGTCAATCAATCACTGAAATGAGACGCCATTGGTCGATTCACACACACAGGAAGTTGAGCAAATGTATTGATCAACTTGAGGAAAAGAATTGATGCAATATTTTATCAACACTTCCATTGCATCGACAGTAAATATTGGGGGTAATCTTCAACTTTTGGATTGATTTTCAGCGTCAATTTTCTCACACATCTTTCGCTCCCAGCCTCTTTTGAGATCTGCGCCAACCGCTTCCCTGCCTCAACTCTGCGTGGATCTTTTTCCTTTTTGACTGTTGTAATCTTAATTTCCTCACTCATATAGTAGTATTGGTTCTATGTCTAGACTAATAGGTAACTCGTAGATAACTCATAGATAACTTATGGAAACCTTTCCCATGGGCTCTTAGTGTGTTAATGTTAATAAATCTTTTACTGCACAAGTCACAGAGTAATCTGCTATGTGCCATGTATTCACTTATTTCCCTAGTAATAAGGTCGTAGTCATTACCAACCATAGTTTTGTAATCTATATGTTTGAAGTGGTCGATCATCCTAGCTTGGTCTTTGGATAGTATTCCAGTGTTTTTTTGGTGTTTTAAATTCAATTGCGAAGCCAATATAGTGTTTACTAATAACACATGGCCAGTTTATGGTAGTGCTCGTAGAGAACCTTGAGTTTATTCCTCTTGTCCTCGGATAGACTAGCTGATATATGATTAAATTGTATTGCGCTCTTTCTGTTTGGCATTATTATGGAAGATATTTCCATTGCAAGTCATATAGTTTTTTCACTATAGTATATTCATTACCAGTTGCTACGTTGGATTTGACTCCTACATTGAAGAAACGGATATTGGACCAAGATTGTATAATCGCATCTGTGATTGCGCAACCGTCTGTGATTGCGTATCTACTAAGTCTACTTAAGTTTGCGGTGTGTATAGCTATCTTTGTCACTACATTATCTAACGTAACATACTGAAGCTCAAACTCTAGTTGTAAGTCATATTTCACTGTGTCTGAGTCAATAAAAATACTGTCTATGTAGAGAGTAGTGTCAATATTTGGTATATACGAGAAAGCAGCGGTTGGAATCCCAGTCCTGTCTTTATTGGGATATTTGAAAGTGGTAGTAAAGTTAACACAGCTCCATTCTCTACAATACATCATTCTAAGTCTCTTACTTAAGAAGTTTGACTCCACCCATTTTTTATTCACCACCTCTTTTTCATTAATAGGGTCTGGAAAATTTAGTATACTATTGTCGCCCATGTCTAGCGCTCCAACCGCTATCTTTGTTCTGGGATCCACTTCAAAGAACTTTTTAGCTGACTGATCTAGTTGCGCCTTATTGATCACATCTAGTGGATCAGTACCTGGGGCAATGTACTTAATCTAGAAACTTTTAAGAACGAACTTTTTAACTATTTTTTAAATATGTATAATGATATTGATTCTTTTACAATATCTTTACTTTTTAACTTATAAACTCATAGTATTATCATGATTACATGTTGTATACCGGTAGTATTTTTAAATTGTATGTCATATAGTTATAGTATAAGAGGGCCACTCGTTAGTCAGTTGATATACTGTTCAGTGTTTACCCTCGTTAAATAAAGTTGATTGATTGATTGAATCTGATTGCCTCCCATATTTAATGTCCCACTCATTTGCCCATCAGAAAGGTTGAGCTTTTAATCAGTTCCTTCATAACCATAAAACATTATACTATAGAAGATATTGCATATGCTGTCAGACCGGAGAAGATAAATAATAAAAATAATGGTGTGTTGTACTTGACTACATGTTTTTGGTGCACACTTGGTGCCACACTGTCATCTAGATTAACCAAGTGATTTGAGGGTTCTTGGTGTACCTTTTTTGGTTGTTTTTCTGGAAGGCCAACAAAATTAACATTTTCATTTAATCCAAATTTCATCTTATTAGTAGAGACTGTTAGTATGTTATTATATCCAGCTATCTTTTCCTTATTAATGATCGGATAGGCAACTTCCCTCTAGTATGAGATAGACAACTTCCCTCTAGTAGAGAGTACAACACTATAAATGGATGGACACCTGAAGAAAATAGGGAGTAAATCCTAGCGATACAACAGACCCACATCAGGAATTGGAGGTAATGGCAACCTAAAAATTAAAGCAGATCATTTCCAGGGCACGCTAGACAGAACAGTTGAGCAAAGGGATTACACGGAGAATCCAGAAGAGTACATCGACCCAACAGAAAGGATTACAGGTCTAAGAGGGGCTAGAGATAGATTTGAACAAAGGCAATTGGAGGAGTTGAGAGAACAACAGGAGGAAGACGTTAGTAGACTTCAACGGTTTAAGAAGTGGCCTAAAGAAAACCTAGTTGTATTATCAGCTTTGGCAATATCAATAGCAGGTGTTATCACAACCATTGTTTGCCAAAGCTGTATATAATCTAGGTCAGAAGCTATGCTCATTATTAGCACCTCTTACTAAGCATTTTGTCACAAGTCATATCCTGGGGTGCAAAATGTTTAGCTTGGTTGGCTAGCAATCTAGTATATACAGTACCCTAGTGTATATACATTAACTTGTGGTTAGAGCTCGAAAACTGGACTCTGTAGCTCAGTTGGTTAGAGCGCTGCACCGGAATCGCAGGGCTGCAGTTCGATTCCTGCCAGGGACCTATAGTTGCATTTTTCGCAGCTGTTCCTGGTTAGGTCTAATAAATGTTTATAATTTACACTCAATAATTTTCCATCTACAAAAACCTTCAATTATTATCTTAACACCCATTTGGATGTTAAATATGATCTTAAAGCAAACTTAAATCATATTTAAATAATATTAATTGATACAGCTAGTGACAATTGGTGCAATTGGTCTGAACCGTCTGTCAGAATGTCAGTGCCATTTGAAAGGCTAGACTATAAATATAGGACAAATTGTTGTTTATATTTTTCTAACCTTGCTAAGAATAGATAGTTTGCAGGTTTTATATGGAAATTCACCTCGGTAAATTAAAAATATGTTCAACGGAATTTCACAGCGACTTCGCATATATATGAACAGATATTTCACAATTAAATTGCTTAAATGACAAATCAAATATAGAATCAATCTTACCTGTGATTTCATAGATATTCTGCACTTTGAGGAAGTAATAAATCCAAATTTACTGCAAAATATTTCAATTCGAACAAATTCAATTTTCCAAATGATGCTATCCGCCTATCCCGTAAGGCATTGCGTTAAAGAATGTAAACTATTCACCAGTGTAGTGCTTCCACAACCGCCTGTTCAAAAATCCTTTCACAATCTCCAAAATTCCTTTTTCCCCACAAAATTTCCCTGCCACCCAAACGGTAGAAAAAATCAAGAAAATTCAGGCAAATTTGAGGCAAATGTATCACAAAATATTGTACGCTCACAATTCTAGGCATTTCCAACTTAGAAGGGTTTGGTTTGTAATAAGAACGTGAAATTTATGTTCATCCAGGGGCGTAGCGGTGCTTGATAATGGTGGAGGGGTCGAATGGCACAAGGCGCTGAACGACAAATTTTGAAATTTATAGTCTCTAGATCGCCGGAAATGGCATTTTCAGATTCTTCTGTACCTCTTTTGTTAGGCCTATACTATTTATAGGTTCATTTTTACTGGTTTAAGTGGTTTTAGACTTGTAACTGGTATAAGTTACAGAAATCCTTGCAATTTCCTTTACTTTTTGTATTTTTCCTTGCCATTTCCTTGCATTTTCCTTGCAAGGACCAATATTTCCTTGCTGCAGGGAAAAATCATTGCAAGTGGAAGCACTGCAGCAGTGCCCAGTTACCTTGTAGGTGTTCACTTGTTTCCATCTTTCAAACTGACGTTACGCAATTTTCCCGATTTTCAAAGATTTTCATATTCGTTTTTCTTCATCAATTTGGTTAGGGTTTGGTTAGGTTTAGGTTTTGGGTTAGGGTAGGTTACAAAGATTTTAACTTTACTTCAAAGTTTTAACGTCATTTTGGCAGATGGAAACAAGTGGCGACCGTTACTGTAAGTCTGTAATGCGACTCTATTGCTGAGTTTGCTGAGTTACTAATATCTTATCGAAATTTAGAGTTAATTGTTTAAAGATAGAAAACTTATTACAATCGAAATTTTATTAATAATTGTTTTACAAATAGAGACATGTTTTGATCAATTACGATCATTTGCTATAAAAGTGCAAATGCAATAAACAACGAACAGGTCACCCAAGGTAATAGAAAACTAGCCTCCTAATTGCAAAATTTAGCAACCTAATTATAACTGACCAAAAGAGAAGAATGAGAATAAAAGTAATGCTTGGAGAAACATCACTACGTATATACTGTCTGTTTGTGATTTCTTGTCTAAGTTGTCTTTCGCTGTCTTCTTCGGCAATATATGTAAATGCAGGCTTGCCGGATCCATCCATGCCCGGTATACAGCGTAATTGTTGAGCATGACCTTTAATAGTACGACAATATGATTCGTAAGGACCATCGTATTCACACTTCGCTAGTAGAAGTTTCCCATAGGTATATCTGAACCATCTATTCTGTATTTGCAAACATTTATTTTCGCATAGAACCCCGTCAAACATCTCACAACAATCTTCGAGCGCCACAGTACATATAATTTCCAGGGCAAAACTCGCAAAAGCTTGTTCTGTCACGTGGTTGTGATTGGCTAATCTATAACTATGCAGAATAATATGATATTTAATAAAGTAAATAAACAAAGATGGCATCTGTTCTAGACACTTCCTTGCTGGAAGTACAGGATTTTGAGAATGCGCCTTAATTAAGGCATATTTTAGCCTTAATTAATGCGGAGTTTAACCACGTGACAGAACGAGCTTTTGCCCGCCGATTTGCAGTCTATAGAGGAAACGAAATTTCTGTGTAGACCTGCATGCAGGCTAATAGTGATATGTCAACTAACTAAGCTAGCGTGCGCAATAATGGTCTAGCTTAGTCACCGCAATTATTAGCGGGTCGTTTAAGTTACATATAGGGCGTACGTGTATTTAAAACTATGACAACAGTAATTTAATATTTATATTTAAAGGACAGTGGCAATGAAAATTTAGTTTGTCTCATAGTAAAATAACTATATTTAAAATTCTGTTACAGATTTTTCATATCTTGCTTGTTTTGGATATGCGGGGTCACGCAAAGTTTTTATCTAGACAAACATTATGGCCCAAACTGTATACTTCGATCACTGTATCTATGTCTTGATAGCAGGGGTCATCCTAAGAAAAATTTAGAACTGCCCATTTTGGCGGTGGAACAGGCAATGGGCCGCGATTATTGGAGGGGCTTATAATGTGGCTCTACCAACGTGGGGGGGAGGGGTTCTGGGGGAATCCTCCCCCAGAAAATTTTGAAATTTAGTATCTCTGAAACCGCATTTCCTGCATTCTGTGGGGAGAATGTCGTGGAAATTTCAACATTACAACCTTTCATCTCGAGTACTAAAAACATTATAGTGCAATAATCTAATATTCAACATTTGTTATATAAACATATTTAATTGAAAGACTGAAACAGGGGGACTTAGCCGCCCATTTCCCTACTTTCCCCCTGTTCCGCCGCCTATGGAGGGGGAAGCTGGCTAGCCTGGCTTTGTTATATTTATCATATTTTATATCTAACATTAACATACAAACAAAACAAATAACCTAAAATATAAACTAAAGTTCGAGTAAATCTCTCTTCGTATAAAGTTTTTCGCAACATGTGTTTTCGCAGTTTGGGCCTGAGCCCTACTTAAGGTAGCTCGCATAATTATACACTAGACTTCTTTACAGTCCCCAGGTTGATCACCGTCGGTGAGCAAACATAACAATATAACTTCAACTAAATATACCTTAGACTACAATTAAACTAAAGTACTTATAGACGACCAGCCAAGCGAGCAAAAAGTGCTTAGAAAACACCTTCGATGGCATTTTGTGTTACAAGCGGGCAACCACCACCAAAATGTAGCTTGAACTCTCGCAAACACGACTATGTAGGTTGCCATCTCGATTTCGGCGTTTAAAACGTAAAATTTTGATGATTATTCTGTTAAATTTCAAGCTCCACGGCTCTGTTTGTAAAAGCCGTGAATATTTTCCCGCGTGTCCATGGCAACAAGCGTGTTGGTGATAATCATTCTGATTGGTCAGATTATTTCATTTTGACCAATGAGATTGCTTTAACTAAAAAAATGAGCCCGCACGCCGCAGGATATGGAAATCTCGAAGCGCAATAAACGTGCTTGAAACAAGGTTTTTATGAAACAAATCATAGTGAAACAGCCGGAAAAGACAGCAAATTTCTTCATAAAGTTTGTATAATACATTTATTAACATATTATTTGATTATTATTGTTAAAACTAAACTGGTTTTTATAATATTTTACTTGATATTGTTTATAGTTTTTTGGGCATCTTTCCTATTTTGTTTGGATTACCCCTTTAATTTGTCTCCTTGAATATATAGCGTATAATAGATTAAATTTACATTTTCATATTGAGAGGAGCAAAAAGATATTGATATAATGTAGTGTTAAGCACACAATATAGTGTTAAGCATACGTACATGGCTTCAACAGCCCCATCTCTAGCACCTGGTTCAAAACGTAGAGAGGAAAGTCCTCTCACAGCCACAATATCAAAAAAGAAAAAGGAAGAAGATGTCAAAAATAAATACCCCAGTTACTCCCTGTGTATGTTGGAAAATATTTTTTAAATTAAATCAATTCAATTTCAAAAGCTTTCGATAAAACTTGTAGTCTGCCATAGGGAAATCTTTTGGTTGAGAAATTCAAAGAACTAACAAGGCCAAGCCAAGGGACCTTGAACATTGTGATGAATGAATACTAATGGTGGCAATAAATGGAAACATTCAAATAATAAAATAACTTTATTGGTCGAAATGAAATGAACTGTATTATCGCCAGAAGGACAATTTATGTTCAAATAGTTCAAAGTCAATCCACATCTGGGAACATACATTGATTAATATTGTTGAAGTTAAAACACTGAACGCTACCTACGTGATATTCTGCACAAGCCAAGACCATTAAATTGGGATTAAATTGTCAAAATGGTTGCAATAAATGGAAATATTCAAATGATAAAAGAACTTTATTAGTCTGAAGGAAAATTTATGTTCAAAGAGCTCAAAGTGCACAAGCGAAGACCATGTTGTTGGAAGGATGAAGTTTATAGACAAGCAGCAAGTTACAACGCTGAACGCTACATTTGTCATATTTGATATTCGCACAAACCAAGATGAAGGAGTATAGTTTCTCGTGTCATGTTGATGTTTCAACAATACCTTTTATAAATATTAAATTATCAAATTGAGTTAAAAAGATAGTCTCACTTTTACAATTTTAAAATATTCGAGCAAGCATATCTCATGGTGGCCTTGTTTTGATACTAAACAAGAAACAGCAATCGGCTTGAAAGTTTAAATCGTATTGAAACATTTCGTTAAAAATCAAATTATGTGATTTAAGATTCCGTACCTCCAATTCGAAACAAATACCTACATATAAATTCATGCTGTTTCTAAGAACCGTTGTAACACTTTTTATTGCGTTATAAATCATATAGTCTCATTTTCGCACGATGCAAGCTATAATCGAGTGGAAAAATAGCTTCCTTGTATCAGCAAATCAGGAAACCACAATCATCACATATTTCTTTAGACATGTAATTACTTTTAAACGTATTAAAAACTCAAAATATTTCTGTATTACCTCTTTCTGGGGTTGTTCTTCTATCTGTTCGCCAGAAGTTTCTTCCTTGCGCGCCATATTTGCTTTTGTTTATAATTGTGAGCGATGATAGATACATTACGCAATATTTTGTATCCTCTGATTGGTTAGTACTCGCTACGAGCAAACCATATTTGGCATAATATATATACTACATTAAATACCATACTTTAACAAAGCGGCACTTCAAAGTCGAAGAAACACCACAAAAAACCTTGATTTTTTCAATTTCTATCCAAAATTACGCGTGGCAACCGGGCAAATCTTCTTAACAACATCAATCCGAAGCTGCCTGGCTAGGTTGCCTGCTTGTAACAAAAAATGCCATCGACAGTCAATTTTTTTGCACTTGGCTGGTCGTCTATTATCTCCATCGATACTTCCTTCGAATTAGTTCTCCGTTAACAGCTGCTATACGTCTTGGTCGAGTGTCATCTTGTCTCTGAACTTCGCTCGTATCTTGAACTTCGCTCGTATATCTTGAACTTCGCTCGTATCTTGAACTTCGCTCGTATCTTGAACTTCTAGAGGAATCAGATGTTGAATAGGCCTTCGTAAAACCACGGTCTTCTTATTATCATTGCTCAAAACTCTGACTTCGGCGGAGCGAATAACTTCATCCTTACTTCGAAGAAGATTTTCTACCTTTGCTAACTTCCAATAGATACGAGATGTATTTTCGTTCTTGAGAATGACAATATCGCCTGCCTTGAGAATGCTAGAACTACTATTCTGTACTCTTGACGATTCTTGGATGCTCAACAAATATTCTTTTCTCCATTGATCTGTAAAGTTCTTAAGAACTCTAGCTTGGTACTTGGCACGTCTCGTCAGTGATTTGTTCGTACTTACAATCTCGTAATTACTTTCGCTAGGAGTCGTTGCGATTCAACGTCCATAAATGAAACTCGCTGGTGTAAGAGGGTAAGAAACACCTTGTTCGTCGTCGTATACATACGTCAATGGACAATTGTTTAAAGTTGCTTCGATTTCTACAAGAATAGTTCACAGTTCTTCAAATGTCAACGAAGTTCGTCCAATCTGTTTTTTCAAACAGCGTTTGGTGCTTTTGATTAAACGCTCCCAAAAGCCCCCATGCCATGGAGCTTTTTCCGTGATGAATTCCCATGAAACACCTTTATCCGCGAGATAACGCTTTACATTGTTTGAACGGTAGATCGTAGCTACTTCCTTTGCAGCAGCTTTGAAAGTTTTCGCATTATCAGTTAGTATTTTTCTCGGCATCCCTCTTCTGCTGACGAAAATCTTCTTACATATCACACACCTTTTCAAAACACGTTTAACTGCTTCTCTTCCTCTTAATATCCAAAATACGTCTCTTGTACACCATTAAGAGTTGACTTGATACTGTTATGATGAACTCGTTTATGTTCCTCTTTGATTGTTAGCTCCGTAAAGCGGTGCTTAGACGGCACAAGAATTGGTTCTTTGGTTTCTGTCGATATCGTTGAATATTCAAGTCGTCCTTTGCATCGAATGATCTTGTCCACATCGAGGAAAAGATTCAATTGGTTGATTAGTTGGTTTGGATTCTTGTGACTTGAATTCAGACGTCGGAATTCTTCAGGAAATGATGATAACTGGATGCTTTTCAACCATAACTGCTCAGACTCTTTCAGGTTTTCAGCGTTTAATTCTTCACTTTCAATCGCACTTTTCATACGCTTCATTTTCCTTACAGCTCGCAGAATCAATGCGGTAACTCGTAACAACTTAGTCTTTGAGTTGTATTCGTTGCAATCCATTATTGCTCCAATGTTGGCCTGAGAAAATAACTCGACGGATTCGGTTGAAAGATTTGGCGTTGTCAACGTATGGGTCACTGCTTTAGGTTTCTTCACAACTTCATTCATCGAGGACTCGGTTTCTTTGATCTCAACTTCTTGCGGCCATTCTGCTTCGGATTTATATAGAAATTCGGGGCCTTTCCACCATCGTTTCTCATTTACTAATTCGCTCGCTTTCATTCCACGTGAAGGAAGATCTGCTGGGTTCTGTACGCCAGGGCAATGTCTCCACGAGTCTCGTGTTGTGCACTCACGAATTTCCTTCACTCTTTTAAGCACGTATTGTTTCCACGGTTTGGCATTCTTTATCCAATACAACACTGTTTTCGAGTCGACCCAGTAAAATAATTCGACGTCTTGAGACAATTCTAAGGCATTCTGAATGTTACTGGCGAGTCTTGCGAGGATGTTCGCTCCAAGTAACTCCAATCTAGGTATACTTTGCTTCTTTAATGGTGTGACCCTGGTTTTCGCTGCGATCAATTTGACATCCACAAGACCACTTTCGTATTTTTCGAACGGAGGTATATAGCTGCTGCATATGCTCTCTCTGATGCATCGCTAAAACAATGAACTTGTACTGAAAGTACCTTGTTATCTAATTTAAAGTAACATCTTGGTACACACACATTGTTCAGAGATTGAAGATCTGATATCAGTAAGTTCCATTTTTTCAAATGTTCGCCACCTAATTCATCATCCCATTCGATGTTTTCGTTACACAGCAACTGGAACAACACCTTCCACTGAATAGTAAAGGGACTTAGCAATCCAAGCGGGTCAAAGATCTTTGCTGATATCTTTAACAACGATCGTTTTGTTGGAGGAAGTGATCTTGCTTCGTTGACAAGATTGGAAAATTTGAATTCAAGGGTATCTGACGCTGTGTTCCATATGGAGCCTAGTACCTTGACCGTGTTGCTGTTCGCTTTAATTGTTGTTCCAGTCACAGTCTTTGCATAAGACTCGTCTTCTTCTTTAATGGGTTTCACATCAGTTGGGTTTGGTGAACTTTCTTCTGAAAACATTTTCTTAAGGTTACTCGAGTTAGTGTTCCACTTTCGTAGATTAAATGCTCCCTTTTGCATAATCAACTTCGCATTCGAAGTTACCTCAGATGCTTCCTTCTCGTCTTCTGCACCTGACACGAAATCGTCAACATAGAGGGATTTCTTTAGCAGTTCGATCAGTTGAGGGTCGAAATCATTCTGCGTTTCCAAGTGGTGTTGGATGGTTGAGCTTAAAATTGCTGGTGAAGGTCGAAGGCCAAATACTAGGCGGGTACATCGCAATTGTACAAGTTCTGAATTCGGATTGTTTGGTTCTTTTAGCCATAGGAAACGTAACATATCCCTATTCATGTCATTAATTGACCAGTTGCGTAATAGCGATGCCCGCTAGGGATGACGGTAGGAGGCTGTATGTTGCTTTCGAACGAAATGGCTGTCACATGAGCGGGCGATTTTGTTCGGGAGAAGAAACAGCAGATTTTTGACAACATTTCGCGTTGATTGACAACTTTTTTTGTATGGAAAATTAGAGAAAATTTAAAGAAAATCGGCGCGTTATTGGCGAATAAATTTTGTTGAGAAGACGACAAGTTGTGAACACGCTTTCCCTAAATTTGCTCGCGAAAACTTAACTGCAAGAACTAAAACAGGTGAGTTAGCTTTTTCACTCGCGATCGGCTAAATTATTTTAAAAAATAAGCTCAACTGATAGTTCTTCTCATTGGATCTCAAGTTTATTTTAATCCTATAGTTTTAAAAATGCCATTTTGAGCTTCATGAAAATGCCAAATGTTAGCCAAAATTTTGTTCGAATTTGCCATTGAAAGGTCATAGTCTGACAAAATGTTTTGAAGTTGTTTTGGCGCGAAAATATCTGAATTTAAATGAGTTGCTTGTAGCTATAACAAGAAAATATAAGTTGAAAGTGTTTTTCATCGTTTTCTGCTGTCGTTTGTCCTTGAGTTGAAGTTTGCTTTGGTTCCTTTCCTCCATTGTAATTCAATAAAATATTCGTGAGTTATAGAATTAATATTTATGTAAATAAATTAGGTATATTTATAGGATTTTTAAATTAGCGAAGTCATATAACTTGTATTAATAAATTTTTAGCTAGAATATACACATTGAGAGAGAATTAAATTAATAGTGAATTCATTTTAAAATTGTGTAAATAAATTATATTGTAAATACTAGATAAATAAATAGAATTAAACAACTCACATAGGTTGGGAAAATATTTAAAATTTAGTCTAGAATTTTATATAATATATGGAGGGTGAAACAAGCACTTCACATGAGGCAAACAATGGTACATAATTTAAAAGGTGGACAAGGGATTTACATGGCCTTCCAGCATTTACTTATGAGCTGTTAACTAAGCATTTTGGAACTGAACAGTCTGGTGCTCAAAAACACAAGAAACTAGGATATCAAATGTTCAAAGATAAATATGTTGGGAAAGTTGAGGTTAAGAAAAATGTCACCAAAGGCAACATCTCCTGTTTCCTAGTTAAAGCCTGTGTAAATGCTACTATGAAAAACAATGTATATACTGTATATGTTCATCTAAACGAAGCGAATGGGGAGGTTGTGTATAGCAACTGTACATGTACAGCAGGGAAAGGTGGGCAATGCAAACATGTTGTTGCTCTACTATTTCAAATAATCGAGTATAAACAATTAGACATGACAGAAATCCCAGATCAACCTACTTGTACCCAATTGCTACAGCAATGGCATGTACCAAGGAAAGATGAGTCAGACAAGCCAGTTCTTTATGAGAACATTGCATTTAAAAAGGCCATGTATGAAAAAGATGTCAAGGGTAAAAAGAGGAAAAACAATGAGCAACAAGTCCCAACACATGACCCCATCCCACATTTTGCACAGAATACTGGACAACATGAAGTACAAAAGTTGGCTAATTCTTTGATAGAGTTAGATGAAAAGAGCTATTTGGGGAATTTGTTAATGTCAAACGACTGTAAGCCATACCCTTTTGAAAGTATGCATCTAGATATTCCATCTAAAAAGAGACATACTGAATCAATGCACCTTAACATTAATGACTCTAGTGTTCGTGATAAAATTTTAAAAAATATACAACCTACAACAGCTGAGGAAACACAATGTCAGACCATTAACAATTTAAAATCATCTATTAAAATTTCATATGATGAAATAGTTGAAATTGAACGAAACACTAGGGAACAATCATCACAAGATAGGTGGTTTGAGGAACGTGAAATTTCGGAGCAGTGGTTAAGCGAAGGCGGCAAAGGTATCCAAAAACATTAATGTCGAACATCAAATCTAGTCGGTCTAAGTGCCCAAAACCATGCCAGTGGGGAAAAGATAAGGAGGGTGAGGCTATCATGGAATACACAAAAACCAAAAAAAATCAAGGAAACATTGATGTGTGTGCACATTGTGGTTTTGTAGTAAATTCAAGATTTCCATGGTTGGGTGCCAGCCCTGATTTTTTAGTTTTCGATGATGCAGAAGCTACATCGTTTGGTATTGGGGAAGTCAAATGCCCATTCTCAAAAAAAGATATGACCATTGATGAAGCATGCATGCAAAGACAAAAACTTTTGTTTGCAAAAACTAAATGGAAAGATCCAGTTAAAAAAATCACAATTATTTTTACCAAATTGAAGGGTGCATGGTCACACTTAATGTTAGTTGGTGTGCTTTTGTTGTGTTTACAAATGTTGACCTACACATTGAGAGGATTTATTTTGACAATGACTTCTGGAATAAAATTGTTCCAGAGTTAAGCAGTTTCTATACTGAATATATGTTACCAGAATTGTAATAAATAAAATAAACAGCATGATATAATTTGCACATTGAAATAAATGCTACGTAATAATTCAAGACTCATTATAACCAACAGTTTAAGGTTGTTTATCCTTAATTATTGGTGGTAAAAACAATGTTAAATAGGAGCAAATTTGTTCTAAGTTTTCAGCCAGTGTCAAGGGCTTGGCGCAAGATTCTGTAATTTTTTATTCTGGCTATTGCACGCTCAATATGAACCCTGACCGATGCAATTTTATGTGTTTTAGCTTCGTCTTCTGCTGATAATTGAGGCTGTCCATTTAGAAATGGTGGAATGTTTAAGAACACTCCGCTGGGAATATCAGCCTCAATATCGAACACTCCGCTGGGAATATCAGCCTCAATATCGAATCCCCTATCTGCCATTATCTCATCTCCAGGCTCCACCAGATTTAGAATGCCACAATCATGGGTAATTTTTTTGTCACTTGTTTGCCCCGCATATAAACAAGAAACAAAACTTGGGTATCCACTGGGTGAAATACCAATCAGGCCCTTGGCAGTGTTGTGGTTCTTATAACTCGAAAATGTGATGGACTGACTTCTGCATGATGAGGGCATTTCAATAAAAATCTCAGTACAATCGATAATTACTCTGGTTTTCGGATAAGCTTGTTTAAAGCAGGGGGGCATGTTATCATCAATAAATTTGCGGCTGGGCCAAATTGGTAGGGAACGAAGGCGGTGATGTAAAAAAATAATCTAGGTTTTAAAAATTCGAGACACATGACTTGCTGAAATGTTAAATCGATGTGCAATATCTTGCAGAAGTAACCCCAAACGTAACCTTACTAGAACAAGAAATAATTCTTGTTCTGGTGACATGGATCTTGGTTTGCCACATTTGTTTTGGGATTCTGAAGTTACAGGGGTAGTGTGTGTGCCAAAGTACATAAGATGTTCATAAGCTGGAGAAAGGTAATCGTAAAATGCTTTGAAACATGAATAATTGGAAAAGCCAGTGTAGAACCTAAAGTCACTGTCACTGCATATAAATCTTTCAATGCGAAATAAACCAAATTTTAAGTTTTCTACATCTGTATCAAATTTTGCTTGCAAATCCATTTTCTGAGCCTCAAGTAAAGATATTTTATCCTTTAATTGACAAATAGTATTTTCAGTGTTATCAATGTCATTGCTATCCTCAGTAATTTCCACAAGGGATGGTGTTTCAGGAATAACCGGAACAACCGTTATCCTTACAGCTGGGCTTTTCCTTGGTTTATTGGTTGTACATGTAGTAAAGATTGTTGGAATATTGTTGTTGTATGTTTTTTTACCATCCACAAAATGCATTGAACATACTCTGTGACTAGGACCAGGGTCCCTTACACCTTTCCTTTTCAACAATTGTACCCATTTTTTCTTTATTTCAGGATTTTTTGGTATTTTATGAAATGATAACTCTGGATTCTTTCGGTTATTGCTCTGACATTGTGGTATACAACAATATCTTTTCCACAATCGAGTGACCCCAATAGTTTCACCATTGTTTGCCTCATGTGAAGTGCTTGTTTCACCCTCCATATATTATATAAAATTCTAGACTAAATTTTAAATATTTTCCCAACCTATGTGAGTTGTTTAATTCTATTTATTTATCTAGTATTTACAATATAATTTATTTACACAATTTTAAAATGAATTCACTATTAATTTAATTCTCTCTCAATGTTTATATTCTAGCTAAAAATTTATTAATACAAGTTATATGACTTCGCTATTTAAAAATCCTATAAATATACCTAATTTATTTATCTAAATATTAATTCTATAACTCACGAATATTTTATTGAATTACAATGGAGGAAAGGAACCAAAGCAAACTTCAACTCAAGGACAAACGACAGCAGAAAACGATGAAAAACACTTTCAACTTATATTTTCTTGTTATAGCTACAAGCAACTCATTTAAATTCAGATATTTTCGCGCCAAAACAACTTCAAAACATTTTGTCAGACTATGACCTTTCAATGGCAAATTCGAACAAAATTTTGGCTAACATTTGGCATTTTCATGAAGCTCAAAATGGCATTTTTAAAACTATAGGATTAAAATAAACTTGAGATCCAATGAGAAGAACTATCAGTTGAGCTTATTTTTTAAAATAATTTAGCCGATCGCGAGTGAAAAAGCTAACTCACCTGTTTTAGTTCTTGCAGTTAAGTTTTCGCGAGCAAATTTAGGGAAAGCGTGTTCACAACTTGTCGTCTTCTCAACAAAATTTCTTCGCCAATATAACGCGCCGATTTTCTTTAAATTTTCTCTACGAGCAGTGCAAAATACCCTCGCAATTTTCCATACAAAAAAAGTTGTCAATCAATGCGAAATGTCAAAAATCTGCTGTTTCTTCTCCCGAACAAAATCGCCCGCTCATGCGACAGCCATTTCGTTAGAAAGCAACATACAGCCTCCTACCGTCATCCCTAACGGCATCGCTATTACGCAACTGGTCAATTGCCACCATGAGAAAAGCTTTCTCTATATCTGCAGTTATGCCAATTCTATGCCATCTAAATTTGATGAGTGTGTCAAACAACTGAGGAATAAAGTTAGGGCCTGTCTCTAGGCAATCGTTCAATGAATACTCATGGTCTGGTGGCTTAGCTGACCCATCATAAACGATTCGAAGCTTTGTCGTTTCGCGATCTCGTCGTACCACTCCATGATGAGGCAAATAATGAACAGATTCATCATCAGTGTTTTCAATCTCTTCATCTTGAACCTTTTCCACGATTCCATCTTGTATCTGCTGTTGAATAATTTGAGTGTATTCCTGTAATAACTCTGGCTGATGCAACATCTTGGCGATGTAGAGATCTGAGACGTTTTTTACACAACTGGTAATCACTCGGTATTGAAGGACAATCTTGTTTCCATGGTAACTCAACTTCATATCGTGTTCCGTTGAAATGTACACTCTCGTTGAACGACTCAATAAATTCTTTAGGCTCTGGATCACCCTTGATCCCAATCGATTCTGTCTCCCAAAATTTTTTCAACATAACTAGTGGATCTTGTGTTGTTTCAGACTGACTGTCACTACTCCCCAATACTGCCAGATTTGTTGTGCATGTTTCATTGCCCAAACCATTGTTGGTTGGTCCAGATAGAAGCCAACCAAACTTGCTATCAATTGCTACAGGGCCAAATTCTCCTCGAACTGTATCACCTTCAACAAGGTCCCAATAATGGTCGGAACCAATAAGGACATCAATAGGATCGTTAGAATCGGAACTGTCCGCCAGTTGTAACCCTTGTAAATGGGGATACTGATCCACTTCGATCTTCGTAGATAAAGGAGAGCAAATGACTGGAAAGCTTAGTACAGAAATCATAACATCTTCGTTTTTGTTGCTTCGGAGTGACAATGGTGATACTTCACATTTCTGCTTTCGATAACTTCGTTCACCAAAGGTGTTGAGGTGAAGTGTTTCGGTCTTCTTGGGTTTTATGTTCAGTCTTGATTTCAAACTATCAGTAATGTAGGAGCGTTGACTTCCACTGTCAAATAATATTTTTACTTTTGTCGATTTAGATCCATCTTCATTGGTTGCTATAGCAGTAGCAGTTTGTAACATAACTTGTCCTTTTGCATTGGCACTGGTTGTAGTAGTGGTGCTCTGTACATGAACAGTGTGGGTATTAGGGTCTGGGGTTTCAGTTCGATTTTGGAATTGTTGCAAGGTTTGGGAACCGTGAACACCTTCGTTTCCCTTTGCTGGGGCTGCTGACTCTTGTGCATCAGGTTTCAATGTCGGAATTTGTTGATTGCAGATGGACTGATGATGTCTACCATTACACCGTCTACAACCCCTTTGATTTGAACACTGATTACTTCGATGTCCCCTTTTGAGGCAAACAAAACATCTTCGATCTCGTTTTAGGATTTCTAGTTGAGCATGCACTTCACTGGTCTTTGTGCAAGAGGCAGAAAAATGATGGCCAGAACAATACACACATTGAATTTTATTTCCAGGGGGTTGGTCATTAGCCACCAATGCAGCAGCAGAACCATGGGGCGTGGCTTAGTTTGTGCTGCCTTGGGTTTTTCGACTTCCTTTCGAATAACACTTAACAGTTCTGACATTTTCCACACATCTTGTGCAGTATTTCTAGCTATATGAAGTCGGAAATCTTGTGGCAATTTTGACATGACAACCGGTATTAAAAGACTGCCGTATTAGCTTGAGTTGACCCCCAGGGCTTCTAAACCCCGGACATTGATGCTAATCTTGTCATAAACAAATCGTAGTTGTGAGGTCTTATCAGTGGTACATGCTGGAATTTTAAGGAGTTCATCCATATGCGTAGAAATAATGTGCTGGGTTTTACCAAAACGCTGATTTAATATATCGATAGCTGCCTGATAGTTGCTCTCAGTCAGGGTTAGTCCTTGAATTGACCGTAAAGCCTGTCCCTCCAATAATGAGTTTAAATGATTAAATTTGTCTATCTTCGTTAAATAGCTGTTGGTATGTATGGCACTGTTAAAACTATCCCAAAAGGTTCTCCACTGAGTGACATCACCACGAAATTTCGGTAATAAAAGCTTTGGTAATTTTGATCGGTTTTGGTTTAACACTGGCACATTATTGTTGTTAATATTAATAGAATTTTGTTCATTATTCACTGTACCTGCAGATTCAGTTGACTCGGGTTGACTTAGTGACACAGATTGACTATAATTTGTGTTGCTATTGCTAGTACTAGCTGAAGTGTCCAGGACAGTTTCTTCGCTGTGTTGTTGTTCCACTACCGGTTCCTCGTTCGTAGTATTCGTAGGCACATTATCCGGGCTCTTACTTTGTACTTCCTTATTAACTTCTTCGACCTCGTGCGTTTTCCGGAATATATGTCGTTGAGTGTCTAAAACTCTCGATACTAACTCCTCTGCTTCGTCAATTTCACTTGCTATGTCTACAACTTCGCTTTTACCAATCTACGCTTTTCTTCGAGTAACTCGTTTATCGTATTCAATCGTCCTCGTTCTAAGATTTCTTCTTTCAAAAGTCCTTCGGCTTCATTGATTAACTTTGTAATAACTCCTCTGTTCCCCCCTCATACGGCTCGTATTCGCGTTAAACTCTCCTTGAGTTCGGTCATTTTTCGATGAAATTCTGCCCCACGATGGGCGCCATGTTATATTTATCGTATTTTATATCTAACATTAACATACAAACAAAACAAATAACCTAAAATATAAACTAAAGTTCGAGTAAATCTTCGTATAAAGTTTTTTGCAACATGTGTTTTCGCGGTTTGTGCCTGAGCCCTACTTAAGGTAGCTCGCATAATTATACACTAGACTTCTTTACAGGCTTCAAGCACTGTCACAGGGTTACCCCAACGATAGAAATTTTTAGGAATTTGTTAAAATGGTAAAAAGTATTTATCATAATGACCAATTCAAACAATGTATTAAATATTGAATGTTTAGACACTTTTCGGTTTGTGAATTCAACATGTTCTCTCCAAAACTCAATTTTTAGAACTGCCCATTTTAGGTTTTAGAACTACCCATTTTACTAGAAATACATACACTCATGCAGAATCCCCTCGCCTACTCGAACTCAGGAACATACTTCCCAAAATGTATTGTAACATGAAGTATTCTGTCAATCATTGTAACCATAGCAACACGCAATTTTTTACTTTTGGTACAAAATGATAAAATAGTAATATAATATTTGTACTTTTAGCTATATAAACTTATGAATTGCCCCACTATATAAAGTAGATATGTTATTACGTACTCTTTTAGCTTTGGTTTGCTGTAAAATTTAACCTTAGACATTTCATAAAAACGTCAAAAATTTTCATAAAACTTCAACTGTTTTTTGACAGTATAATTTTTTAAATTTATCTTTAAAATAGTTTCTGACATTACGTTGTTTCCTCAAAATTCAAATTTAAACTTGCTAAAATACCTTTTGGGTTTAATCGATATTATATTAATAACCTCAACTGTTTCTCGTTTATCTTCTTTTGAAGACTCTATTCATCAGTATGTTTTTCCAATAGCGAGTTTAAAAATAATTTTTGATGCATATATTAACAAAATATTTATCCGTAAATCTTTAAATGTTTATCTGCTTGATAGTTTTAATCAATTTTTGTCACCTAAAAGTAGTTTAGATTGTGACATCACTAAATTTTGGTGGGAAAATAACGTAACGATTAACGTATGCATTTATATTTATACTTTTGAAACAGCCTTAATTAGTATTAAAAATTTAATATTTTTGCCCGACAACTATTGAGTTTTGCCCTACAAAATGGTCATTGTTAAATATTGGGGGTACTAGGGAATCGGCAGTGTCCATTGTCGGTGGTCATTTGGTGTATAAAATGCTTTGTCTGTTGGGAAAGAATACAATGGATTGCCGATGAATTGCGACTAGTGTGAATCAGGCTTTAAGCCAGCTAGTTATATTCTATAATATTTGACGCAAATATAGTGAAAAAACATTAAATTTCAGAAAAATTTATTTAAACAACCTTAGTTCGTCAACTAATGTTGATTTCCATGATCATGAAGGTTTTATATTTAAAGGACATTGGCAATAAAAATTTAGTTTGTCTCATTTAAAATAATTCCTAAAACTATATTTAAAATTCTGCTACAGATTTTCATATCTTGCTTGTTTCGAGAAATATTTAGAACGAAATTAGTGAAATGTCCGCCACCATGGATTGTTGTGGTATGCATGTTACATCACAAGCGGGGTCACGCAAAGTTTTTATCATATCCAGACAATCATCGATTATTATGGCCCCAAAAATATACTTCGATCACTAAAGCCTGTTTTTCCACTTCAACCGTATCGTAACGAAACGTATTTCTTTGTTTCCTTAGCACTCGGGCAGAACTAATGACCTCGACACAAAAGAAAATGCTAGGTTGCGATACATTTAAAGTGGGAAACAGGCTTAAGTCTGAAAAAATAGATTGAATGAAAGTATTTTAAAATAGATGTAGTAGCTTTTTGTCGTGAGTATAGTTTTTACGGCTAACCCTAATATATATTTTTAAGAGTTGTGTCACATGAGACAAAGTACATTTTTATGCCCAATGTGTTCGATTTGACATATATAATTTAATTAATCAACAAAATGCCAATTTTGGCATCAAAATACCAATTTTGGTATATAAGAAATACAACAATGACACTAACTACTTTTGCATAACATACATATACATATTATGTGTAACATTCATTCCCTTAATTCATGATACTAATTTTAGACTATCAAAATAATGTTAATACATCGAAACAAAATTTCCCTACTAATTTCATAACTGATTTGTTTTGCATTGTCATAAGGTATATAAACAGGACTTGTGGATTAAATGGTGGACTTTTAGTACGCATAATATTTTGTTATATGTGTAGCTATTTGTATACTTAATGGTGCTCTTCCTATTTCACCATACACAGCTAACAGAGTGCTTGCTTTCGGCCATGAATTATGTTTTTCTTTTGACTATTTTGCAAAAATGTGCACTGATGCAGATCTGGGCTTAGGAATTAAAAGCTTTTCAAATAGTCATGCTTTTCCACAAGAACAAATCGTTTATATTTATGGTAATCTAAGGGAAGCGTCACATATTACAAGTCATTTCTAAATATTTAAATCTTATAGACTCAAGAATTATAATGGACTTTCTCCAAGACCTTTCAAATATAATTGTAGAAAGTATTCTTTAAAAACGTTAGGCTTTTACAGTAGTTTTGAAGTGTTTATGTATACAATGTCGAAAACTGTGTGTGACATTTCTAAGGGGGGGGGCTTCTCCAGAGAAACGTCCATATGGCGTTTCCCCGCGGGCCAAATCGATATGTGATGCTTCCTTAAACTTGCACGGAATGTATAATTTACCTCGTGCACCAGAGGAGGTTGGACAGCAGGCCGCAAAGCATCATGGGTAATGAGCGTATGTTTCCACGTGCGGCCTCATTTATGCGTTGACTGCCGTGAAGTCAACATCTCTGGCCATGGCAAATTCTGCGAAAATGGACGCTATTGATCCAGAGACTCAATGCCATCATTATGGATGTGTTTAGTGTTTGTGTATCGATGTATAACAAGGCTCTTTGAGTCCGTTTAATGGATTTATTTGTGCAGAAATCTCAAAGGCTGCGTGTGATCAACTTGTCTTGTGGTCAATATAAATGTTGTGTTGAAAATTCTATATGTATTTGTGGACACTTTGTTCAGTGTTCATTTTATACACTTAAGTAAATGATTTCATAAGCTGACCCATTGGCACTGCCTGGATCGTCTGTATTTGTAATGTATTAATAGTGCAACTAGTGAGGAGTGTAGTACAGACAGTTAACTAAATATTTATTGGCCAGATTGATCTTTTGCAACAGAAATTACTGGTGAAATGTAGACAAAACAAACTTTACAGTAATATACAGTTCCATTTTTATTGAAAATACATAGCACATGCATAAAATATAATAATATCTCTGCTCATTCTCTACATATATAAAGAAATATTAAAGAAAGCAAATATCCACCAAGAAGGCAAATTAACAATACAATGATAGAATTCAAACCAAAATACAAATCTGTAAAGAAACAACAAATTTTATTCTAAAACTCAGCACTTATTTTAAACAGTAAAGTCCACTTCAGAAAAATACGAGCAATCACTGCGTCAATTGTGGAAATTCGAGATGTTCAACTTCAAAGATTGTTGACAGAAATGGCATCGGATTGATACAATATGACAACGTACAGCCTACATAAAAGATCAAAATAACGTTTCCCTTAAAAATACTGCTCACATAGGTAGATCAATAGTTATTGAAATAGCATGGATGCATTCCAGGAAAAAAATTGAATAACAATGACAAAATATTCGATATTTGCGAGTCGAGAGACAACAAAATTGCAGACAGAGCCAGACACTAGCCCAGATATAAAATCTCTAAACAACACGCAAATAACTCCTAAATCTCCTAAAATTCATTCAAAAGTACTTTAACGCTTACTCTAAAGAATAACGCTCTTTATATTAAAGAAGTTTCAAGATTCATTGGGAAAAACAAGCTTTGGTGGCGCAATGTCGTCAGGCGCAATAAGGTGCCATTTTGGCAAAAGTTGAAATGAGTATGGTCACTTCAATACCGAATATCTCGAAAACTGCCGGGGAACCTCCGGGACCCCTCCAGCAGATTTTTAGTTTATACATTTATCTTGACTTTTTTGCAAAAAATAGAAAAATCGAACCATGGGAATTCTAGATATTTTATTTTGAAAGTTGTAAACAGAAGCGGCCTTGAGTCATCACGTAACGAAGACACGGCAAACTTTGATGCTCAAAATAAGTTTAAAAATGACACTTACCTCAAAGGTTTTCGCAGATATCGCAAGTCCTTATATAATATGAAAGCCACGCTTGCTTTTTTACAGATTTTTTAAAATATTAATATGTATTTTTCAAGTGTTTCTGCGTGCAATGCAAATTACACGACCAAGAATTTTGACAAACACGATGGAAAAATAGCGCGATTTCATTGGTCGAGAAATTCACGTGACAGCTGTCCACCCTCCTCTGCTCGTGCACACTACACTGTTGGGACTATCAATTATTCAAACTCTTTGCCTTCTTCTTCATGAAATTTCTCACATAATCTTTAACATGCGACCATTGTCGATCTTTGATTATAAGTTTGTTTTGCTCGATGAATTTCAGGCACTCGTCTTTTTTTGGTAATTCATTTTGCTTAATATTAGTTGAAAAATGTTTGTGAAACGTTTTTTTTACGTTTGTTCAGTCCATCTACAAAATAAACAGACAATTTCAAGAAACAAAGAAAACTCAACATTTGAGCTATTGAAAACAAGACACAAGATTAAGGTGAAATTTCGACTTTATTCCAAAGTCATTGTAAAACTAATAAACTATAATCTCTACACGGCTACAGCTTAGACAGTCTGCGGCTGAGTCTAACAATGGCCTAGCATCTTCAGTGGTTTTTTATAAGAGTCTAAAGTTCTCTTTCACTATAAAAGTGCTCTGCATTCTTTTAAATTCAACCTGCGTGGCACTGACTCAAAATGTCACTTGCACAAATGGAAAAAAAATGTTGGTTTAAATGGAGTCTAGTGGTATTTTGACTTGGTCCTTGTTGGATTTACCCTTATCAACCAGGTTTCATCAGTGAATATAAAGTTAACTTAAGGGCCTTTTGAATTCGCATCTTCAAATCCTGCTTGTAGTTAACTTTATGTTGATCAAAACAGTGTTGGGTTCTTACTCTTATAGCCGGTATACTTACTTGATTCTTCTCTCGATGTGCCAGCCATTTCTGCCATTTGCCACGATGACTCACCTAGTTCAAAATAGATTAACATTATACTAACATGCAAAGGTTAGGGGAAGAGCGCTTTCATTAATTTTATTTTCGCCGTACACTTAAGAAAATCAGTTCCGTTAACGTCCTATAATTTATGTTTGATCACACTTTTCTTACTCGACATAAACTAAATCAGTAGCTAGGAGACATACCATTTCTATCTTATATTATATTCTTCAGCCGTTGTATCAAAATCTAGAGAAATAAAAATTAATAATTCTTTAATAATTTTTCCATTAATTTATTATTTGACAGTTTTGTTAATCAAAATTTTATGACTTCTTCATTAGTCTGAAGCCATTGATAATGATGTAAAAACATCAGCTTACTGGACTGTAGTTTTTGTTACCTGCTAGTTTGATTTCAAAATTCCTTGTGCACATGAATATCGTGGCCAAGATGGTTTGCTAACCACCCCATCTCTGATTCGTTCATGTCCACAAGCTAGCTTACGGTGGCGACATATTTTCTTAAATTGGTCGATTTTACCAGGTCAGGTTCCTGCAGTTGAACTTTGTCGCACATGTTCTTCAGAACATCATGGCCCCTTAACGAGTTTTTCGACTTGCCATCGTTGACCGCGAAGACAAATTCGTTGCTCTGGCAAACTTCGCCATCATTTCTCGCTTTGTTAAGCGCAATAATTGCAGCATTGACATCTTCTGTTAAAAGAACTGGCACTTTTCTTCGGTTCTTTCCAATTATCTCCACCATTTCAAAACTTAAACAAAGACAAGTTAAAATTAGAATGTGCATGAGTTACTTGGCAGGTTGACTTTTCGTTGAATGTCGTGTTTTTTTCGAATTACAGTAGGGAACATAAAATACATACATACATACATTATTCAGCTCACTCTCCGTTGGGGCTTTTCAGTAACTGATTACATCAAGTATCTTACCTATATTATGTACGTAGCCTACATTATCTATTTTTACAACAATTGTGATGTTACTTTCCTAATCTGTATATCCTAACCCACCCAGTCAACTTTCTCAGTGGGAGGAAACCGGAGTGCCCGGAGAAAACCTATTTTTACATTAGTGCGATGAGCATAGTCCTCAGCGAGAATCGAACTCAAGACTCAGAGGTGAAAGGCGCTTGTCCTGACGACTGTGCCAGGTACACTCCAAGCACTTATTTCTTTTTACAAGATTTAGAACCGAAATAGCAGCGAAAGAAACCTGTTCAGAATAGAATTTCTTCGGGAAAAATAGCAAGCAAACAAATAAATTTGCAGTATTTTGACTTTCCAATTCGCACTGTTGTAGTAGTTTAAGTACATACCACACGAGTAAAATGGCGTAAAACATTTACAAAATTATACAAATCTTTATTTTTATCAAAGAAATAATAGATTTTTTTCAAAGAGAAGTTGACAGTGTAAAAGAGATTATTATATACACAAGCTCTGGATATGAGGTATTCTGCAATCTGATTGGTTGTCTACTAGCAGGATATTTTGTGATATCCTACTAGTAGAGCAATATCCTACTAGTAGGGAAAAAAACAAAATGGCTTCCAGATTTGTAAGCATGAATGATGAAGAAATTGGAGTTTTGCTTCAAAATAGCACGCCTAAGAACACAAAAAAGGCAACAAAATTTGGAATAAAGGTTTTTGACGGTAAGCCAAATGTAAATGTGTATAAAATTTATACTTAAAAAGAAATTACGAAAAGTAAACATGTATCGCAAAATAATCGCATTTGCATAAAAACAAAACAAAACATGAAAACATATTTTATTTTTCGTTTAATTTTATAGAATGGTTTACCAGCTCAAGGCTATATTATAAGTGAAATATTATATTCGCTCTTGTCGGATATTGGCTGATAGCCAACTCGGCGAAGCGCCTCGTTGGCTATCAGACAATATCCGACTCGAGCTCATATAATATTTCTTACATATCCTGCTAGTGGAGAAAAGTGGGAAAATGTCTGGCAGATTTGGACAATTAAAAGAAGAGGAAATTCAAGTTTTACTTGAGAAAAGTACGCCAAAATGTTCTGTTCACATTCAGAGCTTGTGTATATAATAAAACATGTTGTATATGACTCTCGTCGTATATGACTGATAGTCGATTCGGCGCTATCGCGTCTCGTCGGCTACAGCTCATATACGACGAGAGTGAGTAGAATAACTGTTAAATATTGCCCAAACGTGAAAACAATGTCAACAGTGTGCTAGGTTTATACATACCGTTTTAGCAAAGCTGTTGCTCACTAGGCGAGAGTGACTGGAAGATTTCTTTATTATGAAGATTTTTCCCCTTTTTTCGCGACTTGTAAGTCTCAACCAACATTCTGGCAGCTTCGCCCCCTAATGACAAGAAAATGTCAGTTTATCAATTACTTTATTTTTCAAACATGTATTTGTAGACATTAATTAACAGGTTTGTTTTATTCGTATGTGCCATAGAATGAATAATTATAAACAATTATTGGATGAGCTGAGCAGGACAGTATCCATAATTATTCAGACCGAGATTAGTGTTATCTGCCGAATGGATACCCCGTGTAAGCCGAATCCAATAATTGTTTTATTATTCATTATTCTTTTATTATTTGTTTACTGCCAAACTCAAAATTTTCCCGCTTGTTTGTAATTCCATGCAAAATACCGCTGGAATATCTCTGGCTATGTCCAATAACCTCTATATACAGATATCTTTTTCCACTGAAAAATAGTGCGGGCACCTGCAAGTACCTAGAATTATACATAGGCTTTTAGCCAATGAGAAAACGAGAACGGAGTACGATGAATAATAAAAACAATTATCAAACTCCGGTTATGCATAATATCCAGAATAATTCAGACCTCGGCCAATGTTATCCGCCATAGCCTTCGGCTTCGGAGTAACATTGACCTCGGTCTTAATCATTCCAGACATTCTGCGCATTCAACTATTATTAGATGAGGCTGAGCAACAATGATAATATTTACCTCATCTCTTGTTGAACATAATTATCCTGGTAAGGCAGGTTTCTGCAAGTTCTCTCCAGTTTTCTTTCGTAGGATCATTTGTCACATCTGTTGTGAGAACCGATATTCTTTCGACAAGGAACTTTCGCACCACTAGAAGGTCATCTGTCAGCGGTAAAACGTCGGATTTGTTGTGCTGTTTGAGAGCCAAGTTGTCTTTAGCAGGCTTTGATACTTTGCTGTACCATTCGGCCTTGTATAATTGGAGGAAAGCGTCAATCTCATCTTTTTTCTTCATGTTAATTTCTCTCAGTGCTTGGCATCGTATGACCACTGTGGCCCTTTGCAGTTCGTAGCCGCAATTGGCTGCAGTTGATGGAGACTTAAACTCTCTTTTCGAAGAAAAACCGTCATTTTCTTCATAACCAGCCATATTTCTGACACAGCTGATGAGACAATCAAAATGTGCTGGTTTTAGTAGCCCTGATCAAGCGTGATCTGCCCATTGCCAGTTATATTTCTCCCCTCCTGGACCACCCTACCCAGAAGTCTCATCTTCTGCGATACCTCCATAGCTTTCTCGGTGCATCTATTTTGCAAAACGTTGGTTCCAGCTCTAAGGATCGTTTAGTCGCTTTGGACCAGGATGCTTATGGAATCATACGACATTTTAGAAATTACTTTCTCTGAAAGCAATTTGCTGCATCCTGTAGGAAACTGACCAGCTGCCAACATAAATCGGCCCTCGTATTTCATTCGCTTCGAAGCAGTGTTCATCTCCTCCACCATAAATGGGCATTTCGGCGAAATTATATGCTAATTAAGATCACATATCCAGTTGCCGTCACACTAGTGATTCCTTTGTCGAGGAGGCGAAACGTCCGAGGGCTTTATATTCACATAGAGCCCGACGTTAGAGGTATTTATCTGACTTATTTCATTATTGAAGAGTGATGATTTTTCCAACCTAGGTAGTATTCATGATCTCTTAGTGCTATAAAGCCCACTGTATAGATAAAAGAAAACCGACTCAATAATTAAATAATTAAAGAAAGGTAATTACGGAATAACGGTCAGAAAAAGACTTCATGTACCTTTTGATTGAGTGGCTGATTCCCTCATTTTCCCATCATTTTGTACACTCGTACTTGTTTTAAATGCGGTACAATTATCTGCAAATTAAAATGGAATTCTACATGTTATATTGAATTCATAATCATTTGTGGTATTTTTACCTTAACCGTGCCTTTAGTATTTTTTTGAGAATTAAAGTTTTGATGTTTGATTGTTGGCAGTAACTGGCTGGAAGCTGGGGTAATCGAGTAGAGGCAACGTTTTGATTTTAATGATTTTTTTAATATAAACTAATGAACCTTAAGAACTTATAGAATGGAAAACATCACTTAAAACATATTGAACAAACATGATGCCAATTAATAGTATAATTCCTAAGTGCTTAGAAGAGTTAACAATTTCACTCTTGCATGTTACTCACTGTTGTAAAAGTCTGTTTCACCTATATTCTCTTGAATTGGTTATTGTAAATCACCTGCTAATTTACCTGTATGTTTTTTCTTTGTTTGATGGATATCAATATCATTGTCTTCAGACGATAATTCCGAGTCGTCAGAGCTATCTGGGGGTTTGTACTCGTCCTCTGAAGACAAATCGTCCTCCTAAAAGAACAAGAATTATTTCAGACACTTTGTACATCGTATTTCTTCTATCAAAACAAATCTACCAAGAGAATGAACAATTGCAAACTATTATAAACGTTTGTGGACTGTTCCATTCAATATTTAAGAATGATTTTAATAGAAATATTGCATTTTGTAACATGACTTGTGGATGGAAAATACTTCAGTTGCGTTCTATGTAAATGATGAAAGTGATTCACTATTGTAGATATACTTTTCTTGTATTTTTTCCTATAGTAATTTTGCTATATCTTATACATCATTGATTTTATTTATATCAATGATTCAGACCCTTATGTACGAGCTTTCCTCCACATATCTTTAATTTTAATTGCTTTCTCCAATTAGACGATTTATAAGCAAGTTGACTTAGTCTTAGGCGAAGAAAAGTAATATTATATCATGTACAATGCTGGATAACGTGTCATGAAATTTTAATTATTTCAGTTTTCTTTGTTCTTTGCAGCTTAGAAATGTATATTGTGAAGGAATCTAAAAGCGAGAGTACCCATTAAGAGCAACAAATTTTAGGGATTTTCATACCTTGGACACAAATCTGGTGCCATTTGTAATAGGTAACAATTACATATTCTAGGTAGTTTATCATAGCGAAAAAATCATCACTCGCCGTATGGATCTAATTCATCATCCGTGAATGATAATATAGGCCAATATAATTAAATATTTTCTTTTCCAGCCATTGCGAACAGCGACGCAATGCGTTTTTAGCACTTTGAAATTAACTTTTGGAAGTTACTTTTGTATGATTCCTCTAATGATAAGAACTTAAAGTACCATACCTCAACACATTCTTCCATGTTAGACTATTTTTCCTTATTATTAGGCGGTAAGTTAAAAATCGCTTTTTAATAATTGCTACATTTAACATGCAGAACAGTCGAGAGTTTGGCTTAAAAGGGGCAATCCTCTACCTACAGTTAAAAAGTTCGTATTTTTATATAGACAGCGCAACTTACCTCATATTCTTTTTCTCGTTCATTGTCTATCAAAACTAGGGATCCAAGGATTGTGCAAAGTTTCAAAGAGCCATAAATTTTGAGGAAAATGGGAATGAAAATGGGGGGAAATTCAGTAAGGAAAACGAAAGATTAATATGGAAGCACTGAAGTACTCTGCGGCGAAGACATATTTTTGTTGAATTTTGGATCCTGTAACACCATAATTTACAAGTAAATGGGCTATTACATTTAATACCCGCACCCCCCCTGTCGAGGACCTCCGTTTCCAGAGGGGTTTTACATCTGTGTTTTTCCAAAAGGGTCCTCATCATGATCTTTCCAGAGGGGCTATAAAAAATTATTGAAAAATTATTTCCAGACAGGTAAAAGAGTAATAAAGGGTATTTCCAGAGGGGTAAAAGTTTTTCACAGTGTTAAAAAGTGCATTTCCAGAGGGGGTGGTGAGGTATTTCCAGAGGGGTTGTAAGGCATTTCCAGGGTGGTTGTTGGATAATATTTCCAAAGGGGTTATTTCTTGTTTCCAAAGGGGATATCTGCACCAATGGTCTGCACTGCCCTTGATCGGGCAGGGTTGAGGACATTTTAATTTCTCAGGGGGACGGGGATGGTTTAATTTAAGAAAATTTATTTCCATAGGGGGTTAAACACTATTCCAGAGGGGGCAAAACATCTTTCCTAGGGGGTTTTGAGACAGAATTTCCAAGGGGGGGAAACCATTTTTTCCAGTTTCCAGAGGGGTAAAAATAGTGAAATACGGAGGTCCTCGACAGGGGGGGTGCGGATAATAAATGTAATAGCCCAATGCAAGTAATGTTTCAGGAAAATCTCTCCTTAATCCTACAGATAAAGAATATTTCACAATTCGCCGTGGGAAGTGTATGCATATTTTATATTGCTGACGTAAATAGATGAGTCATGCATGGAATTATAGCTAGCAGTATTTATATGTCAAGATTTTCAAGTTCTCATGACATTCGTTTTTCGAAGGCCTATTATTAAAGTGGAAGTCAAGTCCGTTCTGCGCATCTTTTCTGCGCATTATGTGGAGGCCCTCACCATTGGAATTTTAATTGAACGACGCATGCGCATTTCGTGCATTTTGCATGTGATTATGTATTCAAACAACATGGAGGAAGGCGAAAGCCATCGCGAAATGTTGTTAGCGGCGAAATTGAGGGAATTAGTGTTGTATCCAACGAAGATAAAAAGGCCAAACGAAAAAAATATTTAGTGGGAAGGAATGCGACAAAGATATGTTTTTATCAGGAGCAATTTATGCGGTGGCGACAGTTAAAAGACGAGTTAAAAGTCAAGACGGACAAAGAATTAGCCCTGCTTAGACGAAGCAACTCCTAACAACCAGGTAAGAAATATAGATTGTATTGACGAATAATGTAATAATGGATAAAAGCAGTGTTTCGATGGAGATCTACAGTATCTGCTTATAATTTTGTAGTGACGCGGAAACCCAGAAGTTGAAACTTGCAGCAGCTGATCCATGAAGGATTGCAACCAATATTTAATACTCAGACTAGAGCCCAAATCTTAAAAGGAAGAGCTGTTGGTATAAAGACACCAATCAAGATTTACAAACTGATTTAGGGTTTTACATGTCTTGACAACCAATTGGCTCCATCAAACCATATATTGATACATTTCTGTCTTCTATACACTATTATGCACTAGTTAGTCAATTGAAACCCTGACCCCCCGAGAATATGCAGGGCTATTTTAACAATCCAGGCCTAAAATTTTGTCCATTTGTTAAATTACCCAGCTTTCCAAAGTCTAGCTTTCCATCTACTGTTCTGATCAGTGATCAACCATTATTAATATCAAAATGTGCTATAAGTTACCGGAAGCTGGCGCAGAAGAAAGTCGTACATTAAATATCAGACTATATAAGAGTTAATTTCCAGCCTTTGTGTCAGTGGTAAAACCCCAGATAGCAGAATAGCAACGCTTGTTAAAACTCTCTATTTTCCCTGCAAAATCATGTTAAAACCCCACATATGCCTGAGGGTGGTGGTGGTTTTCAATTGACTACCGTAGTGCATTATGGTGCTGTACAGATTCTGGGGTTCTTGATGTATGGTCAGATAATCAATAAATTAGGGATTATCCATAATTTTTAAACATTTTAAAAAGTAACCAAAGTGGGAGATGGGAGGGGGGTGGGTGGGGGTTGATGGGCTATTTACTCTATTAAAAATTTATATTTATACATTAGAAAATGTGGGTTATTTTCATTCATTAACTGGCAGTATCCTCGCACTGGCAAGCAGGATTACATGGATTTACTGGGGGGGGGGGGGGGGTAAACACCTCTCCTAGCCTTGGCCAAGGGGTGGGGGTGCCAATTCCCATATCAAATCCAAATTTTGGATGTGACAGGGCATTTATCAATATAATATCAGGCAATTCATGGGCCTTTTTGACCATGTAGGCCATTTTATTTTTTAAACATTTTCTGACAAGATAACCCCCTTGATCCTGTCCTCAGTGGTGATTCACCCTTCCCTGGTCGAAGGTCACTCCCTGCTTCATGACTAAAGCCCACTTAGCACCCCTTATCAAACCAAACTGGATCCACCCCTGCTGGCAAGTAAAATTGTATGGTGTTAGACAGAATAAAATACTAAAGTAGGGCGTACCTGGGTGCATTGCCAGCTAATGGGTTAACAAGAGACACTCAGTCTGGCAGATAGTTTTGTTAACCCATTAACTGGCAGTATCCTAGCACTGGCAAGTCGTCTGGCATTAGGCAGAATAAAGTACTAAAGTATGGCATATATGGGTACATTGCCAGCTAATGGGTTAAATTTCATTGAAGAGGTTTCAATTGTAAAAAGTCAAGGACTATTCAACAACCTATAATTTTAACACCAGAGGATCAACATTTAAATGTATGCTTTTTTTGAGAGCTGCAAAAATCTATGTTTTGTATGCTTTTGAAAATTTTGATGATTGCATATTATGTAGCATATTTTTATAATCTAATTAATCTTTGGAATTATACAAACAAATTTGTTCCAAATAGCTAAATGAACTTATAATTTTTTATGTGTAAATATATTATATGTAATAATTAAAATCTATATGTCTTTAACAAAAAGACATTTTTGAACCAGAATTTACAAATACATTATACAAGTCATTTATTGTGTATTGCCAATAGCACTATAGTCTAGCTGGCTGGAAACCTGTATAAACTCCATTGGGAGAAGGATACCTTGCTCTTATTGCAAGAACACTATAACTTGGCACCACTACTCTGTCGCCCCTGCCCAAATGCCCATGCTGCCATAGAACAAACTATATGCAGAATGCCTAAAGTGTTCATTGTTTCTGGGGTGTTCCATAACTAGAATGTCCTCTCTATACCTCAGTGCAATGTCCTCTCTATACCTCATTGCAATGCCCAAAACATTTGCATCCAGGACAAGCTGGTTGAACAAAGGGTTTGTTGTCATACCAGGCATAACTCTTATTGAACAAGGTTTGTTTTCATCTTGGGTGGGCACTAATGGCCACAAAAACACCATTCAGGACTTTTATCTGATGGAGGGTCTGGTTGGGATGATTCACCCTGACCTTGTGGCAAATTTATTGGTAATTCACCAAGTCAGAAAACGTTGCTGGCAACAATTCCAGTTCCAACCTTCTCAAATCCTCCAAATTTATACTCTCAACCAAATTCCAAGTTAGCTGAAGCAAAGGGGAAATAGTATGTAACTTGTTGATGTGCAAAAAGTCTTTAGTTTGACACACCATTGAATCAGGGATGTGAACACCAACACACCCTATAAACATTGAAATACATGTACAGACTGGGGATCTTACACCATCAATTTGATAGAGTGTGTTTACACAGTGAGTAGACACAATCACTTGAAACAAAACTATTTACTGTAGTGGGAAAATTATATACAACCATATACATACTATGTTATCTTCAACACATATATATGCATATGTTGAAATTAATCACATGTACAAGTACAGATACATTGCCAATTTATAAACTGTAGCTACTAATTAGGGAAACAAATGGATGATTTGAAATATAAGCTACCTGCAGATGCTGCTCGTGGGTCAGCAGACGTTTTTCGGCGTTTTCCTCCACACACAATCTCCATGACCTCTGGCTCTTGATCTACCACGTCCCCTGGTTGTTTCTGTCGCATTTCCACAGTTGCAAGATGTTTTGCCAGTTTTTCTTTGACCCACACGCTCGCTTTGCACTTGGTTCTGGGCTACCATCTCGTCACTACTATCATGTTCTTCACCCTGAAATTATTAGACATTACATAATTATAAATATTTTTAACAACTAAAATTCGGCAACACTTTAATACGTACCTGCGTTTCACTTTGACACTTTCAGATGTTTCGAATGAATCTTCTTCCCTTTTCCCGCAAACACATTCCATGACATGAACATACTGCCATGTTTATATCCACATTGGGAACTTGTGCAATGTCCTCGATTTGACTGCGCTCGATTTCATCTACTGTGCTTCGACTTTCGTCCATTGTTGTATAATGTGGCATGTCTTTTTTGTGTTTAGCGAAAAGGTGGCATTTCGTTTTACTTCCCATGAAGCAGGTAAAAAAGTACTGTAAGTATTGTATAAAAAGACCACACACAAAGTCATTTAAAAAATCCAGGTGCAGTGAGAACAACAAGATGCAAAAGGCTTCATGTAAGACAGTTATAGTGTATCAAAACAAAGGATGTAAACAATGCGCAGAACAGATGCGCAGAACGGACTTGACTTCCACTTTAACTTCGCTTTTGAAAATCGTGTTTTTTAACGTCAAGCGTAAACATACGCAGGCAAATTATGCCCCATTTATAATTACTTGTAACAAGAGACGGACCCTACCAAGCTTTCCAAGAAAATGATCATTGAAACTTTGCTTTTAGTAAAAAAGATTTTATTTGTAATCTTGAGAGAGGACAAAGTTATCAAGGCAATGAATGTTGTGGATGAATAGTTACAGTAAATATTACGTTGTCGTTGTGTTGAAAGAAAAACATTCGTTAATCGTTATGTTTATGACTTATACTCAGTATTAAGTTATAGAAGGACAAAGAGTAAAGAGTAGTTACATATATGATATAGTTTAGTGGGTTCATATTATTAAATGTTGTGTTGAAAATTTTGTTTACAGTAATATGACTACTGTATATGTTTGTACTCTAGTCTCTATAATTCCGGACTGTCACTTCAAATTTTGCACATGGGCGGCTATTATATATTAGCCCAAGTTAAGTAAGTCCAAGTCGGAAATCTGAATTGTTTGGTGAAATAGTATAAAAACAAAGTGTGTATAGTCGGCCACTGCCTTCAACTAGAACACCGACACAATTTTTAAGGGGATTTTTTTCAAAGCGGAAATACTGTTTAAACTTGAATTCGTTTTCCTGTCAATGACAATGCATATATAAACAGTACTGTTGTTTACGAGGGGTGTATCACTCAAAAAAATCTCGTACACCCCTCCGAAAAATCTCTAAAAATCCTTAAAAATCTTAAAAATCTTTCAAAATCTCTAAAAGTCTCTGAAAATCCCTGAAAAATCTCTGAAAATCTCGAAAATGCCTGAAAATCGCAGCAAATCCCTGAAAATCCCTGAGTATTTCTACTACTTCATGTAAGGTTATGAACAAATTTCGCGCCAAAACTATATCTTTTTAAAAAAAAAAATGGATGTTGACGAGGTCTCTGAAATCCATCCTACTGATCCTAAAAATACTTCAGATGCTATTCCTAATCATATATGGAATATGTTTCCATCGAATGGAACTTATGTAAAGAACATAATGAAATTCAGCGGCTATGAGACCATAGATTCGGTTCTCAAATTAAAAAACAAAGAAGAGATTGAAAAAATGTTTTCGTTTATTAAAACAATATCAGATATTGTTGAAGAAAAAGATTCAATGTTTGGCATCTTCAGCAATTCCAGAAAAGGTTATGCTTCTTCCTGGTCTTGAGGTACGTGCTAGCTAAATGTTACAATGGTGTTTCTGCCTGGTTGCCAAATTTTCAAAATTAAGATTCTTTGAATGATTTTCTCGAGGATTTTCTTATTTAATAAACGTAAATTATTAAAAATGATTTTCAGATTAAGTACTGCAGCCAATTTTTTCAACATGTATGTTTTTATTCATACATTTTATATAGCCAGTGTTAACAAAATTTCTTGACGCTGTGGAACAACTTAAGTCAGAAAGGTCGAGAGAAAGGTCATCCCAAAAAACCCCAAAAGCTTCTGCAAATAAAATCACAACAACAAAACCCATAAGCTCATGCCTAAATCGTAACCTGGGACTGGGAGAGAGTGGGGGAGAGAGCACACCCACACAACGGAGTGTCAACAAAATACAAAAACGGATGCTTAACTGGATTCATAATCAATCAGACGCTAAGGAAAAATTGGCCCAAGTTGGTTTAAAAGCAATTGATAGTTTTAAAATTACAGTAAGTGTTCTTTTTTCATATCTTTATTTTAATTAAACATAAGTATTCTGAGCTTGTTAGAACTTATGGACTACGATGGTGGCTACTCTGCCTCATTCACTGGAATGTATAATATGCATATGCATATACATATTCCTTTAATTAGTAATAAAAATGTTTTTATACAGTGTCCCAATATCGTTACAAAATTAAATAAACAAGCATTTTAAAACAAGTTTTTAAGGCTGAACTACCCTGGGGATGGGTACAAGTACAATGGCCGTTTTCAAGGCCGTTTTGAGGCTAAGTAGAAAGTTTGGAAGCCCTATCATACATTATATCTTCGTCTTGGGGTTGATCAGCGTCGGCTGCGACGTGGATAATAAAGTCTTGGTTGCTGAGTAACACGCAAGCCTGTAAAATGCTTCTCACTGTTTCGAGCAAAGTACTAATTCTCCATGACAAAGGGCATTTGCTCCAAATGTTGCGAAGCATTTTACTCTTTTATATGCTTGCATGTTACTCAACAAGCAAGACCCTATCATACATAATTATGTAAAATGGTTACCTTCTAGGAATTGAAAGACTCAAGAGATTTTCATTATGCTTGCACAGTTTGTAAAGTAAAAATTGCCTTGTCAACGATTAATAAGGGAGCTGTTTCCTTATCTAATGCCCAAAGACATATCACAAAACGATGCTGGCTAAATCCTAATAGAAGTCGCAGTCCCATACCTCGGAAAGTTGCCAAAATTGATTCCTTAATTGTTTCTACTCACAATAAAGATGATTCAGGTATATAAAGTGATGAGAATTGAGGTCTAATGAAATTGTTTATGACCAAATAAATGTGTTTTTTATCCAGTATCATTTTCTATTTCTTGCTAATATTTCACTCGTCATATAACTGAAACTGCTTGTTTTTTAGATATAGTTGAAGTCCTCGAACACAGTGATAAAGAAGAAGAAACTCAGAAAAAGTAAACATTATAATTTAATTAAACAGCGTAAAATTTTGCGTTATTGTGAGCTATATTATTTTCCTTTGTAGGAGAGTGAAAAAAACTCGCATCCGCCCACTGGTTCTGTAGAGATTACCGAAAACAGCGGGCGTTAATGAATGCAGCCGCATTGCCTGGTCAACGAAAAATTACAGACTATTTTGAAAATACGATTTCAGGTTTTATAGATAAATGATCAGATGAAAGCGAACATTAACACACTGTGTGGTAATAAGAAAAGTGCGTCTGTGAGGCCTATTTTAAGAAAGATTTTTGAAAACGCTGAACGAAATAGCATGAAGGAGTCTAGTGAAGGACATCGACATGATGAAACAGTTAAGAAGTTTGCAACATCTTTATTTTGCTTAGTAGGATGAGCCGCTTACGAAATGGTCCAAGTAAATATTGGCTGCGGTTTACCGGCAGTTGCAACATTGCATAGAAACATTGCATGCAAGAAAACAATAAAAGAAGGTGAATTCCGTTTTGATGAGCTTGCAAATCATTTAAAACAATGGAAAGCGCCGAAGTATGTTCATATCCACCTGGACGATACAAGAATTGTAAACAAGGTAGAGTACGATCCTGTGACGGACAGATTTGTTGGGTTCTGTTTGCCCCTGAAAGATGGAATTCCCTGTGTTGAAGAATTTGTACTGCATACATTTGAAGAGTTAGAAACCGTGTACAATACAAAAACAACAGTTTCCTATGCCCACTGTATAGTAGCACAACCAGTTAGTTCAGATGCGCCATCGTTTGTCCTGTTCGTGCTTGGGACCGACTCTAAGTATAACCATAAAGTGGTCGAGGAGCGGTGGAACAAAATTGAGACTGAGTTACGAAAACGAAATATTTTCGTTCTATCTAGTGGAGCAGATGGTGCAGGGCCATTTTTAAAGGCAATGGTTTGCAGAACTAATTTATTCAAAACATGTCAAACGTCTAATGTCCCCTCAGAGTGGTCGTTCTACATGATGCCGTCAATGAAATCAAATGGTTTGTGTTCCCAGGACACTATACACCTTTTGGCTAAATTGAGAACTTGATTGCTTACACCATCAAACATCTTATCTTTCGGGACGGAAATAGCATGTAGAGCTCATCTTGTGGAAGTACTTAAGAAGATTCCAAAGTCAAGCCATGGACTAACCCAAAGAGCAATTGACAACAAGGACAAACAAAACTATTCCAGCATTGGCCTTCTCGTCCATCCATGCGTTGAGAATTGTTTGAAAGAAATTAATTCAACTGTTAAAACCTCTGGTACGGTTATCTACTTACAATTAATGCGGAATATTCGAGACGCGTTCTTTGATAAATCACTATCGCCACTTAAGAGGCTTTACCTTATGTGGAAGTCAATTTTCTTTCTGAGAATCTGGAGGTGCTGGTTGTCAGAAAAGGGTTTGACCGAAAGCGATTATTTCGTGACAAATAACGCCTACTTATGTGTTGAACTGAATGGGCATATGATGATAAACCTGGTTTACAATGTTATCCGAAAAGATTTTCCTCAAGAGGCACTACGAATCTGGTTGTCGGGATCACAAGGCTGCGAGCAACTTTTCAGGCTGCTAAGGTCAATGACACCGACCTTCTCCACAATCGTCAATTTCTCATTGAAAGGGATTGTGGAGAAAATTCACAAATTGCAGTTTCTGACTTCAGCAGAGACGGACGAAAACATTGTTTTCCCCAGACTTAAGAGACATCTACTGCAAAACAAAGCTGAGCATACTGACACATTTGCTGTTCCAGACATCAATGATGTAACAAAAGAAATTCTCAAAGCAAAGAACAATGCGATAACTCTCTGTTCGGATTGTGGAATGAAGTTGGCCTCCTACGAAGATAACAAAATTGTGAAGGATATTGACAACATTGTTCAAGAAGCAATTGTAAACGACGATGAAAATTGCGAAACTGCCGTTTTACAAACAGAGGCTACATCAGAAGCTACAACAACGACAACTCAAGAGCAGGAGTTACCAATGACACGGGAACAAATTGTAACAATTTGTGAAGATCTTTCCCAAATCCGATTAAGAAAGGCATCAAATTCTGGACTGCCTTGCTACAAAAAGATCGTAAATCCACAGGCACAGGGCAATGAAACGTCAGCGAAATCTTACAAATTGGATAAAAAGGAAGGATCAAAACACAAATTTCCTTTTTTCTCCTATAACGGTACATACATCAGAAAAACCACTGGATTGTATCTTTTGCAAGACAACTTTCGGCCGACCGCTTGTTGCGTGTATGTGCTGAGCAGCCAAGTCACATATTTTCCAACACAGATAGAGAAACAGGACCACAGAAATCAGTGCGATGCGGAGATCTTTGTTTCTTTTCAAGAGTAGACTGTGAAAAGTGTTTAGTTGGCAGAGTTATCCAGTTTTCATACCTTACTGGCAGCAAGAAAGAACGACAATACTCGTCAGACTATGTAGATCTTACAAAGGATTCGCACAAGAACATTGGTGTACTCGCAAACTGGTTTCAAGGAACCCGAGCTGTTTCTGGAAACAATACCAACGGAGGATTAGTAAATTTCACACCAATCGAAAACGTTTTTACTCCTGGTTATTTACCCATGAAGCATTATGTTGGAAGCATTGACGACTCCTCTTTGCAAGAAAATCCTGAGTTTTCGTTTTCTATTCCCGTAGAGGTGGTCCGGAAAGTTTTGCCCAACTGGCACTCGAAAATAACCTTTGATTTTAGTGAAAGTAAATAGTTGACTTTAATACTCTATAGTTAATCTTAAAAAGTTAGTAAGTTGCATTAACAAAATAATAAAGTTTACATTGTTTGGCAGGAGCTAATATCGACTATTATACATACAAAAGCAAGACTAAAGTAAAACTTAAGTTCTTGTGCAGTCTTTGAGTTTTTTTTGCCTGGGATTTTCGAGGGATTTTTTGAAAAAAAATCTCTGGAAATCCCTAGAAAATCCCTAAAAATTTTGAGAGGGATTTTGAAAATCCCCAAATCTCGTACACTTATTTTGAGTGATACACCCCTCGGTTTTTACATTCACACTTCAAACGTAATTATTTATATCATTATACATCCCAATACAATTATATCCCATCAATTCAAGGTATACTGTAAAGTTTAAATTAACACGACTATTGGGACTGCAGGCTTTGCAGCACGTTTATATGATCCCGTTTTATACCATAGAGGTTATAATATAAATCGGATACTATAGTCAACACTGTTTTGATAGTTCATAATACAGATCGAATACTGCAAGTATAGTATATATCCAGCCATCGACTTGCACAAGTTTATTGACATTGGCATTGCCCCTATAGTTAATAAGGCTATAGTTGTATTTGAAATAATATAGCCTTTAAACTGCTACCACATTTACCTTCCTTATCATTTATATAATCTGCAAAATTCGCATTTGAGATACAGTCTTTTAATAAATATTTTTCATCATCATATTCTCGAAAGCAAATGTCAAATAATAATGCTCGGGAAGCGAAAATAAGTGAATTTCTACAATCCTTCCCGTGTATTATCCAGTACTGAAGGCAAGTTAGTAAGTCAGTTATAATGACTGATTTCTCTCCGGTTCATCGACATACTTATAGTTATACTATATAATATATAGTATTGATAATTTGATATGATGTTCTTGTCGCTAGACTCGCTACACCGCATGTGTACGAAACTACGAATCTCGCAGCCACGCACTTGATAGCGCATGTGCATTTGTGATTGCACAAAAAATTGCGTGTTCCGGGGGAAAAGTCGCCAATCTAATGTCAATTCAACGTCTTCAGCAAATGTTTCAAGTTCAATATAAAGACTCTAATTCAGCATAGTTTGTGTAAAGTCGCCATAAGATCAAAAGAATATTTAAAGAAAAATGTGAAGCCCTGTCTTGAAGCACTAAATCACTAAATGTTAATGAAATTTAAAAAGAAACATAGATTGTTGCACCCCCCGGAAAGTTTACACTATGATTGAATGACTGACTCGTTTGAATTTTCGCCACTCATCACAATATTGCAAAGTTTCGAAGAAACTAATAAACCAGTAAATAGATTAACTGATGTAACAAGTCGATTTCCAGGAAGACATAATATCGCCCTTACATTACAATGTGATATTTTTTTTAAATACTATACATCTGGGAATCTTAAAATCATTATGTGATTAAGTGATATTAATAAGAAGTAACACTTGTTAGCATGCCAGAAAGAGAAAACATTTTTAAAACTTGGATTCTCAACATATTTTGTTCTTCATATGCTTGATCTATTTCCTACTAAACGTGGGTAACATTTTCTCGAGAAGTGGCAACGAAAAGAAACAAATTTGCGTTTAAATAAAGAATATAAACCTTAAATTAGTACAACACTGGTTGAAAGCAATACCTGTACCTTTTGACTTAGTGACTGTTTCACTTTCAATTACGTTATTTCTTTTGTTTTTCCCCCTGTATTTTCTTCTTTCTCGAGACTTGTCATCTGCAAAGAAACATACGCACCCTATATATCATATTGTATTAATAAATAAAAGTAATCATAACTTGTGTATAAAGCACACATTTTGAAGCATTTCTCCTTGAAGGACAAAAAGGTTAGATATTGGCGACCAGTAACAAATGGTTAACAAGCTAACCAGCCTCGTTGAGGCCGATTATCTCAATTTATCGGCCGATTAATTATGTTGTGAAATGTGTGCAATTTTACCTTTATTAGTAGTATCCGAACTGCTGATGGGAAAATTGTCAACAGCTGAAGCCTAAAATTTAGATGAATTACACTTTGTCATTATTTATTTAGAACTTTTTTAAAGTACACATTATAAGTAAATTACAATTAGCGAGAATTTTTTTCTCGTGCATGTAAAACACGATTTATTTACGGCAAACAGTTGATAGGCGAAAGCCTAAAGCAACTCATAAGGAGCCTCAATATATATAGCATAAGATCCAACTATTCAAAGAATGAAATACCTCCATATTATCTGGTGTATCATTTTGCCCATCCGGTGGTCGTTCCACTACATGGATTTCAACTGCATTCAGTGTGTTTCAGGCTGTAAGGTAGAACGCAACCGCATATGTGTTTTCAGGCTTTAAGATAAATTTGACTACCCTTTTTATTAAAACTGTATAACACAAATACTTATTTTTCCAATGGTTAAGAGTTACTATAACAGAAAACCTAGTTTATTTCATATATTACAAATTCCAGCATAGTACACTGTAAGTTCAAAGGAGTATTTCGACCTCCAAAAAAGAGTATAGTAGTTTTTGGCAGCATGAAGAACGTAGCATGAAGTTGGTAGAGCGTCGAGCTAGCATTTTGAAGGTCGCGGGTTTGAAACTCAGCCGCGGCAGGCAGAATCGCCGGAACGAACGTTTAGTAATTTTATTTACTGACCAAATTAGAATGAGTTCCCTTCCTTTTTTTCTTTTGAGTCTAAAAATGCAAATATCAAGTAGTTTAATATGGCAATACTGCACTAGAGGCATCAAAGAAAATATATGAACAAGACATGATTGAGACTTACCATAACATCTGGTTTTCTAATTCTTAATTTTCTCTTTATTCCATGCTGCAATTAAAATGTAACATTTTAAAAATGATATTATAGTGGCGACAATTGTTCAGTTTGAAAATTGCGTTAGTGTCATGAATATACGGTTAGTGTTGTTCATTTTTTAATTTTTCACGAACTGGCATTTCTTACATAGTATTCTAAGCTTTTTAGCGTTCGTGACATCTATGTAATTTAGACTAGCTCCATGCTTCTACTTATCTGGGTCCTGTATGGTCTTGTGTTGCTGCACTACTAAAGTGGATCGACGATGAAACGGAGACTTGAAACCAGTTTCATGTACTGTATAGTTATATGCTGTGACATATTCAGTTCGTTGCTTGCATGTAAAATGTGTGAAGAAATTTGTTTTTGGACGTATTCAAAATATGAATTCATCATGCTTGAGATATCTTCACTGAACGCATCGCCGAAATTAAAAATGAACAAACTTGCAGCAGGTAAAGGGTAATGATCGGGCAGTTTTTCATTGTTCAGCCACATTGGTTCAAGCTGCCCCGGTCATCTAAAATGTTTGGTTAGCATTTCATGGTTAGGGTCAGGGTTGGATTAGGGATTTAGGGTCAGGTTCAGCTATATAATTATAATCCGAACAATGAAAAACCGCGAGAGGACTGGAAGTGTCGACGTCAGTGGTGAGAGGTGGACGTGTGTTTTATCGCTCCGCTATTACCCAAATTGTGTGAGATTTAGAGTGACTTTATTGAATAAAGAAAGTTAGACAGGATTCTATTATTATTTATATATATATATAATATAGAATTAAAATGCCACCAAAGAAGAAACCGAGTATCCAGAAATCAAACGAAAGTAGTCCTGAAGTCCCTGAGAAAACTGAAATGGCGACCCTCGACTGCTCGATCGGGAATCTAGAACAATTCCTGGAGAAACGCTTAGACGAACAATCTAAACAAATCAATGACTTGTTCTTGAAATATACTAAGATGACTAAATCAGACTTTGACGAAGTTAAGAAGAGCCAAGACTTCCTAAGCTCGAAGTTCGATGACCTGAATACAAGTGTGAAGCAGCTTACGGAAGAGAATGCTGAACTACGCTCGACAAATACACACTTGAGAGACCAAGTGGCGACCCTTGGTGAAAAGACAGATGCTTTTGAAGAAGATTTAGAAAATTTAAAACAGTATATACGGCGTGACATGTTGGAGATACACGGAATTCCTGTGAAAAGGGGCGAAAATACAAATGAAATTGTAAAGAAAGTTGCTACATTAATCGACCCCAAAATGGTACTAGACGATACGGACATATCAATCAGTCACCGACTATCAACCAACGCGGGCTATACTCCTGCGATTATAGTAAAATTTACTCGACGCGACACGAGGGACAAGATTTATAACTTGAAGCGAAATCTTAGTTCGAAGTATATATCTGACTTGGGTTTCCAAGACCATTCTCGCATCTATGTCAATGAGAGCCTTACGCAGAAAAACAGAGCGTTGCTTAAAGAAGTGAAATCATTCAAGCGACAGTTTGATTTCAAATTTGCATGGACAAGACAAGGCAAGGTGTTACTCCGGAAATCAGATGATCCCTCGTCAAAAGTATTTGCATTCTCCACAACAGCAGAGTTCAGAAGATTTTATGAAGCGGATCAATCCTACCAACGTCAAACGAGAGAGGACTAAAATGTGTTAATCAGATAAGTGTAATTACCTACTAAAAACTATTAATATAAATGTTTATGTCTGTATTGCCTTTTAGTCATCTTGATGATGACGAGTTTAACCTTATGATTTATGAATTTGCAAACGGGCCAGTAAATTTTGACTTTGATAGGCTGTCTGGCTTGGAATTTAATCCGCTACTATCCGGTTTTAATAAAGGCTTGGCCCTTTCCAATGATTTAGATCCAGATTCAAACTTCTACATTGATGTATCCAATTGCGATTTTTACACTGAATATAAATTGAACGAGAAACTATCTCAATCCTTATTGACAGATTCCAATAACTTTTCACTCTTTCATCTAAATATTCGTCTCGTGGAATTTTGATAATTTAACCAATTTGATTGCTAATAATGAACCTCGATTCTCAATTATTGGTATTACAGAGACTTGGCTTCGCGAAGTACAACATAGCGTTGATATAGACGGGTACAATTTTGTCCATGATTTCCGGCCTAATAAACCGGGTGGTGGCGTTGGTCTCTACTTGAAATCAGAATTTGAATTTAGAATTCGACCTGACCTTGGTTTTGGGGGACGGGAAGTGCGCGTAAAGTATGTTTGTTGAAATAAATAGCCTGAAAGAGAAAAATATCGTCGTTGGGGTTATATATCGACCTCCTGACCAAAGTGTTGTTGACTTTATTCGTGATTTAAATTTACTAATGGCCAAAATTTCAAAAGAAAATAAACTTTGTTTTATAATGGGTGATTTCAACTTAAACTTACTCAATTGTCATTCCCATCAATATACAAGTGAATTTCTTGATATCATGTATTCTAACATGTTTTTCCCGCTGATAACACGTCCGACAAGAATTACCTCACACACCGCTACCCTTATCGATAATATATTTACCAACAAAATGGATAATTATTTGTTTAGCAGTTTGCTGGTTACTGATATTTCCGACCACCTACCAATATTTTGCTATTACACTGAGAAGTCAACTACACCTGACAATGAATTCATTGTCTTTCGTGACAAGTGTAAAACAAACAAATTAAAATTTCAAGAATGCTTAAAGAACACCACTTGGGAAAATCTAGAGGGTTATAATGATCCGAAATTTGCATATGAAAATTTTCTACGCAAATTTACATCCATTTATAATTCTTGCTTCCATTAAAAAGGGTTAAAACAAATAAGTACTTACACAAACCCTGGCTATCCAAGGGTATTTTGAAAGCAATAAATACAAAAAATAAATTATACAAGAAATTCCTCCGTGTTCCAACATTTGTTAATGAAAATTATTACAAAAAGTATAAAAATAAACTAACCCATTTGATAAGGATTTCGAAACGTCGTCATTATGAAACAAAACTTGAATCTGTCAAAACAAACATTAAGAGTACTTGGAAACTTTTAAATGAAGTAATCAACAAGAAAAGGAGGAACAAAAAACTACCATTGTCATTTTCTACTGATATTGGTGATGTTTCAAACCCAGTGAACATTGCAAATCGATTCTGTGATTACTTTACCAATATTGGCTCAAATTTAGCAAACAACATTCCTGCCTCATCCCGTACCCCCATTTCTTTTCTGCCTGGTGAATACGTAAATTCATTATTTCTTCAACCAGTTGAACAAACTGAAGTCATTGAAATTATTAAATCTCTTCGTTCAGAGACTGCTGCTGGTCATGACAAAATACCAATGTGGTCTATAAAAGATTCCATTGATTTTATTGGAAAACCGCTGACAGACATAATCAATTTATCTATCGAATCTGGAATTGTTCCGGATCAAATGAAGATTGCTCGTGTTATACCAATATTTAAGTCAGGCATGGTTAACTTATTTCAAAATTACAGGCCCGTTTCGGTTCTACCGATCTTCTCAAAATTATTAGAGAGGGTTGTGTTCAATCGTTTGAACAATTATATTAACCATTATGATGTTCTATTTGATAATCAATACGGCTTTAGAAAAAATAAATCTACTTCACTAGCTTTACTTGACCTAATAGATAAGATAACATCTGCAATTGACGAAAAAGACTATGCAGCGGGGATCTTTTTAGACTTATCTAAGGCATTTGACACAGTTAATCATGAAATTCTCTTTGAAAAACTTAATCATTATGGTATTCGTGGCCTAGCACTTGATTGGATAAAATATTATTTTTTTAACCGACAACAATATGTTGAATTCAATGGTGCTATTCCCTCGTTTAATGCCATTAGGTGTGGAGTACCTCAGGGGTCGGTCCTTGGACCACTTTTATTTCTGATATATATCAATGATATCTGTAATGTTTCTGATGCATTGGAATTAGTCTTATTTGCTGATAATACCAATATATTTTTTAAACATAGAGATTTATCCTGCTTGACTAACTTAATAAATGTTGAGTTACTGAAGTTATCTGAATGGTTTAAAGCCAATAAATTATCGTTAAACATAAAGAAATCAAATTATATTATTTTTAAACCACGGCAAAAGAGACAAATTACCGATTTACCGTTGTTTATAAATGATCATAAATTAGAGCGTACTAATCATGTTGTGTTCCTCGGAGTGATTCTGGATGAACATTTGTCTTGGACACTTCACATTTCTCATATTGCCAGCAAAATATCTCGTTCAATTGGTATAATATATCGATCAAGTTTTTGCCTTCCCAATTCAGCTCTACGTACTTTATATTATGCACTTGTTTATCCTTATTTACAATACTGTGTAACAGTGTGGGGTTCAACCTACCCTTCCAAATTAAATCGTCTCTTATTGCTCCAAAAACGGGTGATAAGAATGATCAGCAAGGCAGCATTTGATGCACACACTAATCCATTATTTAAAGATCTTCGAATATTTAAATTTAAAGATATTTACTTTTTCAATTTGGCCAAATTTATGTTCTTATTCATGAACAATATGCTTCCTCGAAATTTTGAAACTTGGATGTTACGAGTGAATCAAGTGCATGATTATAATCTGCGAAGCTCTGAATTGCTCTATGTACCATTATGTAGAACAAATATACGACAATTTTCAGTTTCCTATCAAGGGCCAAGTTTTTTTAATACGCTCAGTAGTGATATCCGCAATGCCCTAACTCTTTCACAATTTACATTCAAATTAAAAAACTTTTTATTTTCTCGTTTGTAAAAAAACTTTATCAGAAAATAGGATAATTATATGGTAATTACGATTATGCGTACCTCTGACTGCCACTGTACGTACTACTCTATAAATTGTAATTATTATAAGTGAGGAAGCCCATAATTTAATAAGCCTTATGGTTTCTATTTGGGTTTCCTCGCCACATTTATTATCTTTGTATATACAACTTCTGATGTATTTTTTGTGGCAAATAATGAATTGAATTGAATTAACTTTTAACTATGACCCTTGCAGTATGCCTTCGCAATGCTTCTGAGAATGTGAAATTTTAATATAGTATCCGCCTACGCTATGAAACTTGCTTATAATTATTTATAAAACGACTTGTGGTTTACCTTGTTTTCCCACAGATAATATTTCTGCCCATAATCGTACAATACTTCCTCACCCACATTTATTTCTTTTATTGCAAAGAGACACAGAATTGGTTGGTTTTTGTCCGCCACAATCATCTTCATTTTCGCGTTAACTTCGTTTTTGTAGCCATGATTAACTAGCCTTCCCAACCTTGGACAATTAGTTTCGCTTATTTCCTTGGTCGCATCATAACTGGAAATAAAATACTAGGTAAAGATAATCTGCCTAATTTTCACGTATCAGTAAATATTATATATCATTTACTTGCTTTACTTGTAATGGATTCAATGAATGAAGCAAGGAATGTCAGTAGCAAGAAGCTAGAATACTTGAGAGTTCTTGTAGAAATTGCGATTGCTCTGTGTCAATTTCACCCAGCGTTACAGTTAAAATGTTTATTTTAAGAACATTTTAATCGCTCTATTTTGGCTTCTGACTTATTGACGTGTTTTCGAGTTATGTTTAATTGTCTAGAGTAAACATGATCCTCGCACGCAAGACGGGCTGCAACATGTATTTTTATTTTGATGACTTATACTTACCATAAACATTTATTTTCAAACTTGAAAAAGAATCTGCACACTGGCGCATTTTTTCTGTCCATTTCTTCCCTGGCTTTAGCTTCTTCTTCGGTAATAAGCTCGCCACCATACACCAAAAGGAACTCCTCCTTTTTAAAAGGCCGAGTGGAGAAAACCGCTCTTCCTAAAACAACGATGTTACTTGTGATTAAAAATCCTGCAGCTACTGTAGAAGTAACATTATCGCGCAAGTTGACCAAAAACATATGCACATGCACGGAATCAAGCTCAGGGTGGCGAGGATGCTCCTCCAGGAAGGGCACTTTTACAAAGTTTATGTACATAATGAAACGTTTTCAACGCTGTGTAAATTGGGGAAAGCAGAAACTTCTTTATCAAGCTTGTAAGGAGTACAATAATTTGGACAATAACGTCAAATCAATTAACCAGCTAGCTAGTTTTCATAATGCACTTCTTAAATCTCCACAGTATTAATATAATCGAAAGCATTTTGCAACTAGCTTTTCTTTGTAATATATAATTATCTTAGTTCTATATTTTAAACTTTTCTTGTAAATAGTACATATCGTATAACCTGCATGCATATTATTATTGTATAATCTTTTGTATTTCTATAGTTTCTCAGGGACCTTCTGAAAAACACAACTTGTGATGTTGGTTTTGCTGAATAAATACTATTGTCAATCAATCAATCAATCAAATGAAGTAGCCACTAGGATTGCATTCCCTGCTATTTTTTATGCGATTTTTCGACATAACGCCAGCGTTTGAATGCGCAATACATCTTTTTAGCACATTTTGTAGTTGTTTGAGTCAATTTGAGGTAGTAAATTTTGTCAAGTTCACAGGCAAAATATCCAAGTCAAACAATCCCACCCAAGGTGGTCTTAAGGTGGTCCAATACAAAACAATTATTTTTCTTCATTTTTTATATTATTAAAATCTATTGATGCTTTGTTGCCGGGCAAATCACCATGTTTTGCGTACTGTGAAAAGTGCCAAAACGTTTTCTCGTATTATAATGCGTATTTATATTGTTAACACATGATTTTTCTCAGCCCGAGGCGAAGGGTGGAAATATCGAAATCTGGTAAAAAACGTTTGTTGATTTAGTACATTTTGAAATAAAGTTTAGTAATAAAAACTTAACAGATCAGTAATTGCCCCATAAATGAGATATAAGAACTGTTTTGATTGGTAGACGGACTGCTGGAATGGCTAATTACATTACTATTGGCTTTTTTATTAATTTTCTTTCAAAATATTTGGCAAAATGGCGTCGAAATTTATAAACAATGCCGAGTTGAAAGCAGTTTTTACGAAGCACAAACACGAAAAAATCATGGCACAACTGATACTGTACAGTACTGGGACTAGCTCATGATTGGTTGAGATAAAAGCAGCAAGACAAACAACAAAGCCTTTCAGGGTATGTTGTGTTTAATCATAGACAATTCAGAAGACAATTTCTGTCTGAAGATGTCTTCTGGATTGTCTATGGTTTAATTTATTGAAAACCACAGCCGAACAACCACGAGCCGCTTGAGTTCAGTAGAAAACACTAATATTTCTAATGACTTTTAATATTAACAACTATCAGGTAAACAAAAACAATTAATATTAAATGCACTGCCCTAAGTGAGTGTTTTAATGATGCTCTGTCAATAATCTAGCTGCTGCCCATGTGTTGAGCATTTTACAATAAGTTTATATGGCTGAAATGATTTATAGGAAGATTGTCACCTATTTGCTTATGATACGGGGAAAATTTCAAAACAAACTCCATGATTTGTTTGTCAAGTGTGATTGGTATTAATTACTCATACCTCCAATGCTGGCAGGTTCCTCCTCCCCCAAGAGGGATGCTCCAACAATATATAACTGAACCAGGGCTCCACTAATGCTCCTGCTGATTAAAACTAATGATTAGGTATGGACCCAGGGAAATCTCTGTGTGGCATTCCCAACATGGGGCAACAAACTTATAATTGGTGGATATAAAAATTAACTGCACTGATTGATGATACCATATACTGAGGCTTTCTTCATACTATTTTGGAATTTACTGCTATTAGATGCATACAATTAAATGTAGGTCATATCTACCACTTGCCTGTAAAAGTATTGAACTTAGAATGACATAAAAATGTTATTTAAACTGACAGCGCACCCTGGTGTACCAAACATTTTTGTTATTATGTCACTAAGGAAAGTTAATTTATTATGCCAAAGGGGGGTGAAGATACTGTAGCCTCCCACCGACAAATCTGCCGCTCCTGCAGCGATATGTGAGTGGGTTAATATCTCCACCCTTGAGATAGTCCTTTGTGTCAAAATAATACAAGGGCATTAACTTGTTGTGAATTGCCTGTGTATACCTACACTCCTCCCGTTGGGGAAAGACACTGATGGGGGGTGCATAAAGAGACACAGTTCTAGCAGTAACATATAAACCAGTAATACTTTTGAAATCAAATTAACAGCCATAATCAAAAGCAATAATTTGACACAATGCAACCCATTGATGCACACTAATGTAAAATGTCTTAACAGATTTCCTCCCCCCCCATAAATATAAACCCCATAAATATATCACCATGTGCTGCCAATTTTCACTTGTTTGCATCACATTTAACATTCTTGAGCTAAATTATTTTTATCAAGAGGATACCTCTTGCCCTATACGAAAGGGAAGGAGAGATTCTTGCCCCCCTTCCTGGCATCCCTGATTGGATATGGTTAAATTATCATTCCTGTTGCCACAGCAATCTGGAAGTATGTGTGACACTGTATTTGATACATATTTATATGCAGTTTTTACTGATGCACTTATCAATGAAAATAAAAATAATAACACACATCAAAAAGTCTGACAAGTGGACTGGCTAGAAAAATTATTTTGCCAGACCAAACTTCTGTTCTGACTGTTTTGTCCAAAAATTAAAAGTGCTACATTTTGTCAATTAAGTGCGCCCGATATCTCTGTTGCGCGATACAAACTTTCCACACTGGGACAGGGCAAACACGGTGCGCAAAGGAGAGAACGTGGTTGGGAATGGCCTCGCGAGGTTCTTATATTAGCAAAGAACTATTAACTAACTCAGGCTTCAAAACGCTTTATAGCGAAAGAGCAATTCAAACCGATATTGTCAACGTACTGAGATTGTATATCGATTTCTGCAATTAGTTTTATTACGAAAATAATAGTCAAACTTGTGCCATGAAGTGACTAGTTTATGAACACTGTTTGAATATATGCGATAAATATTATATATGGATAATAATATATACGCGATCATCCCACGGCCAAAAACGGTAGTAACTCATCGATTTGTTTAAGTGCATGTGCCGTTGATTGATAATATTGATCAGATTTCTTGTAAAGTCCCTGTTCTAAATAAAATGTTGAGACAAATTCACAAATAGTATAGCAAAGTCCACAAAATTTGAATTCTATACTCGAAAGCAAAAAGTTTGAGTGTTTTGAACGTCAAACATTTGATAGCAAAAATCGATATACAGTCTCAGCACGGTGACAATCTCAGACCGCCACACCGGCTTTACAATCATCTCATTAACTGAATTATTAGGGCATACCTTTTCCTAGTAGAAATTCAATTCCGAAACCATCCTGGTCTCTACTCTCTCTGTTAAAGCGCCTTGCTTTTTCTTCCTCTGGCTCTGAATTCTGTTTTCTTCGACGTAGGGCCATACTTGCATGTGCACCAACCAACGACCTTGTGACAAAAGATGCTGGTTGTGCTAAGCATCAAGCTTTTAAATGCTATGTGAGGGTGTTATCCATATATGGTAATTACGTCATTCACGCGGTAGTTTAATGACATGTTGCTCAAATTGATAACATGTCATGATAACATGTTATCTCAAGGTTTAATGATCTAACAGTGAATTGTCGTTAATGTATCCTTTCCTAAATACATTTGGCCCCTGTTTAAAATTAAGCTTCAATGTTTTTTTCTTGCGTGATCTCACTTTTTCCTACCTAACTTTTTGCCAACTACAACCACAGTCATTGAAAGCTAATTGGTTCACTAAACCGAGGACTAAACGTGGCTAGAGGTCCGGTAATTTTCGAGGGGTATTAAATTATATATCTGGCCTTGAAATGTCTGAAAATTTTTATTCGGAACAAACTATATGCTCTTCATAATCCTGTGTTGAATACATCCCACGTGCCATCACAGTTTTCACTGCATACCTTTATTGTCGGGAATGCCTAAAAATTCCTCTGTAATGATGTCATGCCACAATCGTTATATGCATATATTGTAACTATACTTATAGTCTGGTGATGACTTTGATCTTTGGAATAAAATCGAAATATCATGAACTCATTCATGTCTTGTTTTAACTCATATCTTGGATTTCAAGATGCTTATTTTTGTATTATGTTAGCCATGTTGCAGAATGATATCCCCGTGCTGATATTGTGGCAAAGCGGGCCATTTTAGCGGCTTGCTTTGCCACAACGAAGTACGCAAAGCTTTATTACCGCGGCAAATTTTGGAAAATTTCGTATATATAAACAGTTGGCTATAGCCTATAGCGACTATTTTTTAATCTTATTGTGAACGCATGCAATCCTTATGGAGTTATGCTTCGCTTCAGCAAAAGTTTGTAATAAGAATAACACACATAAGTTTTTAAGTTAAACTGCAAAGATTTTTTTGCACTTCACTTGGTTGAACTAGAATACTGGGTTTGGTGGATAATCCAAGTGAGTAGATATATACACCATTTTAAGACCTAACCAGGAATGGTTACGAAAAATGCAACACTAGGTCTAGGTCCAGATTTATTTATTTATGAAGATTTTTTAACAAAAGCTGATCGGTTTATTTTTCCGTCATAAATAGTTCATTGGTCTGTTTGCGTCGGGAAATGTAAAAAAGTAATAAACTTGTTTTCAAATAAATATTACTCCAATTATTTTTCTTGAATATTACTGTGCTGTCGTTTAGTTTCAGCTTAAAATACACCATACACCCCCCGCAATATACACTCTAGTTGAATGTTTGTATTTTGTTCATATAAAAACGTCATCCCGCTTAGGCGATTTTCCAGGCTATAGGCTGGATGAATATTCATTAAAATCATATACAAAAATAAATGCTGTCCTGTTGCTCATTTATATTTATTTCATAACTACATATTAAGTAACATCTAAATAGATGGATACGATTTAAAATTTTCCATTACTATTTGAAAGACGCTTAACTGGAATGCAACAGTAATAACACTAATTTATATTACAGTTTGCAAGAATCGAGATGACATCACTGGACGATAACGACCATATTTTGAATAAATGACTATACAAATTTTCATGTGAAGAACTAATGACGCTCTGCAAAAACATTAGATGCATTTTTTGTTAATCCTATACTATAGTTTAATTACAGCTGCAGTTATTGCCAACATTGCCGATGCTGAAATTTGATTAGTTCACTGACTAAAAACTTGTTTACTGTTTAGTTTGCTAAATTTAAATCAGTCGTTAGCTAACCAGTTGCACATTGTGGCCTCGATGCGAGAGTCCCTGATTTTTAATTGGATTATCTGATTATCTAATTACTAATATCTAAAGACGAGAAAATACTTTAAGAAAGGCATAATAAAAGCCTAAAACCGCTTTGTAACATTGTTATCCTTTTCATTTTGTGTAATTATGTTAAAAATACATTTTAACCTAAATAAAGTTCGCGGACGGTGTTTAGTAGGACCGCTTACATGTACTTGCTTTAATTTAACAAAAGCCGTTTTGGTTTGTAGGCAGTTCTACTTCTCAGATTCAGATTCCCAATATAAGCATGCACCCAGTAAGGTTGTTACGAAATCTCTTAATGATTGTGTCTTTGCGATCTGTCCTTGGATTGAATCACAATCCGAGTTATAAAGTGTGGTTTTGTGGTTGAAATTTACGGTTTTTAAGGGTGATTCAGAAAAGCCTCTCATCAAAGTGATTGCAGCTTTAATTAAATTTGCGATTTGGAGGCATTTACTGTTTTTCGACTCTAACTAAGGGGCCGATTACATGGAGATTTTCAGCCCGGGCTGAAATTTCAACCGGCTAACCGGAATGAAATTTCAGCCCGCGGGCTTCTGATAAAATCCTTATAAAACGGAGTTTTCGATTACATGACAAAAATTTCAGCCCGGCCTAAAATTTCAGCCCGGGCTGAAATTTCATCCCGGTTTGATGCACCCGGGATGAAAATCGTCATATAATCGACGAGAAATCTCAGCCCGGATTGAAAAACAATCGCTTAAATAGCTATATTTTTGTGTTTTCAATCTCCAAATGCAAGCAGAGTCTCGCACAAGTCAGATAGTAGACAAAATCAGCATTTAAAATTATTGAAATAGACGGAACAGCTCTATTTCATTTCAGCCCTGGCTGAGATTTCATCCTGGTTTAAAATAGATATGATGAAATTTTAGACTCAGCCAGGGCTGAAACTTGCCATGTATTTGTAAACAAATTTCAGCTCGGTTAACCGGGTTGAAATTCAGCCCGGGCTGAAAAGTCTTCATGTAATCAGCCCTAATGAGAAACTATGCTCTTCATATAATGCTGTGTTGAATACATCCCACGTGCCATCACAGTTTTCACTGCAGACCTTTGTCGGGAATGCCTAAAAATTCCTGTCTTGTTTTAACTCATATCTTTGATTTCAAGATGCTTAGTTTCGTATTATGTTAGCACAAGATTTATTTATTTATGAAGATTTTTTAACAAAAGCTGATCGGTTATTTTTCCGTCATAAATAGTTCATTGGTCTGTTTGCGTCGGGAAATGTAAAAAAGTAATAAACTTGTTTTCAAATAAATATTACTCCAATTATTTTTTCTTGAATATTACTGTGCTGTTGTTTAGTTTCAGCTTAAAATACACCATACACCCCCCGTAATATACACTCTAGTTGAATGTTTGTATTTTGTTCATATAAAAACGTCGGGATGAATATTCATTAAAATCATATACAAAAATAAATGCTGTCCTTTTGCTCATTTATATTTATAGTGCAGTGTATTTTATCTTCGATATTGTGTCCTTCGATATTTCGTCAAATAGCGGCCATTGCAATGCCTCGCCGCTTCTCTTCCCCATAAATGCCACTTCTTCGTCTTCATATGTATTTAGATTACAGTATCCACACTGTTAATTTTAAGGAGTTGATACTACTCCAAAAAAGGAGTAAAAAAAAAGGTACCAGTTGACTCATTGACATTTCTATATTTGTAGCGCAATGAAGTTTAACTTTGCATACAAACTATGCATGATCGACAAAAAAACGGGCTTCGAAGCCGATCAAAATAGTTTACAGTAAGTTTCTGATATTCTATATTATCTAAACTAGTAAAAAAGCAACACTCCTTTCTACAATAATTTTTGTATGTTTTAGCACTGGTATACAGCAGTATATTTCTGTGAAATTGGTTTTATAAACAGAGTATAGAATGTAAAGTCTACTAGGAAGTTTTACCTGAATGAAAGTATTAATAAAAAGCTTTGAACCTTGTAAAAATGTTTCTTTTTGCAAACTTTAAGCCGGTTTTTAAGAATGCATGACGGCATGACCGATTGACCGCGTTCTTCACTTGCGTGAAAAGACTGGGAATATCTTTCAAGTTTGGCTTCACATTTCCGGTCGGAGGTAGCGTTCCAGGTATATTTACTTCTGTCAATGGTTTTGACTTAGTTGCCCTTTTTATATTTACATCACAATTTTATTCCCTGTGATTGACCCTCATGAATTGTGAGCAAATCGACTTTTGTACTAATACATGAGCAAGGCTCCAAGGCATGTGATGATGTAATAGACTCTTTCGATAATTACGTCATTTGGCCTGGGAGCCTCACTCCCACGAACAGTGGGCCAATCACGTTTCGTCTTGATGCACGAAAGTGAGGATCCCACGCCAAATAGGCGGATGTGACGTAATTATCGAAAGAGTCTATTATCTAATTTTATTCTTTTTACACTCCAGGTGGAAAATTCACATGCCAGGGATGATGGGCATTTGAGTGATTTTTGTGATACTGATTATTTTAAAGATCATCCTCTATTTGGTGTTGATCCATATGCATTACAACTTTTGTTGTATTTTGATGAACTTGAAGTTTGTAATCCTCTGGGATCAAGAGCTAACAAGCATAAACTTGCATAGGCGTACGGGCACAACTTTCTTTGGGGGGGCAGCCGTAATTTTACCCGAATTTTAAAGCTTAACCAAATTGCCCGAATTTCGATAACAACATCTTCATAACAATAATAACCACTTTTAATTGTATTTAACATATTAAGTATCTATTTTTTGGTCGAGGGGGGGGGTTAAAAATTTCCCCGGAAACTCTTAAATTTAGCATCTCTTTTTAAGTCCAAAACCCGGATATTTATCTTATAAATTTATAATATTTATCTATTTTGCCCGAATATTTGTGAACCATTTGCCCGAATCACTTGAATCTCCAAATTTTTTGGGGGGCAGGTGCCCCCCTGCCCCCACGTCCCGTACGCCTATGTAAACTTGGTATGATGTAGGCTATGTCATAGACTCGAGCTTGATTCCTCAATACAGTTGTATGTTTCCGTACAATGTCATTAATGCTATTGTGCTATTTTCTTTCGGATTTTGTAGTAGATGTACATGTAGCTATGATTTGCATAATGTAATTTAATTACATGTACACAAACGGCAGTGTGAAATCATAGCAATTAATGATATATATTTCATATATGTGACATGTGCGGGGCAAGTTTTTCACTGAAGTCGCATGCTAGACTATACAATGAATCAAGCTTGAATCTATGAAATAGGCTTATAGGGTATGCTGTTATCATATAGTGTTTCAAAGTCATAATTTTAATTTCACTTTGGAGTTTACTGTAAGTCTGTAACTCATTAAAGTGCAATTGTGACAGAGTGTGCCATTAACCCATTAACTGCCAATGCACCCCACTTTGGTATTTACCCTGTCTAACGCCAGACGATTTTACTCGTCAGTGGTAGAGTAATGCCAGTAAATGGGTTAAACAGACATTTTCCAATCTATTTTTAAAATTTGCTAACAAAAAATAAAGAGAAAAACACACCTTAGTTTTCTCTTTAATAGGAAAGAAGCTAGGCTTTAACAAGTTGTTGTTTACACACCCTTTTTCTCATTCCAGACATCTTGTCTGACCCAAAATACATATGGTTTCACAGCATGAAGTGTCACATAATTTATTTATTTAGCTATATCTTGTTTGTTTAAGGTGCTTTGTACTACACACTTGGGAACATAAAACCATGCAACCGCTCTCACATGAATGCTATTCAACTTCTTGGTTTGGTAACTTGTAAACACTTCAAGCTATATGGTATTGAGCCTTTGCTGGGAGCATTTATGGAAGACTTACATAAACTTGATAAGGTAATTGAATGTGTAGTGCAGTACCGTATTTCACATAATTTCCGTATTTCATTTAATGTTTGAATCACTAATTTTTCCTAAACTTACTTGAAGGATTCTGGGTATATGTTTATCGTGGATAACGAAGAAAAGCATTTACGAGGAACCCTTGCATATGTGTCAGCTGACAATCTCGGAGCTCAATATATTGGTGGCTTCAAGCAGGGATCCCGGTCTCGTAGAAAATGTCGGGAATGTATGGCAATCAATGATCAAATACAATCAATGGAAAGAAAAACCTACAAACACATGCAAAATTGTTATTGCCTTATTTTAGCATGTAATTAAATCATTGTACCATAGCCTTTTGTAAGAAGCTTGCCCATTTTGGTACCTACAGTATATTGATTCAAGGAGTACTTTTTGTTGGCACAGTCACTTGTATGTACAATATGTCAATTATTTTAAATATTATAATTATAGTTTTGTGAAGACTGTTTTGTTCTTCGAGAAAGGCAAAGTTATGAAGAACAGTGTGAAAGATTGGTTCAATCAGAAAACGTATGGTTTAAACAATCGTTCTATCTTTAATGACTCAAGATACTATCACGTTGTTGGTGGACTCCCAGCTGATGCCGTGCATGACATTCTCGAAGGAGTTCTCCATTACACTATCAAAGAGGTGCTGAAAGTTTTCATTATCAATCAACAGTTCTTTAGCTTAGCCTACGAAATTTATTTCCTGAACTGATAAGCTAAATTCTGATGTTCGCAAATTTGCAACTTATTGTCTCATGAATTACAATGTAAACATTAGCTTGTTCGCACCATGCTGCAGGGACTGAGCTGCCGATTTAACATTTCTTTGGCGACGTTTTCCTGTGTATGATATCTAATCTTTGCCCACTAAAATCCAGAAATAAAAGTTGTATATTTCGAATTCTTTCTTACTTTATTAACCAGAACTATATATTCAGTTACCATATTTTTCCATATCGTTTTACGTAATGACCTGCCTAAATTGTACTTCTCTGTATATAATCAAGCTGTACAACAAATTCAATATATAATACTCATATCATATGCTTTGAGTTCACTGAATGTTACAGTGCGCGATATATGAATTAAGAATTTGTTATTCAGACAGACAATATTTTAGTTTCTGTGATCTACATGCAGGTAATTACGGTGGCCCACAACGGCAACACAGATATATAAATTTAGTTGCAGAAGTATATATGGATTCATTAATATATTAAAAATGCAGATATACATTTCCACTACAGAGATATATATTTCTACTACACAGATATATATTTCCATTACACAGATATATATTTCCACTACAGAGATATATATTTCTACTACACAGATATATATTTCCACTACACAGATATATATGGTTCACTACACAGATATATATTTCCACTACACAGATATATATTTCCACTACACAGATATATATATTTCCACTACACAGATATATATAGTTCACTGCACAGATATATATTTCCACTACACAGATATATATTTCCACTACACAGATATATATAGTTCACTACACAGATATAATATATAGTTCACTACACAGATATATATTTCCACTACACAGATATATATTTCCACTACAGAGATATATATAATATATTGACACCACATGAACGATAATCATGTCAGTTTGAGCGATGGTAAAAAGAGCCCTAAACCACGTGCAAACAACATTGTCAAAATGGCCGCCTGTTCAAGTGGCGTGAAGTTCTACATCAATTGTCTATAAATGACTAAATGTCTACATCAATTGTGGGTTTTTCTGTTTTTGTTTGAAACTATGGCTATGGCCGCAACAAGTTCGTCCGATTCAGATTCCTTTGAAGATGAACGAGATTTGATAGAATACTATTTTTCAAGAGGATTTCAGTATAAAAGCATAATCGACTTTCTGTCTAAAAAGCATGGAATCAACATTTCTGAACGAACGTTACGAAATCGTTTGAAGGAATTTGGCCTTCAAAGGAGATCGCCCGTTTTTGATGCCAATGAAATAAGTCGAGTTATACAAGATAAATTAAATGGTCCAGGCAATATGGGAGGATACCGAACGATGTGGCATGCTCTTAGAACCGAGGGACATCAAGTTCCAAGGCGTATTGTTGAAGAATTTATGAGAGAACTGGACTCAGAGGGTTGTGAAACCAGGCGTGCAAAACGCTTACGCAGACGAACGTATCGAGTACCAGGCCCTAATTACTGCTGGCATACAAACGGTTACGATAAGTTGAAGCCATACGGGTTTCCGATACACGGGTGTATCGATGGATGGAGTCGAAAAATTATATGGCTGCGTGTCGCGAGGTCTAATAACAAACCAGAGATCCCGGCATCGTTTTACGTACAAAGTGTAGAGACATATGGCTGTCCAGTCAAATTACGTAGTGACTGCGGCACTGAAAATGGGATTATGGCGGCAATGCAGTGCGAGTTTCGTTCCTGTGCCGATGCGCATTTTTACAGCACATCACCTGCCAACCAGAGGATCGAGGCCTGGTGGTCCCAGTTCCGAAAAAACCGTTCTACGTGGTGGATGAATTACTTCAAGGATTTGTGCGAGAGGAATCTGTTCAATCCAGATAACCATCTTGAAAACGAGTGTCTTTGGTTCTGTTTCTCAGATGTCCTTCAGAATGACCTCGACTATGTAAGAGAGCAGTGGAACACCCATCGAATCCGAGATTCCAAACATGACACAATCCCCTGCATTCCGGACGAGTTATTTTATTTTCCTGAGAAAAAAGGGGGCGTAGAGAATTTAAATCTTCCAATTTCCGCTCAACAAGTACATTTCGTACAGGAGAATCTTTTACAATTTAACGAAGAGGAAAATATCATGCAGGATTACTTTAACTATATTTTCGAAAACAGTGGACTTCAACAGCCAACAAATTGGGAAGAGGCTGAACAGTTGTACTTCACCCTTATGGCAATTGCTAGGAGATAATGACTTTACTGTAAAATAGTCTTCAAAATTTACATTATTTTGTTGCCCTAATTTTTGGCAAATACCTTTTGGCAACACCAAATATGTAACATCTATAATATATCTATAAAATTGTACTGAGGGATATTTTCAAGCATTTAGGTCTACTACCGCTTTTCGGAAAACAGAAGATTGAGTTTCTAAATATTCTGTATAGTTCATGCTCCCCCAGAAAATTTTGAATTTCAGAAGTCCCAGAACGCATTTCCGGCGATTCCTGCATGGAATTGGTCCTCGTTACAGTCGTCGTTCTCTCTTGAGTATGGAAACTATTACCTAGAATCGAATATTTTCTTCCTTTTACAGCTTAATTTCGTCCGGATAAATTGATTTGGGAAAAATAATAATTTACGTAGGAAGATTGAGTTTCAAAACTCAATTGAAGATTGAGTATTTTTGCCGTATACCGGTAGTAGAAAAGTGTTTGAAAATATCCCTGGTACTGTATAGCATTTCAAAATACGAACTCGGCCACCGTACGTATTTGCCATTGATCGATGACATTTGCCATTGTAAATAATAACAATAACAATTCAATAACACTTTTATTTTAAGCTTCAATGTATGTTAAAATAAGTGGACTCCATATATTATGAACAATGAACACTAAGTATATTTATATGCAACAAGATGAGAAAATGACACAAAAGTTTATATTTATATGCAACAAGATGGGAATATGTAAAATGTTCAAAAAATTAGTAAAATGTTCAAAAATTTATAATGTTCGAAAGTAAAATGTTCAAAAATTTAGTGTTAGAGAAATCAGCAACTTTATACAATACTCATTCACAATTGGTAGACCAATTAATGACTGTCTAGTTTATACACCCTGTAGAAAAGTTCCATTAAACCAGTAAGATTTGCGGTGAGCCGATTATGCCTGTCGTCATTTCGGTTTTGAAGTCGCCAAGATCACAATAGGTAGCAGTGGGCAACAAAATGGTGGGACCACATGTACGTGCTTGCGGCAACCTTGACTCTTTTGATGGCACCTTACCGTCTGAAGATGGCTGTTTGGGATCTATGAACATTATCATCGGTACCATATTTGCTCCCCATCCAAGCATTGGTTTTTGCTCAGAACCACTTGCAAAGCGAAGAATGTCCTTTGTTTCGACTGTGGATCCTGGCTCTGTGACAAAAAAGTATATTCATATTAAAATGCTATGCAGTATACCCTACAGATTAGGTCTTAGTAAATAACAACACAACCAATACAAGACAACATTGTAATTACTGTAATATAAGGATACTGAAAAACCAACATCATTCACATCTGCCAGGAATTTGAGAAATTTTCTTAAAACTTGACGAATTTTTTACTTCAGGTACTACACTGCAGACTATAATATTGTTAATATATAAGCATTGTCAAAGTAATATAATAACGACAATGGTATAACCTGAAGTGCTTCTGACAAAAGATAACCACAGTTCATAGACATCTTCTTCTTTCTCCCTTCTATTGGTTCCAACGTCACTGAACTGTGGCAGAAAGGTTCTGATTAAATAATCAGCGCAAACATCGTCCTGCTGAGCTTCACCATATACAAACACAGGGCGGAATGATGGAGCATACATCTTGATTAGCTCCAACAGTTTGAAATGTGCCAAGCCCTGGCAGAATTCTTCCAGCTCACTTCTACATAAAGGAGTATAATGTATTAATGTAAACAATAATTTTGTCTTCATAAATGTAGAAATCAATAATATTATATGTCAAAGCGCCAAATGTACAGACTTAATGTCCTTTTTGTCTGCGTGAATTTGACGCAAATAATTAATATCCCTTTTCGCCTGCGTGAATTTAACACATAGAATTAATGTCATTTTTGCCCGCGTGAATTTAACGCACAGAATTAATATCCTTTTTGCTCGCGTGAATTTAACGCACAGAATTAATATCCTTTTTGCCTGCGTGAATTTTTAACGTGAAGAACTAATGTCCCTTTTACCTGCGTGAATTTAACGCATTGACTAGATTCCATTGCGTTAAATTAACGCAAATATTAAATAAACACTTTTCAGGTCCGCGAATTTCTTTTTAATGCGTTCATTTAACGCAAATATTGCTGTAAATCTAACTTTTAGAAAAATATTTCAGCTAAATAAGTGTGTTTTTTAGGCCTTAAATGCGAGTTTTTGCCTGTTTTCAATTGGGACTCCGGAAAGTCCCATTCGAAAACGGAATCACCTTTACAGGTTTTACACAGCTTCACACCACAAGGAAACGTGCCATTAGGTGACGACGAGTCCTGTGGTAGAGAGCTGTGGACTAGGGTTTCACAGATATTTTTACTATGTCGAAACGAGACTAAGGGATTATTGGTGAAAATGGAAGATGTTTCAGGGTCGTTTTTCAAGATATGAATATTCTTCCTAATGACATCCCTTACTTTGAAATTGAAGGGATGGTAACCGAGAACTAGGGGTATTTTGTTGTTGGGAACATTAGACACATGGTCTCGAAGGGTTTCAGATCGGGGAATATTGGAGGCCTTCGAAAAGGCAGTATCTAAGAGAGGGGTTGGATAACCACGTTGGACAAAAAAGTTTCTCATTTCCTGACTTTTGGTATGGAAGTCCTCATCTTCACTGCAAATGCGGCAAAGGCGAAGGAACTGAGAGAAGGGAATGGACCTTTTAGTGTGGTTGGGGTGGGAAGAAGTAAAGAGAAGATAGCTATGGGAGTCATTAGAGTACCTGCATTTACCAATCACCAAATGCTTGATAACATAGTCCACAATAGCTTTGATATCTTTCAATTTGAGTGACAGGTTTTGGTAACCCGCGTCGTACATCAGTTCGGTTACTGCCTCTTCCTGCAAGGTCTTCCGTAAGACCACTTCGCTGTCAATTTCCAGAAGCTAGAAGGAATACAATGATGCACATTTCATGTGTTTGGACAAACCCATGGCCCAAAAATCATACCAGAAAAACCTTTTACTGACTTTCTTGAAATATGTTTACAGTACTGTGAGTGGTACGTACTGATCATAGAATTTATACTGCATCTATTGTTGGCAAATAAGTGCCAACAGTGTGCTAATTATACTTCATAAAAATTGTTCTGCTTGCTAAAATGCTTAAAATTATATAAAATTAAATGTACCAGTTACGCAAGCTTGACGCAATAAGTAAAATCCTGTCCAGTCCAGTAAATAAAATTTTGTTCACCCACTACGATGACTGATACATACAATGATTTTGCCAATCTGCATATATAAATGTGTGCAAACGCTCACCTTCTTAAGGATGTCTCTATGTGGAGCATAGGGAACTTCCTCCATGGATGGCTTTGTCTTATCATACCCAATTGTTATATAATCGTAAATGGACCGTGAAAGCACAGACGGTGGATCTCCTCCAAAGATTAATGAAACACCAAACGCCCGTCCTGCCATGTAATATTCATGGCTATTCAGCTTACTGGCATTATGCGTCAATATATATTCTCCTTCATTAGCAGTTTCTTGAAAGCAACCTGAGTATTGCACCACACTATTCCTAAGTAACCTTAGGAACTCTCGTTTTGGTCCTTGGTCATCTACTGTTTTCATGCTATCACTAAACTTTATCTATGAACACAAACATCATTAAATAGCATTATTATGTAGCCTTGTGTAATAATGTGCAAACTTTGCAGGGATATACAGTACGTTTTGCATTTTACAATTACAGTTTGCCAGTAAACCTTGCATTTTACTAACTTTAAGGCAATGGCTTTTAATTTCTTCATCTTAATGGCTAAATCTAGAATTTTATCAAAGCTGAGGATGTTTATTACATGTCTTCCATGGCTATATACCGGTAGTAAGAAAGTTTCCTTTCTGTAAACATTTAGTGATGAGTAAAAAGATACTAAAAAATACCTCGAAATCCATTGTGTCATCAACCTTTTGCTCCGTTATCTCTCTAACAAAGCTTTTCCATGGTTTCGATCTTCGAATGACAAACACAACCGATTTTGTCAATGATACGACTGAGCTAACATGGTTCCTTAATAATGTAGCTACATCAAGCACGTCATTTATACATACAGGACCATCATCCCTATTAATTGAAAACAAATAATTTGGTGATGTATACACAATCCAAAAAAGGTTGTCCTTTTGAAATCTAAAATATAAACTCTAAATCAGATAATTTTATACCTTGTCATAGAATAATAGCACAATGCAAAGCAAGGATATGTAAACAGCTAATTCAAAAAAGGTTGTCTCTTTGAATTCTAAAATATGAAACCAAAATGCCTTCTTCACATGCTCACTGAAGAAGTGCGTACAAGATTTTCGCTGAGTGAGTATCTACTTGTATCTACTCTGTGCCGAAAGTCACAGTGTGCAGTCCCATCATGCACTTTCGTCTCATATTTTAGATTTTAGAATTTATATTTTACATTTTTGAAGGACAGTCTTTTTTATTCAGCTGTATGTATACGTTACCTGTCCACTTGCACTGCAATAATCTCAAGTTCTGCTTCAACATCACTGTCGCTATCAAGCAATGTCCATGGGTCACTGTAAAAATAGATACTTAAATTACCTCAGCGAACGTATAATTAATTAATTACCAAGAACACAAAATATATATTATATATCAAGTGATGTGTACTGTACTTTACTGTACACTGTACTGTACACAAGACAATTTATTTAGTACTTACAAGAAATTAACTATTTTAAATATAGTCCCCGAGCCGGCGCGAAGCGCCGTGCAAGGGTATACTAATTCCACTCGGATATTTACACCCGGGTATGTGAAAACATTGTGGAATGCAAATTGTCCGCCATTTTTTTTGTCATGGACTCGATGGTTTTATAAGTTATGCGCGCGAGTTCAAGCCGAGAGAAGACTTCCTTTTTGCAAACTTTTTTCAAAAATAGTTTTGCACTCATTTTATAAGCAAGTCTCTATGTAAGTAAGTTTATATGTTAAAGGACATTGGCAACGAAAATTTTTATTGCCTATATATTTCAGGCCTTACCTACGGAATACTTAATTTCGTATTTTCGCTTGTCTACTGCATTTAGTTCTTGAGAAAATTATGAAAATGTTCAGCAGTTGTCCGCCATTTTGAAAAAATCCTGATATGCTAATTTATGCATGAATCATTTTGTGACGTCATTAGTAGGGTTCCGCAAATATAACAATATAAGATCAGTATCGCATTTAACGCGTTCTAAGAACATTTTGTCAAAAGATGGTCCACTAAGATTAAATAAGCCAATAAAAATTTTCGTTGCCAATGTCCTTTTAAGTCTCCAAAACAAGGTAAATGAAAATTATTTAGAGGACAAATTAACCAGAGGAAAAACAGTCGAAGGCCGAAAAAGGAGCAAGCGTTTTAACGCTTGTTTTAAATGGGCAAGTGTCTATTTTGCATGCTTGCTTTGCCGATTCATAGCATGCAGAATAGTTTGTGAATTTGAAAATGTGTAGAGCATTCTGTGTGATCAATACAACATTGATTGATCTTAAGAGTATTTTAGTATTGATTCAAATACGTTATAGAAAAATATATTGCCACCAAAAACAACTTGCTGTTTGTATGCCTTCGGGTTTGTTCGAAAAACATATTTACTCAGAACCCTTTTTCTTTTGCCAAACAATTCGGTTGCCAGCAGTTTTAATTTACAAGTTCCCATTTGCTTTTCTTGAACATCACAAGTTTTTGCACATCTAATGCCTGCAGACTCAGTGTATTACTAACAAACATTGTTTTTGAAAGCTGTAAAACAACAACTTTGCTTTGGCTTCATTTTTCTATTTTCATGTTTTGTTAGGATCTTCTGCAATACGCATGCGTTGACGATTGTTTTTCAACTTAAAAAAAAATGATTGGCTGCCATAAGTCTAATTTTGTTCTCAAATTTAATTATTCAAGCACTGCCTAAAATTCCAAAATTTATGGCTTATAATGAGCAAATTTAATTTTATATGTTCTATTTATCATTTGTTTGGTCTATATAAACGGTTTTGATCAAGTATTACTGTATCTCGGAACTTTCTAAAATGCTCAAATTCATGTCTGAACATGTTTCAGTTGCTTCATGTTTTGACGTACGCTTTTCAGCCAATCAAAAACGTTCTTATATTAGATATATATTTTAACATAGATTTATTCTTGGGTTAAATGTCTTAACCCAGGGTTAACTAATCGCACCGCTAACCGACCTTTGAGCAACGCCAAATTAACCCAGGATTAGCTAACCCAGGGTTAAGGATTTTTAACCCTGGGTTAGCGCTAATCCTGGGTTAAGTTAACCGGCTTTTGAACAACTGGCCCCAGGTCCACAGATGCTGTGTGACACAGCCTGTGCATGTCAACATCTTGTTCAGCATATCGAACTACATATATCTGCCCAGTTTCATACTGGTATCACATTTTGCACGATTCTGCTAAATTTGGTAATAAGCTCCCCCACTACATGGCTCAACTTACTTAGTTGCTTTCACATCATCTTTTGAAGTGGAGACAATCTTGGCTTCTGCTGCATTATCACCTTATCACAAATCAAATATTATCTTAGTTAGTACATTTTACAACAATGCAGGCCAATGACAGGGCTCAATATTTGCAGTATCCCGATATCCTAAGTTTGGATACTAGATACTGTCAGCTCAGTATCTCAGATGGATAGTCTATTAAATATTATGAAATGACAATTGCGATTGGAGTGAATAGTAAAAATGCTAGTATCCACTTGGATACTGGGAAATACTGGAGCCCTGAATTAGGTCATGCCCCTTGCAGCTAGCCAACAGTATGGCACTACATATTCTGGGCTTCTGGCAAACAATTGATTTATATATAAATATGATTCATGCTGTATTTTATGTAGTACTCACCAAAATTACTTTACAAAAGACAGCATACAACTGTACATTGATATTTAGCATGCACTTTAACTTGTCATTGCTATAATGCTGGTGTTAGACCCTACCGGACCTTATCATTTATTGTATTTTGCTCCAATGGCCTTGTTTCCTCATGTTTCATGCACAGACTTGTGATTGGCCTCACAATCAACGAGAAACATATTTGTGCACAAAACATGGGGATATAACCTGCATGTGTGGCATTCTAAACCAGGCAAACATGGAAATGAGGCCAATTAGCTAGCTAATTAGCTAGCTAATTAGCTTAGTAAGCTAATTTTTGTTATTTGTAGTTATATTAGCATTTGTATTGTATGTATGTAATCATGGGTGTATTACCTTGTAGGGGACCTAGAGTCCTTTTTGTAATGTCACCTACCCTTTGAGTAAAGTTTTTAAATGAATAAAAAATTTGGGTAAAATTCAATAAACAGTAAAGTCTATTACTATATACCAAGTGTCAAAGTTCATTTTTTTCGTGGCTTTTCATTGGACAAGAGGTCCACGCGTGGCGGTCGGAAAATTATATTGTTCCACGTAACCAATGGCAACGGGCAACAATACATTTATTGTTGACTGGTCAACCAAAACCGAATCGCATCTACAAAGGCGGACGTAGCAATTTTTAGCGGAATGGTTTCTCCACGTTTGACTTTTAAGTATTCATCCATGATGCCCACTTGAATGACCACTTCTTTGTTTTGTATCTTCCTCATCTTTTGTGCGCTCGAACCCTTATTCTTCCTCGAAAAAGAACTTTGTCGCTCGGTTTCTTTTTTCGCTTTAAAAGCGGTGAAGCTCGGAAGCGAAAAACTAGGCAGAGAAAATCTGCTCAAGATGCTCCCTCTTTCTGTGTGGACCACATTTCCAGAAGCATTATTAACAATTTCGTGACCACACTTTGGGCAAAAACAAAAGCTTTGCTCTAATGCAAACCCGCAAGTTGAACAGAACTTCACGCCACTTGAACATGCGGCCATCTTGACGATGTTGTCTCACCTGTTTGCACGTGGTGTAGAGCGCTTTTTTCCATCGCTCAAACTGACATGATTATCGTGCACGTGGTGTCAATGGCACGTGGTGTAGTGGAAATATATATCTGTGTAGTGAACTATATATATCTGTGTAGTGGAAATATATATCTGTGTAGTGGAAATATATATCTGTGTAGTGGAAATATATATCTGTGTAGTGGAAATATATATCTGTGTAGTGAACTATATATATATCTGTGTAGTGGAAATATATATCTGTGTAGTGGAAATATATATCTGTGTAGTAGAAATATATATCTCTGTAGTGGAAATATATATCTGTGTAATGGAAATATAGATATGTGTAGTAGAAATATATATCTCTGTAGTGGAAATGTATATCTGCATTTTTAATATATTAATGAATCCATATATACTTCTGCAACTAAATTTATATATCTGTGTTGCCGTTGTGGGCCACCGTAGGTAATAGCATTTTAAGCATTTTGTTACTTCAGTGAAGTTATATCTCACAATGAAATTCCCAATCGAAAAATAGGTTTATTCTCTGTCATTAGGAAGAGAATTGCACAATGAATTCGTACACTCGATATTGTTAGAACGTTGGCATATTAGGCATTGACATAATGAGAACTTTAATCTGCTTCAAATAAGACAAGAACCAAATTTACCAGAGTGTCAGAGATAGGAAAGCAGGCGATTTAGTCAACAGGTAATTGCTTAAAGTTGTTCATTATTATAATTTTATAACAACACAAAGTATGTCAAAATCTGGATGAATTTATCATTACACTTTTCGGTTTTTCAAATCGGGTTAATCACTTATTGTTCTTGTTCTTTCTCAAATCTTCTAACTTTATAACTATCGAACATAGCCATATTTCTCGATGATATTGTTTAATTGCCTAACTCTGACATTCTGGCATTGTCGGGTGTAGTTGCTATTTGATCTTGGTGATAGTCCCCGTAATGCCAGTGTCAAATTTGCCAAGGTCCTTACAATGCCCAATGTACCAATCTGTTGTGTAATTCAGTTTCTCAATATTGCCAAAAAATCGATGAGAGTGTCTTTTTTTCCACTTTGGAAGAGAATTTAGGCCTTTAATTTAATAATAGACATGTATGTTTAAAACAATTTATGTGGTCAAGCGTATAGGTTAACCTTTAGTTGTTAGTGGCCACGAAATTTATTTCCTGAACTGACAAGCTAAATTCTGATGTTCGCAAATTTGCAACTTATTGTCTCACGAATTACAATGTAAACATTAGCTTGTTCGCACCTTGCTGCAGGGACTGAGATGCCGATTTAACATTTCTTTGGCGATGTTTTGCTGTATATCATATCTAATCTTTGCCCTTTAAAATCCGAAATAAAAGTTGTATATTTCGAATTATTTTTTACTTTATTAACCAGAACTATATATTCAGTTACCATATTTTTCCATATCGTTTTACGTAATGACCTGCCTAAATTGTACTTCTCCGTATATAATCAAGCTGTACAACAAATTCATTATATAATACTCATATCATATGCTTTGAGTTCACTGAATGTTATAGTGCACAATATATGATTTAACAATTTCTTATTCAGACAGACAATATTTTAGTTTCTGCCATCTACATGCAGGTAATAGCATTTTAAGCATTTTGTTACTTCAATGAAATCATATCTCACAATGAAATTCCCAATCGAAAAATAGGTTTATTTTCTGTCATTAGGAAGAGAATTACACAATGAATTCGTACACTCGATATTGTTAGAACGTTGGCATATTATGCATTGACATAATGAGAACTTTAATCTGGTACATTTGGTTCTTGTCTTATTTGAAGCAGAGTGTCAGAGATAGGAAAGCAGGCGATTTAGTCAACAGGTAATTGCTTAAAGTTGTTCATTATTATAATTTTATAACAATACAAAGTATGTCAAAATCTGGATGAATTTATCATTACACTTTTCGGTTTCTCAAATTGGGTTAATCACTTATTGTTCTTGTTCTTTCTCAAATCTTCTAACTTTATAACTATCGAACATAGCCATATTTCTGGATGATATTGTTTAATTGCCTAACTCTGGAATTGTCGGTTGTCGTTGCTATTTGAACTTGGTGATAGTCCCCGTAATGCCAGTGTCAAATTTGCCAAGGTCCTTACAATGCCCAATGTACCAATCTGTTGTGTAATTCAGTTTCTCAATATCGCCAAAAAATCGATGAGTGTCTTTTTTTCTACTTTGGAAGATAATTTAGGCCTTTAATTTAATAATAGACATGTATGTTTAAAACAATTTATGTAGTAAAGTGGTTAGGTTAACCTTTAGTTGTTAGTGGCCTACGAAATTTATTTCCGCCTTTAATGCTAAATTCTGATGTTCGCAAATTTGCAACTTATTGTCTCATGAATTACAATGTAAACCATGCTGCAGGGACTGAGGTGCCGATTTAACATTTCTTTGGCGATGTTTTGCTGTGTATCATATCTAATCTTTGCCCACTAAAATCCAGAAATAAAAGTTGTATATTTCGAATTCTTTTTTAGTGCAAAGTTTTTAACTTTGCAGTATTGTGATGAGGGGCGAAAATTCACACGAGCTATCATAGACACATCATAGTGTAAACTTTCCGGGGGGTGCATACAATTTATGTTTCTTTTTAAATTTCATTAACATTTAGTGATTTAGTGCTTCAAGACAGGGCTTCACATTTTTCTTTAAATATTCTTTTGATCTTATGGCGATTTTAAACATAACGATTAACGAATGTTTTTCTTTCAACACAACGACAACGTAATATTTACTGTAACTATTCATCCACAACATTCATTGCCTTGATAACTTTGTCCTCTCTCAAGATTACAAATAAAATCTTTTTTACTAAAAGCAAAGTTTCAATGATCATTTTCTTGGAAAGCTTGGTAGGGTCCGTCTCTTGTTACAAGTAAGTAATTATAAATGGGGCATAATTTGCCTGCGTATGTTTACGCTTAATTGGCGTTAAAACACGATTTTCAAAAGCGAAGTTAAAAATAGGCCTTCGAAAAACAAATGTCATGAGAACTTGACAATCTTGACATATAAATACTGCTACTAGCTATAATTCCATGCATGACTCATCTATTTATGTCAGCAATAAATACGCATACACTTCCCACGGCGAATTGTGAAATATTCTTTATCTGCAGAACAAGGAGAGATTTTCCTGAAACATTACTTGCATTTACTTGTAAATTATGGTGTTACAGGATCCAAAATTCAACAAAAATATGTCTTCGCCGCAGAGTACTTCAGTGCTTTCGTTTTTCTTACTGAATTTCCCCCCATTTTCACTCGTATTTTCCTCAAAACTTATGGCTCTTTGAAACTTTGCACAATCCTTGGATCCCTAGTTACTTTATTAACCAGAACTATCAAATCAAATCAAATTTATTTCCACAAATACAAAATTTACAATAAAAATACAAATACAATAATGTACGAGTGGCGAGGTGATATCTGGAAGCTTATAAACGAGGACACCTCGTGTATATATGTATAAATAATATTTTAATAATAATAGTTTACTGATTGGACATGACAAATGCAGATTTTTTTTATTAAATTTTATTTAATTCATAGAAAACAATTAAGGGATTTTTTAAATGAAGACAAACTATTGGAGCTTTTTATTGAAGGAGGTAGTGAATTCCAAACTTTAGGGCCTTATAAAGAATAGTGAATTGCTTTAATTGCTTACAGTATCCTCTGCCCTTGTTGGAGAATCAGATATACACCAGACGTCCCAGACCTGTCAATTGTCAACAACCTGTCAATTCGCTCCATCAATAACTCTATCAAATGTAATGTCCCTATCCCCAAAAATTGATGAAATTCGACAGTATGCACAAGACTACGCCCCGGATATCATGTGCTTTACCGAAACATGGTTAAGAAATGTTGTTGATGACAGTGTAATCCATATCCAAGATTATTCCATTGCTCGTAAAGATAGAACCCACGCCTTACATGGAGGTGTGTGTTTATACGTTAAGGATACTATTCCCTTCTTAATACTGGAAGACTACGAGGATGATAACCATATTGAAGTGTTGTGGTGTAAACTATGTCCCAAAAGGCTGCCCCGGAGTTTTTCACATCTAATCATTGGCACCGTTTACCACCCTCCTACCGCAGACGACAATCAAATGCTTACATATTTAACAGACGCCTTTTCAAAAATTGAAACCTCTATGCCCAATGCCGCCATCGTATTGGCCGGAGATTTTAATCGCCTCAACATCACACAGCTATCCAAACAGTTCCGTTTGAAACAGTTAGTAAAATTCCGAACAAGAGGAGAAAGAACATTATACCTTATTCTTACCAATTTAAAACCCTTTTATGATGCCCCTAAGAAACACGCCCCCTTTGGTTTATCGGATCACTTTACCATATTTGCTGTCCCCAAACAAATTAAAAAATTTAGCCAACAAAGTAAAAACTGTTACCGTCCGAGATATTCGTCCAAGCTTCAAACAGGCTTTTGGGAGATATTTAGGCTAAGTGCTATTGATTGGTCATACCTAGACCAAGTTGAAAGTATCCACGCAAAATATGATTCCTTCACTAGTATGATTTTAACGGGAATGAACATTATTATACCAACCAAATCAATTAAATTACACAATAATGACGTTTCATGGATGACTGGCCATATAAAATGGCTAATAAAGTGTCGCCAAAAGGCTTTGAACCAAAACTCTCCACTGCAATTTAAATACTATCGTAACTGTGTAAACAGGGAGAGGAAACGTGCCAAGAGCAGATACTATGAGGCCAAAATCAAAGAAATCAAAGATACTGAACCCAAGAAGTGGTGGTCGGAGTGCAAACGGTTATGTGGAATGTCTAAACCAAAATCTGACTTTGTTACTAAATTACTAGACGACGCTCCAACAACAGAATCTCAAAGGTCAATCTAGCAAATTACATAAATTTAGCCTTTTTACAACCTCAAGAACACTATCCCAAGTTATCTCCTATGAGTAAAATGGTCTCCTACGGTTACCCAATCCCAAGTGTATCAATCGACGAAATAACTAAACAACTGATGTCAATAAATCCATCTAAAGCCCGCGGACCAGACGAAATACCTAATTGGATTTTACAGGACTTTGCCCATGTATTGGCGTCACCCATTAGTTCCTAATCAATACTTCCCTTTTTGAAGAACAACTCCCATATATATGGAAATGTGCAAATATTACACCTGCACCTAAAACCTCTAAAGTAAACGATATTAATAACGATCTCAGATCTCTCTAACTCCATCCGTTTCAAAAATAGCTGAGGACTATGTAGTACAAAAACATGTAAAACCAGCAGTAATAAAATATATCCGACCCGACCAATATGGTTGTATTCCAGGATCTTCAACTACTCATGCCCTCATCAACCTCACCCACCATTGGCTGAAGGCCACTGATGGTACCAGCGCCGATGTGAGAATCCTAATCATGGACTATAAAAAAGCCTTTGACATGATAGATCATAATTTGCTTATTGCAAAATTAAAACAACTTGGAATAAATCCTCATATAATTAACTGGATCTGTGATTTCCTTAGTGACAGGCGACAAAGAGTTAAAAGAAAGAGTCCTAGGAATAACTTTACAAGATAACATGAAATGGAACCAACACATAGAAAACATTACAAAGAAAGCATCGAAAAGACTATTTCTTTCCCAATTAAAGAAAGCGAAGATACAACCAAATAATCCAATTTTACATCACATGTATTCGATAGATTTTGACGTATGCTTGCCAAGTCTTTCATTTCAATCTACCAGACTGTTTAAGTTCCGCTCTAGAACAAATCCAGAAACGGGCACTGAGGATTATGACATACCATACTGTGCCGCTCTTGAAAAATCAGGACTTCCCAAACTCTCTGACTACCGACTAAAAATGTGTGACGAATTCCTTGCTAAGATTTTAGCTAATCCAAAGGATCAACTTTTTAATCTGCTTCCATACAATAAGCAAACAATGGATTCCTTGAGGAGAACAAGACATTTTACTGTTCCTGTGTGTAACACGGATCGTTTTAGACTATCCTTTATAAACTCAAGCGGCAAACGATATAATGATTTGAATTAGATAAAATTTAGTAAATTCTTAATAACTTCAAAGTTTAAAATATTAAATATTTCTTGTATTCATAGTCATACTTATTATAGTACTTGTACATATACTTTTAAAACTTATACCTTAACAATTCAGTTTTCAGCTGTAACAAGGTTATTTAATAAACGATCTATCTATCTATCTTAAGTTGGTTCGACAAGAGTAACGTCAATAAAAGTTTGCATTTCTGGTATTATAACTATGGACTTGATTATTTTTTAAGAATAAATCTGCGAGGGAAGTTGGAAGTAACCGATGATGATAAAGAAACATAAATTTAGCAATCTGAAACTTGTTCACATTGAAAATAACTAATAGTTTCAATTGTTCAAATAATGGGGCAGAACTATATATTCAGTTACCATATTTTTCCATATCGTTTTACGTAATGACCAGCCTAAATTGTACTTCTCTGTATATAATCAAGCTGTACAACAAATTCAATATATAATACTCATATCATATGCTTCGAGTTCAATGAATGTTACAGTGCGCGATAAATGAATTAAGAATTTGTTATTCAGACAGACAATATTTTAGTTTCTGCGATCTACATGCAGGTAATAGCATTTTAAGCATTTTGTTACTTCAATGAAGTCATATCTCACAATGAAATTCCCAATCGAAAAATAGGTTTATTCTCTGTCATTAGGAAGAGAATTACACAATTAATTCGTACACTAGATATTGTTAGAACATTGGCATTTAATCTGCTTCAAATAAGACAAGAACCAAATTTACCAGAGTGTCAGAGATAGGAAAGCAGGCGATTTAGTCAACAGGTAATTGCTTAAAGTTGTTCATCATTATAATTTATCATTACCCTTTTCCGTTTTTCAAATCGGGTTAATCATTTATTGTTCTTGTTCTTTCTGAAATCTTGTAACTTTATAACTATCGAACACAGCCATATTTCTCGATGATATTGTTTAATTGCCTAACTCTGACATTCTGGCATTGTCGGTTGTCGTTGCTATTTGATCTTGGTGATTGTCCCCGTAATGGCAGTGTCAAATTTGCCAAGGTCCTTAAAATGCTCAATGTACCAATCTGTTGTGTAATTCAGTTTCTCAATATTGCCAAAAAATCGATGAGAGTGTCTTTTTTTTCTACTTTGGAAGAGAATTTAGGCTTTTATTTAATAATAGACATGTATGTTTAAAACAATTGATGTAGTCAAGTGGTTAGGTTAACCTTTAGTTTTAGTGGCCTACGAAATTTCTTTCCTGAACTGACAAGCTAAATTCTGATGTACGCAAATTTGCAACTTATTGTCTCACGAATTACAATGTAAACATTAGCTTAGATATATAGATAGATAGATAGATATAATTGAACGTTGTTGAACTTCACTTATACGTCGATCTTGTTTGAGCCTGGATAACAGTAACACTGTAGGATGAGATACGTCAGACTATCATTTCTTCATTATTCGAGCGAAGTCCCTATAATGCAAAACTACTGGTACAGGACCCCATAAGACATCACACATTTTTTACACAATGTACATTAACAAACGTAATTGTGGGGACTAAATACAAAACGACTTTTCTGGGCTTATTTGATTTGTATTTTAATAGATGATAAAAACAAACTATTCAGCAACGTTATTTAATTAAAATGTATATTTTTTCCATTTCAATGTGACCTTTTTTTATACTAAATCAGTTGAAAACATTATGAGGTCTCGACTCAGGTCCTTACAGCGCTCTTAGTCCCCGCAATGTATGTGTGCAAACTCATTGCGGCCGTCATAATGTATGATACACACATACTCATCCATAATAACCTTCATATCACCTCTGTTGGGTGTAAAAAATGTGATGAGCCTCGTTGCATTTGGACGAAAGGCAAGCGCAATACTTTTTAGTTGTTGCGTCAGGACGACAACACTCAGCTTCCTATGCTTTGCTGAAAACCCCAGTTTCACAAGACTAGATGTCTGTCCTTTCACATCTTTTGAGGATGCACAATCGTCGAGGATGATGAGACTAAATGTCCCTTCAAAAATACTTGCCACAAGATCCTAAGTTTCACTCACCTTGTCCTGATTTATTGGCAGTGTGATACTGTTTGTATCATGTATGTGCTTCCACCTGTGATAAGTTTCATTCCATTCAAACGTTGAACAGATGATGATGATAAAGGCAAACTTTTTAACAACTCCTCTCCCAACATCCTCAGCAACCAGTGTGTCTTACCACACACAGACTTACCATTAATAATAATATTACATGCCTCCATTATTTATTTTCACACAATAATATTGTACAAATATATATTTTAAAAAATATATATTAAAAAAAATATTATTTTATTTATTTAATACTCCACACTTTTACATTTTTATCCTGAATATAACTGGTTTTATTAACAAATTACAAAATTTTACAAACAATAACATCTTGCTGTCCACAGATAGCAAAAGCTAATCGCGGTGGACAGCAACTACACGCATTCGTAATCTAAGAAGGTTGCAGAACACTAGCTATTACTATATATACGACAGAAACACATTCACCGTATATACAAACATAATATCTGACGGATGATCAGACACAAACTCTAATGAGTAATCAGACCAAAAGCCAAAATCGTAAAATGATAGATTAGTTTTATTTGATTTAACTTTTAGATTATTGCAATTTCTTTTTGTAAAGTTGGAATATCAATATAATCATCTTTCTTTTCTAAAACTGAGAGTAATGATCACTTACGTCCGATACAATATTTCCAGATATAATATTGTTTTCTAATTTGCTTACAAAAATATTATCTATGAGTGTTGCCGAGTCATTATGCACGCGTGTTGGTTTGTCGATAGTAGGCATTAAATTGAAACTTTGCAAAGAAAGAATAAAATTTTGAGCGTGATTACATGTTTCAGAACGAAGAAGATTGATATTAAAATCGCCCATTAGGTAGATGGGTTTACCGGATGCACTCATTTTTTCAATAGTTTCTTCGAAATAGGTTAAAAAACGTTCCGGTGAATTGTGTTGTCTGTAAATAACGCCACATATTATGTTTGCTTTCTTCAGTGATTGAATTTCGATCCAAAGTGCCTGATAAGATTCATTAGAGCTTCTCTCAAGTATTTTATACTTCAAGCTACTATCAATGTACATACCGACTCCTCCAGCAGCTAATGGTGTATGTACAAATTCAAAGTTGTAATTTGGCATTGAAGGATTAAAATCAATAATAGTATCTTGCTTAATTCTAGTTTCTGTAACACCAATTACATCAAAATGATAGGCTAGCTCATTGAGGAGATGTGTTTGTAAATTCTCTAAATTTCTCTTTAAGCTTCTTATGTTATTGTGTAATATGGAAAACGTAGGCCTATTATAGCGGTCATTAGATACCTTAAAGGTTTTTTTAAGTTGATTAAAGCTGTGAGGCGAATAATATTTGCATCGCGTTATTTGTGAATAGTAATCAGTATCATTGTTTGATGTTTTCTCATGCATGTTCAAGTTAAAGAGGTTCAAATCATGAATGCTAGTCAGGCAATCAAGGTCTTTTTTTTGTCGGTAAGAAAGAATTATTAAAGCTACTGTTTTTAAATAAATTATTAAATTGAGCGGGCCAAAGGTTTGAAAAAGGTAATTCTCTAAGTAGAGCTTTGTTAGCTCGGCTTTCGACCTTTAGACTCTTGTTTGCCATGACGTTTATAATTTAAATAATTCACACTTAGCTGTTTAATTGCTTTCAATTTAACTTTGTCCCAGTTCATTCATTAAGACCTCCAAGTCATGATTATCATTAATTCTGATTGCCCTTGCTTCTCCAGTCTTCCGTAGGTAGATTGTGGAATTCTTTGTCCAACAATAACTGAAGTTGTTGTCGGTTTTAAATTTTTTTGCAGCAACCAAAAGTTGTTGGCGTTTTGGCGTTAAATGATCGTAAATTCCAGCATATTCCATCGATGATTCTTCAGGTAGGCCAACACTTGTTGGGCTTATTCCCTTAACGTTTTTTCTCACGGCCATAACTTGTTTTGAATATTTGTAAGTCCATCTGCGACTATGAAAACATGACAGTTTAGATCTCCAATGTGTGCCTTTTTATTAATCTTCAACATTATCCCACTTTGTGTGTTCACAATCCTCCGACCAGACCCAAACACATGCTCCTTATCAACACTTCGCAGGTCAATACACAGGCAAAACTTATCTTTGAAAAACTCCGAAGGAGTTATTTTTTCAGTGGTGTTTTATCTCCAAAGAACCTCTCCACCTCATTGAAGAACCTCACCTTTGGGATGCCCTGAGAGTACACCTGGTTGGGTGTTCCTTCCACCGTAACATCCACACTTTCGATGTTTGGATACACATACTCCTCGCTGTCTGATCTCTTAGGTTTTGTAAAAAGATACACAATGGCGGATACTCTTTTTCTCAGGGGGTTGATCGTGTGTGTGACGATGGTCTCCGCAGGTTTCCACACCTCGTTTTTCCAACATGTAACATGGTTGTACACGATTCCCTTCTCCATTGAATAAACCTCGTCAGAGTTTCTGACCAACTCATCACTCTTCACACTCTCATACTCTATCTCCACATTGTCCAACTTCCACGCACCGAGAGTTTCTTCATCCTGTGCTGTGATCACATCTTCGTTGGATCCCATCCTCAGAGTATACCGAAGGTTGTAAAGTTGTTGTTGTTCATGTTGTATGGAGCCAAACTACCATGATCCTTCAAAATTTTATCTATCGTATCTGTACCTCGTTGCCATACACTTTGTGCAAAAGATTGTTCGCCACCTTTGCATCGTACCCAACCTTCATACCAGTGTCATCTCCGCTAGCAAGCTTTCGAAACTTTCACTGGCACGTCCTCGCAGGATGTGCATATTATTTTGTCCAGGCTCCCAACAATCTTTGTACAGCTCGTAAATACTTTCTGCCGAGTTGTCGTACACTGCTCACCACCCAGTGTGATCGTCATCTCTTTCACCAAAATTTTTGCTGCATTATTTTTATACCAGGACTTGGTGCCTGAGACCGTTAACTTTCCTTTCAGTGAGAGACTCCCAGGTACAAGTGCAGACTTTGCATTTAGTCTTGGTGTGATTATGTTTGGGTTGGAGGTGATGGAGTGTCTGACCCTCTCTCCTTTTAGTAAGGGATTGACAGGTTGAAACTGTTGAAACTCCGGTAGCAACTTATCATTCATAGTTTATTATAGGGTGATTCTGTTTTTATAATAATCATATGCAAGTGCCACCCCAAACAACACCAAGACCCAAAGATTTTTAGCCAGCCAAAACAAATCTTGCGCACCAGTCTTCAATATATTATACAAAATACCTCCCAAAGTCGCAAGCCAGGGTGGAAGGTTTTTTAGCCTGTCTTTGACCCACTTACCAAAATTGCTGACAGCCTTTGCTCCTCCCACGATCGCACTTCTTCCTGCAATTATCAAAGATGTGATGAGCCCTGCGATACCAAGACCAACGGCGTAAAGACTTAGAAAGTTTTCCTTCAAATATTTTTTTGATTTTCTCTAACCTACTAAAGTCGTCCTCCTGTTTCTCTCTCACCTCCTCCAACTCCCTTTGCATTCCTACCCTATCAACAATCTTTTGTATCTCTAATGCTCTGTGATCCCCTATTCTACTTCTTAGGTCCATACTACTAGTCGGAATCACAACACCTCTCATCACCCTGTTCTCATCATCTGTGAGCCCAAATGCGTCCTCATACCCCTCCCTAATATTTTACAACCTTGGTAGTCCTTTCGTAGTTTCTCCCCGCTCCTTACTCTCCATCACCACTTTATCCAACAACTCCCGAAACTGACAGCGTGTGAGTTTGGTACCGATGTATTATACCCCAACTTACCATCTTTCTAACTCATCACAGTCCTCCTATTTTGTGATGATTCTGAGTTATTGAGGCGCTCCCTAAATTGTATATTACCAGTTTTTGAGGTGTCCATCCTATTAATTAGCTCCGCCCCATGAGCGACATATGCGTCTATTCTTACACTGTCAAAGTTGTCCTGCACAAACCTAACTAATCTTCTCCATCCCTCACTATGATATGCTATGTTCTCAGGAGTTTTCGCAGGAATGGTGAAACTAGTCTCATTCTCCAAAAGTCCACGGTTCTCCACCATTGTTTGAACATAGACAAACTTTGGGCTGTCAGAGTCAATGGTTGGATCTTGCTCCATTTGACGATAGGTGTCCATTGCCTTATCGTCTCCATATTGTCAAACTCTGGGTATTTACCACTCATTGGTATCTCCTCACCTCCTTCCTCCATTTATTATAAAATAATATTATACAAAGTTTTATATTATAAAAGTTTTTAATAATAATAATATGAATAATATGAATTTATACCGCGCAAATTCAACATATAGTTTTCAAATGCGCCTTACATGTACAGTACGTATCAATAATAAAAATACAATTTTGAAACTTAAGATTAGGAAGATAGTAATATATCATATAAAAGCTAATGTGTAAGATACTATATAAAAGCTAAAAGTTCTTATCAATGCTAATTTAAATCTAATTAAATGCTTTATTAAATAGGTATGTCTTAAGTTCTCTCTTAAATTTTTCCATCCAGGTAATGTCCCTGAGTTCAGATGGAAGTGAGTTCCACAACTTGGGTGCTGCGGCTACAAAGGCTCTATCACCAAGGGTTGGCAAGGTCTTTTTTGCAGGGGGCATCAGTAAGATTTCTGCATTTGATCTTAGAGCGTACTTTGATTTAGGTTTGACAGTCACCATGTCACAAATGTATTTAGGTGCAAGTTTATGGATGGCTTTAAAAGTCAGTAAAAATATTTTAAAATCGATACGGAAACTTATAGGCAGCCAGTGTAGTTCAAGTAAGCATGGAGTGATGTGGCAAAATTTAGGGGCACAAAGCACCAATCTTGCTGCTGCATTTAAGACGCGCTGTAACTTCTTTAGTTGGAATTTCGGTAGACCAAATGCATGGATTAACGTTTCAGTTGAGTCTTGACTAAGAAACTTCCTAATTCGAGCAATATTGTGTAGATGGTAAAACGAGGATTTGCAGATGTTATTAACATGTGTGGACATTGAAAAATTACTATCGAACCGAGGTTTTTGACAACATTTGAGGCAGTGATATCACAATGTCCAACAGATAGTTTATTAATATTAACTTTCTCAAGTTGCTGCTTGGTACCGATCAAAAGAAACTCGGTTTTTCCATCATTGATCATTATAATATAAGTTTCACGTAAAATAATTTTATAAAAGTTTTTTTATAAAATAATATTATTATTTATTTACAAAAGATAGTTCTTCATAAAATCTACCAATTATTTTCTCACCATCCAATGCTTTTATTATATACATTATTGGGTTACTGTACGAGATACTTTCAATGATGAACACCTCTTTTGTAAAGTTTGACTCGTATGCTTTTGCAAACACATTCTTGTACCTTGGTAATCTAACATGATCACCAACCTTATACCTAGGTTTTGGTAATGGTTCTTGCAGTCTTCCACCAAATAATTTTAGCCAAACTTCATAGTCGTTGGAAGTATTCACCTCATTTGGTTTCATACCAATGGAGGTATGTTTTGTATTATTATACCCCGAGACCAACTCATCCAAAACATCCACCCACTTGTTGGTTCCTCTGCTGTGAAATAACTTCCACATGCATGTTTTTAAAGTCCTATTAAATCTCTCCACATGGCAGCCTTTTTCTTAGTTTTTGATGAGAAGTACTTAATGTCATGATCTGCTAGTAACTTCTTCACAGAGTAATTATGAAACTCCAACCCATCGTCAAACTGTACCACCTCCGGACACCTACCAAAATGTTTATGAAATTGACCCAAAACTATCTCCACCACAGCAGTCATCTTCTCCCTACTTTTTCTGTGGACTGGGACTGCAAATGCGTACCGACTAAGTACTTCTACACAGGTGAGGATCCAATAATTTCCCTTGTTTTTATGTTTGTACTTCTTCATGTCCACCAAGTCCATCTGAAGTTGCTGACCCAGCTTGTTGACATAAGTTTGTCGGAACTTGTGTCTTTTTACGAACCGTTTGTACTGTGTGTACGTATCTTGTGCCTCCAACCATTTTTGTACTGATGGTCTTGTGACTGGTAGTCCCTCCTCCTTTGCGTCCAAATATAATTTGTTGGCAGACTGAAAACCAGTGAGAGGGCTGTAATAAAGATCTCGAAGACCTTGCTCCGCTTCCACAGCCTTTTCCATCCTTTTATTTTGATATAAAATAATATTATAAAAGTTTTTTTATAATATAAGTTTCATAAAAAATAATATAAAAGTTTTTTATAAAAAAATTATCACTAATTAGCAAGGTCAGTGATTCACCCACCCTTTGAATATTATGAAATATAAATATTCAACAAAATAACTACGAGTGACTTACTTCCATCACTACCAATGACAACAAACCTACGATTGTTGTACGTACCCTTCTCCATTGTAACACTACTATGACTCTCCACACCAAGAAGTTGCTTAGCATCCATTGCATCGTGAGTCTTTTGGGTGGGAATGGATAATATCACATCCGATCTCTCACCATTTATGTCTGTGGTTGTCCTTCCCAATGTCGGCCACAAAACCTAAACATAATCCAAACCTTTGATAGTGTTAAGCACGCGCCATTTAACAAACAGTGGTTTTATTAGCATTGCCTTGTTTTCACCCAGGACAATGTTCTCCCGCAAGTCCATGTTACACTCGCCATTTTTGATGAGAACCTCCAACCTTTCCATCATATACTTTTATTATCACTGTGATAATAAAACTGGACGGCTTTGTTAAAAAACATCCAAACCTGGACAAAAAGTACTTCTTCGATCACCACAAACCAGATGGTTACACCCACGTATATTTTAGGGTGAGTGACCTTAACAAGATAGACGTTACATCTCCAGAGTTTCGGGATAACCCCTCGGTACACAAAATATTTGGGAGACAAACCAAAACCACCACCACACAAGTCACCACCCACAGATTTGGACGAGATGTGTAAACGCATCAACGCCACAGAGGTTGTACGAAAAAGTAAACTCCCAACTCACGAGGTCACACAGGCGTTTCCAAAAATATGGCAGAGTGGTGGAAGTGTGTCGCCCATGTTACAAACCTCACACATCAAAATAAACTGGGATATGAGAGCAAGGGACTTTAATAAGTTCCCACACACCATTATGAGCAGAGAGAAGTTTCTAAGTTTTAAAATTTTCGTCAATGACGCAGACCACTTTGACTCCAAGCTACCAATCCCTGATAATATTGTCCTGCCTGAGAAGTATGGAAAGATGCCCACCCAAAAGTATGACGACATCAGAGACTTGGAGAAGGATGTCATAAACAACACATACTTTCGAAGCTTGGCAGCCATGTACGCAGCATCCTACCTCTGCGGTATATCATCGAAGCACTTGGAGTACACAAAAAATGTACATCCCATCCTCACAACTCTCTGCCACTATCACCTATACTTTTGGTGGTCCCGTTTTATGAAGTACCCAAAACGTTTGGGAGACGTGTCAGGACACGTGTACGCACCTTTATGGGGCCATCTCCCACTGTACGAAAAAGATTGGGAGATGTACAACTCCCAAGATCACAACAATGCGGTTATGATGGGTGTTATCCCAATAGGCACTTACAAATACTTTCTCCACTACATCACCAAATCCAGCAAAGGTTTCACCAGCATTGTGTCTCACAGGGCACAAAGCCTTCAGACACAAGATGTCTTTCGTAAGTTGGTGGCGGACACAGTGGTACAGACGGACACAACTGCAACAATCGGAGACATGCGACGAGTCATCTCTGACTGTAAGGTTGTGTTGAACTTGGTGTGTAACCCTGATGTTATTTTGTTGCCATCTTAGTGCGTTATTTAAAAAAAGGCAATCCCTGGGTATAGTAATATTTTACTGAGGCCTAACAAAGGAGGAGAAAAAGTTATTAAAAGCAGGAAGTGACAAACCGGACATGGGAAGGGTGTTGTTCATGTTTTTGTAGAATCTGATATTCGAGAGACGGGATATTGTGAAGTTTTATAGTTTTTATTATTATTATATTATACATTGTGATTTGTTGTGGATATGTTCTTGGGAGGCTAGAAATTCATAACAGACATTCCCACAAAAAAAAAGATAATTCAAACATTATAATATTATTGGGTTCGGCATTATTGGGGAGAATTATTTATTATATTTTGTGAGAGCGATATTTTTATAATAATATTATTATAAAAAAGTTTAAAGACTATATATTATACTTTAAAAAATGTCAGTGGTAAATTTCACAAACACAACTCACAAACACAACTCTTGGTGTGTCGGTTATGACCATCAAGTGTGATGAAGTTTTGTTCAAGGCTAATGATGTTGCGATTGCATTAGGGTATAAAAAACCAGAGATCGCTATTAGCAGACATGTTAGTAAGAAGTACCAACTAGCATATGAGACTATACAGGAAGTAACCCCTTGAGTCAGGGGGTATTATAAAACACACACCCACACACAACATTTATTAAGGAGCCAGGATTTTATGAGCTACAATCTTTGCCATAATACTTTGGGACAATATTGCTGCAATGAAGAAATGTAGTTATTATTACATTTTTTGACGTAATTACTCCCCCCTCCCTCCCCCCACCCGTTTCAATGTTGCGCTGATGTTAGAAGATGTCTCGTTTGCGGTGTATTACTTTTTTGTGATACCAACATTGAACGGGGGGCGCGGGGGAAACTGAACATAAGATATTTGATGGAATTTCAATATTTGTCCCATAGTTTCTGGCAAAGATTGTCTGTAAAAGGCATCGCCATTACTCACAAAAAATAATTTAATGATCACAGAGTCATGTACACAGTAACTTTACATGATTTATTTATTGACTTTAATAGTTACGAAATAAGGCCATTATTCTTGTGTTTAGTACCGTTTTTGTGCTATATTAGAGTTATTTTCCAAGGTTAGCAAATCTGCATAAATTTGCGCATTCATGATATATTCTGAAACTTCGTCATATATTGAAGCGTGATTGCGTTTTGCCACAGTTACACATATTTCACAATGAGTCATGATTACACAGCCACACAGGTACTTCAGTTCAATTACTTTAAGCCCATCCTTGATGACGTGTCTGATTATATGCGATAAACACGTATTGCATAACCAACACGCTATTAGACTATAAATTGTGCGCTTGCATGCAAAGTGAGTCAAAAGAAACCTCAATCAAAATGGTTTACCACAGAAATATTACGGATCAAATGCGGGCTAAATATGTACGCCTTATAGGCGCTGTAAATTACTTCTTAGCAACTTATATTTAACAAGGTCGCTATGAAGGACTGATATCATGCATATCAGATATGCCTGCACAATTTCATAACTTTTGAGGACGATATAAGCACGCGAGAGATGATTTTTGAGCAACGATTCTCGCTTCCGTTATAAAGTAAGAATTCAGATATCAAGTTCCTTTACTGTTTTGTGGTGAGAACCGTTCAAAAGAGACCATTATTTCCTATATATTTCAACTATACTAAAATATTTTTACTATAACATCTTTGTACACATTGTGTTCTAGAAATTAGCAAATATTACATGTATCTCTTAAAATCCTAAGAAAAAGCTCTATTTGATACTGAGATACGTGTGTGAGCCGAGTGAGCACCGTTCAGTAAATTGTTCGTTGACAGACAAGTATATGATTATTATCTAATGCTAATTATCTTATCCTGTCAGCATATTATTGTTTGCTAATGTTCGGCATTTTTAAAAATAAGCTTCGCAAAGCAAGGACCACAAGGTTCTATTTGTTTTTGCTCATCTTTTGGTATTTGACGATGTAATTTGAACATACGCCATCGGACATCCATCATTTCAGTGTTAACCCGATCCACACTTCCCCCATTATGCGATCCTTATACTCTTACTCACAATATGACATTTAACATATTTTACTACAATTTGAGCAAACAATTGAAATCCATCTCTTATAAACATGTACGAAATGTGATTAAGTTTACAGTTAATAGCGCAGTTTTACTCACAAGTAAAAATACTACAAGAAATACACCCCCCCCGGGATGAGGAAAATATATATTTGGCAGAACACGCTCGACGGTACTAACGCTAACAAAAATTTTGTTTGATAACTCGGTTTTAATTACTACTCATTAGTGTTAGGGATATTTGCGAAAATATATTATAGCAAAAAAAATTTTAAAAATGATTAATATGTAAATCATTTTATTATATATAACACACAAATTTTTTAATAAAAACTATCATTTCTCGAGACCTCTCAATCTGTTTGCTGTTTGATTTTGGTTATATATTCTTCCATTTAATTTTTAAAAGGTGAATATTATGTTCCCTCTATTCTTGTTGACGTTTTATGTGACACGTACGTGTTTTGTGTTGGGATATAAATATTTTACTTGGCTCTCAAAATCATAATGCGCTAATGTTTTCTCTTTGGTAGTGTTTCTTTCAAATTCTGAATTTTCTCTGACCAATTTTTATAAAGGCGAATTGGATATTTGCCTAAAAAAATGTTGCTGTTGCTTTTTCTATGAAAAAAAAACAAGTTAGATTCTTGTTCACGTTTTTTGTTCTTTACTCATGATGTTGAGATGATAAAAAGTCATTTAAGAATAAACTTTTACCGCCCTGATATTACACACAATCGTGTAAGATGTATATTGTGTTCGTACGTGGAGACAATTCGAAGTGCGGTTGTAAAAAAAACTGTACACTTTAAATTTTTGCATTATACACACACACATCCATATAACCATTTTTTCTTTTTCTCGTTGCGTCGTACTAATAACATGTAGATGAGAGATGGATTCAACTGACATATTATAAAAAGATGAATCCATCTTTTAACTAATGTGTTTTGTTTTTCATCCGTTTTCTTCTTTTTGATTTTGATTTTTAAATAGTGTAGAGAACTGATTCAACATGATGTTTAAAATAAAAGATAATTTTTGACAAGCTCACACACTAGAAAAAAATTTCTTCATCTGTGTTTTTTCGTTTTTTTAATTGTAATAAACAGATCAGAGAATGAGTAAAAAATTAATCATTCTGAACTGTTGCCAACGTAAAAAAACATCTTTAGATTATCTAAAAAATCAATGTGTTGATATGTATTTTAATGCCATGTGGTTCTGTTATTGGCAATAAAATAGACATCGTATAACATAAATTTAGAAATAAAGGACCGTTTATTCTTTATCAAGTCCCCAAACCTGTCCACAACCTCCACAAGCATGCAATATTATATTTCTTTGTACTTTTTTCTCACACATCTTCTTCTCCACATGAGCGACTTGAGTTACAACATTTTAGGAGAATAACGTCGTCATCTTCATGATATTTGCCGAGGCATAGCATACAGTATGCACTTGGGCGGAACACTGTGCGACGCATCGCACATTGTATACGGTTTTCGGCATACTCGCACGGCACAATCCACTTCTAAACATGCCGTATGGCAGTTATGTCCACAGCATGACCTTGTGTAACATGTAGACTGCCATCTAACTATTGTCTCTAAACAGAAGTGATCTTTATCACCAGCCTTTGATAGATATCCAAAAAGACTAACAATAATCATTTTTTAACTGCTGTTAAACCAACTACTGTTGCTTGTTTAAAATTAAACCGTTTTTAAATATTGTACACTTACTATTATTAACGACGTGTCTCACAAGGTTCACAGTTTAAGTATCGATCTGACCAATGAGGTTTAAGATGCTCATATATGGCCAGCAAAATATTGCCTCTGTACACTCACTATCATTAACAAGAGCATTGCAAGAGCATTTTTTTAAATAGTGTAGGGAACTGATCAACATGATGTTTAAAATAAATCATTTTGACAAGCTCACACACTAGAAAAAAATTTCTTCATCTGTGTTCTTCATCTGTGTTTTTTCGTTTTTTAATTGTAATAAACAGATCAGAGAATGAGTAAAAAATGAATCATTCTGAACTGTTGCCACGTGTGTTGTTATCCCACTGCTTGAATGTAACGATTTCTGTTAAAGTATGTTTTTTATCTACACATATATTTAAAAAAACCCTGTTTTTTAATATCGTTATGTATATATAGGGGTGTGTTATGTGTAGACATTGTGTGTAAGATTTTCGACATCATTGTTCTATGTCTATCTATCTAAATTTTTGCAAGCAGATCGTAAAAAGATCTGCATAATTGCGACCAGCAATCGAGCACCAGCGAAGCTTGCTGGGAGCATCCTAATCTGGGATAAAAGCACGTGTGCGAGCAACAGTTTGTTCTTTTGATCTTTGATCGAGAGTTTATGTTAATTTGCAGGTGAGTATTTTGAGTATTTTTCAGCGTTTATCTTTTAAAGACGGTTTTGTCTTGAGCAAATGTGAAATGTAGTATTTAAGACTTTATTCTATTACTTGATTGTTTTATTATTCCTACAAGAAACAAACAATTAAAAAGCCTAAAGTAAAGTTGTGTGAGGGCTCCACGAGAGAAGGACTTGTGATTTGAATATTTGAGCGATTGATTATTGACTCTGTGTCATTGATATTCATCTTGATATTATAAATGAACCTTTTGAATTTTCGTTTATAAATTCCCAAACGTGGTAATAAGTTGCTAAACGTGGCTAATACTATATGTAAATATACCAGTCGTGGTTTGTCCCACTGCGGACGTTTGTGAATTTAATAAAATGAAATAATAAAACTAGATTAAATAAACAACATCAACTCAACAATTTAATACTATACTTTTCAGTAATGTATTATTGTTAAATATGAAAAACTAACTTGTTACAATTTATTGGTTTTCAGTTGTTGGTATATTAAAGATCTTGACGACTCATATGACGATATTAACACTATTTTCTTTAAACTTGTTTCACCTGCATCTGCAGTATGTATTTACAATAGTTTATTTTATAAAACTCGGCTTTGCGTCGGAATTTTATCGAGAACATGTCCTTGTATATTTATTCCTTTTTAAATTAAAAGTAGTTGGAGTTTGGTCGCACTGTTAACCTGTGGTTATGCCTAGTAATATATATGCTGTTGCACTTTTTTAAAAGAACAGGTTATATTCCTGTTGATATAGATTTTAATTCCAAAAATAGGACAGTAATGATTCCAAAGATTAATTAATACAAATACTGATTTTATAGGTGTTTTGTTGTTTTTATTTTTTTTCTTTTGTTATTTTAAACTATTAAAAATGCATTACATCATAAAAATCATACATATAATTACATTTGCATGTTTTACTTATATATCTTTTAAACAGTTTTTTTTTTTTTTTAATATAAATTTTTTATATATACTATTTCCATTATACGTTCTTTTATTATTTCTATAACGTTCTTTATATTACTAAAAAAACATTATTAAAATTTCTAAAATCTTTTCTTAAATTTTCAAAAAAAATAATTTCCTCTTCTGTCTTTTAGATATGTGTGTTTATATTGCAGACCTGTCAACCAAATATAAGATAGTTCAATTCAATTTCATTTTACTCTCCAAAAAAAATCAAGAAAAAAAAAAAAGTGGTTAAAAAAAAAAAACTTTTCATAATATTTTTTATTTTCTTTTAAGTTTTTCATACCTTGAAAATCATATTGTTTGTTTTTTTTAAGAAGAACTCAACAACGTGCGGGCAGTACTCTTATCTCTCTTGGAATGTGCCATTGGCCGTTGAAATTAAAGAAATATAAAAGCAGAAGAGTAACTTACTTTTAGTTTTTAAGTTTCTCAAGATTTTATATTTACCGCTACCTCCTCCTCAGGCCCTTTTCCCCCGCGGGCGGGTGATATTTTGCTTCAGGGGAAAGTGTAGACGAAGGGCCTGCCAATTAATGGTCGAAAATCAGGCATAAATGTCGACAATCAGGAATCCAAATCCAATCACCCATCACAGCATAAAACGATATATTTTCGTGTTTTCCATCTTAGATGGGTATATTTTAAAAGTTATTGCTGAAATATGATCCATATTAATCGAAATATTAAACGTTGAATCAAAGTGTTTTTGTCCTCATTCTCGATGGGTGACAACACTGAAAAATGCACTCAAAATGCGATGGGTTCAATTGACTTCAGTGATAGTGATGTCAACATCATTAATGTGTCATTTGTGAGTCTCGTGGCAAAACCGTCAGACTTGGCATGTCTCGACAGCATTGACGTAGATGTTGACAATTACATAACACAGCTAGAATATCAAAAACACTTGTAAGAAGTTGTATAATTTCGTTATTGTCATTTTCGCTTTCTGATAAAACCATTGATTGATTTCTTGTAAGGATTTTAACAAACGTTAAAACGCATCCGGTTACTGTGACATTCTCCATCACGTGTTTTATAAGAAAAATTTATTTTTTTATTTTATTAAGCTTTCATTGTACAAAATATATATATTACATGTACAATGAGGCAAGTTTACGACAGGTACATACCCAACAAGGTTGTTAGTTATATAGACTAACGAAGATAGCAGAACATAGTATGATTCAAATCAACAAAACACAGTAAACAATACAAAAACATTGTGCAAAAACATTTAAGTGAAAAAAGAGACCATTAACAACCTTATCTGTAAGACAAGGAGGTCAGATCACATGTAAAGAGACATTTTGGACAGACAGATTTCCAGGTTGAGATATTATCACAGTCAAATGTAGAATCCAGCACAGACTTGTAATGATGGTAAAGAGCAGATCTGAAACAAGCGACCGATGAAAGGCAACGGGTTGACGTAGGTAGACTGTTCCACAGTTTAACAGTTCGTACAAAGTAACTTTTTTGAAACTGAGAGGTTTTACATTTTGGGACTACATAATCGAGGGAGCAACTGTTTCTAGTTGATTTTAGTAAAATTTTTGTCTGGATTAAGTTAGAGATGTCAACATTGTAGAAACCATTGATGATTTTGAAGAAGAAAACAAGGTCCTTAATTTCATGCCAATAGCAGACAGGCAATAGTTTCAATGCTAGTAGTCTGTCTTTGTAAAATTGATAAGCGTTGTGGTATCCGAGAATAAATTTTGTTGCATGTCTTTGAATCCCTTCAACCATGAGTAAATTCTTACCAGAGAGTGCAGACCACACTTCACTGGCATAGCCCAAGTTGGAACGGACTAAGCTAAGGTATAAGGAGCATTTGGCTTCGATCCTAAAACGAGGATCTGAAGTTCTGTGCAGAAATCCCAGCATTTTCTGGCTTTGGAACAAATATGTAACATATTAAGATCCCATTTGAGAGTTGGGGTGGTTAACACACCTAGATCTTTCTGAGATATGGTTTTTGAGATTGGTTTGCCATTAATAGTATAAACACTGTTCACTGGTTGCCTTTTACGAGTGACGGATAGAGATTCACACTTTTCGAAGTTGAATTTCAACGACCAGTGGTGAGTCCAAGAGCTTACTTTAGTGATATCATCCTGGATTTCTCTAACATCTGATGGTGAATTGATGATTCTAGCAAGCTTTGTGTCATCAGCAAACAGGTGGACTAACGTGTCATTAGATACAGCATCGGGCAGGTCGTTGATATACCAGATAAATAAAAGTGGCCCAAGTATGCTGCCTTGAGGTACTCCTGAAGTTACTGATAAAGGTTTGGACGTGCAACCTTTTACAAGTACTTGCTGTGTTCTGTTAACTATGTAGTCTGAGAGCCAGGAGAACAAACATCCTTTAATACCAGCTGAGTGTAATTTGAAAAGGCAAGAGTGTGATGTCTGTTTGGGAGGCTTTATCAAGAGCCTCGCCAATCTTGTGATGAAAACAAGGCATTTGGGTTACAGTAGAGCGAGCTTTTAGGAACCCATGCTGGTGTTCTGATAGAGAGTGTGAGAGATAATCAATAAGCCTGTTAAATATGCAACGTTCTAGCACTTTTGAGAGGATACAAAGCAGTGAAATGGGCCTGTAGTTCGTCACAAAGTTTCGATCACCTTTTTTGTGAATTGGCACGACTACGGCTTCTTTCCATTGCCGAGGAAACGTTTCAGACGAGATAGATTTATTAAATAGCTTACATGCGGATGGGGAGAGTTCAGAGGCACATTCTTTTAGTACAAGGGAAGGAAAAGCATCAGGACCACATGCTTTAGTTGGATCAATTTCACGCAAACGTTTTTCAAATTTTTAAACGGAGACCTCTAATTGCATAGATGACGTATAGGAATCGTATGCTGTTAAATCACACGTTTGTTGAACTTCATGTAAATGGGATATGGAAGAGTCATCAAGGGAGAAAACTGAGTGGAAATATGTATTAAATGCCTCAGCTTGTTCAGGTGCTGAGCGATAGGTTTGATTGCAGAACTTGACAGTTGTTGGTATAGATGGCGATTTCGTTTTGTTCTTATAGAAAGACCAAAATCGTTTAGGATTCCTTCTCATAAACATATTTAAGGAATTAATGTACTCCTGGTAGTTGGAACGAATGAGCGACTTGCATTGCCGGCGAAGAGATTGATATTTTTCGCGATAATAATTACTATTAGTTGTTATAGCTTTTTTTCTAGCTTCATTCTTTTTTCTTACAAGATGCATAACTGGGCCATTAATCCAAGGTGGTGTATTTATATCTCTCAGCTTGGTTTTGGGAATATGAGAATCAATAATTTCCATTAGCTTGTTAATCCAATCATTATAGGCGACTTCAATGGTTGAATGTTGAGCTTGAGCAAGGCTATGCTTCAGTGCCATAAAATCAATATATACACAGTTTGTGGTTTCTTTTGTAAACCTGGCAGTTGTGTAGTGAAATCAAATGAGACAGGAAAATGGTCCGATGGGAATGACATTTGTTGTATTACTTCTACGTTGGCAATAGAATCAGGTTCATTAGTGATAATAAGGTCTAGAATGTTCGCTGTCATAGTCATAGTAGAAACTCTTGTTGGATTTTCATTAACTTGTTGGAGGAAATGATCTTTTAATATTTCACAAAATGCAGACTTGTCTGATGTAAGCGAGACATCATTTTCCAACCAGCAAATATTAGGAAAGTTGAAATCCCCAAGTAAAAGTAGTTTAGTTTTAGGGAGGCCTGATGTATTCGATAGAAATGTGTCAAATTCATCAATGAATGATGAGTTGTTATTTGGTGGTCTATACAGGGTGTATAAAAAAAAACTGAACAAAATTGAAATTGCTCCCAACTTCGCGAAGCGGCTCCAGATACGAAGTTTTTTATTAATATATATTGTTTTGGTATTTATAATGTAGAATAAACGAAAAAATTCTGAAAGTTACATTTTTCAAAACCCAGGGGGGGTGTCTTGTCCAACAAATCAAAAATGGCTTGCGCACGAAATTTGAATGCTTAAAAGTTATTTTGAATTAGTGGGTGTATAATGTGTTGGGTGTTGTATTGCTGTTCAAAATTTCAGAAAATTTGCTTAAGTGTAAGCCCTTCAAAACGTTGCGTAAACTTTCATTTTTAAGAAAAAAACAGCTTTTGCATAAGCAATTTACGCTTTTACCTAATTTGCATATTGTCTAGACAATATGCAAATTGTCTAGACAATATGCAAATTAGGTAAAGGAGTAAATTAAGCATGCAAAAGCTGATTTTTTTTTAAAAGTGAAAGTTTGCAGGACGTTTTGAAGGGCTTACACTTAAGCAAATTTTCTGAAATTTTGAACAGCAATGCAAGACCCAACACATTTTCCACCCACTAATTCACAATAACTTTTAAGCATTCAAATTTCGTGCGCAAGCCATTTTTGATCTGTTGGACAAAACACCCCCCCTGGGTTTTGAAAAATGTAACTTTCAGAATTTTTTAGTTTATTCTACATTATAAATACCCAAACAATATATATTAATAAAAAACTTCGTACCTGGAGCCGCTTCGCGAAGTTGAGAGCAATTTCAATTTTGTTCAGAGTTTTTTTTATACACCCTGTAGAAAACAGATATTATAAGGTTTGGGCTTTCAGCTAAACCTAATTCAACCGCAACCATCTCTGCGTTACATTCCAGATATTTTGCCGGATTGATTCAATGCTCTGTTTGACTGCAAGCAAAACACCACCTCTGCGTTTACCCGAGTCTCTATCCTGACGGTAAATGGAGTAGCCATGACTTAAGATTTCAGAGTCTAATATATTGTCATTCAGCCATGTTTCCATTACAGCAACAATGTCATAGTCCTCAGAATAGACAAAGTTTTGAAAAAGACCAAGTTTACACATTTTAGAATGATCATAGGGTGTTTTTACAAAACTTTGTGCATTCAGAGAAACACTTAAGATGACGTTGCTTGAGGGGGATGCTTCGAGTTGTTTGAATTGGTCCAGGATTAGTTTGGATATCATTAGCCAAAAGCACTAAAGTTAGCGCAAGAGAAGATCTCCTGAATAAAGATAGTCCATTGAGTACAAATATATTACTAAATACTCCATCAAACAAAACCAAATAGACATCAAAATGTTCCGAATGACAAGACAAATACAGTTCCAACGAAAGTTCAGGCAAACGACGTATACAGACAAAAAAACACGAACACAATCCGTAAAATATTCAAATGAGACGCGATAATTATTCCAAATTTTACCAACGGTCAAAATCCAAAATAAAACACGAACAATATAATTTGAGTTCACCAACGTAGGTAGAAGTCTCAGTTCACACAGCAAATTTGAAACAAAACCAATAAGTAGTTCACTAGATAATAACAGAAAACCAAAATTCCAGATTCATAGCGGGCGGCACAACAAATACACAAAACGATACAATAACTCCAAATAAATAGTGATACTTTGACAATAAATAAATGCGATAATAAGAAACAATGAGTCTTTATCTTCAATTTAATATGTTATTTGAATTTCTACGATCAAAAATAAACTATAAAAAGTTGAATTTCGAAACCCAATACATTAATGGCAATTAACTATTTGACATTGCATAGTAAGCGGTTATATATGACATTGCAGTTATATACGACATTGGATATATATATAAACACACATGGAAAAAAATGGATTCGTTATGGATATAGTAAAGATAGAATTACAACAGTATGAGATATTTGTTCAAGAAATACACGCTACACAATATGAATGTAGAACGCATGAAAGAAAGTCTTGCGATGGATTTTAAGCTTAAATGGTTAGAATTATGTAAAACAAAAGAGAGTAAAATAAAAATAATAAAACTTGACGTAACACGTATCGGACCATTACAACATATAGACGAGTATGGTGAAAAAATAGATGATGATTTTTATTGGAAAAATGTTTTATTCTGAAAGCGACGATTTCAAGATGGCGTTTTTAGAAAACTTGCAATATAAAAAAGAAGCGTTTAGTAGGGATGAATGGCGTTTCAGGATAAAAGAACAAAAAAAAGAAGTTGCAGATACGATATAGTATTTATTAAGAGAATTAATTCTTTTTTTAGCAAAAAAGATAAATTACCTATTAGAGGTAAAATCGAGTGATGATTTAGCTAAAGAAATAAATGATGCTGCCATATATAAAGTGGTAGACACTTATGACGATATACGCTATATGTCAAACGGTCCTACTCTACAATCGATAACAATGTTTTTTTTAAATATATTACCATTGCTACAAGAGCAAATATAGAAGAAGAAAGATCAGATATTGTCGTGGACGTATTGGACGGTTATTAGGAACAAAAAAATTTAAGATCGACGTCCTTTAAACGTTACAAACAAGTGTGTAAGATTCAATAATATGACAGTATAACGATAATATGACAGATGAGAAAATAATCGACCAACTTCGCGACATGCTTTTTAAACGTAAAAACTCATATTATACAGAAGAATTTACTCGAGTTAGTGACGCGTGGAAAAAAAAAGAAAGATGAAAAAACACACTATATACACTATCGATGGATTGAAGAAGAAATTATTAAACTATATTATAATGAACAACTTATCGAAGAAATAAAAAAAGAATTGAAAATTGATGATGAAAAACACATTCCTGAAGAGATAATCTATGAAGCTGTGTTGCAAGAAACACTGCATGCTCCTAATGAAGGAATATTACATAATCCCGAAGGATATAGGATGTTATTATCTCCAACTAATGTAAATCTTTCGGATGTGAATGTGCCGAATATAAAGAGATAGAAAAACGAATAATTTTTGTTGTTATAAGAAAATGAATAAAAACATTTTTTGTTATATATATATGTGTGTGTGCTTGTGTTGAAAAATATAAAAAAATGGCTTCTCAACAGAATTGTTGCGACCGTAGTCGTGGCTATACTTCATTTGCAGGAATACAGGCTCATAATTTAAAAACTATTTGTTGTCGAAGATGGCAATGTATATGCAATTTAAGAGGCAAAGAATATAGTAAATTGAATATAGCAGGATATTTTCCAGAACCTATGAAATTAAAATATATAAATTGTTTTAAATATATGAAAGAGCTTTTCGTGATTTAGTTATAAAATACGGGAAAGAAAAAAAGACGATATTATTATAAGGGACTCTTATGAGATATGTGAAAAGTTATATTGCGATCGTTATATAAGCAAGGATATGTTTTTAAAGGATTATGATAAAATATTTTTATCAGATGATGATACGATTATGGACAAGTCAGAATGATTTCTCGTAATGAGCATTATAAATATTAATTAAAATGTATAAATAAAAAACAAAATCGAAAAATGTTGAAGATAGAGATATATTTTTTCAACAACTGTGGTTTAAGAACGACGATTTTCGAAAAGATGATATAGAAAATTTATATGTAAAAAACAAAAATAAATGTTTACGTGTGTTTGTGGAATTTAGTAAACCTCAATATAACACCGTTGTTTTATTATATATGAAACGATTTTTCCCCGACTACGATGTAACGGCGCAGTGTGTGGGTGTTGTCCTATTATAAATACAAAATGTTGGTATAGAATACATCGAGAAATATAATAAATATATGAAATTATACGTTATTTTTCCATCATATTGATATTATTATTTTTCCATCATATGTGAAGATATAAGTTTAGAAACGTGTTTAGAAATTATGAATGGTATTTTTGAAAATCTTATAAATAAGACGGTAAAATATCAAGGTTTTTTATTCGCCATGGACATAGCAAGATGCTATGCTCTAAACGTAGTTTTGGAAAAGTAGATGCATTACAATTAGAAAACTTGAATCGACTTTTTTATTTTTTATGGCTTATCCGATGTAAAAACGGAGTTCAATTGTTTTATTAAATCGTTACAGGAAAAATATCATATGCAATGTTGCGGTATTCGTAGATTAAATCAAAATTTTCAACATGTACTTAGCGGTATTTATGAAGACAGTTACAAATCATGTGTATACTATAGACAGTTTAGATGAAAATTTTTTGTTTTGGTAGACGACTATGTCTTGTAGATGTCGATTATGTGAAGCCGTCTTCATTAAAATATGTTTCTGAAAACGCATACAAAGATATTTTTAAAATAATACCCAAATCGTTAGAGGTGATATTTTTTTACGAATGCGATGATAATTTTGACGATAACATTAATATGGATTTTAATTACGATGAAGAAGATTTAGAAGAAAAAGAAAGAAATATATAGATGTGTATAATAGAAGAATTTTTTTTTGGAAATATATGTTTTATGAATTTAATGATTTTTTTTATCGCAAATGCGTAAAGAGTTTTGTCAAATGTTTTGTGAGGTGTTTTTTCCTTTAAACTGGTATGAGATCGACGGTATGGTGTTTGATTATATGGTTTGCGATTTAGCCGAATATTATACGACAAAACATTATCAATATGTTTCGGGAGGCATTGAATACGTGTATATTGTTAAAATAATAATAAAAATGTAATAAAATGCATAGTTGTAACGTACAAAACCGTTATCGATTTTTTCTTTATTGCCCTACAACGCTAATATAATAGACGATTATAAGGAACAAATATCTAAATATCGTTCTGTATATTTTCGTGTTGAAAAAGAAGACCATTTCTTATGATATATTTGAATTCAAAAAACATTTTAAAGATGAAAATAAAAAACTGCTGTTTAAAGAACATTTGTACAAAAGTATAAAGGAGATGCATTTGGCTGTGGAGGGATAGAGTCTAAGATGGTGTTGATACTGGTGACGCTTTTGAAGCTAGTCTTTTTTACCTTGTTTTTTATTTGAAAACTTACTTCTTGAATATGGAAGCAAGGGGGGCGGGGTGTTGAGATGTATGAAGGCTGAATATCTGGCGGTCTGTAGCTCTGCTGCATGATGCTTGCATTCGAGAAAACGGGAAGGTCTCGGCTGAATTAGCGTTTGGCGGAACTGATGGGCTAGAATCTCCAGGGGCAGAGCGCTAATTTATTTCCACAGAAACAACAACCTGGGATTTTTTCTTCCTTTTTCATGGTGGTGCTTCTCCCTTTCTTCCTCTTCCTTTGGGCATTCCAAACGACACTGCGGCACTGTAATTTACTCCCCGGTCTTTCGTTTTATAGTCACAAACCATTGGAAGAAAAATTGACATGAAGCGATGACATGAGCACAAACACCAGTCGCAGCATACCCTAGACAATTTTTGTCGCACTCACATTTTCCATTGGGGTACATACATATTAACCATATGTGTTTGCCTGGGATTCTCCTTTGACGGAACAATAACGGTTGTGATTGCGTCTCTGTGGAAGGAAGTACTACGACAGTTCCAGCTTTGTCAATATCGGCGGCTTTTTTGGTTTTTAAAGCCAGTACGTCTCATGGAAGCCAGTCAACACCAGCCTCAAGGATCTCTCGCAGAATTGCATCGGTTTCTGGTGAGACGGCTGTTGTCACGCATGTTTCGTTTGTTTCATAAACTTCTTCGACACTTGTATTGTGCAGTTTCTTCAAGGCTTGCTGTTGCTGGACCCATTGTGTGGAGGTCACCTGGAGGTTTTTGTAGCAAGGACGTTGTTGCAAAGGAAAAAACATCCACACAACGTTGTCCAAATCGTCGATTAATGTAGTCCTGAATGACCCGACCTGTTTGTGATGACATGGTTCACCAATTTTTGCTCTTTGTTCTTGACAAACCACTCGAAAATTTTTTCTCCATTTTTTTGTTGCTTTGTCCACTTCTGTTTCACCACTTCCATTAGGCTGCGATAATGCTCAGGGCTCTCAGCATCACACAATCCACGTTCGTAAGAGTCCCCGATTTGCCTGCCAAAAATGTCTGCCACGATGTTTTTCTTCGTCTTTCCTGTTATCGCTAAGTCAACAAGGCGACTCTCCACATTCTTGGTTAAGTGGTTTGAACAAAGAAGGTGTGTTCTCGAAATTTTCTGTGAATGCACTGGAAAGAGCTTCTTCGTTGTCTGTTCCAAAAGCAAGAAGATTTGTCAAATCCGGCTTTAATGTCTTTAGCGCACCACAAAAGAGGGAATATATCCTTTTGTGCACTAGGACTGGGCAAATAAGGGTAGGGTGCTGATGACCTTGTTCGGTTTCTGGTAAAAAATTTTAGTACGATATGGGAGTTACGTTAAATTCCCCAATGTCAAAGGTTAGGTTGACTGTCAGAGGTTTAAAAAAGGTTGTGTTGCAACAAAATCTGTGCAAGCCATTTAGTTGTCTTTCACTTGCGAGTATACATAACGGTTCAGGACCAACCCTGACATCTCGGATAAAGACAGTATCTTTGTTTCGTAATTGTGTTTTGCATTCCTTAAGCAAACAGTACCATGGGTCGTCTGGTTTACTGCCACCAAATATGCTCTTGAAGCCAAAGCCAGGACCACCTTTAAACCTGTTTTTTCGTTGTAAGTCTTTGGCTTGTTGTCTACCTCGTGGTAGCTGTCCCAATCCAGCACAAGACTGAACACCACCAATTTAATTGAGCACGCTATGCACAGCCTCCCGTGGTAGTTTTGCGGAATTACTTTCATGTCTTATCGCAGCCTTTGTACTCTCCCATGTGCATGCATACTGTTTTTTTTCTTTGAGTTACGATGAGGTGCTGGTTCCACAGGATGCTCAACTCCACTTGTGAAATAGTACTGCACAACTGCGTATCTATGTAGATTTCCATCACCATCTATATAAGCAATTAGTATGTACTGATTAGAAGTGTCTTTGGCGGGGAAAGATATGAACACATAAGTTAATATTACGTAACATTAGTATGCATGAAATAGGTTGTTTACTATATATTTATTGTATACTATAGACTTTCTCATGTATATTCAGTTCTCATGTATATTCATGTCTCAAACTTAAACTCCGAAAAAGGTAGTAAAAAAACGAGGACGACAGCAGAAAGAAGCAAGCGTTAGTACATGCCGCAAGACTCTATTTTCTGACTGTTCAGAAGACCTGGATAGCGCTAGCATTGACACAACACCAGTAGTTTTGGACGAGGCTGAAACAACATCACTAAACGAAAACGACGATTTCATCAACAACATTTGTAACATTGAAACGATTTATAACAAGGAAGACAGTGGAACAAAATACAACGACTTTCTCCGTCTTAGCCGTTTGGGCCTTTGTATGTCACCTGAAATGACCGTGCATTTTCAGAGACAACTGGGGGAGAATTTCGACTCAAAAATTCTAATGTGGAAGAAAACAACGGAGGAGAATTTGTTAGCTCTAAACATGCTCAAAACAATAAAATGCAAACAGGTGCAAGAGTTAGCTGAAGACGATATGGAAATAGCAATAGCCATAAACTTGGATGAGACCACGATTAAGGCTTACCCTGGAGTTGATCCCTTGGCATTTAACTATTGCAAAACGTTGTTACAGAACGTCCAGACAAGGAGAGAACAAAGTACAATTGACAGCGATACACTTGACGAGGCAATCAATGGACTTCAAAACAATAACTTACCCACTTTCAAGTAAGTATAAAGTTCAATGTTGTTTTTGATAAAAAAAAAGATAGCAAGAGAGCTAAGACTGTCAAAAACGACTTGTATAGTCGTTTTTAATATAGTTTGCGGTGTAGAGCCCATACAAATAATATTCAATAAAATAGTTTATTTTATTTCCATGGTAAAGTATAAAGGTTAGAGAAATAATTTTGTAACACTAACAGATAGGAAATGCCCATACTTACATTTAAAAATGTACTATTTCATTTTTTAATTTTATATTTATCTATTTTTTTAGAGAGAGGATGTGTAATAAATATAAACAGTTAGTAACATTTCATGTGCTGATTAGCTCTATTCCGAACTTATTCTTAAATTTCAGGATTGTCGGAGATAATATTGACCACACGGTCCATGCCAGGATACAATCTAAGGAGAATACAAATCAGTCACTGCACTGGACTCATCAGTATGCTCTACTCGGCAGAGCAAACAACACCATGCTACAGAAGGAAATCAACGACATTCAACCTGTTGATTTACTGCCTAGCAGAGAAGTGCAGCAAAGATTAAGGAATAGATGGGCAATATTGGTCAGCAGGGTTGTTTGTAAATACATCCACCCATTAAAGTATCTACATGATGTGGTGTTGTATCATATACCACATACCTTTAGCAAGGAGATGACTGGGAAGTCTGAAATTGTAAGTTTTAATATTTGTACAGTACATATATCTTGAATGATGAATGCATGCATGGGCATGCATAATATTAACAAGTTAGAATTACATTAGAACATTTGTATCCCCAGGACCTTTTCCTTGGGATAGGTGAAAATGCTCTGGGGATATGAACATATGTGAATGTGTTTATTTTTTCCTCATATTTATCTTTTTTGTTTTAGTGCTGTTTAGTACGGTGGCCCACAACGGCAAACACAACACACTATTTACTTACCACGACAATACATTTATAAAACACAACACAATATTTGTTAAACACAACAATAAGTTCATCCAAACACAACACTGAATATTTGCGTTAAAACACAACAATAAAATTATCAAAACACAACAACAAATGAACTAAAACACAACAGTAAATTCATTAAAACACAACAGTAAATTCATTAAAACACAACAATAAATTTACTAAAACACAACAGTAAATTCATTAAAACACAACAGTAAATTCATTAAAACACAACAGTAAATTCATTAAAACACAACAACCAATTTATTAAAAATACAACTGCAAGAGTAGTTTCATTGCATTGTCATTGGCCATTGGCATTGCATGAAATTGTCGTTATCTAATAAGCTACTTGTTCATATAAACACATGCTATTTTAATTTTTGTAAATGGATGGGCCTATTAAATGCTTGGAGTGTTCTCAAAACCTGGACTTGACTTTTATGTTTTGCCCTGGATGTGGATATGCTGTAAATAAAGAAGAACTTCTAATACGTTATTATTTTCACCGAGGATATAGTTATACGTCTATTGGTTCCCTTCTGAATCAACGGCACGACATCGAGATGTCTGTCCGAACTCTTCATACAACAAAACCATACGGTTTTCCGATCCACGGCTGTGTGGATGGCTTTAGTCGTCGTGTTTTATGGTTAAAGGTATGTCGCACCAATAACGACCCATCGTACGTTGCAACTTTTTTCTACGAGTGCGTAAAGACGACTAACGGTTGCCCAAGTCTTTTACGAACAGATTGCGGCACGGAAAACGGAGTCATGGCAGCAATGCAGTGTTACTTTCGTGCACCAGGAAATGACAATCAAGCAGGTTTGAATGCACACGTGTACGGATCATCACATTCCAACCAACGCATTGAGAGATGGTGGTCGTTTTATCGCCACGATAGATCAACGTGGTGGATAAATTTAGATAAATTTAGTCGAGAGAAATGTAGTTAATACATCAAGTGAAATAAGCATGCAATGTTTATGGTTCTGTTTTAAAGATATTTTGCAGCAAGACCTTGACTCAGTAAAAGATAATTGGAACAGCCACTATATCCGTAGATCACGTCATGATACCATTCCTGGAAGACCAAATGAGCTCTAGTACCTACCTGAGAATAGTGGCTACGAAGACTACATATGCGCTGTTTCTCAGGAGCAAGTTGACGATATGGGTGCATACTGTGAATTGCCTGATGATGATAACATTTTTTATGAGTATTTCGGTTATGTTATGGAGAGCCAGGTGCTAGCACCACCTTCAACCTGGAGGGAAGCATTATTGCTCTACAATCAGTTGATGCATTTGGCTGAGCCAGAATTGTAATATGTGATATGTCATGTCGTTTTCTGCAGTTCAATGACATTGGATGCTAGAGGGACATGGCAGAGAGTCAACAATTTCAATATTATCAATTTTGAAATTGAAACAAAAATCCTTGGTGCCAGTTGGAACATACTGATGAAAACTTCATAGACTGGAAAACTTCGGTCTTATACTTCTTTATACTCTCTGGAGAAATTATGGTCCCACAGTCGGTCGTTTTGTACGCCAGTTCTTACAGTAAAGCAGAGGACTAGAAAAGCAATTAAGAGCAGTGCTATTGCAGCACGACTATAATTACACTACTGACGTACACAAATCCTAGCCGATTAAACTTCTTGTTTTCGATAAAATTGAAATTCTTTATGTTTAAGCCAGGGCAGTGAATTTAAATCAGATCGTAGTCAAGCTGACTAAGGACCACAACCAATGCGAATTACCATTTATTCTTTGCAGTTTTTGCATTTATTCTTTGCTCATTACCATTTATTCAGACAGGAGATCTTTGCATCCTGTGGCAAAGAAAAGAATGTCAGAAAAAGTTAACCCATCTATCACCGTCTCCTCCACATCCTGAAGGAAGTCATTCCAATGGGACAGAACTAAACCTTCCCTTGCACATGTATTAGAACCTTCGTCGCTTCGCAGAATAGAAAAGAGAGAACCAAATGTTTCAGCACTAAAAGCACCATTTGAATAGCAAAATACATCTCGAAACTGTTCGCGATGCATACACATAACATCAAAAACACCAAGAACATTGAGACCTGCTTTAAAACGTTCCAAGGAAGCTTGAACCCTCTCTAAAACAAACCAAAGCACTTGAAGAGTTCCAGCAAGATCTAAAATGGTTTCTAAATTGCTATTTGCAATAAGGTTTTGAGCTTCTTCGACTGTTGAAACATTCTTCAACGCAATAAGAGAATTTTGCAATTCAACATCATATACATCTTCCACATTAACAACAGCTTTAAGTACACCTTTCGTCAAGGCATCGTACAAAGGATCACCAAAGCACCTTGGACCTGGACCACCATGTACTAATGACATTGCAATAAGCTCACCAGCATAGAAGTAATAGTCATTAGTAAGGTAATTAGCATTACTAGTCAAATACTTATCTCTTTCACTACCACAAAACAACTGTGAACTTACCATCCACTCCATAATGAGGGTAAAAAATTCCCTAATTGGGCCCCCTAAATCAACCGCACCCTCAGCATTCCCAACATCATCTGTAAACTTAACAGACACCTTATATGATGGAGAAAACGACTTTCTACACAGACCCCTAAGGGCTCCTTCCTAAAGGTGACTTCTGCTTATGTTAAACTTAGATATTTGATTAGGGTTAACCTTTCTATTTAGTTCTACAAGTACGTCTTGCAGTGATAGATCATTATTAACTTCATTATCTTCTACATGTTCTGCATGGACATTTTCATTGTCTGAATCACTCCAATGGATTTGCTCATCAAAAACCAATGATGCGTACAGCAAATCATCATTACCAGGAAGCCATGTACTGGACCAGAAGGAATCACTGTTACCAAGCAGACTATTATTTGAAGTGGACGCATCATCAAGTTGTACGTTTACAGATTTTTTTTCAGAACTGATTTCATTGCAACTCTTAGCAATATCACTATAAGTAAAAAATATGAAAGGCGACGTCATTGAGTCATTCAAAAATGACAGACTGTTCTGGTCTGGTACTGTAGTATATCACTATACATGATGATCTTTACATAGTTTAATTTTACATCAGTCTAGTCCCTAAGCTCTCTCGCTGCTGCAATAATTCGCTTTCAATTATATAGTTAGGCCTGGATTACCTGTGGAGGGTGGAATCTTGAGTGGTGACGTCACATCTCATCCTTTTTCTAAAGAAAATGAAAGGCTAGTTATGCACGAATCAAATCGAAACCTTGACATCCCCCCAGGCATACCTCAGGAATTTAGTATTTTAAGAAGGCGGGAATTTGAACTTTTTTCAATTGGAAGGTGGGGACTTTGCTAAGGGGTCGGGAATTTGACGTTTCCTTTTAAACATGTGTGCTGAAATCCAATATGGCTTCAATGACAGTAGATTTCAGTGATACTGCCGCTTTAAATCAACGTCGACAACGCATTTAGTATGATTTTTATAATGTTTAATAAAATTATACATCAATTTGTATGATTTTTTTATTATCAAGAACAATTATTAAATATCGCTTGGCTCATGAAGTCAAAATGAATTTCAAAAAGGACATTAATTGTTTAATATAATTTATTAATAACTCCATCACAATACATAAAAAGAAACAAAACCTGTTCTTTTCCACAATTTTTTTTGTGTTTACTTCCAAAATTATGAAATACTGTAGCTTCCAATTCGTACATGGGGTGGGGTCTTTGAACTCCAATATTCCCCAATACGTGGTGTATTTGAACGGGAATTACAAATATATGCAGAAAATTTGACTTGACCAAAACTTAAAAATCCAAATTCCCGGAGGTATGCCCGGGGGGATGTCAAGGTTTCGATTTGATTCGCGCATTAATTCAAGAGAATATATTAGCATTCCTGTATTCTGTAACATAGCACAAATTTTAGAATAAATTTGAAGGCCCAGAATGCAGGAAATGGCATTTTCGGGCTACCAAATGGTGTCAGAAAAGTTTTAATTTTTATCAGGGGAGGGCTAAATGTTTGCAGTTTGCCTTCAATCTTCAATAATAATAACTCATCTTTCACAAGGAAAGCGCTTCCATCACAAGAAGTGACAACCTTCAAGGGGGACACCCGTTGTTTTCTCCATTTACCAACCCCATCCCCATAAATAATGTCCACTCTCTTTATTACCTAATATTCTTAGTACTAGTAACATTTTCAATGTCAAACTCATCCTCGTCACTGCATTCATGTGAATGGAGGTCTGGTTCTTCTGGGCACAAATATAACGTGATTCGGTTGTATGGTTTCCCTACATCTTCTTTGTATTTCCGTACAGTAAATTCTTCTGTCGACTGACCCGGAAGGGTTGAAGAAAGTTGACCATCAGGGTAAACTAGTTTCCAACTCAATTTAGTATCAAATGATTTGTCATGAGCTTCCCGCTTCGTCAACGCCTGAGAGAATACTTCCGCATATTGGGCGTCTTTGTTTACTTTTAATGGCATTGATTTTCCTCGAACAGGAGTTGTCGTGTCAAAGCTAACATATTTCATTTGGCCAATGTTTATTAATGCGAAAGGTTCCGCCTCTTTCGACTTTGCTTTTGTCTTTGATGGTTTTCTAAAATGTGTAGATCTCTCGTCACTTTTTTTGGCTGCATACTGTTCAAAAGTGAGACACTTCGGTGTCTTTGGTCCACTTGATGGCTCATTTGACAAGTGACTTGTATTTTTGGACGAAGACGAAGTTTCGCTTGTTGCTACGACCTTTTGCCCGCAGGAGGAACAAAATTTAGTTGAAGATTCTAAACCACTTCCACAACCAGAGCAAAACATATCTAAATATTTCTTTTTTCTATTTTTGATATAAAAATAATAGAAGAATCGTATAATATTTACATTTATTAAATATAAATGGTGTTTGATTCCTGACTTTGATGCAATGCGAGCATCCAAACAGAGTCTGCAATCCTCCGAGTTTCTGAGTCATGAATACTTGGTGTACTTATTATATAGTTTCAAATTGGTTGTTGTAATCACTGATCTATAAAATTTACTGTTGTGTTTTAATGAATTTACTGTTGTGTTTTAATGAATTTACTGTTGTGTTTTAATGAATTTACTGTTGTGTTTTAGTAAATTTATTGTTGTGTTTTAATGAATTTACTGTTGTGTTTTAATGAATTTACTGTTGTGTTTTAATGAATTTACTGTTGTGTTTTAGTTCATTTGTTGTTGTGTTTTAGTAAATTTATTTTTGTGTTTTGATAATTTTATTGTTGTGTTTTAATGCAAATATTCAGTGTTGTGTTTGGATGAATTTATTGTTGTGTTTAGCAAATATTGTGTTGTGTTTTATAAATGTATTGTCGTGGTAAGTAAATAGTGTGTTGTGTTGTGTTTGCCGTTGTGGGCCACCGTAGTTTAGGCCTGCAGTTTCAAAATCCAAATGTTGCTAGTGAAATGGCCAATTTGCTAATTACAAATCAAGAGAGGTATGTGCCAAAGTGCTCTGTAGCTGACAGCGAGAAGAAAATATTGCAACCTGTCCCATTTCATGGTGACCAGCTGTTTGAAGAAAGAGCTAGAAACACTAAATGGACATATCAGGATGGCATTAACCAATATGACAAGCTTGAGGGACTACAACCAGAGGCAGCAGATTGGCATGCCAAAGTTAATCTGTATGAGGTAAATATTAAGTGCTATATGAAAATAATTTCTTTGGAGTTTGATTTAATCCATCAAGGGGCAAGGATGATCTACCAATCAGGAAGAGTAAAGTAAGTAAATTAAGTAAGTAAGTATATATATATACCAGTGAGCTCAATATCTGTACCTTAAGTAAATTATCTCGAAGGCTGAAAGTTAAAGCCAAAAATAGTGGGAATTGAAAGAGGTTTTGGCCATTCCAGCATTTGCTACATTGACATCCAAGATCTCCACTCATCTTACTCCTGACTTGCATTCTGTTGCTTCACTTTTCTTATTGGCTCAATTAGTGAAATATATTGGTATAATGTGCTCAGTTGTGTATATACTGCACAAGCCTTAACTAGTTGGTGATGATATCTTTTTACTATTACAGACACGAAATAGATTCCCACAGTTTGCATGTAGTGTGTGGCTCAAGTGACCAGGATTCATTTGGATATTTCAAATGCAGAGCAGCCTGTGGTTATGTTTACAGTACCAAAGCTACAAGAAACAGGTACTGTCAACGTCAAAACAGAAAAATCAGTAAAGCATGTATTAAAGCATGATTATTTTTCCCTTTATAGACACGAAAGACAAGTTCACCCAATCTATTTGCCAAGTGCAGAGCCAGAAATGGAGCCTTCCCCTGCTGAAGACTACATTTATAATTACCATAGAGGAAAACTAGCCTATGGACTGATTTTGTTTGAATTTAATGACACAGTTAAAGAGGGTGATGGTGGGAGACTTTTTGATATTTACAAGATGGCCCTTCTTTTGTACAAAGTAGGTGGCCACTATAAGTATGCTTACGTGGTATTGCTCTACCTGGTCAAGATTACCGCAGTTTTGCCATCGTTTAGTGCTCATCATATGAAGTGGAATCGTTTTTGTAATAAGCATGGTGGCAAAGGTAAGAACATCTCATTAGACCTAAGAATGGAACAGCTTAACAAGCTGCTTAAAACATTATGGAGAGGTCTGGGTGCAAATTTGTCAGAAAGCAATGCACAAAGGATGGCCTGCTCATTGCAATCGTTGGAAATGGTGATGGACTCTGTAGACAATGATTGCTATTTGTCAGGAGATGTTGGACATAGGTCACAAGGAAAGCCAGAAGAAGCAGTGAAGCAAATTGTTACCGACCTAATTGAAAAAGACGCATTCAATTGCCAAGCTGGTCGGGAAGGTTACCCTTCATTCCCTAAATTCCCTTCAAGTCTATTCAATGGCCTGGACTATAGGGACCTTCACTAAATGGGTAAATAACAGTGAATCAGGGATGTTGCGAAGGGTTTTGAATAGGGGTGTGAGCAATACTTTTGCCGATAGATGTACTTTGTTATTAGGTGTCGTCATTCAAAAATTAACCCATATGAACATGGCATTTGAAAATATTTCCCAATACTCTCCTTTGCAACAGGCCTGACTACCACAAACTGGTTTGTTAGGTAACTTTTAACTAGTTCATAACACATCACTATCATCATCAGATGCATCAAAGTAATCTATAAAATAACCGTCATCCTCGTTGTCCTTATTTGTGTTTTCATATAATTCATAGTTACAGTTTGCGGACTCAGAAAAAAATCCCAAAGCACAGTCCAGATTAGGGATATCTTCAAAAATTTCCTGGATGATTTCAAGAATTTTAAGGCTATGTGCAATGGAATATACAGGCAAATTACTTGCAACAATATCTTGTATAGTGAACAGTTTGTGACAGTTGCTGACAATATCATCAACAAGCTCAGGTGAGAAACAATGTGTACTTACAGCACCAAATGCACCACCACGAAGATAATTTCCCTGTCTCAGTGAAAGTTCTGTCAAAGCTGCTTGCAGATCTTCTTTGTCTTCATCACTGACAGGCCGTGACAAAGGTGGATTACATTCACATACTTCCAGCTTATCCTCAAATGGATATTTATTTGTACCACCATCACAGCATTCATCACAACTGCACTCTTGTGCACAATGTACACAGCAGTTGTGTCCTGGGTTTATTGGTACAATTAAAGGATCAAATTGTTTGTAAACAGCAACACGATAGCATCCTGTGGTTTTGACAAACTCTTTTATTTCATCTTCGCAGTGGGATAATTGATGACCATGGTATATAGTTATGGCATGGGACAACTCTCCATCACGACCAGCTCGACCAGTCTCTTGAAGTTGGTCTAAAATGGTTCTTGCAGGGCCCCAGTTAATGACATATCTAATGTCTGGAAAGTTCACTCCCATACTCAGGGCACTGCTAGCCACAATAATTCTCTTCTTACTCATTTGCTGTTTAAAGTCATTCAGCAGTTTTTCTTTATAGTTTGGCCATGACACAGAATGAAAGATTCCAACAATAAAATCTTTCCTGTCATTTGAACCAACAGGAATGTATGCATGCTCCCCAAGTTTTAAGAGTAGCAAATTGACAACACTGGCAATGTCCTTTAGAGTGTTACAAAAAATAATTGTTTTTGGAAAATGTTCTCTTTTTAGTTTGGCTTCATCTATTAGCCAGTCTAACTGTAAGCCCATTTCCTCTTTCTTTACTTTTGCTACAGAAAACCGTAAATTGACTCTATTGGGACTGATAAATATCTTTGTGCAGTCCGATTTGAAGCACAGTTGCTTGCATATGTTTTCCTGAGTTTTCCTGATAAATTTATCAGCTTGCATATGTTTTCCTGATAAATATATCAGCAGTTCCAGTGAAAGCAAGGACTGGTACACCTGAAAGGCAAAAAGGATAATGATTACTGTACTATTAAAAAGGAATTATATTTGTATTTGAAAGCTACCTAGTATTCTGGCCACTTCGACTTCAAAATGCCAAGCTTTGTTAAAAAATCGTTCAAGATGGCACAGCACCAATGGTTTTTGGAACGGAATTCTGAGAACGTTTATTGGCTAACACCAAATGCACATTATTTCAATTAGTGCCCTCATCTACCTTGTTATTTCATTCAACTGCTTAACCTCAGATGGTTATAACCAGACTATCTACCCCTGTCTCCTATTAATCCATAAAGCCACAATGCCCCTACTTTGTTACTCTATATAAAGCCAGACGATTTTACTCAGAGGGAAATTAAGTGTTCGGCATCACAGCATTATCGGCATCACCGCATCAGGTTAAAATTTTGTCACATGCTAAAACATATAATGCATTTAAATTATATCATCGCCTACCTTCGCACAAAGAACGGAGAACAGCTAGTTCACCATAAGCATCTCTGAATGCATGATTGTTTTTGGTCTTGGGTTTTCTATAAATAAGAAAGTACCAAATCCAAATAATAAGTTTAAGTTACATATCTTTTTGACGCTTTGAAAGAATTTCCTAAAGATATGAGTCAAAATCCAAGGAGAAATTTTGATTGTATTCTAAACCCTAAGCCCACAAACTGAAAATATATTATTAGTATATTGATATTTTTGGTTTCATCAGAGACCTTAAGATTGACGTTGATTTTTTTTACCGCAAACCGCAGTCGGATGTTAGCCATTAGGCGTTTGCCGTAAGAATTAAAATGGCTTTAAGATTGCCGTTGTTTTAGTTTCCCCTCCGCGCCAGTCGCGAAACTTTTGGCGGCGAACCGGCGACGCTTAAAAGAGCATTTTAAAAGAAACAAGATGGCCACTGCAAGGTTTGTACATTGAACTTTTGCATTTATAACCATTAAGATTTAATAACCAGAACTGATATAGTGAGTATTTCTTTGCTTTAACGCATTAAAAGTTATATTGGTGTTTTATGTTTGATATATACTACCAATAGGACGAATCTCGATGATATTTTGACGGGTATGTTGTATGACGACAGTGATGCAACTAGTGATATTGATGACAGCAGCTCAGAGTCTGATGGAAATGACACTGACAGCAGCCTGGGTAGAAGTGATAGTGAAGATGATGATCTTGAAATTTTACTGTTGTAATCTTTACATCATTCAAATCGTGTGATAGGGCACCATCTAAATCTCGAAGATGTCGACGAAACAGACAGCATTCAGTGGTTTAGCTATGCTCATCACATTTCTAGAATGGTAACAAGGGGGGCTCGTCGAAAGGAGACTCGACAACTGGTTTTTACCTATTCCTAACCCTAACCCTAAAAGTCTAAAAATAGTAACTGTTCCTAAATCGTGACTCATGATTTTCAAGGGCAAATAAAAATAGTAAAGGTAAAAATAATTGCCAAATAAAAATTGCTCGTGTAAATACGTAATATACAAATATCAACACAACACAACCTGGATGCACAACAATTACGTACGCACTATAAACCATGTAACATAGCATTTGTCTTTTATAACTTTGCACTATCCTTGGATCACTAGTTTTATATGGGAGCAAAACTTTATAATGAATTTCCTATACATATACGTATGACGGATAACTATGACTCTTTTGACAGTCTTTTGATAAATATTTTTTAACATTTCTTAATATTTTAACATCTATTTTTATAAACCATCTTTCAAATGAACTTTTATCACATTGATAACAGATTCTTTGTAACCTACAACATTATCTGAAGTCAGGCGGTGTGCGCTATACGATCGCAAAGCATTGTGGTAGGCAAATTTCTCACCTTTTAGAAAACATGGCGAACGAAGCCTTGAAATTAGGTAAGTTCAACGCTTTGTTTTTAGCATTAAATTGTGTTCTCTGTTAAAAATTTATACATAATTGGAAACATTATATATCGTTTATTAGTATAATGTTATCTAGTTTCAAGATACATTGTATAAACCTTGAACTTATAGCTTCTGAATTTATTCAGTACTTTTGTGAGTGTCTAGATGTAATTTGAGTATGGTTGAGTTTTTATATTTTCTTGGCTAAATTCGAAGTCGAACTATAGTTTTTAATCCACAATTGTGATGTTAGAACCCCAATATATATAGGACTTTCATCGCACCCCAACGCACCCCTTCGGAACACGATCAATTTTTGACTTGAAAACGTGCATTTTTTTACAGCTGCACAGTTGTGAAATGGCAAGCAAGAGACCTTTTGACTTCTCGGTAGGAGACAGTCCAGGTAAGCCGAAGAGTAAGATACCGGCCTGCCATGAAGAAAGATCGATGAAAAGTCTTTTCTCAGAAGAAATATCATGTAGTTCAAGCAAAAAACCTGCACCATGGTCTGACAAAGAAACGAGCTCTCTTGTCCAGTACATATGTCTATATTGGAAAGATGCTTGGAATAATAAATGGCCAACAACAAAAGAACAAGGTTTCTGGAATGGATGTGCAGAGGCAGTCAACAACATTTGTAATTCCAATAGAACAGGTAATTCAAAATGAAAACTGTGTGTTACTTGTGAGTTGTGAAGTATATTCATTGATTTTAATGTTGCCATATAGATGTACATAGCATAAACATTTTATAAACCCATTTAATACGCGGCAATGTGCCCCAATGTTCATTACTTTATTTTTTAAATTTGTCTATTAAATGCCAGCCCATTTTACTTGTCAGAGGCAGAGTGCTATGGCTCAAGGGGTTTATAATTTACAGTTTCCATGCAAATAACAAGCATTAAATATAATGCTATATATATTTGCCTAAATGTTTAGGTGCTTCGTGCAGAACAAGGACTTTAAAATATTTGGCAAAGCAATATCCAACCCTGGCTGATGCTGAAGAAGCACTAAACATTGATTATGTACTTGGCAGTAATAACAGCACACAGTTGGATGACCAAGAACCTGGGACACCAGTACGTAATTTCACTGTACCCGATGGACTCTCCCCCATCTTTGGTTCATCACCGTTAAAAAAGTCATCTTTATATTCGCAAACTGTTGGTGACGTCATTAAGGATTTTATTCAGATGTTCCAAAATATGAGATCATCACGATTACAGAATCAGTTGGTGCAATATATCTACAAGCTGCATGTCGTACAACTTGGTGGTTATGCTTTTTATGATTTTGTCCAAGCTGACTTCATTTCCATTAGTTTGAACTCAATGAAAACATTGTTTGACAAAGAAAATAACAATCTTATCCATACCTTTCATAAGTGTTTTGAAAGACAGGAATGTGGACTTGAAACAAGAATGCCACTCAATCGAATGCCATTCGGATTAATCGATTACAATTTACGTTTCTTTGCTGCCAACCGCACACAGAAATTGGGTATAGAGGAGCACTATGTCCAGTGGCTGGAGACCATGTTCGCACATTTTGGTCATAAGTGGGCATGTTTGCATCGAGGACCGTGCTGGCAGTACGAAGAAGAGACACAAGAAGAGACAGCTGGACGGCCAACAAGTAGCATTCTTGAGGAAGCATTGGAGTTTAGTGGGATAAGCCTTGGCTCTGATGAAATTGGAAGCCAGGATGTGCAATTGCAAGAAGGTAATTATATAAGTTATTAAAAATTTTGCTACTTGTTTGGGGTTAGGATGGAAAAATACCTGTGTATTCACTTGAATGTTGTAACGACCTGGAAACAATATTTTAAACTGATTTACACACTGCAATGGCTTTTAGAAAATTAGTGCTAGGGAACTATTTGAAACCTTTTAGGCCCTCAAAAATAGTGCTTTAGTAATACATATAGAACTGTACTGTTAACTCCATGCTGTCCATCTTTTCGCTGAGTCAAGTCAGTATCAATAAGCATGGTGATTTTTACTCCTCAAAATTCCTCAAATTTGGGGAAATTTAGAGTTTTAGAGTTACAGAAAATATCTATAATCACTGCACTCACTGCATGGAAGACTCGTAAAATGATTCTATATCCATTTACGAATTAATATATGGAAGCTTTGGGGCACCAGACATGCAATATTGACTTTGATGGGAGGGGTTTGGATGTTTTCCAGAAGAATCATACAAAGCGGCTTTATCTTATGTTTGTTATTCTGCTAATGTTAAAATTCCCTTTCCCACTTTAGGGGATGACATTGAGGTTGAAATACCAGACCTCGGTCAGCTCTTGGCTGACAGTCCAGTTATTAACCAGAACAGTATGTTTGGTATCCATGACACTGGTGGCGAGGTTCCTGCATTACATGAAGATGACAGAAGTCATTCACACATTTGTTCCAAGCCTCATTTATGGACCCATGTACGGGCTACAGATGGGTTTGGAATGTTTTCAAGTGAGATATCACATAGAGAGATTGAAGCCCTTCATGGTATACAACCAACTGCCAAGCCAAAGTATCAAAATCCTTGGAAGTTTGATCCTTTGAAGGTAATGTTACTAATGTTGGACATGGTATTGCCTGTCATGACATACATGTGACCCATACATGATACCTTTAATATGCATCAAATTATACGTATGACACAGACAGTATGCACGTATCTTGGACATGTTTCAAAATTGTTGTCCATTTCTGGTGCCTCTTATAGGTTCCTTGTTGACTTATTGTTTGAGTTTGTTTTTATCATTCAAAGACATTTTACACTATGATGAGGTTTAAAATATTTTTAATATAATGTCAATGTTAAGTTATGGGCCTTCAGGTTGTTGCTTGGAAATGTGTGTGACAGATAGATTTTAAAATCAAATTATTTATATGTTTAGAGTAAAACAAACATAGCCAGTTTGGGAGTACGGCAGATTCAGCGGCGTATTGTTCAATCAGGATTTAGCAGGACTGTGGATGTTCAGGTACGCATTGAATAATATAATATTAGAATGTCATGATGTTTGAGATCGAGAGAGCCAAGCTTCATGTAAATGTTGGATATTTGACAATTTCCCATCACACTTTTCCCCTTACAAATTGAAAAAAATGCAAAATACTAATTTCCTGTGTTACACCACATGGAACAAGTTCACACCAAAATTATATCCACCATGTTTTATGGATTCCAAAGTTATTAAATGCCAAAAATTCCAATAAATTCTGGGCACTGTCTGACTTTTTCCAACACGACAATCATCAAATTATTTTTTCCTAGCTTCAAGCATTGAAGAAAGCAAAACAAAGCAACCCGAAAGGACGATGGTGGATCAAGGCAGATGCCTGTGATGTTCGTATTGGATTAAGAGAGAGTATGCGCGGAGAATGGTCAGGTGACGAAGATTTTGGTACTGGCGCTTTACAACAATTGTATGAAGAGTACAAGTCAAGGTGTGCATCTGTACGGAATCTGGGCACTCGAGAGAGTAACTTTATTCAACTAAGTTCTGCCTTGGATGCTGACCTTACATTCCTGACCAAAGGTGACGAGATAGCCCAGAAGGAATATGAGAATGCACTTAAAGTCCCTGGCAGAAGAGAAGCAAAATTGATGGAGTTGGCTTGGAATGCTACTGGTTTTACAGAACTGGTGAAACAGGCAAATGTGTTTAGGACAGAAGTTGACTTATGCATAACGTACTTACAGAGAGGGAACACAGTCAAGTTATGAAGCTTGTACCTGCCTTGACCAAAAGCTTCTTGCCTACCTACATGGATTATTCAAGAGAAGACATCCAGCCAGTCATCTCCTCATATTTATGATTTCAGATGAGTTAAGGAACCGTAAGCCATATGCTGTTCCAGTGCGATTCCTTCCCTACAAGTCTCTTACAGATAAGAAGCTTAGAGATCTGCAGTTGGAGGTTGAAAACAAAATGAGAAGTGCGGACATGGATGTGGTTGGTAAGTATTGTCCACATGTATATTTAGACTGAACAATGTGCTGCAGGAGGGGGGGGGGGTGTACAGTAGTTGTCAGCAAGTTGTTGTGTGTGAGGCCTGTTAGGGAGTCTTTGTAGTAAGCATGTTATCCCATATCTCTAAAAAAACATTAATTAACCTAAATCCAATTAATTCTGTAATATGTTATGAACTCATTGTAAAATTGGATATTTTTTTTTCTTTTTTCAAGGATTTTCAACTGATGGGGAATTTAACTCTCTAAGAACTAATGGAAAACATCGTCCAATATCTGTCATCGAACTTGCAAAGAACGCCAAGAATATGGCAAAAAGCATGAAGGCTGCTGTTGTTTCAAAATGTTTTGAATTAAATGAGCATGGTACATGTAATGTATTATTTTGTAGCTATTTATGAAATTCGACTAGAACAATGTCTGACCAGGGTCGAGGGTATGACATTTACCGTTTTATCAGTATTCAAGAGGTGCTCAAAAGGTTGACAACAGTATAGGATCGACTTGGTCAAACTGTAAAAAGAAAAAAGGCACATAAATTAGAGTAAAAGTAAACCTCGTACCCAGGGGCATACCCTCGCTCCCACGTGCACCGACCCCCAGGTGGAGTCAAATGTGATATATATATATATAATCATTATTTATTTCATGTGCTTATTGTTTAGGAAATCCATTGCTTACCAATGAAGCTGTTCCCATTACAGACATACAGTGGTTACATGACCATATGAAAAGTGGAAGTCAGCCCATTCCACTAATAAGTGCTTTGTTAGTGTTGCGAAGGAGTTTCTTTCCCTTTTTCTATGATCCACACCCATGGATAAAAGGACGAGAGGAAACACCTAGTGAGGTGATGAAATCCATAATGGCAATCTACATTTTTAAGATGGAATTGAGAAAGCTGAAGAGCCTATCCCATGACCACGCTGACTTTTCCAAGTATCTTTATCAACCAGAAATGGGTGAAAGTATGTAATTTTTAAGTTAGTATGTAAATATGTCTCAGTTATAACTTACAGTTTACACAACTATACACTCAGGTGAGGCAAAGATGTGGAAAAAGCAGCAGAATTTGTTGAAGCTTCCAAATTTTCATAAATTGTTATTGATTCTTCAACCCCCTAGGTTTCTAGGAAGAGGAAAAAAATCCCATCTCTGGCAAAGCTGTCACTGTTTTACACTCCAAGACTGATGCATAAACTTATTTTTTGGTTTTTATCTAGATTCACTCGAACGCATCCATCACCGTGAAGACCACAATCATCTACTGAAAAGAATTGTCGCATGTCTCCGGGAAGGCCTGATCCCTGGAATTGATCTCCGTTACATGAGAGAAGCATTGCACGACCCCACAACGGGTCTGACATATGAAGCTCTCACTGGAAAGAATAAACAATCAGTTCCAGATTGTGAACGTCTGATCTCAACAGGAGTGATAAATTTCCTGAACCAAAAGGGGCACAAGTCTGGTGCAGATGTACTGACGATACTTCGGAATTGGCACAGGGCGGTTGATGGTAGGGGTTTAAGTGAATCCGAGCGATCTCAATACTGCCAAGATATGAAGTACTGGCTTCTTGATGACTGGATACCTTGGCATCGAGAAATCCCCGATTACAGCATGATTGATGTAAATAGGTGGGCCAATGTTTTGAAATAGTACTTCTTGGCTTGTGAAAAGCATACATAATTGGCTTGTCTTGTCAGTGATGACAAATCCGTGCACTTAACTATATGTATGGGGGAAAACGAAAGAAAACAAACAGTATACTTTATTTAGTAGACAAAGTCCCCTTTTCTAAAGTATTTTCATCAAGTTTTTCCTGTCTTAGTATAACTCAAATAACAGAGAATTTGGTCTTGGAATATTAGGCAATCTCTTATCCCACAAAATGATGAAATACTGTGATGACAAACAAAACTAATTATTTCATTAATTTGATACAGGCCGTTGAAAGGAATATGTGGGTTGACACGAGAGGTTATTGTTGGGCTGGTGGCAAATTTGGAAAGTCGACATGTGCGTGAAATTGAATACAAGTCAAGGCACCTGCAGCCAGAGCATCCAAGGTCATCTTCGACAGATGATGTTGAAAGTTTCATTGCTCTCTTGCATGAAATGCTTGGGCCAATTTTTGACCCAAAAGAATTCTACAGTGAGTTGCCGAAAATCCTTAACGAGTTTACGAAAAGGATGGACACAGAATTACAATTCTTTTACTGGACTGGGTCGAAAGTACGGTATCAAGATTTTGAGCTGCCCTCATTCAATGAACCTTCGGGACCTGGAGTCACTGAAAGGCTAGACAAAGTGCAACTGTCAAGAAGAGGAGACCCTGGCGTTTTTGTGGCCAACAGGGCATCGCTTCCACAAAGAGGGCAACTGACAGCCCGAGCTAATTTTCATCGTGCCCCGGTTGCACTACCACCACTACAGCCTCTTTGACCGTGTGTTTGCAGCAGTGGCTTAGGAAAAGAACATACACTGTACAAACCTGTGTGCATAAATATAATGCAGAGGAAATTTATTTGCAGAGGAAAACAAAATTAGATTTGCTTCTCATGAAATTGAAAAAGAATACATTCCACCATGTTGCCATGCTTTAAAATTATTTATAGATTGGATCTTATGTGCAAATATATCTCTGTGTCAGTTGAACTTATATTTCGTTAGTTAAAACATAGTTAGTGGAGGGGGATGGTTTGGAAGCTCAATTGTTATGCAATGCTCATGTTATTGTATTCGTGTTGGAAGAACGCAATTGGTTGAGGAATGGAAATTCACTGGACACGTGACGACGAAGGACTACACTAATTAAACCCAAACGTTTTTTTTGGATGATTGCTTCATTATACAGAAAAAATAATAAGTTCAGCAACCGTGAAATTAGACAAACTGAAAAAAAACATGAACAATTCACTTTTGCCAAGTTTCCAAACCATCCCCCTCCACTAACTATGGTTAAAACATATTGCATAGGCACAAGGCATTATTATATTTACGTATTAAAAACTATTAAGTTAATGTTCAATGCATTCTCTCTTTAACTGCCATTATGAAATGAAATCAAAAATATGTACTAACAAACGAACAACATTTTTGGTGTTACTCTAATACACCCTTTTCATAATTATGTCACCTGTTGCGCATGAACAATTAGGCACACAGATCAAGGGAATGTGCATGATGGAATTATCAAAAGGTTGTATTACCAAGTTGAATATACTCTTGTCAGTGGCGGACACTTAGCGAAATATTGGGGGTGCGAATTTAGGTCACCAACAAATTCCCCGACTTTCTGTTGCTGCAAATTTCATTCCTTAACTTTTTTGCCTCAAATTTAATGCAGATTTGCTTAAATAATATGCTATCAGGCATTCAAGGTTGAAAGAACAATTGTACAGTTTAGTGACACTGCTTCTTAGCTGTGAATCAGACTTAAAAAATTATTGAGGCCCCCTAGTGTCCGCCACTGACTCTTGTACAGTTAGTCTTCTATTTACATCACATGTCTACTTGCTTTTACAACGTTGTTGTTCCATAGTCCTTTTCTTGTTAGATCAACTGTTAAATAGTATCCCATAAGCATGTAAGTTGTGCGGAACCGTATACTTTTCAACGTGGCATGAAAGTCTGGACTATTCAAGCATGGTTGAACATATTTCGTCAATTCTCTGGCTAAATAGCCAACTAACTCAAAGTCATTGTCTGTTTGCAAGAAAACTGCGATTGCATTTGGATCATGTGGGTTGTCTGGTTCTGGTTCAAGACTAACAAACACGGGCCTGTTGCCTTGAATTAGATCATCAGCTCGCTCCAGTATTCTCTGTCTATCTTTCGAGTGACATGTCCCTAAAACCTTGAATGGCAAGCTGTGCATGGTCTCCAGATCGACTGGTTCAATGGCTGAATCTAAAGGTGTTGGTGGGTTAGGTGTTACTGTTGATTCAACTTGTGGGTAAGGAACAAATTCCCAAAGCACCATATGCAAGATGTTTTCAATCAGAATTTGACAGTGAGAGGTGCATCTCACTTTTCCAAGTGAAACTGTTGCCCCCTTTTTAACCAATGCAACAATTTCTTTCCCATTTTCTTCAGCTGTTACCTTGACAAAATCCACCGAAATCACAGGAAAGTTAGGTATTGTCCAAGAAAATGAAGTGTCTGCAATTCTTGTAATGGTCAGTTCCATCACTGTAGCTTCGCTCGGGTTGAAAACATTCTCATCTTGTTTCGGTAAAGGTATCTGAAATTACAGTATAATTATAAACAATTTTTAAAGATTGTGGCACATTCAATAAGATGGATCCTGCTAGTTTCACACAAGGCAATCTTTTGGAGGCTCTTATCTGAAGGTTTTTATTGGCATGGAGCTGCCAATTGCAGTACTTTCTATCTCAACCTGGTGTGATAAATTATTACAATAGACATTATGGTAACTTGGGTAACTTACCATTTTCAGAATAGGGAAACTGATTAGTTTCTCACCACTCTTCATATTGATATTCCCTGCAGCTAATTCATTTGCCAAGTCACTGTCCAAAATTCTGAGATTGGGAGTTAAAGAATCTAAAATATATATTTGTATGTAGAAAAGGGACATAATGCAAAGTTAGGGCAGCTCCCCAAAAACATAGTCGATTAAATGTTGTATATATAAACTCTTATTGTTTAATCATATTGATTAAAATATCAGAACAATGGGAATGGTGACTAAATTTTTAAAAATCTTGGATATCTTAAAAAAGTCTCATTGAAATTAGAAACATTGATAATGCATTATATTATATGGTAAATAAATAATTCTAGGAAAGGATACGCCCCACAATACTCTTGCAGTTCTTCATCTGGATCTTCAGGCCATGATTGTAGTGGTTGTACCTGTAGTTGACTCAGATTGAACACTGTTTGGTGCTTAAATACAGCTTCAGCCTTTTTGAAAAGGCTTTCGTAATTCTCAGAAGCACCCTTCTTTCTCAGCTCTGTAAAAAGTGTGCCAGCCTGTACATAACCAAAAGCTTTGTGTATGCCAACCCCACGTACGTTGGGCAAGTAGTCGCAGCCAGCAGCAATACAACCATGCACAAATTGAGTCATGGTGACCTTAAGCCCATCAAGAATTTGGTAGAGCTTCAAATTCTCTCCATGCCCATTTAATTTGAGTTTTACAACAACCTGACAAATAAAATATATGAACAAGGAACAATTATAATTTGTTAGAATGATTGCTGGCATGATTGTTACACCATGAATTAGGGCACAGCCATTATTTAGAGGGGGGATGGTGCAAAATGGGGGAGGGCCAGCGATTTTTAACGCAAAGGAAAAGGGGGTCATAAATTTATGCAAGAAAAATAAATACAAAATTTGTATTTCAATGATTATACATAATGCATATTTAACAACCCTTGCAGGAAATGCTATTTCAGAGACCCAAAATTCAAAATTTTTCTGGGAATACATATATTATACCACCGACTCACCATAGATCATTCAGCCTTTAAATCAAAATTGTGATATGCCAGGCCCACCTACATCAAAAGTTCATAATTATAACTTCCCTTTACTTAATGACCAGTCCTTAATACTTACATCCTTACAACCATATACCAGTAAATCAGAATCTTCTGTGATTACAAAATCTGCATAGCCTTGTTTCACCAAGAATGCAAGTTGTGCATCCGACTCATATGGAGAGACGACATAACGAATTCCCTGACTCAGACATACCTGTAATGAAATTGCCAGGACCAGGTTTATTACAATATACACCAATTTATTTTTTGTCCACATTTAAGAAAGATATTCGGCCATTACTGAAAATGAGATTATATTAAAAATATACAGGCCTGATTAAAATATAAATACCTGAATACACTCGACAACATCGTTGTATGTCATCTCCACACTCTGACTTAAGAGTTTATTTTCCATCCCAGTATTCTGTTCGTTTGCTTTTCTCAACTGTTCCTCTCTCCGTCTAAAGTTTTTAGAAAAGAATAGCGTATTCAACACTGTTTCTATAGCGAAAATGAAGTAAAATTTGTGCATTCATTTAGCCTATATTTATTAATTTATACCTTTGCCGACAGTTTTCGTCTGCTTTGGCTACGAGCGGTTTTCCGTCGAATACAACAATTGGAGTAACACCTGAATCACTCAGAAGTTGTAAAAAGTTCTTGAAGATCCTTGAAAACCTAGATAGAAATAATCAGATTCAAAGCTTAGAGAAATTTCAACTATAATATATATAATATATACAACTCGTAGCTTACCTTTCTCGATTTCCATTCTGTTTCATTGATATTGCCAAACCTTTGTGAATCCAACAAGATCCATCGACTGCCGCTACTTTGCCCGAAAAGTTACTAAGGTGAACGGTTGTTGAATAATTTTTCAAAAAGGGAAAAAGATTATTTATGCCCATATTTACATAAAGGCATCAATATTCATATATATAGCAGTCCTGTCTTGTTTACTCGGTCGCGTCCGGATGCAAATGAGCGGCAAAAATTGTTTTTGCATGAAATGACCAGCATGCTTTGCGATCGTATAGCGCACACCGCCTGATCTGAAGTGATCATCCTGTATAAATATTCGTTCAATAAATAAATAACTATTATATGTATATTCTATTTATTTAATAATTTCCATGTAATTAGTTAGTTTTTGGTAGGTGAAGAGCCACCCCGTGGAAATACTGCCAATAAATCGTTATTATTATTACTATATTATTCGCCAAAACATAGCGCCTTTCTAAAGGTCAAATTACACCCGGAGCATGATTTTCACATGTATCGGGCAAACCTTATTGGTTTATTTCAGAATTGTTTTACCTAAGCCCAATGGCATTAACATTTTAGTTCATATTACACGCAAAGCAATGGCCTTCGTTTATCGGTTATTGTTGTATTGTTTAGATTTTCCACATTTTAATAGGTTATGAAATATTTGTATGGGCATTGTTAGTAGGTAAAGAAGCTCGTTTTATTCAATAAAAGGGAAAGTAAATAAAAGGGAAATAATAATTAAACATTCTGCTTTATCAGTTTTGTCCGGTGCGTGCATTGATCCAAAGTAACTGCTACGGGTTTTTAAATACAAATCTGTTTGGAAAGTAATACAATAAGCTGTTTGTTACCTGTTTATTATTAACAACTCACCTGTCCTTTGATTTTAACAGCATTTTAAAACGATTACGCGACAGTCTATGTCTCAACCTTCATAGATCACATTTTTTCTCAATTTGTGCGTGTCCGCATGTCTACGTTTTCCACCTAACTAATTATTAATGCATAGATCAAAAATGGGTATATTATTGCATAATACAGTTTCGACTAAAATCTTAATATTTACAGTGTCTAAGTTTAGAAAGAATGCCAATTCCTTTTTTGATCTTTTTTGCAATATGATCGACCTGATATTTCCAGGATAGGAATCAATAAAAACACCAAGATATTTTATGTAATCAACTTTTTAGTTGATTAGAGTGGAATCCAAATTGTTTGTCATAGAGTATATCTTTATTTTGGAGATAAGCAATAAGCCAATTATACATAAGTTTCTCTAACAGTTTATTGAAGACAAAGAGAAGTGAAATTGGTCTATAGTTATTCAAATTACTATGGTTCCCCTTTTTGAATACTGGCAAGACTCTAGCCAGTTTAAAGTTTTCAGGGACTATACCAGTTGAAAAAGAGGTTTAGATATTACATTTTGAAGAAGCTTTAACACTTTTATAGGTATGCTACATGGTCCTACTGCCTGGCTAGTTTTTAGACCCATAATTTCTCTTTCAATTTCGTATGAAGTGGTAGGGTATATGTAAAAACTATCGAAAGTTTGACTATCAATATATTCCAATGGTGATTTAGAGACATTGGGAATATCGCTAGCTAGTTTGTCACCAATTTCTGCAAAATATTTCCTAAGCTTCTGCAATTTTCTTTGTTTCAGTAATTTCTTGTCCATTATTTATAATCTTTGTTGGAATTGTACTAGAAATTGGATTTTTCCTGAAAAAATTTGTTTGATTCCTTTCCATACCACTTTGGAGTTATTCAGGTGATTATTGAAATAGTTTTTATAATAATTGTTTTTACTTATTCTCATTAAATAATTTATTTTATTTCTATATTTCTTAAATTTTGACTAAAACTTTTGCGCTTTAGCTTTTAAATATTTTTTGTAATACATAATCTTTATGTGGATAGATTTCCTAATGCCAGGAGTTAAACGAAAATATGTGTTTTTTGGAATGTGTGAAGTATATCCAAGAGATGTCAACATTTTCAACATAGTATATCCAAGAGAAGATGTCAAGATCTGTATATTGCTTCTTTAAATTGCCGTATATATCAGCCATTTTTTTTTTTGCGATTCAATATGTGTTAATAATAGCATCCATTTCTCTTACTTCTTTTGTGCTTGCCATTTTTTCACACATGCGCAATGATTGTGTACACAACTTTATGAGAAAGAATGTGCGTGTGTGTATGACAGTCCTTGAAACTCAGGTCGGCATTCGGCAATGTCGACCTAAATGCCGACCTGCAAAGCGATATGTGTAGATTTATGTCGGCAAAATTTTGCCGATCTACTTTCAAATACGTCTCGGCATTTTTTTCTGCGAACGCATCTTTCATATACGCATTTTCAACGATGATGTTTTAATTATCAGGTTTTGACCATTGACACTTGAAGTATTATGTAAAAGTACTGACACTGTAATCTTAACATGTAATGACTAAATATACAACAACAAGACCTTAGCTAGAGTGCTAGACTATTAGCTATAGACCTTAGCAAAGACCTTAGCAAGACCAAAGATCTTAGCTAGACCTTAGCAAGACTTATTAGGCAAATATTATTCCGTGAATAGGCAAATATTTTAGCGCTCACGATCTTGTCATTGGCTGTCAATGGAATTTGCTTGCTCATGCTATATATATGTACATGCACTGTTCGATTGGAGTTCATACATTTTGTTAGTTGTTTTGTTTGTTATTGGCATCGATTGCAATTAATTGCTGTTTATAAATACGCGTATTTGCAGCAAGCAAATTAAATTTTCATATGGATATTGTCTATTTGTTTTGAAAATATTTGCCGACCTAGATTGAGAATTATCGCTTTTAGGTCGGCAATTTCTTGCCGACCTGAAATTTCGGGAGTTTCAAGGACTGTGTATGCGTTTTTAATTGTGTGTTTTTTTTAATTTGCAAGTGTTAAATGATGTGTTAATTTAATATTCATATCTTATATCACGTCTGAATTTTGTTGGAAATATTGTCCCGCCTATTTGCTTTTTTTAAAGATAATTAAAACGTAAATGTTTAGTTTTTTTTAGCTATTTTATCTATTTTTGATATATACGGATTGACATATTTTATAATTTTATTATAGCCGAGCCTCATTTATTTCAAGAGGGTTTATTTTTTTTACACTTCTAATTTTTAAACTATCTGTAAATCTTGCGTTTATTTATTGACGATTTCTATTATCGTAGTGGTTTGGGCTGTTCGTTTTTTGCATCTTTCCTCGTTTTAAAAGTATTGTTTTTACATCGAACCACATTTCTTACAGAATCGTTATAATATTTTTTCGTTTATTTAAGCGATGCGTGCTGTTGTTTGACACCTGCTTGTGAATTTAAAGGATTTTTTATAGAAGTCCAATTAGCAATAGTCCTTTTATTAGACATTTTATCATGTTATATATCCAATGAGAGTAATATATTTATAGTGAAAAAAATCATGTTAAAGATTTTCTTTACATAAAGATTGTGGATTTTAAAAAGCATGAATGTGTTATAAATATTGAATTGATCATGAAAAGGGTAAGGGATATTTAAAAAAGATAGGGAGTGCATGCTTAAAAGGAATTGAAAATCCATTAGTAAATTTAAATTGTGTTATTGTAAACAAATCGTCTAATATTGAATATTATGGTGATGATAGCTTATCGATAGAAGAAAAATAAAAAAAACTTGTTGTTGCGGTGGTTGATTAAAGAGAAAAAGAAAAAAAGTTTAATGAAAACGATGATATAGATAGATTAGTAAGTTTATATGCCAAACATAAAAATAATGACAAGACAAAAATAAAAGTAATGACAAGGCAAAAATAAAAAAAACCTGTACAAGATATTGAGATAAAAAAAATAAACGGAAGAGAACTTCCAGAATTTTTATCTTCCGAACATCACTATCGAATTAATGTAAATGTTTATAATGATTTTATACAATTTATGGAAGTGTTGCACTCTTTTTTTCAACAGTTAATAGATCTTGCAAAAATGATAGCACGTTTTTAGCACGTCCTTAATGTCGTTAAAACTGTACACTGTAAAACATTTTATGGGCACGTTTGAAATTACGATGCAAAGCGGTAAAGAACTTGTAGGTCAGGGATGGACTGCCATTGTTACAATTCAGATTGTAGAAAATGATAAAAAGCGTTTACAAGATGTTAATAAAAAATCGGAAAAAAAGAGAAAAATATTTATAAATTTATAAATCGTGCTAATTCTTCTTCTCCTTCTTTGCTATCGTTTTCGTTAACAATGTAAAATTTCCTAAAAAAAAAGATGTGTAAAACAAGGCGTTTTTCAAATAGGTTGCAAATATTTTGCTAAATCTACTTCTTTCTCTTCTTCTTCTGTTTCTTCTTCTTCTCCTTCTTTGCTATCGTTTTCTTGTGTGTTTTTTTCAAAATCCATTTGTACCGTAAGCTGAAATAGCTGGTTTTTAACTATAATTTCTCTTTTAAAAGGCATACTGTTTATAGGTGTTGTACACAGATAATAAATGCAAAGATTATTAGAATGTATATATTTATTTGTATAACATCTATGGTGTATTCTTTTCCGTTCACATCTACATTTTTAATCATAAACTGTACGCAGTTCTTGAACATACGCCACTTGAATTTGGTTCTAAAATCACCGCCAAATAATGCTTTTAAACCAGCTGCCGGTACATTAGCACTAAAATTAAATTAGACCGATAATTCGCCAGTAATGTTTAAAGGAAACATATTCATATTTGAATCATGATTTCGCGATAAGTCATACATAATTATAGCATAACCATCTTCATAATCTTTAAATTTAAATGGCATTTGTGAAAATTTTTGTTTAAGATTTTCTTTAATAAATTATATCCTTGTTTAGCATTTCTAAGCTGCGGTGTTACTATGGTACTGTTTTTTTTAACTGTAACCATATTTAAGGCGTTCCATTTAAAATCAAAATGATTTCTCACCATATTACCATCAAAACATGATATTCTTTGTATCATAATAAATAATCTTGCAGGATGAGCTCCGTTAAAAAGATTATTAATTTGATAATATGCTTGACCTTGAAAATTGACATTCTAATATCAAAAGCCGAATTCTAATATCAAAAGCACTAGGGATATACACACATCTTTCCATTACCATTAAACATAGGAATATCTAACAAATCTTCTAAATAAATCCCGACAATGCTTTTTGACCTGTTAACGCTGTTGAACTTAATACTTTTGTACCGGCTGGATTATCGTTGCCTGCACCATCCCCGGTATGACATGCTTCTCCTATAACACCGTACAACACATTGTTATTACCCATGTTATGATTAAAATCTCCAGATTTGTCATAGTATGATTAATTAATCTCAGGAGACTTGTTGTAATTATCAGGTGTTTCTATTGTGACTAATTTTAAATACGCTAACAAATGTGGGATTTAATAACGTGTGATTAATATAGTCTGCTAAAATAGCACCATTTGCTGTTTATATTTGAAACATAGCTTGTAGCATTGCATCATCTTATTCCTGTGGGTTGTAGGCATGATGAAATTCATGTGTCGCTATAGGGATCGTTTGGTGTAGCATAAATTGTTTCTTCAAAATATCCTTCAAACACTTGTTGTATCGGTGCGCCTTCAGACATAGCTAATGGTTCTATAAAAATACCGTCCTGTTTTTGTTCTGTCATTTCCTCTTCCTGTCCTAAGACGCTTCCATTTTTACGTTTACTGATGATCGTGCAATTATATTTTTTTAGAAAAAAATATTAAAAAACCAAATACACATCAAATATATATATATATTTTTTTTTACAAATTTTTATAACCTAAAACAATTTTTTATAAATTAACTCATTCTTTTTGATAATGTTCCGGTTAATAATGGCAAAGCCATTCACAATGCCAAACCGGCACCTAATGCTCCAGCTCTTTGTCTTTTTGTTTTTCTTCCTCTTTGACGTCTCGTTCCTCTACTGCACCGCATTGATAATTATTTAAAAATTTGATCTAACACTTTTTTATCTATCTGCGAAGTTTTATTAGAACGTATTGTAGTTTTATTAGACCGTGATATATTTGGAGGGGCGGTGTTAAAATCTACTTTTGTTTTGCTAATTATTGTGGGATTTTTTCTCCTTTCATAAGGAAAGCGTTCTTACAAAAAGGGATGCCTTTTAATGCACCTAACAATAAACTCTAGTATGTTTTTACATCCATTTTTTTACATCGTTTATATATCGTCTTCCTCGTACATGTTTAATATGCAATGTAACTTTTTCATCTAAAAAACCTCCTAATGCGGCATCTTCGTAATTCATAAAAAATTCGTAATTCATAAAAACATTCGGTGTAGTTCTTGTTCTACACCGAATTCATCACCCAATGTAAAGTTATCGTCAAAAACTGGATGTTTATTACTTCTGTTAAACACAGGATTAAATTAAATAATTTCTGTATGAATATGTTTGTTATGTTTTAGAATAAAATGTTTTTTATCCTTATATGTGTTGAACGCATACAGTATATCATAATCGACTATCTCGATTAAAGTTTTTTCATGTTTTTCGCATCTAAAGTCATTTTAAACATTTTTTAATGAATTAATGTCTCTATTTCACACTGCCGTGATCAAAATGTATTAAAACTATCTTTGAGCGTAAAATGAAGGCTGTATCTCCAATATGTCCAATTATGATCACCATGTTTGCTACCAAAATAATCATAAAACAACTGACCAAATACTAAATCACTTTGCATAGTTTTTTGTTGATTAATTTCACGATTATATGTAGAAAATACTTTAAAACCGTATTTTTTACTTAATTCTTTTCTATTTTTTTGAAATTCAGTTCCTTTGTCACACTGTATTATTTCTTTAGGACTTGTTTTGTTCTTTATTAATATTTGTTCAAATTTATTACCAGTATTATTTCAAGTTTCATTTTTTAATAATTTTACAAAAATATATCTTGAATATATGTCTATTACAACAAGCCAGTATCTACATATAATAATTTTTTCTAGATGTATTTATTGATAAACATTTATATTTTTTTCTTGCAGTATCGTGTAACGAGTAATCCTCTTTTTGATTGTCTGTCAAACTTTCTCCTTTTAACTCTTTCTGGTCGGTCGCGTTTTAATTAAGTTGTCACAAGTGGGCGCAAAAGCACTTTGAGTATGATCTCCTTTGCAAAATATTTACCCCCTGGCAATGAAATTAACACCATTGGAATCTTTACAAAATAAGCCTTGTAACAGTGGGCTATTTTGCCGACTAAACATTACAGAATCAAAAATACTAAAAGTTTAATCCCAAACATACCTCCAGTCATACTTCAGTTCAACTCAAACAATCTTTAATATCTTTTCATATGTTTATTATCTCCACAGACTTCTAATGCTCGAAATTTAACTTTTTATCTGTGTCTTTATTTGGTAAAACTTGGCTGCATTACGGCGAATAGAAATATTTATATTGAATTTTTTTTTATTTATCGTCTATTTTCCAGCATGCACGCGCTTGCCGTAGTTTGACTATATATGGTTTGCCCATGCGCTTCAGTCCCGACAAAAATATCTTATATAGGGTATTGTACCGTGGGGAACTCATTCCGGCCACTTAAAAAACCATAGCAACAGTCTTCGTTTGTCTTTTGGCCTTTTCCGGTTGTTTTTGTCTGAAAATCCGGTTTGACCCGTACGCTACATTTCAAATTTCGCCGTAACTTTGTCAGTTTTTATTGTTTTTCTTTGAATGTTGGTCAGTATGTACTGTTTTTAAATCTCTATAAAACGGTGTATTAGCGAAGATGCACAGTTTTTGAAACAGAAGTTATAATCGACCAAAGGTACTGGAATATAGAATTTGTAAAATTGAGCTTGCTTAACACACACAATGCAATTCCGCTACATCGTCAATCTAGTGAAGAACAAATGGAAAATTTGTGTTAAAACCTGCTGCATCTGTAGCATTATGCGGTGTAGCCAAGGTTATACAATGTTTTTTTCATATACGTGTGGAAATAAATATCCAAATTCTTTCCCGTATAAATTCGTTTCATAATCGTCGTCATCAATATATTTGTAATGCGTCGTTTGTATTTTTACTCTGTCTTTTCTTGTGTATAAATTTGGTTTTAGCACGTAGAAATATCTGGACACGTAATATAATTGCCATTAAATAGGGTTGTATTCATAAGTCAATAGTAACTCACAAAATGCCACAATAGCATTCATTTTTTTTATTAAAAATCTTCCTTACTAATTTTCATATAGACGGTATTTTCATACCGTCTACATTATATATACTAACTTCGCCATATAAGTGAGTGTCTTTATCGACTATCCATCCGTCTATATCTATTATATGTGTTATACTATTTAATATAGCGTTTTTATATTTTTCAATATAACTCCATTCTTCTTCACGTAATTGTAATGGATTTTTTTTACAAATGCTGCAGACTTTTTCCACATTCATAATTTAACATATTTTTATTCTTTATAAGGAATCTCTTGGTATTTCAAACAGGGACGATCTTCTGATTCCAATTCTTTCAAAGTTTTTGGTTTTATCCCGAGCCAACGGCACAAAGTGCCGTTCCGGGTGATAGCCTGGGGCGAGGGTACTAATTCCACTCGGCTATTTATTACACCCTGGAAAAAAGGAAAGCTATGGGAAATCCAAAGTTCATCAAGTTTTGTGGGCGCATGGCTATGTTTCATGGGTGTGATGGGTGGTCATCTCACTAATCTTTGTTAATAGGAGTGGAATGAGCTAATTATAAAAAAAAACATGCGTAAGTCTGAATTATTTATAACTTATAAATCGCCTTTTGGGACCTCAGGAAAAGCGGCGGAACAAATTTATTGTTTATACTTTATAAAAAAGGATAAATAGAGATAGATGGCCGAAAAAATATGGCAAGTTTCTTATATTAAATTGTTGATGTATTTTAATATAGCCGTAAAAATGTTGTTTTATTTACATATATTTTATGTTATCAAAAAGCTCCAACTTAAAAGGAAAGCGAAATCGTTTCACATGAGAGAATTTGTATATTTTTATCTGATTTCATTTCAAAAACTAATTTATCAATAAAAGGCAGTTTAGTATTATAAACTTTTGGAAACGTTTTAGTGAACGGAAGGTTGCATTTATAGCCAAACCGGATGTTGTCTTGTGAGCAACATTGCAATATTGCCTAATTTGATTTGGCGCTGAAAACATGAGTTGCAATAATACAATTTCTCAGACGAAGAGAGAGAAAGTAATAGCTTTATGGTCGTCAGGTTATATGCAGCAAGAGATAAACTCTACGCTTTGTTTATCACATCAAACTGTTTCAAATCTAGTGGGCGGTTTGTGCATTCCGGGTCAACACTTCCAGATAAACCTGGTTGGAAAGAACGAACAGTTTCGAATCCAGACGTAGTAGAATTCGTAGAATATTGTAAAACAGTAAAACCAAGCACATCTACAGAGGAAATACAGGAAGCTCTTGTTGAGAATAACGTGTGTGATGTGGCAAATGTTCCCATTCGCTCTACCATCAGTGATATTTTGACAAAGGACTTGCAGTTTACTTGGAAGATACTTACAGTTCGTCCAAAAGAATCGCTTACAGATGAAAACCTTCAGAGAACATTAAATTACATAATGTACATGTCAGGACTGGACCCATCAACAGTTCACTTTTTCGATGAAAGTTCAGTTGTAAAAACATCACCGAACAGAATTTACGGACATAGCAAAAAAGGGTCTTGTGCAGTCGAAGTAAAACGTTATGCTTCTAATTGCACCTACACAGTTAATCTACTACACAGCCGTTTTGGTGTCAACAATTTCAACATTCTGGAAGGTCTGTCAAACAGCCTTGAAATGATTGAGTTATTCGCAGAAAGTTTGCAAACTGTTGATGAATATGGTAATCCAGTGTTGGTGAATGGCGACACAGTTGTAATGGACAACTGCGGCTTCCATCATGGCCATTTTGCCGAAAATCATTTGCGACACATGCTTGACAACAGGGGAGTTAGTTTGATATTTCAACTGCCTTATAGCCTGGAATTTAACACTTGTGAACTTTGTTTCGGAACAATGAAGGAGTATTTGAAAAAGAACGAACTGTTTTCAATAGATTTTACTGAAATAGCAATTATTCAAGCTCTTCAATCCATCACCCCTGTAATTTCACATAATTTATTTTGTCATTGTGGATTTGTATTGTAAATATATTCTATATTAAAAGATGGACAAGACTCTATTATAAAATATAGACAGTTGAGTTGCCATAATTATTCTAAACTTTTTGCCCGTGAGCTACGAAATATACACTGTTCAAAGACAAAGTATGCACTGTATATATTACTTATACTATACTATTTTCGATTTTTATCGACCGCAACAGCAATAACTGCAAGTTCTTCTAGAGACCAGTTTTCAGATGGAAGTGTTGCTTGCAACGTTTCATGTTTAGCGGGTACTAAAGTATGACTGGCGCTTTGTGAGGCCTTGGATCATCAGAACTAGAATCATCAGAACTGGAAACCTTGAGGACCTTTGGTTTCGTTTTCTTTCGGCTATAATTATGTAACGGTGAGATAGTAAATTGCAATTGGTTTACTGTATTTGCAGTGACACTCTTCGAGATCGTAGCGGCATTATTGTGGCTTGTGGTAAACTGCATGGCCATGGCATTACTTTCACCTAACTCGGCCGTTCCCATGACATAATTTTGACGTTGCAACAACAACGAATACAACACTCTTTCGTTCTCTGACATGGGAGGAATTTTCTTGTTGCACGCTAGTCTGAGTGTTGCTATATTTTTTTGCAGTTCGGGTTTACCAGCCGATGTTCTAGGCAAATATTTGTCACAGAATGCTAAAAGCAAACGCGGGGTTATAGCAATAGAAAACGCAGATACGCTCTTTGATTGAAAGACATCTAGATTATTTTGCTCCGTATTGACATCTACAGTGTCACGATAGTTATTTTTTTCTATTCTTTATTTCTTCAAAATAAATGTTCCTTATGCTTCTTTTTCTGGCCACAGTGGTGGTATGAACCATTTCGTTGGTTTCCTGCACTTCTGTGACCCCGAATAGGTTCCAACGCGTGGCAGCTCAACAGTATCTCATTCAAGTTCTCTAATATGAGTTTCTGATCAGTGAGAGATTGAAGTTTTGTGCCAATCTGTTGTGTTTTGGAAGCTTTCCAATCACTTTTTCCCACCAGTTCAGCTGATTTCGCAGGATTAGTTGTCGAAAACGTCGATAAGAGGCATTTTGATACTTTCCCTCTGGGTTTGGAGATTGTCCGGCAGTGTCCGTCACTAAACGGGACGTGCAGTTCTTGAGCAAGAAAGGTGAATCTGTCTCTCAAACCTGTAAATGAACCCGCCGTCTATAACTATTTACATCGGAACCAGTTGTTGTAGAATTTCTAAAGGCTTCTACCAGATGTAGGTTTTCACAATACTCTGAAGGATCGATGTTCATAAAAGTATCTAACTGAATATCTTTGTACAATATTTTGATTTCTTCGTCCTTTATCTCTCTCATAACAGGAATAACTTTTCTAACATGTTTGAGTAGGTCTTTATAGACTTCAATTGGTTTTTTCGACAAAAAAAACAACATGCAAACCGGTCCTCAAAATACTGTACAATGACTTGGAATATCGTGTAGCAAATGAGCAAACACACACAGCAATCTGCGATAACCGTTTGCAAGTTGCTCGAGCAATCTGCCAATCAAATTTGCAATATTGTGTAGCAATATTGCAATGTTGCTCGCAAGACAACATCCGGTTTGGCTATAACATTAATTTGAAGCTTATAGAATGCACAAGAATATACCTACACCATCATATCTCAGATTTGTATGGCTAAAACAACTATTATTTTTGTAGTTTTTGTAACCTGTTTACTGTTTTGTACTCCAGAAAAGAAGTTTTAAATTATACTATTAACCGTGTTGCCATGGCTACTGTGCTTCCTCTTCTTGAAACAAAATTTCCATTTTTTATTCTTTCAAAATAAAGTTTCCAAAATAATATTGTTCCTTCCACTCTTCTTTCCAAACTATTAGAGTAATGATCAAAATTTTAATGGCACATTTAAAGTGAAGGAAAACACAGTGATTACGTCAAGTAAAACATTTCATATGGCAATAGCCTTTGATTGCATCATGAAGAGGGGTGTGAGCCAAGGATCGAATTCTGTTTTCTAAGCCAAAAATTTGTTTTGAACGCAGATATCCGATTCGCCTACAACCATTGCATGGCAGATTTGGTGATGAAAAAGATTGGCAATAGTAATGTTAGTTGGAATGTAGTGTCTGGCAATGTTCAGCTGGGGCAAGGGGTTACTGCAAGCATGTATTTCTAGTATATGTATTTGCTTATACAACATTCTTTATTACCATCATCTTCACTTAACATGTTTTTATATTTTTCATGTGAAAACAAGCGCCAACACTTTTCATTACACGCAAAACTTTGCGGTAATATTATATATAAGTATATAATGTTGATATTTCTTCATTTGCCTCTAAATAGTTTTTTATCCATATAATAATAATCACCTTCATCAATTTTTGAAAACATATATACTGGTAATATATAATAATATATAACGGTGTTGATTTTTCAAAAATAAAAATAACAAATTGATATGTAAAATAATTTACAACATCTATTTTACTAGTTTCAATACTTATACTTATACTATCCATATCCAATTTATTATTATCGTAAACTTTATATAATTGATAAGTATAATTTACAGGTATTTTTAAAAATGGTTTATAAGGATATGGTTTTAATAAACCTACAACGTGTAACAAACATATGTCTACTTTTTTATTAATTCCATTTTCAAACGATGTTTCATCGAAGTATTGATCATAGATTATTTCATTTCCATTTGTTGTACACACTATCATGGGGATGTTATTGTGGCAGTTCTAAAAATAAAAAATAAAACCTTTAATAATTTAATTTTAATGTAGGCAGCGTTGATGATAGATGTTATTCTAGATGCTATCATGTGGGGTTTTCGTAGCATGGATTAATTCAATTTTAATGACATGTTATCATATACGTGGGGTCGTAGCATGACGTTAATTCCATTTCCTTGGATATTAAAGGAAAATGCCGATATTTTGGCCTCGCCTGTTTCAGAAATATTGAACTTATTATTATTGGTTTATTTAAAAAAAAAAAAAGAAATATTTTTTTTTTACAAGATATTAAAAAAAAAAAAGGAGAGAGCCTCAAAAAACTTTAGCTTGTGTAAAGAGGCCACCTATCCTATAAGGAAGCGCGTCTTCCTTCAATATGGAAACATGCGGATATTATTCCAATCCCGAAACAAAAACCCGTTCGGGAGGTAAATAAACATCTACGACCAATATCCTTAACACCCATCATATCCAAAATAGCAGAGGATTTTATTGTAGAAAATTTTGTTAAACCTGCCGTACTCCAAAGAATTGACCCTAACCAATTTGGTACTATCCCAAAATCAAGTCCGACTTACGCCCTTTTAAGCATGTTACACTCCTGGAATGGTTCTACCGATGGAAACGGTGCAACGGTTAGAGTCATCCTATTTGACTTTAAAAAGGCTTTTGACTTAATAGATCATGGCTTATTGGTTGCTAAACTCCATACATATAACCTACCGGACTGGGTTATTAACTGGATTATAGATTTTCTCACATGTAGAAAACAAAGAGTAAAGCTAAATCAAGAGGATTATTCGGATTGGGCTGAAATTCCCGCCGGAGTTCCACAGGGCACGAAATTGGGCCCATGGCTGTATTTAATAATGATCAACGAATTAACAACCTCTAGTGGTGACATGTGGAAGTTCGTAGACGACACCACCGTAGACGAATTAATCAGCAAATACAGCGAAAGCAGAATCCAGACCCCAGTTAATGATCTATCAACCCAAATTTCTGAATTAAAATTTCAGCTGAACGAGAAGAAATGCAAATAATTACGTATTGGCTTTGGTAAACCAAGTGCTGTTTTTGATCCAGTTATTGTGAGCAATATCCCTTTGGACGTAGTTCCTTGTGCAAAAATTCTTGGACTAACCGTTTCCAGCAATTTGAAATGGAATGATCACATTTACCAAATTATTGCGAAAGCAAGAAAGCGATTGTACTTTCTGACACAACTTAAACGAGCCAAGGTTGGGATTGATGAATTAGTTCTATTTTACAGCACATGTATTAGGCCAATGTTGGAATACACATGTCCTGTTTTTCATAACAGCCTGTCTAACTACCTATCCAACGATCTGGAAAGGATTCAGAAGAGGGCGTTGAGAATAATCCACTGGTCCCCATATACTGACGCGCTGACACTCACTGGTCTTCAATATCTTGGTACCAGAAGAGAGAAGATAACCAATAAACTTTTCCTGGACATTATGATGGACGAAAATCATAAACTTCATAAATTTCTCCCACCCCGAAACACGTGTGTCACAGACCTTAGGACCAAACATAAGTTTAACGTTAACTTCCGAACAGACCGTTTTAAAAATAGTTTTTTTATTGCCAGTTCACTAAAATTTTAACCAATGTAAATATATTAGTATAAATAACACTAAATATTAGAACTGATCATCTTAATATGGTCTTCTAGAGTAGCCTCTTATCTGTTGTTCACCAAACTTTGGGTAGTTTCAAGTAATTTGTAAAATTGGTGTAATATAGCTATAGTGATTGGACCTTATGTAATGTAAGCATAATTCAGCTTATGGCTGCAAGTTTTACCAATTAAAAACATCTATCTGTATGTCAACATAATTTAATTTTAATGTAGGCGTTGATGATAGATGTTATTCTAGATGCTATCATGTGGGGGTCGTGGCATGGGTTAATTCAATTTTGATGCAGACGTTGATGATAGATGTCATTCTAGATGTTATCATAGGTGGGGTCGTAGCATGACGTTAATTAAATTTTGATGTAGACGTTGATGATAGATTAATGTCATTATTTATTCTAGATGCTATTATGGGTTCATAGCACAAGGTTGTATTTGTCAAAAACTTTATAATAATGATTTTTATAATGATAATTTTTAATATTTTATAAAACGTAGTAAATGCCATCGTCCAATCATATTATTCTCCACCCATCTAAAAGAACATTAATATGTAACCCTCCTATTGTACAAAATCCGAACGTACAACCACCACCTATTATCATACCTGATTTTACCGTCAACACCGCTACAAATCCTCCCGCATTATATGTAGCCGAAAAAACGAGTAAAAAAACCCACGAAAATGGAAGGCGTCGTGCAAAGGTAAAAACATCAAACAATATTCTAAAAAAGTTATTATACCATAGAGAATTATTTGACAACAAGGATGTGTATATAAACGAAAACAATAAAGAACCTCACCTGCATGAAGATATCGATTGTTATGAAAGTAGCTTGAGCCAAGATTATATATACTCAAAAAAAAAGGAAAATTTATATGTGATTATAATATTTTAACTTGGAACAAAACAACTGCTGAATATTTAGTACATGAAAAATTAACATGTTTTACTTGTAGAAAAATATTTGTACATAGCTAATTTAGTATGTTTTAGTACGATTTGTATCCTTTTTTTAATAATAATGAAGTATATATATTTTATTTTTACAATATCTTTTTACATATTTTTTATATCGATACAATGTTTTACTTAATATTATATCCTCCATTTCATCATTTATGGATTGTATAAAAGACAAAACCACACTATTACCATCTGCAAGCTCCTGTGAACCGTGCCCAATTAAATGTGTTCGTTTACGTCTAGTTCCAGTGACAGTTGATTACCTTAGTTTGAACTTTTATACCTTGAAACGTCATCTTTTTATCACAATAAATGTGACGTTTAGTATGGGATTTACTGTGAGAACATCAAATATTTCTATAAAATAAAATGTAATATAATATAATTATGGCGTGCCAGGGAAGGCTTTGTCAGAAGCAGCTGTGAACTTTGAAACTCATCTTCCTGCGTTACAAGTTGGAGATGTTGTTATTATGGATAACCTAGGTGTCCATCATTTTGATGGCGGCGAAATTCTCGAAGAGGTCTTAGGAGAAATGGGTATCGAGCTGTTATACACCCCTATATATTCACCTGATCTTAACCCTATTGAACTATGCTTTAACAAAATCAAAAACACTCAACTACGAATTAAAAGATTTAGTTCACCACAATCTGGCTTTGGCTACAATTCTCGCTGTAGAAAAAGTTTCTCATGAGTACATCAGAGGATTTTATAAACACACTTCATACTTGTTTCATAAACATTCTGAACGCACGCAATCTTTGAATGCATATAGACAGTTTCACTTTGTTGTATTAAGTCCCGCAGTCCGCACAGATGAGCAAGTTTTTCCTGACAAGGTGTATAATCAAAAATTGACAGGTTTTCCTTTGTTCGTGTGTACTGCCACAAAGGAAAACTATTTTGACCAGTTCTATTGCTTTGACAAGCAAAAGGAGCTCTTGATCCGTGCACATGCATGAGAAACAAAACTAGGATAACTTGCTCATCTATGTGGGCTTTAGGGGTAATATGATTGTATTGTATTCACCATTGATATTGTTAACTACAGATTGTTGAGAAGACCTTGTATATTCTCATCATGCCATTTAATGCTAAAGTAAACAAAGGGAATATTCTCGGTCATTGTTTACGCTTCTGCGTAGCTTACACTGGTTTACACAAGCAATTTTTAGTGCAAAGTTTTTAACTTTGCAGTATTGTGATGAGGGGCGAAAATTCACACGAGCTATCATACATAGACACATCATAGTGTAAACTTTCCGGGGGGTGTTTGCGAAGATTCTCTATTAATACCGTATCTGTTAAACTTTGGGGTTGAAACTTTAAGCACTTTCAAGTTATCATATAGCTCAATTCGGTTGTATTCATGCAGTGTTTTATTAGATTTACGAACAACATTTGGGTTGTGGTATTAAACATCTACTTCATAACAATCGTTTATATATAATATTGGGTTGCTAACTCCCCAGGTAGCTATGAACATGTGCGTTCAAGTCCACTGATCTAATAATATCACGAAATTTCGAAATATTTACCGCACAATGGTGGCAGCTGGGAGTGGGAATGTGATGGAAATACGATCAAATTTATAAATAAACGTTTTCATTTTGGCCTTTTGGATTAGTAGTGCGTTTTGTCATTTATATATTCAATAGACAATACTGAATGGGTCGAATATTCATTATGGCAATATTTTTATAAATTCCGAAGCGTAAGTTTCGCCTTCAACGTGTCACATATTTTGGACTTGGAGTTGGTGCTGGTTATATATAAAAAAATTCAAATACAAGATTCAAGACCCGATGAGGTCCCTTTGGCCTTACCGTAAATATCGAATATGTTAGTTATAGTATACAGCATTGGATTTTACCAGCGATCTAAGGTAAGTCGACTTGCGTACAATTTATACACAAATTACACATTAATACGGCTACTGTATTGTTTCTGGCGAATTTTATAGATAGTAGAAGTTGCTATACTCTGTCCGTAGACTGAGTGTAATTTGTAGAGTCACTAGAGTAGTAGAGTGTAGTATGAACTGCATAATTTTGAAATTTGACATTTGTTATGTAATATTAATAGAACACATCTCTGTTGACAACCTCGTTCCCAGGCTCTTTACCTACGCTCACCCCCGCTGCGGAAAATACCCTAGTTCAGACTGGTCACGTGACACCCCAGAATCTGGGGTGTTTTTAATTAGCGCTTTGAAAACACTGAGGGAGGGGTAGTTGAGTAAACATGTCAATTTTACATTCATGCACGAGTGAATGGCATAATAAATACAAAAACATGGGCTCACCTGCCCAGATTAGCAATGGCTCAATTTCTAACTCCGAGTCTATGTGTCGACTTTGTTGCGGCATATGAGCCAAAATATACAAAAAACCTGTACAATAAAGCAAATGTCAAACTACTGGCTTTTGCTGAAATGGTCTATGGTGAGAGAACTCCCTTCCTCGTCTTGTGTGCCGACCTTGTGCAAGACCTTTGGAAAATTCCAAAGCATGATATGTGGGAACCAAAAAACTATGATGCAAACAAAGAGATGTATTGATATTTCGCCTTCAACGCGAATCACGGAGGAGAAAAGGGCAAGAACTAGTCTGGAAGGCGAAGTGCGATCAACCCGAAGCCTGTCATTTTCATCCAACAAAGAAACTATACAATCCGAGGTATGTTATATTTTTTATGATTCATCATTTATGTAATGAGATATTGTATACTATAATTTATGTGTAGATTTCCAATTTCATTTGCGGTATACACTGAACTCTAAAGAGTAAAGTTTAAAAGCCAATAAAATATCTCCTATACACTACAGGTTGTCAACGATCCTGTTTCCAAAACCGCGTCGTATGATTCCGTCCCGTTTACGGATGTCCTAAATACTGTCAATGACGAACTGAGAAATGTGGCAGTTAGAAACACGAAGTCTGTTCTTCGTAAAATAAATTTTGAAGGAATGAGTTTGTTCTCTTTGGAGACTATATCGTGGACGAGTATCCTGTGTAGTATTCAGAATTCTATCTGAATTGTTGGAGTTCAACTACAACACGGAAAAGAAGATCGCTCTGTTATGTTTGATTTACAGCGTCATAATGTTCAAACGATGCCATGAGTTGAGTTTTTTGCAGCGCATTAATACAATTTTACTGGCCGACAGTGGCGCTAAAACGGAGGTAAATTATAATTGTACAGTTTACTTAATTGTCATTTGAAAAAAAAGGAAAAGCTTTATAAATGCATATCAGTTTTTGCTGAGTTGTTCCGTGCGCAATTTTATATTGTCCACAGCGATGCTAACACGGGGGTAAATTATAGTTTATTTTGAATATATCATGTTTACTCTTTGGCTTGTTACAAATTATGTCAATTTCGAGAACAATAGAATAGACGTGAAAAAGCTTTTTACGCGTTTGCCAATGTTTACTTAGCTGTATCGGCATTTTATTTTGTACATATAATGTTCGAATCATGTTGCCATTGACATTAATTGTAACATAAATGTTGGTCAATTTATTTTTCGCTATTGGTTTTCAGTGCATTAAACTGACAAGGTAGATTTTTTATTTGATTGAACTAGTTAAGCTGGTTACAGACGAGCAAGTTTTATGACAAGTTTTCATATGACAAGTTTTACTTGCTCGTTTGTATGGGTATTAAATTTTGCCAATTTTCTCTCAATGACAAGTCGGGCGAAGTGCACTTTTGCCCATGCATACAGACGAGTAAATAAAACTTGTCGTATGAAAACTTGCTCGTATGTAACCAGGTTTAGGTCAGTCAGTGTCACTTCATTTGTAGAAGAGAAATTTCAAACCGCAATCTCTTCGGCGCTTCGCTCGTTTCAAAAGACAAAACAAATTTTAAATTATTTAATATCAAACTTGTAATTCTATATTCTATAATATATAAGTATCTTTTCGACTAATAAGTTTGAGTTACAAATTGTTTTTACTCTAGTTTTGATTGTTATACTGTTCATATAAGGTTGCCCAATAGTTTATACTGTAGTTGCTTTGTATATTAATTTCTTGTGCCAAAAAAACTGTTATGGACTATTGTTACTGTTACTGTTACTACGGCTTCTGTGCTATTTTATAAACTCAATTTAGAGCCCTTTTGCAACTTTAAAAGCGTTGATTTATATCAACTTTTTGTTGATTTATAGCCTTTATTTGCAATTTTACCGCTCCTTTGAACACGCTTATTTCTACCGGAAATGACTTTTGCGCCTTACGCGTCTTAGCCTACCCTCCCACGGGACAAAGCTGTGGAAGGTGTCACGTGACCAGCCTGAACCAGGGTCTTTTCCGCAGCGGGGGTGAGCGTAGGTAAAGAGCCTGGGAACGAGGTTGCTCTGTTGACGGGGCAGTTGTTTACAAATGCGAATGGCATTTTAGCGAGGATGTGTCTGTATATAACTATGATTGATGTATGATGCATTCTATATACTTTCTAGTTTTGCTTAGCCGTTATTTTAGTAGTCTGTGTACAACCGTACGCTCGAAATTTTATATACACGATGAAATAATAAATAAATAAAATTTGAAATAATCGAAGTTGAGTTGACATATTTGTAATTAGTTGAATAAAACTAATCAAATATTGCAACCGTAAACAAAACACAATTTTATCTGCTTACTATAATATATTGGCAAAAACATAAATCACTCATCGCGAATTTAGAATTACGAATGATGAAATATTACAAGCTTTTCATTGACAAGTGTACTTGTTGAAAAACTGGCATGCTAGCTTTTCAAAAGCTTGTCACATTCATCAATTTTCAATATACCTGTCACGTTTTAGGAAGAGTTACTATTTTTAGACTTTTGTAATTTTGTATTCTATTGTATTTTAACCCTAACCCTAATCCCAACCTTAATCCTAACCCTAACCCTAAAAGTCTAAAAATAGTAACTGTTCCTAAATCGTGACTCATATGATTTAAGGGCAAATAAAAATAGTAAAGGTAAAAATAATTGCCAAATAAAAATTGCTCGTGTAAATACGTAATATGCAAATATCAACACAACACAACACAACACAACACAACACAACATGGATGCACAACAATTACGTACGCACTATAAACCATGTAACATAGCATTTGTCTTTTAATACTTTGCACTATCCTTGGATCACTAGTTATTTGGTAATTTTTACTTCGTTTTTGACAATTTTAATTTGCCCGTGTAAATTGACGAAATGTGACAAGTTTTTGAAAAGCTGGCATGCTAGTTTTTTAAACAAATTCTCTTGTCAATGAAAAACCTGTCACAATTCAACATTTACATGGTCTTATAATGGCAAATATATATTGTCAAAGTATTGATTTGATGCATGTGATCCGCAAACAAACAACGCAACTCTTTAAATATACCAAATAACCCTGGCTAGTTACAAATGCCAGTTACATGTAACATACTACTAAAGGTATATAATACACAACAACAACTCAACGTGGCACAGATGTCCCGACTGGTATTTGCACACAGATATAATAGAATTTCAAAAAGTTATTAATTTGAAACAGTTCGATAATTGTCTATTACATAAAAGTTAAATTCACTTATTGACTGTAATGTTTTTCTAATGATAAGATGTTATTGTATATTTGAAAGACAAAATTACTTACTAAATCGTGTATTCAGGTCATTTGATCTAAGAGAAAATAGTAGGTTAGCGACTTCTGTGTCATCCCCCTCTTTTTCCTGGTCAGAAATTATGTTTAGAGTATCGTGCTGATTTCCGCTATGCATCAAACGTTCGATTTCAGTTGTGTGTCCGACCAACAATAGTGATGTTTGGAAACCAGTGTTTCGGCATCATCAACCTTGATTGACTTACTTCCACCTGTGCTTATGGAAAGAATAATTTTCAATTGCTCTTCTTCAGATTTTGTTTGAGGCGCTGAACGATATAATTCGCTCGCATTTGTCTTGCATGATCTGGTTTTGCTTGAAGATGGGAAGATGACTCCTTGTTTTTCTAGACAATCTTTGTATGGATTATCCCTGGAAGAATGTTTTTTGACCTGCGACATAGTTGATAACCACATTCCTGTCTCTTCATTGAGTGCTTCGTGGCAACAAGACATTATTTTGTGTTTCGGAGGAATTGCCATTTAAGTTCGTTTTACAATACGATTCCAACAGAAAAACATGTTTTCTTAATAGACTCCAGTTTTTGACACCGTTGGAAATATAAGAGTCTTTGTCGGCCAACATGATTTCAACCTCCAGACGATTAACAATTGACGAGCAAACGCTTTGTGCAGCCTGTTTCTTGTTTTGTAGCTTGCCCTCTAGTTTCCTTCTGGCTGACTCTAGTCTTGCTATGGCAAGTTTTTTTTTTTTAATTGACCTGTCCAGGATGTTGCTTTTCTTCACCACACTTAAACACTGAAGTACATCGTTCAAAAATACACGTTCGTGTTGTATGTCCCAGTCTGAGATGACAATTGCTACATAAGCTACCAGCATTGCGATTGTTAGACTTTGCTCTTTCTATTCGCTGCCTTTCAGGCCCTTTCCTCCCCCGTTAATTTCTCAATAGCCATTTAGTTTTCCCTTATTTTCTGTTCAGTTTTGCGGATATATCTATCAATAGGTTTTTCATCGCTAGTACCTGGTTCTTGGTCTAGTTCATCATTAATACTATCTGTGTCACTGAACCTGAGCACTCTCGTCATTGTCATCTTGCATCGCATCTTCAAAGCTCAGTTTTTCCTCATAGGTGGTATTGCTGATGTGCTCTTGCTGCTTGAAATTGTGGAGCGAAATCTCTTCTGCTCTGGACTGTCGACTTGGATATTTTCAAATGTGTCGGTAGTCGTTGACTCATTGTCTCGGTATTCAATTTGAAATTTATTGCTAACAATAAAGATCCTGCCAACAATTCTCTTGATATCATTTTTGAATGACATTTCATACAAATCTTCATTTTTGTTATAGGTTTTAACCTTACATCTGTTTTTACCATATAAAACTTTAACTTGTATCAGCTTTCCGACACTAACTTTAATTTTTTTGCTACCATCAAAATTACCTTACAAACAAACATGTCCCACTGCGGGGAGTGTCTAAATGCGCGGAGTGTCTAAACGTCACTTTTATTGTGATAAAAAGATGATGTTTCAAGGTGTGAAAGTTCAAACTAAGGTCATCAACTGTCACTGGAACTAAACGTAAACGAACACATTTAATTGGGCACAGTTCACGGGAGTTTGCAAATGGTAGTATTTAAAAAAATTTTATCAAAACTTTTCTTCTTTTTAAAAAATCTACATGTTAGTATAGTATAAAAAATACATAATCGTGTACGAGTATCTATTGTACAGCTCATCACAATTTCTTGTAACAAACTTCTCATTTTACAATTGGGTAGATCAATAATATAATAAAATAAATGCTTTTCTTTTTTTAAATTATCAAAATAAAATAAATTGTCATAATATTCGCTTGTTTCACATAGCATAACATAATCATTTTTTTTTCAATAATCTTTTCCTCGCTCTATATATATATGGTCACAATTAATGTTATTCCTTCTTTACAGACATAACACGACCAACGAACATACACGTAACTTTCCATAGAATGAAAAGCATATAAATTTTTCGTTGTATCTCTTCAAATACATATTTGCTAGGTTGGTTGCTGGTTTTATCGCAAAATTTCCCACCGTCTCGAACAATAAAATAACTTTCCTTTTCAAAACGTACAACATTTATTTCATGATTACATTTACTACAACATCTCGTTTGCTCTTTACCGTTTAATTTTTTAAATTCCATAAAAACTGTGTTTTTTCACTTATATGGTTCGATGTTTATTTCATGATTACATTTACTACAACATTTCGTTTGCTCTTTACCGTTTAATTTTTTAAATTCTATAAAAACTGTTTTTTCACTTATATGGTTCAATGATATATCCATACTAACGTATTTATACCTATGTGTTCATATTTATACTATCTTCATACTTTCTTCTACTTTCACACATTGTCTTATGATATTGTTTAATACTACTATCATAATTAAAAACCATTTATATAAATGGTTCTAGATCATTATGAGCTAAAGCTAACCAATCTCCAATCATATTTCATGGATTCATTCATTTTCTCATATTTCGCCATCATATCTCTTGCAACAATACGCATCGCAAACGCTTCGTATATAGATGTTGGAGCAAGTTCATAAAATATCACTTGCGATTCATAAAGATTATCAGGAATCTCGCCAATTTCTTCTTTTTCGACAAGCGCACTGTCGTCATCAGAATCTTTTACCACATCATGATCATCAGAATCTTTTACCACATCATCGTCCTCTTTCCATTCGTTTATAATGCTGTGATAATGTACTCTTTTACCATTGTGGTCAGCTCCCGTCATTTTATCACACACGTTAGAACTGTGTTGATCATAGATATAATAAACCTAGATTGCGGACTCATACGTAGCGGACGTGTGACCTGTATGATAAATCCAAGTTGGCTGCCATTCAGGGCAATCGTCCCAGTGTTTCGAATCCACTTCGAACCAACTTTTTTGGCAATAACTACGTATCGTGAAGGTTTTAGACGCAAACGGGACAGCTGGGGATGAATTGATGTAAACATATCGCTCGCCGAAATTTGTATGAAATCGTCACTTGGTCAGTTCGAGTGAAGTACTCTGGTTTAGAGTATTTTATAAAGGAAATTTGTGGTTTTCAAGGCCAAAGACGTATACCTTGAAGGCTTTGGATGCAGAATGGATCATTTGGGATGAATTATATTAAAATATTGTTCGCCGAAGCTTGACAGTTGTCGACATGAAAATGTCACTTGCTCAGCTGGAGTCATTTACTGCAGACAAGTACTTTAAATGTACTTGGTTTAATACATTTAGTCATTAGAAATTTTCAGGAATATTGGGAACATTACTTAGAGGATAAAAGTAGTATTTAAAAGTTAAGTCCACAGTTAACTGATGCCAAATATCACCTAGAGGTGAAATTTGACACAAACAATAAACATGTTACAGTATTTCAAGGATGGAAATATTAAAACATTTATGAAGATGCAATGCAGTCTATTTTGAACTCACTGTATGAAATGGCAGACAGCATTACTCATGAAGGGAAGAATTCTGATCATTACATTGATTAGGCTTTTCTCAGGGAGATCATGCATGAGACCAGACTGGGTAATATATGGCAGATTTCGACAAGGAAAAATTTATGCAGCAGGGAAAGATTCAAGTGTGTAGTGTGCAAAATTGTGGCAAATGCACTGCAAATTTGAGTGTTGTTTCTGATTTAACATTTAACAATACAGTAACAGTGTGCAACCTGTTCATGTACTGAAAAATATAAAGTATGCATCGGCCAGACTTTCCATGGTGGTCGTGAAATATAAACCTCTATAAAATATATTCTGTTCATTAAACTTAACAGTTTCATGTATGCTTGAATGAAATCTGTACATTGTTATACTAATATTAATTATCATTTCTATAGTAAAAATGTATTAATCCTTCAAGTAATTAATGGAAAATAATATTTTGCCCGGGGGGGGGGGATTGCTCGATGGGCCCCAGATTTAAGTGAGCCCCAAAAATACTACAAAAGGGAAAAAACTGGGGAAAGAAGTCAGAGGGTTGTAAGAGGTGGGGAAGGGATCATAATCTCATTTTCCATTCCCAATTTTAATTGTTATTTTTATTGCTTTGTTGTAATCCCAGTCGTCTCAGCCAGTAAAGCCTGTTACAGACATTACTTTTATCCTCTAAGTAATGTTCCCAATATTCCTCAAAATATCTAATGACTAAATGTATTAAACCAAGTACATTTAAAGTACTTGCCTGCAGTAAATGACTCCAGCTGAGCAAGTGACATTTTCATGTTGACTACTGTCAAGCTTCGGTGAGCGATATTTTAATATAATTCATCCCAAACGAGTTTGAACATCTTCTGCCAGCTATCCCAATGAAGCCATCTCATGCACTAGTGATTCTGCACTGGTTCGCCATGCTCCATTATTCAGAAAAGCCAATTTCTTAAAACGAGGATCCAGGAGGGTGGACTTGGCAAGGACACAATTTCTTTCTATGTTGAAAAAATGTTGACGCATTTGAGCAACAAGCTCTTTGTTGACACCAGGGGATGCATCATTGCCAGTTATCTGCTGCAAGTATCTTGCTATTGGTATAATCTTGGAGATTGAGACATAGTTTTCAGCACTCCTCTCAGTTGTGGCAGTTTCAAAAGGTTGAAGTACTTTAATAGCATCCTTAATTTTGTCTACATCCACTAATGAGAGACACAACTCATTCCTACCCTGCAAACAGAGTACTGTAGTTACAGGTTGCTGTTGTTCAATGATTCGTTGAAACATATAAAAGGTTGAATTCCACCTGGTATCAACTTCTTGAATTAATTTTCCCTCGGGATAGCAAGCTGTTTTTGAACCTCCCTCAGCTTGTCTGTGGCTTCAGCACTGTGGTGGAAAAAGCTTACAATGTCCTTGCACTTTTTTTTAGGAGCCAACAGTGTATCTGCAGAAATACCAGCCTGGACAATCAGATTCAGAGTATGAGCAAAGCAGGGAATGTGTTTCCATCCAACAATCCTTGCAGCTGCAACAACATTTGCTGCATTATCGGTGACCAGTGCTACGACTTTCGCAGTTATCTTCCATTCATCAGCTATTCTTTTGAGCTCTGCTGCAATGTTTTCTGCAGTATGGCTTACACAGAGATTAAAAGTTTCCAAAACAAAAGATTACATCTTCCATGATTCATTAATAAAGTGACATGTAACTGTTATATAGCCCTGAGTTGTTCACGAAATCCAAATGTCTGTTCTCAGACAAACATAGGAAGCAGAATTTAGCTGATTATTTACCCTGCCTTTCACTTCTTTATACTTTTCTGGAAGTTTGCGCATTAATGTCCTTTGACTGGGTAGCTGATATCTGGAATCGAACAAATGAACAAATATGTTGAAACCTTTATCATCTATGATTGAGCTAGGTTGCATATCAGTTGCTACCATTTCCAGCAAGGCATTATCGAGACTTTTCTGATGTGGACCGTTTGTTTCATACTTTGAACTCTTCACAAGAATTCCTTGAAGAGTTGCCTTGTATTTTCTTACCACCCGATTTCCTCTTGTTTGTCTCGTGGGCTTTCTTCATTTGCTCTTGACAAATATTGTACTCTGCATGATGTTTAAGCTTCAGATGCTGAAAACAAAAACAGCCATTTTATTACATTTATTTTTTACAGCCATTTCAGTATCGACAGTATCGATATTTTTTAGAAATATCGCCCACCACTAGTAGAAAACGAAAATCTCATTGTCAAAAAAGAGGTTTAATGATTCCCGGCCTTATTATTACCCAACAAAACAACATGGTGGCGCTAAAGCAGATAGTCGTTTATCCGGTCGTGGTAGTAAAGACGATAAGCGGATTAATAAACTAATGCCTCATAGTAATAGAGCAGGATCGTTATAACCCCCCCCCCTGTGTCTAAATGTCGTAGTAGTAGCAATATGAGGGTAAGAAAAAGAACCCCACGTAAAAAAAAATCCGTCATAGTAAAAAACAAAAAGGTGATATATTGGCAGATTGGGGTTTAAATCAAAAATTTAAAAAGTGGACTGGTAAATGAAAAAAAAAAGAAAATGTTCTCAAAAAGATGCGAGTATTGATAAGCTAAGAATTTTCTCAAATCAAAAACAAGTTAAGAAAACAATGCAAAAGTTTTTAGAATTTATCATCCTAACTGATTAAAATGAAACGAAGAAAACGTTCTCAAAAAATCCGTCAACGTGGTGGGGGTATTTGGCATGAACAATACCCCCGGTTTTTAAGTACAGGAATCTAACCTGTACTTAAAAAAGTGTGGCATATGTATATTCGGGTTTATAACAAAACCCTTGAAAAATTTGAAGAACAACAACAACAACCGTGTCTATTACTTATGCACTGACACACATCACCATACACCCATGCGTTGTGAACGTTAGTGTGTTGCTTATATATACATGCAGGATCTAAGTGCTACAACATGTATATTTTTATGAAAAACCCTTTAAAAAATTTAAGTGATCAAGATATTTATATAATGCTCTCAAAAATGTGCAACACGGTTTTTCATGTGTGCGTGTATATATCTAATAAAAATATAAACAGTTTTAAACATTTTTTTTATTTCTTAATATATGATAACATTTAGTATCTATCAAAATAAGGTATTGATCTTCTCATATCGCTATCGTCACAGACATCACAATTACCGTAATAACAATAAATGTTGTATAGTTTTTTCCCCAAAAACATTCCCAATATAACTTCCAAGATTTCTTTGAAAACACTTTATCAACCACCGCTTTAACTTTTGAAACAGTTCGTTTTCCATCACATAGAATATATATCCAATATCGACGCGTCCCATTCATCTCTAAATCACTTAACGGCAATACGCGTACTTGTTAAAAAAGATGATGGTTTTTCTCTTCGTCAAAATTCGCTTTCCATTCATCAGATATTAATTGTATCGTGCCATCTTTAACATTTACATATTCCTCATGTTTAACATCTACAGTAGAACCTGAGTTTTGCGACCACCCTTGGTTCTCGTAAAAACGGTCGTAAATGACAGGTGGTCGTTAACACAGGTTTGTAAATGACGTCATCATTTCTCAAAAATTATCAAACAAGTGTTTTAAATGCTAAAACCGTCGCGATACTTCGAATTGTTCGTTGCAAAGTTACAAAATTCATTTCGAAAGTTCGTTCCGATGATTTACGATTATTGAACACTTACAATGCTTGTTTATGGTAAATCATCGGAACGAACTTCGAAATGAATTTCGAGAGTAAGAGACAGCAACAGCAAACTAATCTTTATAACAAATTGTATTATTCAGTATACATTCACACGTATAAACGTTACAGACAAATTTACTTAAGACAGAAATATTTTATTTATTTACAGGAAGAAATTTGTGAGTTTTGATTGTTTTGCTTTTCTCTGTTTGTCAAACTTAACTTGCTGAATTGTTTTTTCAATATCAAGCATGACATCAACAATTTCGGGTTTGTTATGACTGGTCCCAAATCTTCTGAGCTCGGCAACCATTCTCGCTGCCTCTTGAACGGATACCACAGGGCTTTCATTTTGAGTGTCTTCCTCATCTGGAACAATCACTTCGTCTTCTTCATCCGACGCAAAACCATTCTTCGCACGCTCCACGAGTGTTTGTTCCCAATCAGGATCGTCTGTGTGGCAGCTTGTCATGACGGCATCATCTTGTTCCGCGTACTTTTGGAGGGTTATCCAAAAGTGGCAAGATTTCCTCTGCAGGATCCTCAACAACATTAACCTCGTCCGTGCTTAAAGAAAAAAAAATCGGCAATTAGTTTACACAGAAATATATAAATTATTCGAATTTACCTAAAAGATAAAGGCAAATGTTAGTGATATGATAAAACAAAATCCCGAAATATACATCTAAAAGGTCTCACTTGTTCGATTATGTCTTACCTTGAACTGCCGATTCCACAGTGTGCAAAGCATTTCTGGATGGTTGTTTCTTGTAGTTGATCCCATGCATGTCGTAACCACAGTATGGCATCAAAAAGGGTGACCTTCTTGGCTAGGGAAGATGCAGATTCCACTTCGTCGATGGCGAACGCAATTCTTCTCAGCAGTTTTGTTCGGTAGCAAAGTTTAATAGCTTGAATGATTCCAGCATCGCATGGTTGTAACTTCGCGGTTGTGTTTGCTGGCAGAAACACTAGCTTGATGTTGCTTCTTTCGACATGGGGATGAGCAGAACAGTTGTCTACAAGCAGAAGGATTTTTCGATTGAAAAGTCGCATCTGGTTGTTCACAATGTCTAGCCACTCGCAGAATAGTTCAGAGGTCATCCACGCTTTCTTGTTGTGGCGGTAAATTATCTTCAGGGTGTTCAGGTCCTTGCCTTTGAAGCATCGCGGTTTCCTTGAATGGCCAATGACGAGAGGCTTGAGTTTACGTCCAGTTGCACTGCAAGCAAGCAACAATGTCAAGCGGTCTTTACTTTTTTTCCCACCAGAACATTGTTCACCTCGAACGACTAGACTTTTCGTGGGCATTGTTCTGAAAAAAACGCCAGTTTCATCTGCGTTGTAGATATCTTCCAGTGCATATCCTTCTAGAATGACGTCAAGCCTTTCTTTCCAATCCTCAACGATGGAAGAGTTCACGTCTGCAGCTTCTCCGCTTAATGCAGCACAACGAATATTGTGGCGAGCCTTGAAACTTTCTAACCAGCCGTTTGATGCCATGAAGTCGTCATCGCCTAACTGGAGCGAAAATATTAGTGCTTTGGATTGAAGTAATCTTCCAGATACAGGCAAACCTTTTGCACGCGCAGTACAAAACCATTCCCAGACTAGTTTATTCAAGTTATCGTACTGCGTTTTCCGTACTTGGGTGTATTTTCTTTTGCCAGCTAGACCACTCTCCCACTCTTTTGTAATGACTTCCTTGTTGCGGATAATATTCTGCACCTGGGTCTTACCAACACCAAAGCTTTCAGCAATTTTTCTAGCTGAATCGCCCTGTTTGGAAAGCTTGATCACACGCACTCGTTCATCCAACGTCATGACCTTGCGTTTCTTGTGCACGTGAACCATAGCCATATTGAAAATTAAAATGTAAACACAAGAGCTAAGACTGTAGAACTGCTAGGTGTTGAGAACTTCAGCGAACTGATAAAAATGAACTAAAAACACTGTTATTTATATGCAAACGACTGTGGCATATTTACATAGGACGCGATGACATCATGGTTGGTGTATGTCGTTTAACTTTAGAAAAACACAAAAACAAAATTCCATACATATTTGCGTGATGACTCTTATAAATCACTCCATAAATATAGTTTTGCCTTTTGGAGTTTTAAATATGGTTCAGACGGGCGGTTTACCGTTTTATTTATTAAACCGGTTTTTTTTCAACAACCTGAAAATCGGTTTTAAATTTTTTTTCCAGAAAAGCTTAAAGTTTTTGTAATGACATATTTTAGGAAAAAAAGTCAACCAAAATTATAGGACGCCTCTTTGCTCGGCTTTGAAAAGAAATCAACTCGGCGTGACCCGCAATTCCCAAGTAGGTCATTAGCTAGCGCTTACTTACCATATGCAATAATTTGTTTGCGTGATGATCTGCATGAGTCTGCATGAGTCATTTGTTGGGAATGTGTTTTTATGTGAAGTTAGAACAAAATACCCCATTTATGAAAACGCAAGAAAGGCTGTATTAAAAGCAAATCTCATTTTGCGAATCCTGCAAAAACTCCGGGCGCCGATATATTCTCATGTTTATTTACGTTTACAAATCAGACATTCAGGTTTAAGAGGTTTTAACCGGAAATCGTGGAGGTTTTACACCAATCAACGCCTGCATTATCTCAGTAGCAAACGTTGATTGGTTTGCTTTGAAACCTTGACAATTTCCGGGTAAAACTCTCGTAAACCTGAATAAACGTAAACAAACATGAGAATATATCGGAAACCGAACATTTTCAAACGTAAACAAACATGAAAAAATCGCTTTGAAGTAAAAATGGTCGCTAATGACGGGTAAATTTCTTGCTTTGGGACGCAAAAGAGTGGTCGCTGGTCGCGTTAGGCAGGTGGTCGCTCACTACAGGTAATTCTTAGTTACAAATCATCCGTGCCAGGAAATGTGGTCGTATATGACAGGTGGTCGCAAAATATAGGGGTCGCAAAACTCAGGTTCTACTGTAGTATAATTTCATAACTGTGGGTTCTTTCTTTTAAATAATTTTTTTCATCTGGTGGTGAAAGACATATTTGCTGCCAAAAAGAAAGAACCTGCTGGTGGAGGTCCTGCAGCATATCCTGATGGATATCCATTTGAAGGCCTACTGCTGTTTGCCATTGATTGCAAAGATGTCGTGGCATTTTTCCACAATCATCACGTACCCAAGGCTAAGCTCAAAAGGGCACTGGCTGCGGCCAAGCTAAGCGGTCTTGTCCAGCCTGCACCAACGCGTTGGGGAACTTTGTACGGATGTTTTAAATCATTGCGGGCAGCAGATGACATCCTGAATGGTTTGGTCTCCGAGCGTGATTTTGTTACGAAGGGGACCGCCAAACAAAAGGAGAAACGTGTATCTATCAAATCAATTATCACGGATCCTGATTTTGTGGCAAAGCTTGAAGAGTCTATCAAGATCCTTGCGCCAATTGAAAAGTTTCTGAAGATATTCCAGAGTGATGCAGTGCCCTGCTCTGACGTCTACGAGGCTTTTGTAGAGCTGGAGAAAGAGATGGGCAAGCTAGGAAATGCCGTTGCAGCTGACAAGAAGGCGTACTTGGCCCAGCTAGTGCGTAAAAGATTCAATTTTATGTATGGCGATGCGCATGGCGTCGCTTATCTCCTTGATCCACGTTACCTAGGTGATGGGATGTCGCGCACCCTCCGAAATGAAATCGAAGATTTTATTTACAAATTCCCAAATAGTGATGGCACTACAAGCGATGCAAGGAAAGCGCAGTTGGCTCAAGAATATACAGCCTACAGGATCGATGCACTGAAAGAAAGGCAGCAGAATACATTTAGATTCCAAATGATTGGCAAGTCCAAATCAGTGCTTCAGTGGTGGCTTACCGATGGCACTGACTGGCCACTATATCCATTTGAAGGCCTACTGCTGTTTGCCATTGATTGCAAAGATGTCGTGGCATTTTTCCACAATCATCACGTACCCAAGGCTAAGCTCAAAAGGGCACTGGCTGCGGCCAAGCTAAGCGGTCTTGTCCAGCCTGCACCAACGTGTTGGGGAACTTTGTACGGATGTTTTAAATCATTGTGGGCAGCAGATGACATCCTGAATGGTTTGGTCTCCGAGCTTGATTTTGTTACGAAGGGGACCGCCAAACAAAAGGAGAAACGTGTATCTATCAAATCAATTATCACGGATCCTGATTTTGTGGCAAAGCTTGAAGAGTCTATCAAGATCCTTGCGCCAATTGAAAAGTTTCTGAAGATATTCCAGAGTGATGCAGTGCCCTGCTCTGACGTCTACGAGGCTTTTGTAGAGCTGGAGAAAGAGATGGGCAAGCTAGGAAATGCCGTTGCAGCTGACAAGAAGGCGTACTTGGCCCAGCTAGTGCGTAAAAGATTCAATTTTATGTATGGCGATGCGCATGGCGTCGCTTATCTCCTTGATCCACGTTACCTAGGTGATGGGTGAAAGCGCAGTTGGCTCAAGAATATACAGCCTACAGGATCGATGCACTGAAAGAAAGGCAGCAGAATACATTTAGATTCCAAATGATTGGCAAGTCCAAATCAGTGCTTCAGTGGTGGCTTGCCGATGGCACTGACTGGCCACTACTATCCAATCTGGCATTGCGAGTTTTTTCGATGGCAGCATCGAGTGCGTCCTCAGAAAGAAATTTTGTCCACATTTGGATTTGTGCACTCGAAATTAGGCAACAGACTTGGTCCTGAGAAGGTGAAAAAGTTAGTATACATCAAGTCAAACACTCTCCAGATGGCTGATTGTGACAGTGATGACAGCGAGATGGAACAGGAATTAAGTCTTTGAAGATGACTAACACTTCGCAAGAAAAGATCACTAAAACTTTAACATTAACTTAGATTTTTAACTGGTGTGAAAAGTAGTATAAACATTCACATTGAGGCATGCCAAATTTGAAATTTGTCAATTTGTGTTCGGATTCAGAAATTTTTTTACCAAAAGTTGTCTTTTATTGTCTTTTATTGTCTTTTAATGAATAAAAGAAAAAATAATTATTTTTTTTGGGAAAAACGTTCTTTTATCCATCTCTGAGGTGTTGTCATACAAAATCCTCGTCTGCATAAAGATATTCTGAATTCCAAGTTGACTTGTCAACTTGGAATGACCACACCCAGATATCACACCTATTTGCTGGCAAATGAGATACTCACCCCCCTTGCCAATACCTCTTTGCAACAGCCCTCAATGCCACGGTCATCATCCGCATCTGAATTTCAGGCTTCATCCACATCTGAAATGTGTCCCTTAAGGTGGCTCGATACAATTTTCAAAAATTCAGGTGTTCACTTTGAAATGATTAAACTCCATATTTTTAGGTTTTATTCATCAGGTATCAGGGTTTTCATATATTTTGATGTTTCTACTTTCAAATTACGTTAATTTTAGTAACACATAGTTCATAATGCACTCTAAAAAAGCCTATCGCCTTGTGTAGTTGGAAAAGAAGCACGGCGACCCCCAAGAAGACAGACTAACAATAAGCAAAATATAAAAATTCTGTAATGCCATTTTTTTGAAAGAGGCAAAACTGTTGTTTTTTTTTATAAATTTGTTTTGGCATTACAGAATTTTTTTATTTTTGGTACAGCAATTGATATGAAACGGTATATAACACGAGTAATGACGCGAGATGGCGCGAACAACTGCTTACATCAGATAATTTTGTAAGTTATTTCGTCAATATTCCCACATGCACAAATGGTCACACGGATTTGTTCATAGAGTATGAAGTTTTGTTTTGGCGATTCTTGAATAAGGTTTTTGTGATTACTATATCGAGCCACCTTAAAAGCTTAAATTTAAGCAATTTTATTGGGACTAGAATCTCAGTTGACACACGCTGTTAGTTTGGCAAATCAATACCATTTAAAGTGCTGTGTTGTCAAAAGGATAAAATAAATCAATTCGTGGAGATGCAGGGGGTCCACTTTTAGTTTTCATTTAGTCCCTCACAGGTAGGCATGCCTCCACTGGTGTTATAATAATAATAATAATATTTAATCAAACTCGCTAAAAATTTACAACAATACGTTAAAACAAACAAGATATTACAAACAACAAAAGGCAAGTTAGATAAGGCAAACCCAGCAAATAGATAACACCTAAATGTACACTATGTCTATGATAACAGAAAATATACATAAAACCTATTTAGTTTATCTAACTACTGTTGGACAAATAATAATAGACCCTTCACTGCTTGCCTCTTAAACTAATTTACACCACCAAAGTTTCCCTAATACAGATAATCACGGTGAAAGTATAACTAACTCACAGGATGAAAATTGGAGAGAATATTTCATCGGATACGAGCGTAATTGCAAATGCGTTGAATTCATTTTTCGCTGGAACTGCTCGTCGTCTTTTAGACTCCGTTAGTGAAGCTGTGTCTGTCGTAATTGAACGTAATGGAGATTTTGCTCAAACCCAAGCTAATCAGCGCTCGCCCTTTGAATTCCAGGAGGTTTCAGAAAACTTTGTTTTTTGCCAGCTTCACCGTCTTAAAACTAGTAAAGCAGTAGGGTTAGACGATATTCCACCGCGGCTACTTAAAGATGCTGCACGTATTGTTGCAAAGCCTTTTAACAGACATCATTAATGCATCTTTGCATCAGGCTAAGATTCCTGTAGAGTGGAAATCAGCCCGTGTCATTCCGCTGTTCAAGAAAGGTAATGTTAACGACATGGACAATTACCGTCCTATCTCTATCTTGCCGATTGCCTCCAAGGTGTTGGAGAGAGCTGTACATACATAGCTTGTAAATTACCTTCGTGAACACAAACTTTTAAGTCCATACCAATGTGGTTTTAGAAAAGGCCATTCCACCGAATTTGCAGCCCTTTCATTTGCAGACACTATCCGGAAGAACATTGACCTTGATCAAATGACAGATGCTGTTTTTGTGGATTTGAGAAAGGCGTTTGATACCGTTGATCATTCGACTTTGCTTGATAAGCTATCTAATATCGGAGTCGTGGGTTGTGAGCACAACTGGTTTGACGACTATTTGACAGGTCGGTCCCAGGTTGTTGGCTTTAATGGTGTTCTTTCAGACAACGAGCCCGTAATTGTCGGAGTACCACAGGGATCAATCCTGGGTCCCTTATTGTTTATACTGCACGTGAACGATCTGCCTGATGTTATATGCAATTGCAGCATATTGATGTATGCGGACGACACCGTGTTATTCTGTTCCGACTCGGACGTTTCCAAGATTGAAAAAAGGCTAAATGAAGAATTAAACCAAATTGAATCCTGGTTGCGGGCAAATAGCTTATTTCTCAACGTGTAACCAGACAAAGTGAACATCTTGATCTGCCTAGAGTTAGAACTGAAACTGCCAAACGTAGTTTATACTATAATGGTTGTATAATATATAATAAATTTAAATAATGTCAATGACTTTTTAAATTGATATAGAACTTTTAGTTTTTAAATTTTTATAGTACGTATTAAATTGAACTTCTATTATAGAATTCTTAGATTTCATAAATTGTTGTAAAATAATATTTAGACGATCATATGTATTTTTATATAATATCAGAGCTCCTGTTGATAGCAGTGACATTTTTGTCGCTGATAGGGCTACTCTGTATAAATAAAGGTGTCTATCTATCTAATTGATCAAAGGACAAATTTACTTGTTTGAGAAGAGGTAACACCACTGAGATAACAAAAACTTTGATAGTGCAAACCAGCCTATATATCTCCTAACAGCAGGAAGGACTGTCAATAGACCTACACTAAGGACATATTGTCTTCCAAGTACTTAGTCTGTGCGTATAAAATTTTTTATTTAGCTTAAGATAATGTTTGTATAATCTAATTTTAAAGGAATTAAAATTAGCTGATTTACGAATGTCAAGTGGTAGATTGTTGCATAGTTGCACATTATTCAACCAATTAAAGTGAAATCTGTCATTTCATCCTCGCCTCTCCACACTTTGGTAAACCTAGTTGCGAAAAATAGGTGGGTGAGGGGAATGAACCCCTGACTTTACATAAAATAGACAGTTCGTTTTAAGTTTTGAGCTGAAAGATCGAAGGGTGAAACCAAAAGTCATTGAACAGCATGTGAATCAAGAGCAAAGTGAAAGGTGTGTTGTCAGATTATATAAAAAGTATATTTCAAAATGCCCTAAAGCTGTTAAGCGTAATGAAGTGTTTTATCTTACACCAATAAAAAACTGTAAATCTGAAAGCAAGGTGTGGTACACTAAAGTACCAATCGGTAAAAATACTCTTCGTAATGTAGTTTTAAATTTATGTAAAGAGGCAGGAATTGAAGGGTATAAAACCAATCATTCTTTAAGGGCAACAGCTTGCTAGTTATCGTTGTCGAAAGGGGTGCCTGATAAATTGATAATGGAGCGTACATGCCAACTTCACTACATACGTACCAAAGGGTTACTGCAAAAGATAAGGACTGTTTTATGGACGAGCCAATAACAAAAAAACCAAGTTGTGAAATGTTAGGCCGTAGGATGAGCATCCAAAACATGCTTAGAAAACAGATTCCGTTGCACCCCTCGTGGAACTACATAATTTTCACATGAATCAATAGATAAAAACTTACTTTATCAGAATCTGTTGCTCCCCAAGCAAAACAGGTGAACAATTGGGAAAAAAATCCCTCCAAAGTTTGCTATTTTCGCACTTCGAAATATTCGAACCGCCATTGTTTTGGTAGCAAATACGCATGCGCAGTCAGCAAAACCCGCACTGCGCACACGCACACGCAGAAACACGCTTAGTTATGCAAAACAATAATGGCTGAAGATATTTATAAAACTCGAATATCCTCATGTTTTATGCATTTTTATGGCGTTACGGAAAGTTATGCAAAGTTACACGCCAAAGGCTTAAGAGATTTCTTCAGTGTAAGTCTAAATAGGCCACACTTAAGTGGCCCATTACATGTCAATCAGTCGTATAACCTATTAATAAGACCCTGCCTAAAAGAAACGAGCATGTACTCCCAGAGATATGTATTATTTGTGGAAGAGACGCCTCTTGGTTCTCACTAGACAAGGTATGGTCATTTTGACAGGTATATACTAGCGCAATGTGCACAACATTCTCGGGTTTGGTTTTAAAATATCTTGAATATTTGTGATCAATTAAGTTTATTTAGGGTAAAGTAGTTTCTAATGCTACAAACATCCAACCTTGTTATTAGCAGATATTTAGTTTAATAATTTTGTTTTACACCAGGTAACTAAGAAGAGAAGAACCCCACTCATGTTGGCAGAAACAATTGATGCTGGTCTTCTACGTACAGCTGCCGAGAGAAAGAATGATGAACGGATACTTGTGCAAATCCAGGGGAAAGACTGCGCTATCACAAAGTTTGCTACTGCAATTATACAAAATTTCTCACCAGAGAGACGAAGAAGCAATCGGAGACTGAAAGATCTACATCAGTGTACGAGAAGTCTTATGATGTCTTCTGTATTAAAGAAAGTAATCGAGACGGAGGTCATCGGAAATAAGCAAATAAAGTATATGAAAGATTTGCTGGAGAAATTTGTTATCATTGCTAAGGACACTGAGAATGTGGATGCATCTAAATATAGAGCTTTTAAACTCAAGCAACAACTGATGAAAAGTTATCCCCAACTTGTGTTCTGTGTACCGAAAATGAGAAATGTTAGTGAGATTGTATAATTATGTGGAAAATTTGGATTCTTCTGAATTGGTTGAGGAACATATGTCAAATAAGTGTGAAAACAACGATGAAGAGAGCTGTACCATTGATGATGATGATCTGAATTCCAACACACAAACTGAGGGAAATAGTGGCTAAATACCAACTTATGTCACAATACAATATAATATATGTAATAGTTCAAATACGAGAAGTAGAACTTTACCAGACAAAAGACAGGACAGCTTATTGTAGAATACATGCAATCTCGTTTTGAGCATAGGCCCTTGGCCAGGATCCAATAAGTGGGATTTTATTGCACTGATGAAAATCTGGGCTCAAGGATGAAAACATTTCTTTCAATTATAGATAGTTATGATGAAATTATGGATTTTATATTTCCTCCCAATTGATCTTTTTTTTTATGATGAATTTCGAGTTGGTGCCTGGGACATGTTTCTTTCAATTAGAGATTTTCCTAGGAGTTTATATAATAATAATAATAATATTTATTTCCAGGAAGCTTTCTCACAAAGTGATTTTCAGAAAGGTCCTGAAGATATAAATATCCCTTAAAGCCCGGGACCAACTGGGAAACATTGTTGCGCAAAGATATTTGTCATATTCTTTGTCTTACCAATGTTTCGGTTTGTCATATTGTCCTACCAGCGTCGGCAAACGGAGAAAGGGTGTTTCATCAAATGTTTCTGATTTTGGTAGGAAATATTTTTGCTTTCTGGGAAGCAAATTTTGTTTCTGCAATAAAAGCCAATGTTTCCAGATGTGGGAGACAGGGAAACATTTGAGCAAACATTGAAAATCACAAATATTTCCGCGACAATGTTTCTTACGTATGGCCAAGACTTTAGTTTAGTGTAATATTTAATTTGTTCCTTGATCGTGTGAATTGTATGTATATTTATATATTCTCCGTCCTATTTGATACAGGTGGGCTTTTTACCTCACACAAATTTGTATTGAATTAGGATGTTGATAAGTAGAATTAAACGTTAAAACGGTATTTTGAAACAACAGCCAATGAATTGAAGTGATTTAGCATATGGGCAAGCAAAATGTACAATGTGTTTTAAACAATATTTAATGTGTGTGTTTTATTCGTCAATATTACAAGGTTTCATCTCTATTCCGTGATTTTATTTTGTTGTTTTTACGGGGGAAATCGGGGAAAACCCACAGAGAAAATCCTTTTTTGTGTCTGCGCGTGCGCAGTGCGAGTTTGGCTGACAAGCGCATGCATATTTGCTACCAAAACAATGGCGGTTCGAATATTTCGAAGCGCGAAAATAGCAAACTTGAGTGATTTTTTCCCAATTGTGCACCTGTTTCGCTTGGGGAGCAACGGATTCTGATAAAGTAAGTTTTTATCTATTGATTCATGTGAAAATTACGTAGTTCCACGAGGGGTGCAACGGAATTGCATCTTTTGGATGCTCATCCTACGCCCTATGTGTGTTATAATGATTATTAAAGTGTGTATATTGCAATATATTGCAAGTCTGGTTGATGTTGTGTTTCATTTTTTGTGCTGCTAGGACATTAGAGGGGGATATTAGAGGGGGATATTAGAGGGGAATATTAGAGGGGAATATTAGAGGGGAATATTAGAGGGGAATATTAGAGGGGAATATTAGAGGGGAATATTAATTTTGTCATTGTTATCAGTGATTGTTTTCATCCACAGGTGTCTGACATGCCTGTGAAATCACAGGCATGTCAGACACTTGAGTATTGAGCAATTTGAAAAATAAGCATAGGTTATTTTGAGGTGACGAGGGGATATGTGAACACATATCCCCGAAGTGCCTCAAAATAACATACTTATTTTTCACATTGCGAGGTTGCATTGATGAGCCATAATAGAAAGAAATGCTTTTTCAAAGATAGTCAAACTAAAAAAATTGTCTTTCTAAACAACGAGTCACAAACACTGATCACTTTTGTTTCAGAAAGGAAATCACAAAACATCACTTTAGCGGGTGAGTATATTTACTGTTTTCAATGGTGATTTGTCATGCCTCGACAACGCAGTGAAATAATGGAACAAAGCACAAATTACGCACCATGTTAAATTCTAAGTGTTACATGCATAAAGTGGTAAATTTGAATTGTAAAACGTTGTGTTCGTTCTGTTCAAGATGCTAGAACTTGTTAAAGCTACAATCTTGGCCAAAAGTTCGTAGAACGACTGACAGAATGCGCGATTTTCCCTACTATCGGGTTTTAACATGCAATTGTATCTCCCCCGCCCCATTCAATGTTGCTTTCTAGCATTTTTACTGGATGTAGTAGTTTGTTTGTCCCAGATACCAAGTCACTAAACATCAACATTTAATGGGGTGGGGGATGCATCACTAATGCACAGAAAATGACTCATCGTTCTACGGTTTTTGGCCAAGATTGTCTGAAAGTAAGCTATTTTCTGATTTTTACGCTAGAGACAATTTTAAACAATATAGTTGAACCGTTGCACAAACTGCATTAGGGTTGTCTTAAAAAAAGGCTATTTAGCAAAGATAGCATGTTAATTTTATTTATACTTTTCAAGACTGTCCGTCCAATTGATGGGAATGGTTACCAAGCAGAGGGTGGGAAACTTTTAACCTGTATACCTTTTTATAGAACTTACTTTATGCAGGCTCATACACATAAGTGATAAGAGGAAATACACTATATTTGAGCTAAAGGAAAGGTTTTGATCAAATAACTTCAATTACAATGTTCTCACTTAGCATGGCATATACACAAGGTTATGCACACATGAATACATAGCTAAGCTGCCAGGTTTGAATAAGTTAAACAAAGTCCATAAATATTGTCTATGCACATCACATTGTAGTGTATGTCAATGGTTTAACTAAAACCTGTAAGAATGTACTTTTAGTGCCTATCAGAGTTGACAAGTTATTTGATACTGATATATACAAAGCTGAATGTCATGTAATGGGATATACAGTAAGAACTATTGTCAGACAAATTTGCTGACACCATGTCCATGGTAATATGGACAATACTCAGTGACAGTACTCACTGAAATTCTTTAAAATCTCGGCACTGAATCAGTGTGAAGAAAACATAATTATTGTAGATTTATCTGTGTTTCTAGCAGAATTATCTGAAAATGTTTCAAACGAGGGATATGGCTCTTATAGGACAAAATACACATTTCTCACTGCTGACTGTATTAGAACAGACATAAATTTTCAATGAAGTATTGTGAGTTTGAGCGAGAAGTGTTGGTTTTGATATATAAGCTCAATTTTGTAAGGAATAACTCTAATTGAATAATAATATACAAAGTTATATATAAGAATCAATTATTAAATGATGATTTTGTCCATTGTTGAGGTAGAAATTCCACTTTTAGACTGAGTACTGTTACTGAGCAACATGCATTGCATGTATAATATGTAAACTGATACTGCATGCCAAATGTCATATACTGTTCTGGCATGCAGGCTGTGGCCTTTTTACCAAACGTATATGGGTTGACAAGCTAAGTATCCTACATGAACCTCTTACAAGTAGTAATTACATATAATTTAGGCATTAGCACATTTTCAATTTTGAAAGTTGAAAGGTTTTGTATTTGGTTTTTGCATTCATGGTCTTGGACATATATTTTTGCAATGGACATTAATTTCAACTTAAGTCTCGAGTTTTCTGTCAACAGAATCCCGCTATGTACAGATTTAAATTGTTCTGGGAGAGTTAAATTACACGAAGTTGTTTCTTAATAAGTGGTAAACCTGTAACCGGTTTATATACTTATACCCTGCCTTACTCGGTCAATATGTATGTTCAATGTTTCAAGATAAAACACATGTATGTACCAGTTTAATAAACACTTTATTGCTGTGTCTAAATAGTCGCAGTTAAACTGTAAATATATGGACAAATGTGCATTTGGCAACGAAACGATTTTAGAGTAAAATCGTAAACGTATATTTTTGAAAAGCCTGTTATAGCACTTAGTCTTAACGTTAGGAATATTTTGTATATTGAGGAGTTCAGTTGCACGGCCACCTTAAGTTAATTTTGAATCTAATAAAATATACGAATTTCAAGAGTATTTTATATGATTTCAGAGATTCTTTATATTAATGCACTGAAAAAATAACGCGCCTTTAATGAATTTCAAGCATTCATAAAACAAAATATGAAATATGATTACATTCAGACAATCTTGGCCAAAATTGTAGTTATATGTGGAAGACATGTGTGAGTCAGACAAAGACATTTATATAACACAAAATAAGTTTAGCGGTGTGGTATTTCCAATGATTTAATTGGATGAAATTGTCGGTAATGCAGCAGGAGAGTTTGGTTACGAGAATGACAGCGAAAAGCAATCTCAGGACAAGCACAAGGAACAGACAACTTTTACGAGAGGAGTTGGCGCCTTGGTGATAAATAGTGAACAGTTACCACTTAACACTAAAAAGACATAGACCATTGGGCGAACTTGCTATCTTTCAGTTTCGTTCCTACTTAAACTTTTAACACGTGTTAAATTATGGTATTATAAATATAAAATCAAATACTTGTTCCAAATTTCCTTTGCAAAATGTGAAAATTTGAGCTTTAAACTTAAACTTTGTACAGCCTGAAGGGTCTTATAGGGACAATAAGGAACATAAGAATATTTAAAGGGAGAATAAGGGGTGTATGTTGTTAGCGTCAAAAACAATATGGCAGCTTGAAGTGAACTTGATATGGCGAATTCTTCATAAACAAATATCAACTTGATCATTTCACATGGTATTTACTGTCATCAACTCACATGGGATGCTTATGGAAAATGTCATGTTGAAGATGTTGCAGAATTGATTTCTGACCACGAGGAAGCAGATTATCCATCTTCTGCTACATGCCAAGCATGCCAATGACACAGACAATCATTCTTGTGTGGTTATTAGAAGTCCAGACACAGATGTTGGCATCATTTGTTTGAAGTTTTCTGGAGCCATAACAAGCCTACATTTCCAAACTGAAAAGCAAAATTTGCAGCGCATCATTTCAATTGATTCGATGGTTCAAGTACTAGGAACTGATGTCTGTAAAAGTCTTATTGGTCTCCATGTTTATAGCAGTTGTGACTTAACAAGTGCCTTTTATGGTAAAGGGAAGAAGAAGGAATATGATGTAATGAAATCAGATCCAAAGTTCATTCAATGCTTTGCTGGTCTTGGCGAGTCATTCACAGAGGAATTTACATGAATTTACATGCAAGTTGTATGGTGATACATCAAGGGACATCGATGCAACCAGATACAAGTCATTCTGTGCAACAACATCCGAAAAGAGCTTACCGCCATGTAAAGATGCATTGCTACAGCATATTAAGATATGTTCCTATCAAGCTACCATACACCACAGGTCACTTCACCAGACCATATCTGCTGCATCTCCTAACGACTATGGCTGGCTGTTCAAGACAGAGTTATTGGTGTTGTCTGGAAGACCAAAGCTGCAGCTGCAGAAAATCTGCTTAAGGTTGTTAAATGGGGCTGCAAACAACCAAATGCATCAAAGATGGCTGTTCATGTTTGGCGAATAAACTGCCATGTACAGACATGTGCAGATGCAAGGACTGTAAGAATGGGAAGGACAATGAAGTACCCCAGAATGATTCATCTACATTGTCTCTCCAAAAATACTCTGCTGCTGTTGTATAATGTAGGAAGCGATGTACAGTATCTCGTAAACAGAGAAAGTGACATAAGGTTGCATGACTGACACAAATTGTTCTTTTTTATACGAACAAATATATCTCGAAAGAACGAATATAGTCTCGATTTGTACTTAATTATCGAAGTGCATTACTCTATTTAGTCAATATTTGCAGATATTGGCTCTCATTATTAGCTTTCACTCTTTCTGGACGGCGCCTAAGAATTCCAGTCTGTATAGTCGGGAATGTTTGAGGGTTCATAACTCTGGTTCTTTCCACCACACAAGGACACGCAAACCACCATTCAATTCAGGATTAGGGAAGTAATTATTGTTTATTTAACACACTATTTGACGGTTTTATTAACATTTAAACTCTCACAATCCTGTTTTGTTTACAAAGTTAACAAATAATATAAAATATAAACTAATTAAATATTCATTTCGCTTTTCTACGTTTGGTTTATACACTACAAACTCTTAAATACGACCATTAGATAGCTCTTGAGGAAGCGATTCAAAGCCTCTGCTTGGGCAGAAATTTTGGTGCTGAATCGTATACATTCCAAAGTATGTTCGGGAAAGGAACAAGTTTTGTACGGCTACGGCCCTAAGGTAAACATATTTTAACTACATTTATTGTGGTGATTTTCAACTTGTATTTACAGAACCATCTGTGTGTGTGAGGCAATGACCCGCCGGCTATGTTTATGAAATTTGCAATTTTTGCATATTACTGTGCTCGAAACCCAGCCGATTAGGCTTACTGCAGTTGAAACCCAGCCGATTAGGCGAACTGTATATAATATAGGCATATTAAGGCATTTTGTTTATGCTTTTGTTGCTTGATACTAATCGCCTATGTTTGGATATATATTATCGACTTCGACTGAACCAAAATATCTTATATAATTATTGACTTGTTGTGTTAGACCACATGGCATGGTGATGGTGTAATACGATCTCAGATGTGATATAAAATTGTGTAGCAAATGAATGCTATTCCTTATATTTCTTATATCTTTATAAAAAGATTAATTTTTGGTCTAAACTCTTCTTATATTATTCACATTGATCATTCTACTTTAAAGTTGTACATTTTAAGCATTCGACATCAAGATGTGAAAGAGGTTTGGTATCATGCACCATTAAATATTGTTACACAAGGATAGAATTTGAGGTGTCTTTCTGGAAAGTCATGATAATATCATGTCATTAAAGTTTAGTTAACAAACTGAAAATCTTATATTTTAAAACATCATCTTATATTAATATAATAAATAAGATTTTATTCTTGAAAAAATATGATATCGAACCCTGTTATAAACAGATATTTAGTTTAATATATTTGTTTAATTCCAGGTAACAAAGAAGAGAAAAAGGATCCCCACTCCTGTTGGCAAAAACAATTCATGCTGGTCTTCTATGTACAGCTGCCGAGAAAAAGAATGATGAACAGATACTTGTTCAAATTCGGGGGAAACACTGTGTAGCACTGGAAGGCCGCTATCACAAAGTTTGCTATAGCACTAAGCCAACTATACAACCATACAAGAGGTGAAGGATCGATCAGAGACTGAAAGATCTACATCGTATACGAGAAGTCTTATGATGTCTTCAGTAACTGATTACTGATTATGTAACTGTTACTGACCTGATAGATAGTATAGCTCAGTGGTGATCATTATGGATGTTAAGATGAATTGAATTTCCAGTTGGTGCTTGGGATGTTTTTCTTAGACAGTACAAGATCCTTCACTGGTGCATCTGGCTTCGTCACTACCTAAGGTTGTGTTAAAATGCTTATGCTTGGAACAGATGGAAAAGATGGTCCAGGTCCAACATTGGTGTCCATGGAATATAGTATACATCAGCGAAAGACATGTGTGTGTATTGATTCGATAATATTGCAAGATTTGATCTCTATTCTGTGATTTGATTGTGTTGTCTTTATGGGGAAAACCCACTGGGAAAACCCTTTCCTGTCTGGCTTGTTTGGCTGTCATACGCATGCGTAGTTGCTACTTAAAACAATGGCGGATCAGATCTTTCCAAGCGTGAATATACTGAACTTTGGATGGATTTTATTCTTAAATGTGCACCTGTCTCACTTGGGGGGCAACGAATTCTGATAAAGTAAGTTATTATCTATTGATTTATGTGAAAATTACATAGTTCCACAAGGGATGCAACTGAATTGCATCTTTTCGATTCTCATCCTATGGACTATGTGTGTTATTATGTGTTTCCTAGGCATACTGATGAGCCCTGATGTTGGGCAAAACAGTCATATTTCTGCACATCACATTTTATTTACGGAAATAATAAAAAATATATAGTGGCAGCCTTTCAGTATGCCTACCCCCCCCCCCCCGGTTGTCTACCAACGAAAAATGTGACTAACATACGAAAAATCCTGGATCTGCCCCTGGATGGTAGATATAAAAATCCTTCTACAACATCAGACAATGTTGTTTACCAATGTTGTCAATGATCACCCACCCTTGCTCATACCACTAGAGAATGTTGTTCTTGATGAGTTGCACTTAATGATAAGGATTACAGGTACAAAATGATCCCAAATTCCTACTTTTTACTGAACAACCATGCCTGTACAAGGTTGCCCTTTTCCCAATAACTCACCCACGCCACATTTTTAAGGTAACCTGCAGAAGTAACAGACAAAGATAAATAAATTCACTCTCCCTACTAAATGAAGCTACAGAAAGACTGACCAATAACTTAGTAAAGGAAGCACTCACCAGAGATAAAAAGGAAAACCTTAACAAGGCACCAAGCAATCGGACATCAACTAATCTGGACAACTTATTGAATGCCATTCATAGTTGGGCATCTCATTCAATGTTTGGGAAAAGCCTGGTGCAGATGGTCGAGGAAATGGAATATAGTATATCACCAGCCTAATGGGCACAGCTAAAAAGGTACTGCTTGAAAAGTTGCCATTCACACTAGAAGGTGTCATCACTCCAGCTACAAATGATACAGTTATAAAACTTTGGAAGGTACAGTATTTTAATGTGCACTTTTTTATTCAGTTTGGCAGCCATGCGCATGCATCAATCATGTAAATGCATTAAATAATGTAAATGCAGTCAACGTCTATGAGAGCTCTAAGCAGAAATAGGGCTTGGTCTAGGCAGCTGGTAGATTAGTTGGTAGAAACCTCATCTGCTGACCAGGCAAACACAAAAATGTGCTTGCAAAATTTAAATTACACACTTTGTCTAGCTTGTTTTACTTTTATAGGATTTTAATCACATCTACAAAGAATGTATAAACATGAAAGCACCTACAGATTCAGACACTGACACCTACTTTGCCAAGGTACTGGAATTTATAACAACAGGCATCCTGCAGGCTCGAATACAGGCCATTTTCTCTATATATAGTCACACATAAGCCAGTGGTATCTTTAATTTAATTCCATTCCACAGGGGCTTTGAGTGGTAATTTTGCGAAAGTTCCCAATTTGATCTTAAAATATATCGAACCGTATCAATCTGATAATACTTTCAATCACTTTGTTTGACTAGGTAACTGCTTGGGTGTTGTTATGTTGTTATCACTCAGTGGAGCCCTTGAAGGTGATGGTAAAGCCAACATAACACCATACATGCATGCAATGGTATACCATGTCCCTCACTTCATGAAAATCCACAATGGAATAAAGCAGTTTTCTGGTCAAGGTAAAACTAGAAAATTAATAGAAACTTGATTACTCAATTATGTAATATAATCATTTGTTTAATGCTTCCAATAATACACTTGAGATTTTGTCTAGCAATAAGTGCACAGTACTTTCTCCTAAATCCCAATCCCTTAAGAAAACCTGTTAGTATAGTGGTAATAGTATGGTGGTAATAGTAGTAGTTAACTAATAGTTAATACATTTACAATTCAGTAAGTCGTTACAACTGTTACAAAATAGGTCTTCAAGATGGTTAGTGAAGTTAAGCTTATTAAGAAAGATATTACAAACTTTGTGCTTGGCATTATTAAACCTAATATGCTTTTAGTGTGACAAAAGTTAGTGATACAAATAAACCTTTAACCTCGATAATGTAAGTGTTGAGAAACTGAATGATAGTTGTAGAAGAATCCACCTTGAAAACTCGAATAAGTGGGATGCAGCCAAGGATGTGTTATTGGCTGAAGAGGGGCTTGGAGTTTTAAGAGAGTTAGAAAGAACACCAAAAGAAGGCTGATGACTATTGGTCAGAGGAAATCAAGGAAAGTCGAAGAAAGCGGCGTTGACTGTGTGATGAGGAAGAGATACCCGATGGATCAGAAGACATCTCTTTGTTAACACCAGACATACTCAGGTCAAGGTTGAAACGACTTGGGTATAATAGTCGCTACTGCTGTTTTTGCAAAATTGAACGTGAAACTTTGCAGGAAAGTAAATAAAGAAAACATCTACCTGGAACAAGTAAAAATCTGTTAATTGCTAGTGGGACTGTTTGGATTTTTGCGGAAATAGTTTGTTTTTACGGCTACGATTGACTTTTAAAACTTCAGTTGGAACTGTTTAATTATTACGCAAGCATGCGGCGCATGCAACAACATTATATGTCAGTGCAACAAGTTCAAATGAAAATTAGAACTTTGATTAGAACTGTTTTGAATTGAGTAATTGGATTCTTTCAATTGGATTTAAATTATATTTCAGCTCATTGAAATTAATCAATCTAGAAAATTCAAGATGAACTAATTCACGATTATAAGCCCTATCTTTTTCATCATTCTGGTTCTATGGTAATGGGATCCAAAAACAACGATGCTGTCAAAAAACTTATATAATCGGACCGTTTCACAATTGCGTTTCTATTCTTATATGGAGGATGAAATATTGGTTTGTAGCTCGTATGTGAGTGACTTTCAACAAACTCAGGATTATATATGGTAAAAGAATATTATGGTACTGTATTATTAACAATCGGACACGCTTTGTTGTATTTATGAAACGTAAATTTATGAGACGAAGACTTCACTATTACACAAATTGTCAGTCAATTTAATAATTGTCAGTCAATTTAATAATGCGGTGACATTCATCCTAATGCAGGACCAACCACTACAAGTACTGCAAACGCAAATTCAACTCGTAGCAATAACTGTGTTTCACGTGAAGGACAAACCGAGGACAAACAGTCAAACTTGTTTTGTATGTATAGGAATGTCAGGAGTTTCAAAAAGAACATCAACACGCAAGGAAACCTTTTTTATTTCTAACCTGATAAAGTTTCAAGAGATGGTTTATTCGAAATCGGTTGATTAATATTGGACTGAAACGTGGCTCAACAGCAATGTTACCAGGAAATAAATTTTTCCTAATATATACAGATCAGACCGGTCGCTGGGACGAACTGGAAGAGTATTGATAGCTATTAAACATGGTATTTTCATCAGCTGTAGTCAAATTACTTCCATTGCTACTACAAACTTAGAGGCAGTTGCTATTCAATATACCTTACCTAACCACGCAAAATGGCTTCTTGTGTGTTGTTACAGACCACCTGATAGTAACGATTTGTCTGATCTTAGATCCTTTGCTGATAATTTATTTCCTAGTTACGACAAGATACTTATTGCCGGGATTTTAACCTCCCAAATATCTCTTGGATGGATACTAATTATACATCAGTTGGATGACTGAGTCAGAGTTTCTGAGATAATTTGGATGATTACTTCATGTCTCAATTTTCTCTTATGCCTACGAGAGAATAATATATTCTGGATCTACTAATTACAAACCAACATGAACAAGTATCATTTATAGACATCTGGGGCTGGTTGTTCAAAAGCCGGTTAACACTAACCCAGGGTTAAATTTTAACCTTGTTTGCGTTGTTCAAAGCTAGATTAACCGTAACCCAGGGTTAAAACAGTGGGTTAAATTTAACCCACCTCACTAGGTGGGTTAACTTGCTAATCGGCCGATTAACTCGTAAAAATGGATGTTGAAATGAGTGGAAAACATGTAAACACACAAAAACCTCGGCGAAACAAAGAGTGTACAAAGATTTTATCGATGAAAACCAACCTCAAATAGTAAGTCTTTTAATATTCTTAAGATTCTTATTCATTCAGTTGCTTTACCTATACATGCTGGCATTAAATTTTACGAACATTTAAAGATACAATAATTTGGATTGTCATGGTCTAAGCATGGACGTCATAGTTAATAATACTGTAAAGTATGTCTATCTTCGGCCTTCTATATTTTACAATAGAAGTACTATAGCTATTAAAGTTTTCAAAATATAGTTTGGCATAAAGCTGTAAACATGATGTTGTACGAATTACCTCACAAGAGCTTTAAAATGCCTTCTTTCAATATTGCCACTGGCAAAAACATGACTTACTGTTTCTATGCCTTCGGGTTTGTTCGAAAAATATATTTACTCAGAAGCATATTTGTTTTGCCAAACAATTCGGTTGCCAGCAGTTTTAATTTACAAGTTCCCATTTGCTTTTCTTGAACATCACAAGTTATTGCACATTAATGCCTGGCGACTCAGTGTATGACTGACAAACTTTGTTTTTTGAAAGCTGTAAAACAACTTTGCTTTGGCTTCTATTTTCATGTTTTGTTAGGATATTCTGCAACATGCATGCGTTGACAATGGGTTTTCAACTTAAAAAAAAATTTCATTTGATTGGCTGCCGTAAGTCTCATTTTGTTCTCAAATTTAATTATTCAAGCACTGCCTAAAATTCCAAATTTTATGGCTTATAATGAGCAAATTTAATTTTATATGTTATATTTTTCATTTGTTGGGTCTATATAAACGGCTTTCTAAAATGATTAAATTCATGTCTGAATAGTTAATTTCAGTTGCTACATTTTCGTCGAACAATTTTCTCCCGTCAATCACGACTACCAGTGTCTTCTTGACGAAAAATGTAGATTTAATCTTGGATTAAATGTCTTAATCCAGGGTTAACTAACCGCACCACTAATCCACGCTTGAGCAAAGCCAAATTAACCCAGGATTAGTTAACCCAGGGTTAGTGATAATTCTGGTTAAGTTAACCGGCTTTTGAACAACCGGCCCCTGCTCTCCAATGGATTTAGGAATGTCTTCTGATCATACAATTATTCAGTTTATATTTTCCTCCGCATCTAATACCATTCAACCTAATAAACGTTTGGTCTACAATTACAGACGAGCCAACTTTGACGGCCTACGAAAATGTCTAACAGACATAGACATTTGTTCTCTTCTAACAAATAATGGAATGGAATCTAGTATTGATGATGATTGGTCAACTTGGAAGAACGCTGTGATGACTGCCATGCATGAATTTATTCCTACCAAATATGTAGACCCTAGTCGCTCACCTCCTTGGATAACACCTACCATCCTGCATCAGATTCGTAAAAAGGTTACTGCCTGCAAGAGATTCTTAAGGTCTTCTGTGCGGGCCCCACTATTCCTCTCCATCAGTGGACCTGCACATGGGCTCATTACAAATTTACTATAATGGTTACAAAATTCAAATACACGAATAAGAGAAAGGAGGAGAAAACAACATGTCAGTATAGAAACAAGTTAATTAACTAGTTGTCAGTGTTAGTAATTTGACCTATGCATGTGCGTGCCAGGTATTTAAAATAGGTCAAGAGGAGTTGACCTAATGTTAGCATTTAAGATAGGATTAATCTTAGATATTAAAAGGCTTTCTAGAATAAGAAGATATATTTCAGAAGTACCTGTGGACAGAATTTTAAAATCAGGTGCAGAAATCTGATGTTTGGTGAAGTGCATATGAGCGAGTACACTGGACATAGCAGAAATGGAACATTTCTTTCCAGTCAAAGGAGAAACACCCTTACGCTCCGAAATATGTATGTGTCAGCGTGTTTGACCAACATGCAATGCATCACAGCATTGACACTTATACTGATACAAAACATGTGATCTCAGAGCAGAGGGGATTCAATCTTTGAAAGGAAAGAAACTCGACAGACGTTTTAGGTGTAGCCCACCTGTATTCAAAAATTGTTCTTGGATGTTGTCATTACTTATGTAATCAAAGTTATTTTGTGTGCAAAGTAAGTCATTTACCTCCGAGATCTTTGCATTTAAGGCTGGGTTGTCACTCCTTCTGATGACAGGGGATATTGCTATATCCACAATTGGCTGTTCTGTTTTTATGCCACTAATGACCTTGTCCAGCTTGTTCTTTATCTACTTTTGGCTATCATTCCTAAGATTGTTTGTCCGAGCATGGATGATAATCTTATCTGGTTTATGTTTCAGGGTTGAGTTGATTTGACTTTATTTCAGCAGGGTAGTCCATTTAGCTACAAAGGCTGGTATCCAGAGGGTTGGTTTTATACAGTGTGTATAAAAAAAGGTAATCCAACTTTGGCAGGTTTCTGTGCATGAAATACTAAGTTAAACAGTTTAAATTTTATATAGTAAGAACGAATAGCCTTTTAGCTTTCTGATGATACCTTCCTCATATCATTACAGACAGAAATAACTGAGTAATTGTCTGTTAAAAATTGTCGGTCGAAATCACATTTATCACATTACGGACCAATTATCTGACCACTTCCTAGCCAAACTGTCTATTTCTGATGGCTGCAACTCACATCGTAGTTAAATTCTGGTGATCTGCTGGAGCATATTCTCAGACGTTCCACAAGTTGACTTGTCCATTCATGCAGAGTGAAGCTTCATTGCCAACCACAAAATTACGAAGGACATTTGCATTCGTCTCGCATCGTTCAGATAACCACCGTGCAAAAATTAGCCATCTTTAAAAATCGTGTGGTAATAACTGATGCCGTACGTGCATACAATATGGATATTGTCTCGGGTCTAATCGAGTTATCCTGTTAAAAGTGGCGGATGGTAGCTCTGCAGTTGTAGCTAAGCAAGATCTTCGCTTATAGTACAACGTAGCACAAAACATGTTTTAGCCCAGTTGTGCCAAAAACAAGCTTTATAGGTTAGTTTAAGCACTAGCACTTCCTTAGTTTTCAGTTGGCATGCAACATGTACGCAGGGCGTACCTATTTTTTTGGGAAAGCCATACTCCTTCATTTTTTTTACAAGTGGCACATTATACGTGTCATTTTAAAGCTAAACAATTGAACATTACAATGGTGTAAAAACCAAATGAATTTGTATAGTGTTCCAAATCTTCAATCACTGCACCAGGGAATGACTTAGATATCACCTTTTGTGATTTGGATAGCTGTCTACCATGAAATTTGTTTGGTAATGGAATCTTCAATGATAGTGACCCGAAATTGGTTTCTTGCTGCTATTTACAGGTTCACCCAAGTTATTTATTTGCCTTTTTTTACTCACGTTGTTATTGTTGGCAGAAGCATCTGCTTACATTTTTACGACCTTTATCCATGGTCCATCGCCATCCAATTTCATATCTGAGCTTTTGGTGTTGGTATCGACTGAGCCACTAGTTGGACTGTTTGTTTATCTTGAGTCAGTAATTGAATTGCTGCTAAAAGATTTTCTTGTTCTCCCTTGAGATGGTTTACCTTTGCTCTCAATTTGTCACACGAAAGACAGTCATTGTTGGCATGCTTGTTAGAATGACAGCACTGAAATTTATTAACCATAGTTCCGAGATTACTTTACTATTTTGTTCACATCCAGAACAAGGTTGATTATTGTTGACAGCTGAGGTTTCAGGATCATTCAATGCATTCAATTGAGATTTCAGTTGTACTGTTGTTGTCATCTCAAGATGGCCATCTTGTGTGTCTTCATCAAGCACATGGTCACATGTTTTTTTCGGCCATTTCCACGGAGTAAAACACGTAGATAGATTTTCGAATGCATATTGAAATGCATTGCAATATTGCAGAGCGGTTTGTTACATAGTTTACATAAATAATATTTTCCTTCGACTGTGGTGGCATTCGCCAGGGCTTCTGGAACGTTGCCAGAAAGAACATTTGTGTTGATTATAATGTTCATATGAAAAGGGTTCCTTTTTGCCACTTCCCATAAATATAGCGGTTGTAAATTCTGATGGATGGCCCCATAACGAACTAGCTCAGACTTATACCTACTTTCCACGTTGTTTCTTGATGATTAATTTTCTGTGCAACTGTCTTTTTCCACAGAGTGCAATTTAGGATAGTTACATCATCGATGTAATTTGAAAGAAGCTCTTCCAGATCATATTTTTTCAAAAGTTGAACTACTCAGGAATATGACCTCTGTGCTTGTCCACAGCATTGTTCATACAAGAATATAAACCATGCAGAAATACGACTTTCTGTGTGCTAAATGGAGGCGATGATATTAATTTATGCAGAAAAAGCAGCTTCTTTTTATCAATATATCCTTCTGTTGTCCAAAGGCCAATACGACCAATTGCTGCTTCCGATCTTGTACAAGTTGGCATGCCTTGCATACGTTTTGCAACGAAACGGTGTGTAGTTTCTAAGGTACCAAGGTCTGACAGAGTTAAATTGGACCACAGTTCACTGCCATATAGCATGGTAGATAAACAAACAGAGCACCATCATTCAATGTTACATATTGGATTTGTTTCGCCAGGTCACATATCGCAGCCCAGTAGACTTGCAACCGTGTCTCTCCCTTTTTTGTGGCTATCTCGCATTGAACTTTATCGGATAAGTCGCTGGTTGATGACATACCCACGTGTTCGCATTCATTGGAGAATTTGATTTCACATCCATTTAACATCCATTTCCTCTATCTTTCACTGTTTCGAAGGTCCTCTTAGTTTCTCCAACTGTTAATTCGATAGTTTTAATTGGGTTAAACTCAAACCTCCATTTGTTACTATAGGATTCAACAGAATCTATCATCATTTGTAGGCCTGTAGAACGACATGATAAAAGAGTGATATCATCACAACCAGAACATTCCTACACCAGGTATTTAACACTGTTGCACTGCACTGCATTTGATTCAGGGAGAAGAACTCCGCCCTGGCGACCTCCTTGACAAACAGGAAAAAGAGCAGATGGTTAAACCATTAAGTGAGATGCAGCTTAGTATTTGCCATACCACCTTCTCAGTAATCTCCAAGTCTTTCCTCTAATACCACTATTGTATAATTGATAGAATAGGCCATCAATCCAGACTGTATCGAATATTTTAATCTAAGAAGCATGCACATACTTTGCTACCCTGCTCTATGTATTGATGGGCCATTTCACAAAGAACAAAACTTGCCTCAATACACCCATTCCTTCCTGGATGGCAAATAGGCCTATTGCCTAATGGAGCTGTGGCGCAATGCATGCCGGTAGAGTGGTATCAAATTCACTTTTGATACAATTTTGTAGCAATTTTGTTTCAAAGAACAAATGATTAATTTTCTATCCAATCTACATTGCGATTGTTGTTATTTTTATCACTTATGTGCAAATTAAAAGGAATTTCCTGCATGCATTACGAATAAAACAGCCTTGAAAGAACGCTATGAGTGAACACAATTCGAACACAAACATTGTTAAATCTCAACGTTTCCAGGTATTGTAATGTTGTAAGAGACCGTCAGTAAACGATTTTGCTCTAGAAATATTCTCATGTTGTCTATCTATACTGATCATGTATTTTTACCGATTGATCATACATTTTAAAGCCATATTTTGCGACTTTAAATTGAAACTAAAAGCTGCCCAGAATGCTGTAAACAATGGCCTTTGTGACGTACAAGCACAAAGCCTTTGCTGTGTTTTGGCACAAAAATTTAACTCGTATTTGGGCAAATTTTAATGTATTCTACAAAAGCATTTTTTAAATTGCATTTCTGTGAGTTTTTCCTTGAGATAAAGCAGTTTTTGTAAGTGTTTTTCTACTTGGAGTGCCTTGGTTCAAGTATTAAGTCATAGTTAAACATATTTCTGTTGATAAACTATTAAACCTTTTTCACAGTATTAATTCAATATTAAAAGTAGGTAGTCTGTGAATTATTAACTGTAAATATTATATATTTAAAATAAATTGTAAATAGTAATTTCTGAATAAGTGTAGGTTAGGTTATTGTAGTTAAATATTCAATTGGTATTCAATTTTTTAACTAATTTGAAATTTAGATAGGATTAAATTATTTTTAAATTAAGATAAACTTAAATTATTGTAATGGCTGATGTACCATGAACTTCGAGAGATACAACCAAACAGCTGCAACAAGATGAAACAGTTCAGCATAAGAATACTATGTATCGTGGGGGAAGAAATGGTTGTGTGCCACACTGTCAGAATAACAGTCGTAGGAACCCAGAGCTGTCATTCCACCAAATACCCAAAGATGAAGCTTTAAGAAAGAAATGGATGAACCTGTTAAGGGCCAAGGGATTGTGCAACCCTAACCGTAACCACTGGGTGTGTTCAGCTCATTTCCCTGGTGGAAAAAAGACATATGACAACAACATCCCAACAGTTCTTGAAACAAAAACTGAAAAAGGAAGACAAGTTCTTGTTAAACATGATGTTTTAGAAAAATGCAGCTCACCAGAATTAGTTATTATTGAAGAGGAGGAACCTGAGGAAGTGGCTACAACCAGCACAGTTGAACTGGAGGAAGCATGAACAACTACAGGCAAAATATGACCATGATATGGAAGTATCGAGACAGTGTGTATTTAGATTGGAGCGATTTATTGGGAATGACATCGATTTTAGATTCTACACTGGATTTCCAGACTATACCACCTTTAGGGCCTTCTTCAATTTCTTGTCTCCCGAATGTCAACACCTCAATTATCATGGATCAACAACAGTTCCCATTCTCTCGGATACACAGAAAAAGCATGGCAAACAACGAGCTTTATCTCCAGAGGAAGAACTATTTATGGTATTGTCAAGATTGCGGTGTGGTTTTCTTGGACAGGATTTAGCACATAGATATAGGATGTCAGCATCACATATCTCACGAATATGGACTACCTGGATCACATTTTTGCACCAACGCCTAAGAGCCCTGCCTATTTGGCCAAGTAGATAATTTATTGATACCAACATGCCTACCTGCTTTAGAGATGTATTTCCAAAAACCAGAGTTATAATAGATTGTACAGAGTTTTTGATAGAGATGCCATCCTCTTGCAGAAGTCAGTCTGTAACCTTTTCAAGTTACAAGAATTGCAACACTGCCAAAGGTTTGCTAGGAATACCTCTATGTGGGAAGAACAAGTGACAAGAAGGTGATAAATGATTGTGGAATTTTGGATCTTTTCGAAGAGGGTGACCAGGTTATGGCAGATAGGGGGTTTGATATTACACAACAAAAGCTTTGCTTTGCCGGCAATTCCAATTTAGAAAGGCAATGGATAATAATAGTATTTGCTTGATCTTCTGGCAATAGTGGATACAATAGCTTTATCGCTTCACAACAGATATCAACTGGCAGTATAGTCAAAGATGGCACAATACATGCAACATATGATGCAGGATTTGGTACACATTTCTAACACCTCCAGTGCTTGTCAGATCCTGACACCCAAATTTTTAATTAGGTTAAATATTGTATTTGCCAAGTATTTGCCTATTAAACAAAGATTATAATCTGTTATGTAAATACACATGCACTCAAAGGTGTTTTAAAACAATAGCTGCACTAGAGTTCCTAGTTTACAGCGATAACAGCAATGCCATGCCAATGGCAAACTTCTTGTAGTTCATTTTTGCAGTTCAAAGTATTAAGGGCGATTTTCTGCTTTGTTAAACCGCAATACCTGCAAAACTTAAAAACAGCAATAGCTGCATTGACATGTATATTTTTGTTCAATATATGTAGATGAGAAACTCTGAAATGTATTTACTGTAAAACGAAGTTACAAGATTTGAAGTAAGTGTATACAGAAACAACAACAAAGGAGGCTATTTTATAGTTCAAAATATTAAATATGCATGCATTCAAAGGTGACTTTTTACTTTGACCTTTGTTAAATACGAGGAGTGTTTGAAAAAGCGAAGGTCCATTCGCATTTCTTTTTCTGTTTTAATACAATATCTATGAGTTAATAATACTTATTTAAATTATAGTTGCAGGCAAGTGATCAGGACAACTATCAGCTTCGACAGAACTGAAATTATGGTTGCTATTTACAGCGAAAATGAAAACATTGAAAACGTACTTACTTTGCTAATGTTCAAGTGAAAAATCCGACATTTCAGGGTATACACATATTATATAATCAGCACATTTTTTTGTTCTGATGTTTATGCTTTCGTCCCATGGAAAGCAAGTTCCTGTTGTGAAACCTATTAGCAAACCATGTGAAAGCAAGTTCCTGTACATAGCAGAAGAACAGAGTACATACAGAGGTCTCACTCAGCCAAAAAAGCATAAGGTTTTTTTGGCGGCCATATTCTTAGCAAGTGCGCTAAAGAGAGGCATTCACCCCCCAAAAACAGGCAAGATGGCCACATGTTTAGGCGTGAAAAAACTGTAATGTGTGTCTAGAAACATGGGTAAAAAGATGACAAAGTGCTTTTTAAACTTTGCAAAGTAACGTTTTTTGGTGTTGTCAAGTGTGTGAACAGAATAGGTGAATAGGAGATTTTCAGGCACTTTCCACTGGATTTTGACTTGTATGTTCGCAATATTTTGTGATAAATTGTTTGAGCATTTGATTTGAGCGATGGGCCAAACACGAAGCAGAACTGAGCTATATATATATATATATATTAAAACATGTGAGCCGTAAATATACAGACTTTGAGACGTATTTTAATATATTTAACTTGTTTTTTAACTGTATATAATATATGGACTTAATTTATGAAGAAAACAGCATCATTGTACAGTTTATGGATGATTTTAATAGCAACTGGTATTCACAAATATTTCATACAATGTGGAAAGTTTATATGAGGGACAAGACCGACAAGTTTTAAGTTAAGTCTTATTAAGTAGCTGTTTTTCAAATTGAATTTGGAAACTATAAAACTAATAGCTAAATAAACCTGGAGGTTTCAGAGAGCATAATTTGCCATATAAAATTGCATGGTGATATCCGGACACAGGTGAAGTACAACTTCAGAGCTTTTATGGGTGCCAGGGGCAAAATTCCCTTTTGGGAACACTCCTAAATCTGGGACAATTCAATTGCCCCCCTCTGGACACCTTAATAATAATAATGAAAACTTTATTGAAACAAATTTTTTAACATTACATACAATTGTAAATCTCACTATATTAGGTCATTTACAATTGGCTACACGAATCGCAGATTACTATATATGTTACTATATGAACTATTTACAATCACAGAAAGAATTATAGACAAATGATTATACATATTAAAAGTTAAGCAGTTCAGGATTGGTCCACTCCTTGTTTCTACAGCAGAAAACATAATATGTCGTTCTAATTGCGATGGACATTATCTTTTTCATGCAATATTGTTGGTGTTTTCTATCCAAGCCTACATTGTCTAACATTTTTATAAACGTAAAGCATTCTTTATCGAAAACACCGAGAGAGCTGATTGACAAGTTGTTCTTCAATTAAGTATTTGTATTTGGCTTTCTTGCATTCAACGTTGTTGTGTAGGTTAGTTTCAAATCCAACAGTAAGCTCGAGGATATAGAGAGATTCATTAGGAGTAATTAGTAGTAAATCTGGACTACAAATGAACATCCAGGACTCGAAGCTAAACCCCATCTTGTAAGGTTTTTTCGCGTAGGAAGAAAGCTATTTATGTAACAGATGGTGAAGTTAAAAATGTTCTTTGGTAGTTTTGATTGAGCAACAGACCAAAGGGTGTTGAACTGTGATAGGGAGAATTTTGAGATGTGCAAGAACAATGAACCTTGGCAGATCAAGTGGTTTTGAAGTTTATCTTCTTGTCCAGAATGAAATTCTTTGAGAACATCCTTGGTTGAATTGTATATATCATATTGTACATTAGTGTGGTTGTTAGTTGATTTCCAGAGTTCTTTTATTGATTCGTTTGGAGATGTTTTTAATGCATTACGTAGGACTGTTTGGCATTGGATGAATTTGACAGATGGTGGGAGGATACTTAGACCAAATTTGTTACGGGTTAGGTAAATGTTACTTAATGTTCCTGAAATTGGTATTTCAAGCCATTTTCGAATGTATTTGTTGACTACAGAATCAATAGTTTCAGTTACCCAGGTTTTAGACAGAGCTGCAACAGTGAAATGCCAGGATATTTTTGATAGGACGTAGCGGTTATATAAAAGAAGTTTGTTTTTCGGGTGAAGAGGTTTTTGGTCGATATCAGACATTAGTTCATCAAGGACATTAGACATAAGTTCGGATTTATGTTCTTGGTCGGACATATCAATCGTCCTAAATATTTAAAGGATTCTCCAATACTAGTTGTAGGTATGAGACGATTGTTAATTGACAGTTTCGGTAAGTATTGCATGGATTTTGTGATAACTTTCTTGATGCCAAAGGTACTACACTTATCAACTCGGACTACCATGTTGGACCATTGACACCAGATTGAGAAACGGTTTAAGAGATGTTGGTTTTCTGATTCTTGGCCAGTGATCACAGCCGCATCATCAGCAAACTGAAACCAGTGAATCGGATTTAGGAAGTTAAACAAGAAACCAAATTGATGGTACTTATCAGCTTTTATGTGTTGAATGAAAGTGTTAAAGCACATGTTAAACAGTAGGGGGCTCAGGCAATCACCTTGTGAAGCCTTTTTGAATATTATGTTCGATAAAATTATTTGCGATGAGGAAGGAGTACACCGAATTACGGAGACAGGATGTAAATACTTTCAAGGGTATGGTTTCGAGTGTGCTGGTTCGGAAATTGGAGGGGTCGTTAGATTCATACTTTTTATGAATCAGAATGGTACAAGCTCTTTTCCATTCAGCTGGAATAGCTCCAGATAACCAGACAGCACGTATAAGTTCAGTAAGATAAGTTCTGAGGAAAGGACAACGTTTAAAACATATGACGGAGAGCTGATCGAGAGGGCAAGGAGAGCCAGATGCTTTCATTTTACGTATTACAGCTGTAACTTGTTGATAGGTTGGCGGGTCAAGGTCAAATTGGATGTTTGGATTACATACTTAAGAATCCAACTTGGGAATCCAACTTGGAATTTGAAATAATTTTCTCGGGGTGAATTGCAGCAAGTGTAGCAATGAAGTAATTGAGGCATTCAGACTTGGTGAACGATGGTAGGACAGTGCGTTGTATTTTAAGCACGGTCTTAACATAACCCCAGAAATTGCGTTCAAGATATCTATTGTGATTGAGTGACTCGTCATGGTTTTGGTCTGTCTGAGTGTTATTGTTTTTATTACACAGCTTATCATGCAAACCGTTTGGTCTTTATATTTGTTTACTAAGTTTTTGTCAGGGATCGTTTCTGTATGTCCAAAGGTTTCTGCAAAATAGTTATATATCACGTTATTTAATATAAATCTTGTAATTTTATTGGACCATTTAAATATAGCGCAGATTTGTTAAATTTGTATTACTTTCATCAACCGTAGGAACTTCTTCTGTGTTGTTATCCACAATCTGTTCTTCAAGATCTGCACACAGCTCATTATTAAGCCCATGTATGACTCAACAACTCCGCTGATGCATCTTGAGACCCCGATTCCCTTTACAAACTTTACCACAGCAACATTTGATAACAGTGCGGTTAGAAATAACAACTGTAGGTGAATTTAATACAGGTACTTCTCTTGTTGTTGGATTTTCCAAACCAGTTTGTTCCGGTTGATAAACTCGTTGTTTACATCGCCATGAGTGTCGACCAAGCGTGACAAAATCTTTGCCACAGAATGAACACACGACGTACAAAAGTAGCATAGCAATAAAACTTGAACGTATCATGATTAAACACTTTTATCTAATTGCTATCAATTTATAATGCGATTCATGTAAGAAACCAGCAATAAAACTATAGACATGTACAGAGCATGTCTGAACGGCTCTGCTCTATGTCGATCAATGATAATGATCAATAATAATAATAAAACAGTTTTAGGAGAATCCTACAGAGTCTCGATGCTCTTACAAATAAGGTGAAATCTAAAATATAAATAGATATATACAACAGAATATAGATAGATATTTAAAAATTTAAGTAAACTAAACAAAGTATTTTCTAAAAAGATGTGTCTTAACTAAGCCTTTAAAAATACCTAATGAACTTGCAAACTGTATATAATCAGGCATAGAGTTCCACAGTTTAGGAGCACATACTTGAAATGCCCTCTCATCATAATTCTTAGTATTTGACTGTGGAACAACTAGTAAGTTCTGTGATGTTGATCGCAGAGTGCGTTTAGGCCTATAAACCCTTCAAAGTTCTTATATAATCTGGTGCTTGGTTGTTGAGAGCCTTGTAAGTAATTAGCAAAAGTTTAAAGTCAATTATGGCCCTGGCAGGCAGCCAATGAAGGTGTTTTAATATCATGTTTTAATGTTGTAGTTTCCCAATTTCAACAAAATGCTATTGCACGAATCAAGCTTTGGCGTGATAAAAGCATGTACCAGTTTTTCACAGTCACTCTGGTCACAGTCATTCTTGGCACACCAGATGAAAATATATTTTATACATAAGTCAATCTTAGAAAGCATAGCTTCTCGATCTTGCTTGGGATCTAGAAATATATAGGGTTGGAAGTCATCAGCATAAATCATGCAGTTTAAACCATGGGCGGTGATGACATCTTCCAAGGGTGCAAAAAAATAGTGAAAACAAGATTGGCGTTCCGCAGGGCTCCGTTCTGGGTCCAAACATGAGCTTCTTGTCAGTCTATGAAATATCTCTGATTCTTACGATCCGAAAGATAGGACATGAACCATTTGAGCACTGTGCCATCAATTCGATGTTGTTCATAGCAATGACTAAGTCTATCCAACAGCAACATATGATCAATAGTATCAAAAGAAGAGGAAAGATCTAAAAGAACCAAAACTACTTCCTGGTGACTTTCAATAGCATATAAGGCATCATTAAACACACGGAGAAGGGCTGTCTCAGTGCTATGAAAACTTTGGTATGCAGATTGTCGTTTTGTGAGAAGATGATTATCGATGAGGTAGCTCATCATTTGAGTGGATACTACTCATTCAAGAGTTTTAGAAAGGAGTAGTACAGTAGTTCGAATACACATCAAAATCAAGTTCTTGACAGATGGACAAATAACACCTTTATTTAAGGATGTTGGGACCCACTAGAACATCAACCCATTGCTTTACAACACAAGTAGGTGCTGGATCAAGTGTGCAGGACTTAGGTTTAGACTGCTCAATAATAATTCTAATGTAATGCTCGGAAACTGCAGAGAATTCACTGAATGAGGCTTCGCATTGGGAAGAGTCTATATTTATAGACATGTTCATTGAAGACAAACCAGACTTCTGTAAATTATCCCTCAATGTCAAAATCTTGGAGGAGAAAAAGTTGCTAAAACTTTCGGCCATGGACTGCAGAGATGCATTTGCAGGAAGACTAGGTAGCGTGCACACACAAACGAAATGTTATCAGATATGCAACCTTATAATATCTCTAATAATCCCAGGGGAGAGCGTTTTTTTAAGTACATTTTTTTGCAGGTGGACTTAGAGAAATTACGGTATAAATGATTTGACCTAGCTTAAATTTCACACGACCACTGCCCACAGGGCATATATCACACATGGCCATCTGAAATTCAGTCTTGGTCACAAGTTAAACAACTTAATAAGCCATTCAGGTAAACGACTTAATTTTGTCAAAACGATATTATATGGCATAATGAAGTCTTTCAAATGAAGCTTTCGTACGTTTATTTTGGACCATATAACCTGTAACTTACTATACTATACTAACACAGTTACCAAATATACTCCCTGGATATTAGAATCAATATATCTCTGATAAAATGTCATCTGCGTCGATAGTCATCTAAATTCTAATGGCATGCATTAGTTTTAATAACAAAACAAAACAGACAAGAAAAAAACTTACTAACCAACAACTAATATAAACTAACTTAGGCATTATGTAGTATTGCAGTATCATATCTAACTGTTGTTAAGTTTCAGCCCGAAGCCCAGGCGATAAAGATAGCCCATCAGAAATAACGAGGAAATTCGATGTGAACGATTGGTTCACTGCTTTGAGGCATGCCAATCTTAGATGATAATGAGCATCCGTTTCGCGTGTTGGAGTACGCACCTGGCCCGTGGTGTCCTTGTATGGTTGCTTCTCTTTGTGAGCAATGCAGTAGTTGAATGGAGGCTTTGGGATATGTCCATTCGAGTCTTTTATTGATCCTCTGCAACCCTGACAAACCTTGATTCTATTGTTAGCTTTCTTTACGAATAAAGGTTTGTATTAGGTGTCTGCACTAGTGAGCTGTGTGCACGCTTTCACCGCTCTTCAAAGGCAGGTTTGGGAGTTGCTTGTCTGGTCGCAGGAACTCCACCCTTTCTACCTGGATTCTTTGGCATATCTGTGTGCACTACTGCCGTGAGATTTGCACTCTTGCAAGATTGGTTGCTTCTAAACCACGTTAAAAATTGGGAGAGTTCTCCATTAGACTTTGCAGCTGCGACTGTGTGCGAACAGATTTTAATGCCGTTACAATGTAGACAGTTTTTTTCACACTTGTATTCTCCTGTGGCCTTGCCTTTGGTGACCAGATGAGGGCGATCTCTAACACTACGACTTGCCACCATTCTAGAACTGCACCGCAGCCATTTGTCCAGGCGTAGTGACAAGCTCAATGGCCTTAGACCATATTCCTTTAAATGTTTCCTCAGATTTTCCAGACAGAAACCCCTTAAATGCTGTGAATGTCATGCCCATTCTAGCATCATCAGAACATATTTCCATAAGTGGGTCATCTTCCGGTTCTAACAGTTCGGTAGTGCTTGGGTCAACTTGCGCCGCTCTTGAACTACCCGCATCCTCATTCGTTGCACCATCAACAGCTGTTGACGCCAACAGGTCCAATGGACTGAAAATATCTGGTGTTGAACTTAAATCTTTAGTTAAGGCAGAAGAATCTTTTCCAGTGGGAACACTAAGTACAGTTTGTGCTACATCTGTACTGAATATGGAAAGTATATATGCCTCTTTGTCTTTCTCACCCATCGACAGCCACACTTCGGAAGGCAGAATGAAATGATTCAAAGAAGGATGGAGCTTGTACGGACCCTTGTCAATGACTGCCCAGGAAATATTTCGGTTTTGCTTTTCAATCATTTCTTGCATGGTTGCTGTAAACTTGTCAACTTGAGATTCTTTTCCATCCACTTCTCGTTTCAAAAGGCTGTTGACACACTCTACACGATTTGTAACATAACGTTGAGGTGGGTCTCCCAGGCCTGCTTCTATCCAGACAGGTTTCAACATACGTTCTTTCAGAAGTTGTGCCTTGTTCTTCACGAACCAATGAAAGAAAGCTTTTCCTTTGTCACCAATGCGCTGAACCCATGCACTTTCTAGGGAAATAAGCAGAGTGTCAAACTCATCGTGATTATCAGCATCAACAATACCTTCTTCTAACAGAGTGTCAACTTGTTGACCGAAGATATCAGCATGAATAGCTCTCCTGTTGCTTTCATCCACACCCACAGATTGCAAATGGTGCTTTATATTATTGGAGAAATGAATAAAGCACAACAGATGCTTAACACCGGGACACACGTTGACAAATGCATTTGACAAGGCCAATTCTCCATCTGTTCCAAGGGCACATAGATGCTTAAATTCGGGCTTTTTCTCAAATATGTAATCGACGAATACTTTGTATGTAGACTGTTGCTTCTTCTGGTGTATCATCATTGGACCAACCATGACCGGATGCTGGTTACTATGACGATGGAGCAATAAAAGATGCTCATACTCCGTGGTTGTCACGCTAAATGGACCCAAGTGAACCTTGTCGGTACAAAACTTAATGATATCGTCCAGTTGCTGATTAGTCATGAGAAATACAATGGGTTCTGGCACGCAAATCACCTTTTGTACGTAAGCTGTTTCTGGGTTCTTCTGCTGATCTTTGCATCGCATGACCAATGCCAGATAAGGATCATCGCTGATGGAAGATGATGTCGTACAAATTGATTTACTTAGGTTGTATGCTTGCATCAGATTACGAGGCCAAGCACTTGCACTGGTTCCCTGCATCAAGCCTCCGGCTTTCTCCGCCACATTATCTACAGCCTTTCTAGGATGGTTTGCAGCAAGCTCAACTTTGATATTTTCTAGCGTGCTCTTCTGCGTCCTCGTGTAAGGCACACTTGCATTACTTTTGCTGTTTCCGTGAGGAGCTCTAACAAAAAGATGGACATCGTGTTCAAACTGATATTCCAGGAGCGTCAGCAGCAGTCGTTCAGAATCATCTGAAACAAGGCAAGGTTATATTAGATATCTTGATAATTTTAACTGTAAATGTCATTTTGCTGGCAAGGACTATCGATTAAGGTAAACGATTTACCAATTGAATGATCAGTTTACGAATAAATTTATTGCTGTTGTATGAATTAAAATTCTGGTGATACTTATTCACAAGTTTTAAATTTAGTATGATTATTTTAGCACACTTACTGTACATTCCACATTTCATGCACTTTTTAGTGCGCACATCGTGCACTTTACCATAGAGTACAGACAGAATTGCCACGCCATTATTCGTCATAAAAAAGCTTTGCAAGAGGTTAAGGAGCGACTATCACCCCCCAGAATGGTGTTGCATTTTATAAATTTTCAGGAGGGCGATGATCTCTGCACACTGGCTAAGCTTTTTTGACCTGGTTACGCTTCAAACATTAGCGTCCAGCATGCAGTTACGTCCCCGTTTATATAGTTTCTCATCTGTGGCTTTACATATATACTTTCACACGCATATAATTATGGCGTCAGATTACCGCCAATATTCATGTTGATTTAAATTCAACATGTTTCCGATTTGTAGTAGAATTCAGCATTGAACATCTCAAATTCAACATACTGCTGCAAATTAACACTCGGCAAATTCGACATGTTTCTAAATTTGAAGTAAATTTGAATATTGATGCGAGCAAATTTGGCATGCCGCTCGAATTTAACCTTCCGAATTCAACATGTTTATGAATTGAAGTAAATTTGAATTTTGATGTGGAAAAAAAATAGCATGCCGTTGGCAAATTGATGTTGAAATACACATCGTTTATTTGAATTGGACTATAGATATTTAACTCATTTCCAACATTGAAGTTTCAAAAGAGGTAGAAAACGAATCCTACATGAATTTGGGAAGTCAATATTGGCGGTGATTTAGCACCGCGAAATAAGCAGCATGATGGGTGTCAGCAAACGAACTTTGGAGCGACGGATGAGTTCATTTGGCTTAAGTGTAGCAGGTAAATTGAGATTCAGTGCCAAGGTGTGTGTACATAGGTGGCATGTCATGCTTTTATAATCGAACTCAACATCTCCCCTGCCCTTTTCCTCCCTAATCAACCCCCCCCCCCATTATGCACCTATCAACGTTAAGCGGGGGGGTCGGGCATTGAGGGCAAGGGATATAACGAACATGTCTGTCACTAGGTAAGGGTGGGGATTTTTTTAATCAATTTGAATTTGAGAAAAGTGACATCACAAATCCTGGTCAAAATTTCTAAGATTTCAAATGCTCAAACCCTGACAAGTTATATTCTCTTGTAATCACACATTTCACAGAATATGTAATGGTCCATGGTTGAGTGTATACTAATATGAATTAGTATACACTCAACCATGGTCCCTTACAAATCCTGTATTCTGATTGGCCACTCAACCTTGGACCATTAGTAATGGTCCATGTTTGGGTGACCGCTCTGCATAGACAGGCTCAGGTTTGTGAGGGGCCAGAAAAAAGAAACGACAAAAACAATCTTAATTGTGATAGTAAGTTTTGATCGTACATCATTTGAGTATATTTGTCAAAATTTGTGGTGCGACTCGAATCAGTTTCACGATGAAATTAGTTTGCCTTTTTATATCAACTTAAATATGTTCATAACTTTTACAATATTGCACGTACAAATTTCATTCTAGTATATTTAGACTTCTCGTTGTCTTGCAATTACAAGAGTATATTGTGAGGGTTTGAGCATTTTAAACCTTATACATTTTTATAAATATAATAAATAAATTTACAGACCATGCCATCATGGGTAAAGAAATTGCCATTAACTTTCTCTAAAATGCCAATGTTTCCCAAGGATGAACTCACTGATGTTATTAAATAGGCTAGCCTAGGAGCCCCAAAGCATGCAAGAAGTTAGAACAGAGAAACAAGTTGTAGAGCAATGTATGTCTGTTGTGATTGCAATTCTGTACGTACAGTATATTTAATGCTTTTGAAATCAATCCTATATGCTGGTATATTTTCTAGCTACTTATAGTAACATCAGTGATGGCGGTCTTGATCAACTTGTTGGAGAAGCGCAAAATTTAAATCCCAACACAGGAATCAGATTAACTAAAGGCTTTTTAGCTGCCAAAGGACATCGAGTACAATTGCATAGAATTAGGGATTCATTAGTACGGACTGACCCTGTTGGCATAATTAACCGTCGGTCACAAACGGTGATCCGAAGAAGATACCACGTACATGGACCGTTAAGCTTGTGGCATATTGATGGGAACCATAAACTAATAAGGTAAACGTATAATTCATTTTGTACACCACAGATAACCACCGTACAATGTTAGAACATATAGCACATATTGAGTTCATAATACTATACTAGCCATACTTCACCATAATAAAAAGGATGGCGGATGTTCATTTTACCATAATGCTTTGCAAACCTAAAGTGTTTATGATAACTGCTAAAAACAGATGGAGTTGCTAAGTAACATCAATTTGAGGATCAATAACGTACTTCTTAGAACTTTTATGGTCTTCATAATTGTTATTTTTGGGTATTTTCTCAAGTTATGATGTTTTTTGCTTGCAAAGAATCATGGTAAAATCGACACCGCCATCTTTGTTATTATGGTGAATAGTGTGATCAAGACTGCATAGTACACTTTTTACAGGCTGACAGAATTTCATATTTGAGTGAACAATCTTTTTAACTGAAAACTCTACAGAGAAAACCGTACATCTTTAATTGCCTCGCAGTGCTCACAATTAATTGTATTGTGTTAAGGAGAAAAATCATACTTACATTTATTATACTGTAATTATCTCAGGTGGAGGATTGTAATTCATGGAGGCATTGATGGCTATTCCAGGATCCCTGTATACCTTGTTGGTTCAAACAATAACCTAGCAGACACGGTTGTAACAGCTTTCATTAATGCGGTTGAAACTTATGGTTTGCCATCACGTGTTAGAGCAGACAAGGGAGGAGAAAATGTTCAAGTTGTGTGGTACATGTTAAATCATCCACAACGTGGGCCTGGAAGAGGAAGCTTCATAACAGGTTAATAAAATACAGAGTTTTTACCAAAATTATGAAAAACAAACAGCTCTTATCACCTATAATTATTCAAACCAAACCCTTCAGTTACTTATTGTTAAAGCTAAACTTGTTAAATTTCCCAACACATGACGCCGTGAGTACAGTGTGTGCAAAATTAAAGATTTCAAACTGTCTGATTTCTTTGTTAGTTGCTCATTTGTGTCAAACCCATGTGTGTATCATGTTCAAAAGCAGCAATTAAAAATACAATACTTTAGTGTTTAATTTTCTACTGTACATAGGAAAAAGTGTTCACAACCAGAGGATCGAAAGGCTTTGGCGAGATTTATTTCAGGGATGCACTGGTGTATTCTACGACATATTTTATGAAATGGAAAGACTTGGAATCCTTAATCCTAGCAATGAGCTTCATCTGTGGTGCCTTCATTTAATCTTCCTTCCAATTATCAACAAGAATATTACTTGTTGGCAAAATGCATGGATTCAACACCCAATTCGCACCGAGCAAAATAAGACACCCATGCAGTTGTGGATCCGAGGTCTCAATGCCATCTCTGGATCAGAATCCACCATTGGAAGGGAAGTTTTCCAGGTAATCACTTTATTTCTCAATATGTGGGTGGCAAAGAAGCAGTGCCAGTCTGCAGCAACAGGACTGGGGAAGTGGGAGGATGGATGGCTTTAGGCCTCCTCAAATAATTTTTATGGTCACATGCATTTTTTGTGACTTGATTTGGGAAATTGGTGTACCACCAATAAAAAAATTGGCCCGTAGTCACTGAGCAATTCCACTACATTAAGAAACACTGTCAGTTTTTACTTATTGCACAATTTGTCATTTGTTATGTAATGTCTGGAAGCATTTGTTAGATACTGTTGGATTATACAGTATCTTTTAATAAATTCTAGGAAGGGCATGATTTTCAAAATTATGGCATTGATTGGCAAGAGGCTGCTGGAGATTTTGAGCCGGATCTTGTGGAAGTGCCAGAAACTGAAAGTGGATTAAGCGCTGCTCAGGTTGATGAAATACTAAGACAAATACCGGAAAATGTCACACTTCACAACGCAATGGATGTTTTTGTCAACATTTTGGATATACTTGTGACATTCAATTAAATAATGCTTGACTTAAAGGGGCTCTACGGTCATTCTTACATGGCTATGTTATCTTAAGTTAGGGGACTCCACCGGAAGTTCTTTTGACAGTTCTTACATGTAGTACCACGCAAAATAATTACGAACGTCATGTAGTAAACATGAAGCAAAAAGTGTAAATAATACTTAAGGTGGCAACGCCATAAAGAAATGACTGTAGAGCCCCTTTAATATAACAAAGGCAAGAAAATCTGAAATTTCTTAACTCCCAATGGCCTGATAAAAGTTGGCATACTATGTGTACTTTGATAAAGAAAAAGTTTATTAAACTGTTTACCATGTGCATGCAGTATAAGTGCAGTCGATTCCATCTGGTAGACAATGTCAACGTTGATACGTAATTAGTTGATTTTACAGTGTTATTCAGAAAGTGACAAAGTAAAACGTAGATTTTAACAGAAGGACAACGGAGTCGGATAATTTTACCAATAATTATTAATAGTAATACTACCTACATTGTAATAGGATATAATACAAAACCACATCACAGAATAAACACTATACAGAAGTCTGCTGATCACTATACTGAAGTATACAGACTTTGATGTTAGCATTACCGCCATCGCCGCGAATGCACTCGTCACGCCTCCTAGCCAGTGCGCTAAGGAGAGCCCATCACCTAGTTGCCTCGTGCGTTCAGGGGCGAATGGCTCTCCTTTGTGCACTAACTAGGAGGTGCGGCAAATGGGTGGGGCAGTTACACTAAGATCAAAGGAATCAGACTTCTGTACATTATCTGTTCGCATGTGTCCACATTTTAAAATGTGCTGAATTGTTTTAATTACGTACAATGTTGTTTGTTTTTTTCAATTTGGTAACATGCGCCTCCGTCTGCCCGCGACTGTCATCTGTCTCTACGTTTTATCTACACCTGAGTGAGATCACGTAGGGGTTCAGTAAGCTGTTTTCATACAAAACCCTGCTTGTACAAGCATATTGTCATGCACAATACTATTACAATACTATTGTTAAACATCGTAAAATAAGCTAACAGAATAGTGCTAGGAGTAATGTACATATTGTGTATACTAACAAAAAAACGTGACGTTTTCTGGTCTTGTTTGCGGCCTTTAAAATGTTTTACTCAACGTACCGATACTGGTGAATTTACATCACGAATGAATTATGCCCATAGATCCATGATTTAAGGCTATGTCCATCCATTTCCTAAATTCCTCGTACGATTTATGTACTGTCGGTAGTACCATCGAGTAAAAGCAGGTCTCTGCAAAAGGGAACAAACTGTCGCCACCACAAAACTTCGCAAGCAAGCCGCTGTTCCTTGGAGGCAGGTTGTTCATTGCTGTCCAAAAGCAGCACAAGTCTGTCATGGAGGGTTTCCCTAAAAATGCGATATGACATTTAATAGTAATAGTCATAACGCGAATAGGCTTTACAAATATTCTGATGTTTTGCTTGGTGGCAATAACGGATTTGTGGAAACCAGTACCATCAGGCTTAGCAAGAAAATGGAACCTAATAAACTGTTTGTATGGCATCCTTAATAATATTTAGTCACTGAACAAAATAGCATGCATCATACCTGCTTCATATTTTTCCAACTCGCAAAGATATTGGTAAAACCACATTATCGTATCTTCGTGTCCCACACTTTCTTCGAACGCTACAGCCTCTTTAAATTGATCAGCTGTAATGATCCTCCTTGCGCTATTTGGAAAAATATCTTCTAAACTATCTAACGGGCAGTCACCAATAAATGTGAGAAAATCGATTTCATTCATGCCTGCAACCAAAAAGTACATTGTTTTTAATTTTTACGCAATTGGCCCATGAATACTGTGTGCTGTGGCTAAAGATTTACCAAAAATGTGAGGGCAAATGTCGCTCGCCACACTCAGCCACGACTAAATAGTTGTATGCTGCCATACATGTGATTTGCCATGTAGTTGACTTGGGGGGCGTCAGCCCGGTACGCTAAATATGCATATACGGATGCAAATCTCGTTTGGGTTAACTTTATGATGACAACATATCACTGTCCTTACTAGACCTTATGCTGAGATGTGCCTATGTCACGCCGGTGTCAAACAATGAATTACAATGCAATGTGGGAAACGTGAGTAAATTACCTATCGTTTTCTGGGCAACGGGAGCGGACAAGAAGTTATTTTGGCATTCAAATATTAATGAAATCTACAATGTGGTGATTGTAAAAACGTCGATGTCTACCTATTTCTTTAAAAACAGTTTGGTGAAAATTCAATTTCTAGTTTCAGAACTTTCCACAATTAACTCTACTTACTGTCATTTCTCTCAAATGTTATATATACATGCACCTTGTATGTGAGAATTGGAGATTGCGGGTATGATAAAATTGGACGTCCACGCACAGCTGGCTTGGGCGATAAAAAAATACATGTATTTTAGTCTTTACCTTTCGCAATGTCGTCTAATTCTCTTCTTCTCTTATGTATAATGTTATACATAACTACACCTTGGACAATTAGCTTTCTATTGCTACTCAACATGTCGATGTCTAGGCCTGACTCAAAAACATAAGGAGCTATCGCATCTCTCAGCGTGGTCGGAACAGCGTCATCCAACGAAAGGTTTTCAAGCTAAAACGAAAACAGTAAAGTTCTTCTGTTACTCCTGCGGCAGTTACAGTACTTCTCCTCTGCTTTCAAATGCTTGATAGTGACGTTCAATAACTTTCACCATTATTTATACACGAGCTAGCTACTAACACTGTGAAAACAGACTGTTAAAATAACCTTATTTAAATTGGTGTCATCTCTTTTTTACCAATATTATTTGGCCAAAACAACCGCAGTATCGGTTGTAATTATTTTTTGTTATTTTTAACCAACCAAATATTCTTAATATTGGACATACTAAGTGCATCTTAGACAACCAATTTTGATTGATTATTTTTACAATCTGTTTTTACACTGCAGCGATTTTGATTTGCTGTATACGAAATTAAACCTCTATTTATAGGACACATTTATATATATATATATATATAAAATTTTGAAAGAAAAAATATTGTGTCGCTGCCACCGCTACAAATTTCCCTTAAACAGCACAACAATGCAAAGCCATGAATGCATGTATTGTTTCACCCCCCACTCCAACGTTTCGCCAGGAAGCATATATAAGCAGCCCGTTTTTCCGAAATTTGTCACTGCCTGAAAATGATTTTTAGATGAAACAACCTGTGGCAGATATACTACTAATATATATCTATATATCTATATATCTATATATATATATATATATATATAAGATTTGGTTTCGTTGGCTATAAAAACTTTTGGCAAAGTGCTCAATGGAAAACCAGAGCATATTGATTTGTTGTACATTGACTTGTTGTACTTTAATATATATAATATATATATATATATATACTAGTAGTATAAATGCATAATTTATAGCATCAAGCACTCTTTTGTCTACAAATTTATATCTGTATATATTACCTCTGTTATGTACCCTCTTAAGTCAACATCTGGTATGTCTTGCAAAATAAAAGTTAGATTTTCCAGGGCAACATCATCATCGGTACCTTTGGCAGTTAATCTCCAGTACTGCACTACTGCTGGAGACAGGCCATATACAACTGGACCTTCGTGTAAGATACAGTGCCCAATGATCCGGCCGATAGCTTTGAAAGCACCTGTGCACCTCATTGCTTGGTCATGCATTGGCAGCTTGTGGTCATCTTCTCCTTCGAAAAACAGAACTGGCTTTCCGCCATTGTTAAATCCATCTTCGACAATTTTGATTGCACAAAGCAAAAATTCTCTGATGGGTCCACTTCCTACACCTTCCTCACCTTCAAATTTGACACACGGTTTCGCTTTCAACTTTATTTGTGGATTCTCGTAACAGCCTAGAATGTCTTTCTTAAGCTCCTCTAGCCCATCCTCTCTTGATACTGTGAACTTTTGCCTACACAAGGATTCATCCACAGTATTTTTTCTAAAATCTTGCAGAGTCATCGGTTTGGCACTGTCTGTCGTGTTGTCGCTGCTTGTTCTCAGACTAGAAGTTTCTAATATCTCTAGATCAATGACTTCAGGATCCTCATGTAAACCTATAAATAGAATATAGGTAATCATATAAAGCTATGAATAGAATATAGGTAAAACAAACTTGACATGCATTTGTAACAAAACAGGAACGAAACAGTTAACAAAATTGGGCGAGACCTCACTGCAATTGACGGCCGATTATTACCAAGAACAAACAATTGTGTAGAAAAGCCAGCCTTTCCAAATTTAAATTTGTATGTAGAGTACTAACATATATATAGCTTACAAGGGGTGGAAGAAAATATGCAGAGTCGTGATTTTGAAATATATTATGTTTAAATACCGATACATGCCTTAAATGCAGTAGTTATGTGTGTGTGAATATTAAACTGTTGAATAAATCGCATTTCGAGGATAAGGATTGATTTTTACAAGTTTACTGTTGACATAAATGCTGTGTATTTCTAATCTCTATGATCTGCAGACTAGAACTAATGTCTCAATTTCAAAGACTTTTGTCTGTTAAGTCCTACATGTTTGCCTATATCATTAAGTCATTGTCTAAGGGATTTAACGATCAATACAATGATATCTTTAAAGGAGTTTAAAAAGAAACTATATCACTACTATAAAGTAGCATTAGATAAATATTACGATATTGACGATCCACGAACATGGAAATCAGTTTGCATCAAATGCAACCAAGCTTGAGACCAGACTAAATCGATAACGTGTTGTTTTTAGTTATGGTCAGTAGTGCTTTTGCACAGTGCTATTTGTAGGGCCGATTTCAGGTTTGCTGAAGGCACAGGTTTGAGATTCCAAATGTCATAAATTATTCATCCTCTGGCAACCTGAAAGCGACCTTGTGGATCGCACTGTAAAAATAACTTTTATAGTTTGTCCTTATTTTGTGTCTTACGTTTCTAAAATTTAGGGATCGCAGTAATTGGAATAAGCTGTTGCGATTGCCCTGCCAGTTGTTTCTGTCAATTGTTTGTGCTCACGTTGTTTGTATATGGCAAAGCTAATATAATAATAATAATAATAATAAAGGATTAACAAAGTTTTTGTACTTGATAGCAACCAAATGTAACACTAACCTAATAACTGCTGTGCTGCCACGTCAGCATTTCCACCAGCATTAAAAAGGGCGTAGTCAATCTCATTGGTGCTTGCTGTGGGAACTAACGTTTGCAATACGTCCTTAACCTCATAGGATCTAAAAATAAAAAAATATGCAAACAGCACCATCTACACATTTTAATTGACACCTGTTGGTTGCAACATGCTTCATACAACAATTAGCCTCCTTAACTTTGGTGTGGTAGAGCAATATCAAGTGGATCAGTAATTAAAGTATACTATTTTCTCGATAGATTCAAGTTTATCCATCTTCATACCTTGAACTTTCACCAACATCCTGTTGCAACATGTTGTAAATACAAGGCTCTTGCCTTTTCTTTTTGCACTATTAAAATACATCAATATTCTGTGAACTTAATTGTAACCTACTGCTAAAGCCAAAAGCCATGCTACCACTCATATTACTAAACAAGCAGAAACAATAAGATCTTCTTCTACATACTGCAGTATATGGTACCTTGGGTTGGCCACCATGAACAGAATGATGATGTTCCTCAATGGTACTCATGGGAACTGCAGCATCACATTCAATGCAGGATATAATGGGACCAACAACATCAACATCCTAAAATGGAAAAAAATAGGGAAACCGAAGGATGAGAAATTGATGTTATTCCTGGTGAGAAGCGTTGCATGGTCCTCTAAAAAGGACCTCAAATATCCTGGAAAGGAATCATTCAAGGATCCTCTGTAAGGATCATTCAGGATATAAGGATCCTCGAGCAAAAATTCCAAAGATCCCTCAGGATTATGCAATATCCATTAAAATTACTCTAAAAATAGATCCTTGATGATCAGGCAAATTTAAACTGGGGAAATGTTGAAACAAAATTTCACCTGTGTTTCTTCCTCTTCATTTTCATCTATAAGGTCTCTCTGTAATGGCTTGACATATATTTTACATTGCCCTGCAACTTCTTTCAATTTTCTGGGCACATAAGGAGGCTTTAAACTGCAAAATGATGGGTTTTCCCCAGTACGGTCATATAACATCAACTCGTAACCAGCACAACCAAGCTTGGGAAATGCTGCCAGTATCTTCTCATGAAAATGCGAACTATTGCCATCCACATCGAATAACACAGTTGAGTCTCCAAGACCTGCATTTGCCAATATGGTTCTCTCTTTAACCGTTGTTGGAGGTTTAACAGCGTTTCCACTTGCTAGACATACAAATTTGAGAGAGCAAGTCTGAACTTTCTGTTTTGACACAGATTTACCCTTTTTTGGTTTGCTTCTTGCAGCATATCCGAAAAGTCTCCGGTGCTCGTTAACACCATCAGTAGGTGCGGAAACTCTTGGCGAAAGGGCTATTCTAGATTGGACAGTGTGCGACTGTAATGAACTTGGTACCATTGTTGTGGCAGGTGTGCCATTTGTATTTGCAGGTTGATTTGATTCAACACCAACACCTTCAATAATAAAATATATATATCACATTTGCCCGATTGGTTCATTTTTAATAACCCTAAAATTTGCAAATATGCACCCCAATTCACCAACCACCTCAAAACTTGTTACACATCGAGAAAATGCACAAAAACACTATTGTATTTTACCCTACATTCTGGGCAGCATATGTCAGTCTAAACCCCACCTATAATTGCAATAGAACCTTTGAAGCTTGTGTACTGTAGTTGCACACAAGCTTCGAGATTGGCAGTATCCCAATATCCGGGGTGGGCCCCCGTGACTGCATAAATTTTAAAAAGTCATGCGGGGTTGCCTCTGAACATCATTGATCTAAAAAAACATGATTGATGTGTGATGATATAGTTTGAGACATGCTGACATCAATCACATGATGATCATACTTTTTTAAGATAATAAATTCATACATACATACATACATCATTGGTGTGAACACAACTCTCAAGCGTTTTATAAATATATAAGGATATATAAAGCATCAATATTTATGATATATAAACATGTGACAGTGGTTGAATATTTGATGAATATAGTATATACATATTTAATATTACATGTGCGCATATTTAACATTATGGTAATATGCCTGTATTTGTCAGGATTTATACTTGATAAAATAGACTCACCTGTCGCCTGTTGTCTCAATCGTTCAGCTATTTCCAAAAGAGCATCTCTGGTCGAATTTATTTCATTTGGATTCATTTTTAAAGGTTTTTCTGCTTTGAATAAAATAAATTATACAGCAACACACATGCTCCGAACGCAGCATGCGCTTCGAGAAAGAAAGCCTGGGCTCTAGTTACGTGGCCGGGGGGGAATTCGACGTGGCTGTAATTAATATTGGCGGATATTTTACGCGGTGCTAAATCACCGCCAATATTGACTTCCCAAATTCATGTAGGATTCGTTTTCTACCTCTTTTGAAACTTCAATGTTGGAAATGAGTTAAATATCTATAGTCCAATTCAAATAAACGATGTGTATTTCAACATCAATTTGCCAACGGCATGCTATTTTTTTTCCACATCAAAATTCAAATTTACTTCAATTCATAAACATGTTGAATTCGGAAGGTTAAATTCGAGCGGCATGCCAAATTTGCTCGCATCAATATTCAAATTTACTTCAAATTTAGAAACATGTCGAATTTGCCGAGTGTTAATTTGCAGCAGTATGTTGAATTTGAGATGTTCAATGCTGAATTCTACTACAAATCGGAAACATGTTGAATTTAAATCAACATGAATATTGGCGGTAATCTGACGCCATATATAATGAGCGCGAATTATAATACCACATGGACCTAAAGACAAGTTGAAATCATAACGCAAAATATGCTGTGTTGAACGAGGATGGATACACTCAAATAGAACTGTTTGCCTAAGGTTGGCTCTAGTTTATTATACCTGTAATAAAGGTCATGGTTCTTCGGAAGTCCTTCGCACTTTTGTTGTAGTAATAGTGCCGATTAACTGTAATGTAATTAGTACAGCTACCATCCAGATCTGCACCTTTAGGAATCTTCTGGTAGCTTTCTGGTGTCTCCTCGTAATAGAACTTATGTTGACCATTATTCATCCAGGAACCCCAGTCATCGTACAACAAATCCTTCACATTTGCAAATTTGGATGTGTCCACAATGAAGGACCTGTTTTCCTTAACATGAGAAGGGCCCTTCGTGCACACAAAAGATGCATGAGGCTGGTTTGTAACTAGAATCTTAACAACTCGGTAAATCTGCTTATGCATGATAATGATCTAAGTTCTTCAAATACAGGAACATGTTTGTCGTTGTTTTGCTACAATCTAAAGGAAATGTATACAAGGATGTTAATCAGTTCGGACTGGTTCACAATTGATAGTATATTTGGTGAAAACTTTTTTGTATCAGGCAAAGATCAGCCAATGAAGGAGAACAGGGTGGAATGTCCGCGCTGTGGGAATTTATCGCGGGCGCAAGCGTTTTCCGTCCTAAAATTTGAAATCTAAAATGCACTTTTGAAGGACGTCAACATTTTCGGCATTGTGATTCACCGTATTTTTATAATATTGTTCTTTTTCTTGCTGGAAGTTACAGAGCAGCTTTTTCATCGACATATTAACTGTTTTTAATGGCGAAATATTGCAAAGACTAAAAAAATAAAGCAGGAAAAATGGCAGGCGATATTTATAATTTGAATTTTGTGAAAACCCTTGGAGTAGCATCGTACAAATCCGACTTAAGGTGACTCCCTACATTTTTTTGAAATGTGGAAAATTTACGATTTAGATCAAACTTTTAAAATAATTTTTACTTGTTTGGAAAACAAAAATTGTATGACTTATGTTGAGCAACATTCTAAGAGCTGTTTACAAAGTAACAATGACGTTTCAATATGGCCGATATTTTGTCTTTTGTTGCACTTTACTCTAAGAAACGCCCGGTTACCACCATTTTTTATTTCTTGAAACATTTTCCTGCAGAGAAATAGATTATCTGAACAAGTTTAAAAAATTCTGTAGAGCCAAAAAAGATGTACAGCGAAAAATCATGTTTATTAATTTTTTAAAAATTTGGCTCCACAGAATTTTTTTAAACTTGTTTAGATGATCCACTGTACTAGACGAAAATGTTTTAAAATAAAAAATAAGGGGTAACCGGGCGTTTTTTCGAGTAAAATGCGTTAAAATGTCGGCCATATTGAAACATCATTGTTACCATAGCAACGATAATGACATCATATTTGTGAACAATTTCCGACTCTTAGAATGTTGTTCAATATATGTGGTACAATTTCTGTCTGCTAACAAGTAACAGTTCTTCAAAAAAATCAACCTAAATAATAAATTTACCATATTTCAAAAATTGTAGGGAGCCACCTAAATACTCAGAAATAGATTGGAGGAAAGCCGTAAAAAGCGAGGAAAATTATTCCTTGCTATGTTATTAAACATTTTATTTAGATAAATGCAGGAATATATTGAAATCGGCTGCAAAATGAGACGAACCTTTTGTTGAGAATTCCCGTATCTTAAAATATACATAATGCTGGCGGTATAAACGTGGTTCTTAACTTTGGGAAATTGACCAAAAAGGTGACTTTGGCAGAGCAATTTGATAGGTCAGGAAAATCAAGAGTTTTGGCACCCCATTTGAAATGAATGGAAATTACATGTAATTTCATGACGTAAATCGATTTGGAATTCATGCTACACTGTTGCTTATATGCAACAATTACGATACCTTGTACCAAATCTCATTTAGCAAAAATTTAGCCTTTTCACTATAATTTTTATTTTCCTCTTCTTTTTAAGGCTATAAATGATCTATTTTTCAATAAAACTAAGCTTTGTGGAGAGAAAAATTGTCCAATAGCATGTAAAAGAAGGGTGAATATACATTGTGTATTTTCTTTCAACGACGAGCGTTCGAAAACGTGTACACCTACACAGGTATTTTTCGGACGGAATTATACTTATTCGGTAACGCTTTCATTTCTATTTCAACCTTTGTATTACAAAACAAACATACCTTAATTGAAAAAGTTCAAAATTGTGAGGATACATACAAAAACATGACAAGAAAACGCCCAAATATTACATAGTCTAGAGAATTCTCAAATCATGCTGTTTGTTTATAAAATTGTGTCACGCGATAATCCTGCGCTGCGTGTACTGCACGCTTGCCTCTGCCGGCACATGTGCAGACAAATATCCCCCCTGCTATGAAGGAGCAGAAACTGTCATAATTATTGTGTTCTCTCAGATAGAATCTTCCAATCCCCCCTTATAAAGCGCATCAGGATTAACAGTCACGGGTAAAAAGGATGATCTGTTAAAAACAATAAACCACTAATCATTTAATAACTAGGATTAAACTATTACTCACTTGGGGTAGAGCAATTTTCTTGGGTTTTTTTCTGCTTTGGTGAATCCCTGTAAAAAGTCAATCCAGTTTAGAAGTTTGGAGACTCCAAAATAGCCATCAACTCCCAATTAACCATCACCTCTACCCCCCCCCATATTCTAGTATATAGGATGACTTTATTAATGAGAAGTAATGTGGACTCCAAATTGGTCATCAATCCCCCCAACTTCTACTATCTTGGATGATTTTATTTCAATCCAGTATAAACATTCTTGAACAATCTGTATTTTTTAAGATACAGAGGACATATATAGGGCATAAGAAAATATTATATCAATGGCAATGTTGGCCTGGATACAACATTCAAATTATTAATAAATATGCACACACTTCTACTATTGTAAATTAAAGTAATGCATACTCATAAATTACTTACTCAGAAGATACAGTATTTATCATACTTTTCTTGACTGGTGAATCCAAATTATTCCTTACAGTCAAATCCGGTTCGCCTTTGACCTTAACATTGCTATAATGATATACAATTTTGCAATTTTGATTGACATTTGTGTCGCGCAATTTCCAACTGTCGAGGTAAATTGCTATTTGCTAATTGCAAATTTGCAGACGAACCTGCACAGAGTAATACTATAGTCTATACATTCCTTATTCTTTGCCTGCTTTGGAATATTCAATCAAAATGGCGAATATTCACCGTCACAGTTCAACGCCACTCTCTCCAGCCAAAAGAGAAAAGATTATTGCTCTGTGGTCCACAGGCTGTAATCAAACAGAAATTGCGAGACAGTTATTATTGTCCAAACAAACGGTCTCAAACATAATAAATAAATTTGTTGAAAGAGGAACATTGATACCCGGGCAAGGGGTAAAACAAAGAAGCGTCAGTACACCAGCAGTGGTTGAATTCGTGGAGTACTCAAAAATAACGAAGCCAAGCATATATGCAGCCGAAATTCAAAGCGAAATGGTCAACCTTGGCGTTTGTGCAGCGGATAAAGTTCCTTCGCGCACAACAATCTCCAGAATTTTAAAAAATGATTTAAATTTTACATTTAAGAAGCTAACTCCCATCCCTTCCGAATCTCTTACAATACCAAACCAAAACAGAACACTAGATTACATTATGTTTATGTCCAGAGCAGACCCATCCAAAGCAACACTACTTTCGTGAATCCTCAGTCACGAAAACAACGCCAAATCGCACATATGGACATGCAAAAAGGGGCGAAAAAGCCTTGGAAGTTCAAAGATATTCTTCCAACTGTAATTACACGGTCAACCTCTTACATAGTCGTTTTGGTGTGGACTATTTCAACATATTAGAAGGACCTTCAAACAATAAATGCAATAAATTTCACAGAGCTTGCAATAATGGATGGCTTACAAACAGTCACTCCAGAAGTATCCCAAAATTATTTTCAACATTGTGGATTTAATATCTGAGTATTGATATCAAGTAACAATGTAATTGTGCTGCTGTATGTTTGAACATGAATACATCATGGATTTTTGATTTTACGTTTGTTACCTGAACTAAATTCTAGGAAAATTTGTATTTACTGTAATACTACATGTAAATAAAACATGAATAAAATTCGAAAGTGTAACAAATCAATCTTCGAATTAGTGTATTTACTACAGTAAACCTGCATGATAATACAGTAACACAAGAGTTTTAGCAAAACCATATAATATAAATCGGTAAAATACCATCAATACATATTAAATGTTGGTTCAAGTAAAGTTTTCTATTACAGTAAATCAACAATGACAACAAAATGTTTTTGTTATCAAACACAATGTCAACTGAATCAAAAATGTTAGATGCTATAGTCCAAACTTAGAAACGCATAACTATTAGACAAGTCAACGCTTATTATTGTTTTTCATTGTTATTATTAATAGCCACGGCTATTGTGGCTAATTCTTCTAAAGAGCATTGTTCCGGCTTATTTTGAGTTTGCAACTTATTCGCGTCTGAATTGCCTTGGACCTTGACATTGCTTTGACACTTCGCTTGGTAAATAGGGCATTTCTTGTCGAAATTAAATCCGTCATCGTCAGAGCTTGCACTTTCCGAGTCAGAACTACTGCTACTACTTGAGCTTCGGTGATGTCTTCGCTTTTTGTTTCCATTTTTTCCACGAGATTTCTTTTTTCTCTTTCTGTGTTGTTTTTTATGCACTTTTTGGGACGACTTCTTGCTCTTTTTGTTCGCCTTCGCATCGACAGAAGAAAACGAGCTGTCGCTTTCATCGGTACTTGAATCGGTTGAATCTCGTTTCCTTTTCGCGCGTTTCCTTGCTTTGCATGAGACCGGAGAAACGGCAACACTGATTGTACTACACATAACGTTTGACGTACTCACAGAATTACAGGAATTATTAACTTCGCTTATTGTTTTTGTTTCCTTCTCTAACAATGACTGAAACAAGGATTTGTCTTCAGCTGTGTTTTCAGGAACTTTATTATGGCAAGCCATCCGTAATTTTGCCATGTCCTTTTGCATATCTAGCTTACCACTTGCAGTTTTTAAAGAGTATTTGTCCGGGAATTGCACTTCAATTTTTGAAGCAGGGACCACAGAGCATTTTTCGAATGGGGGGAAGTGAACATCTTACTAGGTGGGGTTCATGGGTTTGTTTGAAAAATTATCACCCCTGCTCTGTGGTCCCTGTGACGCTAATGAGTCATGACTTATTAGCCCTTGATATTAAAATACAAATAATTATGATTATTATTGTTAGATCACTATTATTGTATTTAATATGTTCAAAGACAAAGGTATAAAAATTTCCTACTCACAAGGCACAAACATTAATAATAAGTTTATCAATTTATAGTATTAGGGCCTGTTCATATGATCCCGCTTACCGATCCCGCTCTCCTACCTATGATCTCGCCTCCTAGTACTTTTACTATAGAAATTTACATCGTGTTCATATGAGAAAGCGGACTGGCCCGCTTGGCGAGATCTCGCCTTTGAGAGCCGAGATCATAGGTAGGCGGGATGAAAAATATTCCATATGAACATGCCAGCCCGCATACCGGGAAATTGAGAAACCAAATTTCCGATTTTGCCGCTTAATTTGACGATTTTTACGTAGTTTTATGTTTGTTTTAGAATCAAGCATGAAATATGTTGCTAAAACCAATGCTTTTTATTGCAAAAAAATAAAAAGCAACAACAAAATCATTAAAATATTTGTGTTGCGTGCATGAAATGTACATGTTTTGCAATGCTAATTATAGAACAACATTATTTCATCTCGGCAAGAGGGATGAAAAACTCCATATGAACACACAGAAATATTCGTCCCGCTAGACGTGTGCAAGTGGGATCATATGAACAGGCCCTTATAAAGTTTATCAAATATACCAACTGGAATGTTTTCAAATGTTGTTGAATGACAAATAATCCTTTTTAGACCCAACCATGTTTTTTTTCGCGGAAAATCAACTTCCTGGATAACAAACATAATATGACATATAAAATTAAATCATTTATGACAAAAAAATTAGTGAGTTTATGTCTCTTATCTCGTAAATTTTCCATATATTATAAGTATATCTTTTTATAAGCAGTTTAGTTTCTTCCTATACTTCGTGTCAAAATAAAGATGTCATATCATACTTACATACACATCGTAATATTTTCAATATCAATATTTTCGTCACTTTCTCCATTAGAACTGTAAAAAAGTTCGTTTCTAATATTCAAATATGAAATGACACTCAATATGAAATATTATTCAAATATGAAACTATGTTGTGTGAGCAACGATAATTACTGTACCTTTCGTTTTCATCTGACAAAATAACAACAAAAACGGGTTTCTCCTGTTAAAATCAAAAGCTATATAAGCTACTCGAAACTGCCCATGGTAACGTCAAACAAACTCTTACTATCTTTTTTTTATCCATGAATTTCCGGTATTGAAAAGGAGAGATTTTCTAGCGTGTTTTATTATTGAAATATCGTTTTCAGGTATAGTAGTTTTTCAGAAATAGATGGGTAGAAATCGACAATGTCAAACGAAATAAAACTGTGTCTGTCCTTATCTTTTATATTGCCAAACCACTGAATAAGTTGTTTTGTATTCCTCCATTGATTTAAATTAGAATTAATTTTGTCCAAAATAACTGCTTATTTTTCTGAAATTGCCTCATAGGAAGCCCAATGACGATCCATTATACATAAATATGCACTCTAATCACCCACCGAGCATCACAAGACAACTACCTGCATCAATTAACAAGCGCATCACACTTCTTTCATCAGATGAGCAAACTTTTCTGGAACCTGCACCCATATATCAGAACGCACTTAGGCATAGCAGCTTTAATCATGAACTTAGCTACACTCGGCACACACCGCAACAACAACGCAGGAATAGGCAACGCAATATCATTTGGTTCAACCCACCATTTAGAAAGAGTGTTAGCACAAACATAGGATGTAATTTCCTTAGTCTAATTGACAAACATTTTCCACCGCACCACAAGCTCCATAACATTTTTAACAGAAATACAGTTAAAGTAAGCTACAGCTGCATGAACAATATTAAGTCAGTAATCACTAAACACAATGCACGCATATATAGGAATAACAAACCACAGGACAGGGACACTACCAATTGCAGTTGTAGAGAAAACAACATTTGCCCGCTTCAAAAACAATGCATGACTAGGGATATAGTATACAAAGCAACAGTCACAGTAAGCAACACAAACACGATAAAAAAATTACATTGGCATGACTGCAACCACATTCAAAGAGCGATTGGCCAACCACACTAAATCTTTTCAGCGTAAAAAGCACGCAAGCGACACAGAACTTTCGAAAAATATTTGGACATTGAAAGAAAACAATAAGGATTTCAGTATTAATTGGCAAATTTTAAAACATTCTATTTCGTACACAGGAGGATCAAAACGATGCAATTTATGTTTAGAAGAAAAATTTTGTATTTTGAAAGAAAAAAAACAAGAATTGTTTACTCAACAAAAGAGCTGAAATATATCCCCCACATACACCACCACGTTCCAGCAGGAAGCATATAAGCGGTCATTTCTTTCGATACTTGTCACTGCCTGATGATTCTTTTACAGATGAAACAGCCTGTTGCAGACAAGTTTTGAGGTAAGCGAAAATCTATAATTTGCTCTAACTATATGTTGTCGAGCACTCTTTGCATTTTGTAAACCTAAACCTACACATATATATATTTGTGGTTGTTTTCATATACTATGTATGTGATATAGTACATGTTGTAAGCTTGGATATATATGTATTAAGGAAAGATTGTTCTTCAAGCTTTAGTATTCAGAAAAATCATCTGAACTCCCAACGGGATTCGAACCTGTGTTCACAAAACATAATATGCCTGGATTACAAATTTTCAAATATATATATATATATAAATATATTGGAAATTTAGGAAAGGTTGTCTCTTCAAATAGTAAAAGTTTGTTGTCGTTATTGTAATATACATTGCTAAGTCACAATGAGAAGTTAATCTTTTGTATAATCGGAATTTGTCTAACATAGCAACGAGCCTATCATGCATAAATTATACATGCACTAATTACGCATTCAGTTCTGTTTAGTCGGGGAAAGCAAGACAAAATTTTGTAAATTTATATTCCAATTTTCATCCAAACGATTATTTAATCAATTTGTCCTTGGCTTATGGTCGTTTCCTTCACAAATTTTCGTCTTACAATGTTTGGTATTTTTCAGTTATCGTGCTTACACACAAATACACACACATATACATACTCACATACAAACCAAGGTGAAAACATTCTATATTTCAAATTATTTTCATTAAGTAACTGACATGTTCTTTCCACCAGTGATCACTGTCTAAGGATACCCCCAAGATACTGAATAGATTTTTTTCTTAAAGAGATTGGTTACAGATTGTAAGTAGAACAGAAAATCGGAACTTTTTTGGACTAGGATGGACTATCAAAAAACTAGATTTCCCAATAATTAATGAGAGTTCAATTGCACAAAGCCAGCTATCAACTAAGTTGAGTTATGCTTTAACTAGAAACTCGATCGAGTACAGTCATGATAAACTCTTATTAGCCTAAAATGGTTAAATTCATCAGTAATAGATGAATGTTAAAACGTTTAGATCATTGAAAGTTTAAAGTAAAGTCATTAATACACAAAAGAACTAACAAAGGTCCAAGTACTGAACTTTGAGGAATGGTTTGATAAGATGACTTGAATAATTCTGACCAATTCAGTTAAATAAGAAACAAGCCACTCATATGCTATTCCGCGTATGCCATAGCGCTCAAGTACTTTTAATAAAATCGAATAGTTTACGATATCAAATTTATTACTAGTAGTCAAATCCAGAATCACTCCGAGTCCGAACTAGCTCCGACGTCCGCACTCCAGATTCCGCACTCCGGAGACCTCAGTCCGCACTCAAGACTCTGCAATCTGGAGTCCCAACTTCACAGTGCGCACTCCGGAATCCGCAGTCCTCACTCCAGAGTCCGCAGTCCGCACACCGGAGTCTGCACTCCAGAGTCTGCACTCAATACTCAGCAATCTGGAGTATGCACTTTGGAGTCAGCATTCCACAGTCCGCATTTCGCACTCCGTTTTTCGCAAACCGCATTTTGCACTTTGGAGACAGCACTTCACAGTCCGCATTTCACACTATGGGAGTCTGTACTGCGGAGTCTGGTCTCCACTGTCCACATTCGGGAGTCAGCACTCCGGGTCAGAACTCTGCAGTCCGCATTCAAGACTCCGCAGTCCACACTAAAAATTCCGCAATCTGGAGTCAGCAGTCAGGGTCCGGATTCCGCGCTCTAGAGTCCCAACATAGTCAATTAGTTTAATCCTATTGGTTAGCCCAAAAATTCACTGCAAACTTTCCAAGAGCTTGTTTATAAACTTGGAGATGTTTTCCATAAACCTTGCCTGGATCAACAGAAGCTCTATTTTCTGATCTTTTTAAATAATCAGACCGAAACAGGGGTTAAATTTTAACCTAATCATAGTGCTAATCGTTCATTGAACAACCGGCCCTTGCAACAAATGAGAATGTGTGTTTACTTGTGAGAATGCCACAGTCAATTGAGAACAAGAGTTGTATGAGAGTAGACTTGTTGCACGTATCAGTCAAACATGCAAAAACTCTCATCAACTCTCATCCAAATTTGAACCAGCTCAAAGTTGATGAAAAGTGCACAAGAGTCGATGAGAGTTGGCGGTCAAACGCGAGCGAGAGTTGCTCTCTCATCATCAACACTCATCCTCGTTTCACCGATAAAAACATCTAATACGTAACACCTACGTATACAAACACATGACTAAAAACAAAAAAGACTGGATGTGGACAAATTGCAGGTCTGTGTGTACAGTAGCAACAGATAGAAATGAAGAATTTCGTATACATTCATGACGCAGAGCTGTTGAATGTCTCCAAACGTTTCAGCTACAAATATAATAAGAATAATTAGTTACAACTAAAGCTTCAGGGTCAGGTTTTCGTCAGGCACGGAAGAGAACCAACCACAATTGGATACAAATTTGCAAGGTGGATCAAATTACATCTAACGAAAGAACGGTTAAATGTGGCATACCACAACGTTCTAACTTAGGCCCCTTGCTGTTTCTTCTATATATAAACGACCTTCCGAACTGTCTATCATTATCCTCGGCAATTATGTTTGCTGATGACACAAATATTTCTACTCAAGGTAAAACTGACACTGAAATACAAGAACGCTTAAATACCGACTTAGAAAATGGCTAACTTCGAATAAACTCACTAGCATTTTGATTATTGCAGTCTTGTTTGGGATAATTGTTCTGATTATCTGCTAAACAAACTGCAAAAAATAAAAAATAGGACTGCGAGAGTGATTACGGGCAGAACATATGAAACCAGATCTAAAGATGTTTTAAAAGAGCTGAATTGGCAGCCCTTAAGTGAACGACTAAAGAGAAACAAATGTATTTTTATGCACAAAATAAAAAATGTCATGCCACAATCAGTAATAGAAATGTTTAAAATCAAAGAGAACCAAGCGTATCAATTGTGTAGTAACAACATAAACTTCTCCCTTGGAAAGTCAGTAACAAATTTTATGAAAAAGAGTATTAGTTACTTGGCTGCGTCCTTATGGAACAGCTTACCAAGTTTAGCTAAGGAACAAAACAGCCTTAGTGGATTTAAATCTATTCTTGACCGCAGCTGATGTGTTCTTGACATCTTGTAATTATTAATTAGTAATCTATACAATTAGTAATATCTCGCCGTTATGGACACTGAATCCCATGTCCGAGCCGGGCTTCCCTGTGGTGAAGTGACGGAGAGATGCGAAGATCAGGACGAGGGTAAGTGCCCCCGCCGTTATGGACCTTGCTCTCCTTCGCCGGTGTGTGCTTCACTGTGGGTGAAGTGTGGCTGTGTGGACACCACTTCCCGCCCGCTGTACTCTATTAGTTTCTTCAAATAGGTAAAATTATTTACAAGGTTGATTCGAACAAATATACAGTATGTTTATATATACATAGATATCATTACAATTGAATTTCGCTTTTTAAGTTCCTAATTAAAACTTGCGATTAATAGGTGTTTTTCTTAACTAAAGGTGTGGGTGGGTGGGTTTTTCTTTTTGTGTTTTCTCACAGGCAGTTGAAACCAGAATGAACGGAGTTGAAGTTTTGGCTAGCTTTTTGCTGATAGCTAAAGAATGTCGGCTTAAGGAACTACACAAATACTGATAATCTAATCTCAACGAATTGACAGAAGTTCGCAGTTGTTGCCAACTTGCTGTTTTCTTTTCATATGTTTTCCGTTTCTGTCAACAGGTTTTAGATAAGGATGTTGCTCCTTATTAACCCCAATTTATGTATTTTCCATAAATTGGCACTTAATAAATCACGCAAATCTTTTGTGGCCTAATCTGGGTGGCGGAAAGTGCGGTTTTTTGGAGGTAAGGGCCCCCAGAAAAGCTGGAGAAACAGCATCAGGGTGAGAGTAAGGGCCCTCACCGTTATGGACACTGAATCCCATGTCCGAGCCGGGCTTCCCCGTGGTGAAGTGACAGAGAGATGCGAAGATCAGGACAAGGGTAAGTGCCCCCACCGTTATGGACCTTGCTCTCCTTCGCCGGTGTGTGCTTCACTGTGGGCGAAGTGTGGCTGTGTGGACACCACTTCCCGCCACAGATCGAAACGAAGTGTAGATCCCCCACGTGAAGGGTGCTTGGAGGAAAAATTATATAAACATATACAATATGGTATAGATTATAAAAGTATGAATTAAGTACTGCAACAAATTTATGCGGGACTTAGTTGCTATTGTACCAGGAGTACGATGTATACCATTAGTTTGATATCCATATACGATATCAACATAAAAACTAACCATGGTGGTTAAAGCTATGTCTGGCGTAATTTTTTCTTGCCAGCAACAAGGGATGTGAAAGGTTCCATTTAAATAAATTAAGCACAATTTTTCGGTAATTATACACCAAAATATAGAGTTCATAATTGTATAAACTATAGTCTATAGAGTTCATGTATGTAGCAATAATCCAGATAGACGGTAGAAGGTATAGGAACCAAATCGCCAGGACCTTGATCATCTCCATGCGTTGTCTTTAACGGAAAGACTGAAAGAGAAACGAAGAAAAGCAACAACTTTTCTCTGTAGTGAGCTAGTCGGTAATAGAGTCGTAGATGAATTGGAAGTTTTGTTGCCTTGGATACAACGTTTGGCAATATTTTGGTTATAAATGGCAATACTGAAATGCCTGAACAGGATACATGGAGGTATACACTCGAGTGAAGTACATTCGTTATAACTAGCGTTATGCAAGATATTTAGAGGTAATTGCATGTGGTTTTTGCGCTATTATATGAAGTAGGAAAAGCAGGGACTATCACAATATTATTGAGTGCTTATAGTATGAATTAGCTGTTGACATATTTCGTGCGTGGCGCCAGGAAATGGGAAATGTTATATTAGTGTCATATAACATGCATGCAACGCACGCAAAAAAAAGGCAATCTCTTAAGCGTGCAAAGGGTAAATAGAGTTTAGGCCAGTTGTTTAGTTTAATACATTAATAAATGTAACGAGAGCTCAACCGAAATGTCAAAAGCTCGTGCCACACATGACCCAAAATATACTAAATTTGGCTCTTCTTGCTCGATAGAGAATGGCTTATGGCAATGCTCTGCGTGGTTTGAAACTCTGTTTTTTTGCAACTGATGTGACCGCTGCAAGGAATACTGAAATGTTCTGCGAAAACTGGGCAAGTTGTTTGACTTACGTTTCGAGGGACGGACGCCAAGAAAATGAGATTGCTTCCAAGCAATTTAAGTATACTGTATAACTACATGCGTCTCAGGAATATAAGTATTGAGTAGTGAGTAATTATGCGCACTAGGCAGTATATATGATCGGTATAATGTATGCAGAAGCCCGTGTCTTGTCTTGAATTGTGTATTTTGGCCGTTGGCCGGCCCATTAGACTACAATAGTCAATATAATTCTGGTATATAACGACACTTCTATAGGCGTTGATGATTTGGATATTATAGTATATTTGCCGACATTAGTTATTACGCTTATAGAATGACACTGATATAGGATCAAAGCAGAATATTGCATCCATATATGCGCATTATGTTGTACAAATAAACAACAATTGTATAATGATATGGCCTGAGCATGTAACATAAGCTACAAATTAACTGGGGGTCTTTGCCTTTGACCTGGCTTCTTGGTAGAATCCCTGCCGTGTGTCTTGTGAGAGCAGTATTTTGACTGCATTATACTATAGTTTATACTTTTATGATGCAGTTAGGGAATTTTTGTGATAACAGTACAATATTTCACGGAAGGTTTTTACATTATACCTTATAACGCGGTCATTCGTTGTCTTGCTCTAGCGGTGATTTTAGACGGCTAACATTATTTGTTCTCGGTCTTTTAGTGTCAGACTCAATATGAAATATTTGAAAAGCTCGTTTCGCTCGGTCGAAATTGTATTGCATCAATAACCTTGGGCTTAGTTTACCCTGCTAGGTAGCAGAATACGGTAAAGCCTAGTGATGATATGAAACGCACTCACCGGTTTAAGGTGGCTCCCTAGGGTTTTTTTCCCCGAGGGTAACGTTTCTCGTATGCATGGCGGGAAATAAAAAAAAGTCGTGTGGCACTCGCGCGTGATGTCTCGAAATACGCGCGAAGACCTTGCCTTCGTTATCAATTTCACGAAATATGCGCGTGATGTCTCGCGCGAAACTGTGAATTTTGGAAAATTTTATGACGTAACAGCTCGCAGAATCTTTCAAACATTACTTTGAATTTCTTTTATTTCCTTCGGTGAATTTTTTTTTAATTTCACATGTATAAAGACATTACTTTCGTTAATCTAAATACAAATTTTCACAAAATTAAATCGATACATTTTTTTTTAATATCAATTTTGAACCTTTTCGTACATTACTCGAAAATGTATCGATTTAAATTTTTTTAAATAGAGCAAAATAACTATTGAAACACTACTCTTTGATTTGAACGAAGAAAATCTTCAAAATGGCAAGAAGAATAGAAAAAACGTACTTTATTGAAGACGTGCTGTTGCCATGGTAACAGAGTTTGAGCGCAAATTTACTTTTGCAAAATCTTCAAACTAATGTAACGCATGTTTGGCGAAAATTTCGTGCTCATATCACGCAAGGTAATGGTTTGGGAGTCGTTTTATTCATCAGTGTTGTCTTGAGTAAAAACCCTAGGGAGCCACCTTAAAGTCGAATAATATGGTTTGGAAAATGCAGCAATTTCCAGCTTCTGAACATTGGGGCTTGGCCTTGAGAGTTTTTTTAATCACAGCAATTCTTGTGTAGATAAAACTATATGGATCGTAAATTTTTCTTTTCTGTATCGCCACAGACGTAAATTTCTATATTTCTGTTTTCTCACAGGCAGTTGAAACCAGAATGAACTTAGTTGAAGTTTTGGCTAGCTTTTTGCTGATAGCTAAAGAATGTCGGCTTAAGGAACTACGCAAATACTGATAATCTAATCTCAACGAATTGACAGAAGTTGGCAGTTGTTGCCAACTTGCTGTTTTCTTTTCATATGTTTTCCGTTTCTGTTGACAGGTTTTAGATAAGGATGTTGCTCCTTATTAACCCCAATTTATGTATTATCCATAAATTGGCACATAATAATAAAAAACAACTCTACATAGGAGTTCTCAAGAACAGCGAAGTCGCGCAAATAAATTCACGTAAGTAAATTTCCACCCGCGCAAGTAAATTTCCACCTAGAGTAGTAAGCTTAATTCAGCGGTAAAGGGCACCGCCCTAGCCCCATCTGCCAACTGTGTGCTTCCCAAAAAAATATAAAATATATCTTTTAGTTTGGACGTGAAGAAAAAAAAAACAGTTTGAAAGAAAACAAAACTAGAATTCGAGTGCCTTAAAAATTTTAAGAAGCGCGTTCATTAAAATGTTGGGTATTTAATGTCCATCATATTAAGAAAAAACCATACCTTTTTCTTGATCTTTTAGTCAGTTGTTTCCTTTGGAAGATGCGCGAAATTAAAACTGCGCAAAAATATTGTATATGTTAGGGTGCGTGAAATTCAAATGCACCAAAATTTAAGACTGAGGGAAAATAAGTAGTACGCGTATTTAAGTAGCGAAAGTAAAGTGGCTTGTAACTATCAGCTAATCTAAAGCACATATTTCTTTAATATTTATCTTAAATACCTTTCCTTCCTTCCAAACGGTTGAAAACCAAGTTGGATGCTGAGCTGGGAAATGTGAGTGAAATGCTTAACTTGGCGGCTTTTTATAATGTAGATGGCTTTGCGAAAATGAGACTATATTGTCTCATCGTCTGAGCAATTTTATGAAATGTTCACAAGTACATTGAACATTGAATAAATACTACTGATGTGATGACCTTTCCGGCTTTTCGATGCCTTAATTAACAGACAAGTATAATAGACGTACAAAATCATAAAATTTTAATAATTCCAGCAGTTCATTGATTGTTTATTAAGACGATGCGGGGAAACATTAACACTGTTGAAAAAAGGTTAATAATTTTTAGTCAGTATATTTATGGCAAATTACATAAAACAAAAAAGTAATGATTTTCAATCATTTTTGTGGCCCTGATCTGAAATGGAGTAGAGCATCCTTTTGAATTGAAAGGCAGAGTAAAATGTCTTTACCTATGTAACATGAAAAGATATAGTTTCCCGCACTTCTTTCAATGCGTTTTATAATCATAAAATTTTCTAACCACTATGAGGCGACTGTATATTGGGAAATTTAAAGACAGGCCACTAGTACTGATGCCCAAATTCTATCTAGACAATATGATTTCTTTCCCAACAATAAGCAGGAACTGTAAGAACCTCTTCTAAAATGTTAGCAACACCTCATTGACTTTATTGCCGTCATTGACTTCATATCATTATCCTCATTGTTCGTGCACGATATAGGGTCAGGGATAGGGTTGTGATTGGGTTGTGATTGGGGTGAACATATAGTTGGAAATATACCCTCCGGCTACAGGCCTATGGGGCTGAGGATTCTTTTGTATGCAGTTTTGCAAGGCGTCTGGCAAAATAATGTAGAAGGGTTTGTGTAGATGGCAATTTCGAGCGAAAATTATACATGTATGCATGCATATTTTAGACCTATTAACCTTGCATGGAGCATTTTGCGAAAAATGTAACTATATATCTATAGGCTCTCTGGCATGAAAAAAACCTGCATGCGACCCTGCGATTCCGTCTATGCAGTTGCCAAGAGCTAAAACCACAAGTTAATGCATATATATTAGGGTGATGCCATGCAGTGTGTATTATATTTCCACTGCTCCTTCCGTCACACAATGGCCAAGCTGAGGGCATTAATTTCAAGGACAGTCATTTCATCTTGGGAGCCAAAGTGGCGAAAAGGAAATATGTGACACGACTGAGGGAGGTGGCCTGGCGTCCAACTTTCATTTCACGACAACTGTATCGACTGACTTTTCAAGCGTAGACTGATGAAGTGGATGCCTCTGACTATTTTGTTGTCCCAGTGGCAGTAGAGCCGCGGCGTAGCTGTGGACCAGGTAGGTAGCAGGGTGGCTGTGTCGTGGTGTGCATGACTTGCGTGAGTTTGTGCAGTTGCCAAGCTTTGTAGCTCTTCAACCCACCCGACATCGTTGTCGGAGGCGTTACTAAAGAGACAAAGATTATGGAACATCTCAAGCGAAACGTGATTGTTTCCCGTCTAGCAAAATAAAGCGGTCAGGTGCCTTTTAAGTCGGTTTCTCCCTGCAGAACCTTGGAAAGCGTTTCGAGTGATTTGTCCCTTGCTGTTTGATGCGCGAAACAAATAACCATCTCGTAAATTGATTCCCATGGCCTCTGAGAGATGCACGTATAGGAAGAGGTTTGTAACCGGGCAGACCGTTGAATCAGCACATGCACGCACCGGGAAAGTATGGACATCGTTGCCTCGGAGCGTTTTCCCAGATGTGTGTCGAAACAAGAGTCCTTCGTTATCGGGCAATGAAAGTATTTCTTTGGTCTTGACACGTCCTAGACGTGATTGCCTGGATGAAGTGCTGGGACCAGAGGGAGACCACAAGGGCGAAGAATGTTTGAGTGACTTCTCGATAAGTTTGGCTATTTCCATTTCCTGTTTGTCGCCCATCAGCTTCAATAGTAGAGGCTTAGACTTGGCGAACATAAATACCCTGCATACGTCATATTCCGAATGCCGTTGCATAATTTTAATGGCCCCTAAGTAACCCTTGTGCGTTTCACACTATGACTATGTCTTCAACTATAATTCGTTGCTCCCCATTCATAGTCCTAGATGACATAGTATAGTTGCACATAGTCTATAGAGGGTATAGTTCATAGCTAAATTGTGGGGCCATTCAGAAATTTATTCGCCTCCCACAAAGAATACGTTTTGTTATCTCACAGAGAATAAGTTTAGTTGTCTCACACAGAGGACTAATTTCGTTGTCTCCCACAGAGAATGAATTTTGTTGTCTCACACAGAGGATGAATTTCGTTGTCTCACACAGAGGACGAAATTGAGGACGAAATTTGTCCTCTGTGTGAGACAACGAAATTCATCCTCTCCAATTCATCCTCATCAATTCCAATCGAGTGAGATGCAGAAAAAACATCTTGTAATTCCTCTATATCACAACCCGCAGTACCCGCATCCATATATATATACATGAACTGGTGGTTAACGCTTGGCAACTGGACTCTGCAGCTCAGTGACCAGAGCGCCGCACCGGAGTCGCTAGAGTTGCATTTTTCGCAGCCGTTCCCGTTCAGGTCTAAAATATTGTATATAATATTTCACTCGAAATATCCATCCACCTAAACCTTCTACATCAATTTCAATCGAGTGAGATGCAGATAAAAAACATCTTGTAATTTACCTTATCACAACCCGCAATAAATTTCATAGCCTTACACAGAGAATAAATTTCGTTGTCTCACACAGAAAATAAATTTTGTTGCCTCACACAAATAATTAAGTTTGTTGTCTCACACAGAGATTGTCTCACACAGTGAATAAATTTTGTTGTCTCACGCATAGATTGTCTCACACAGAGAATAAATTTTATTGTCTCACACAGAGAATAAATTTTGTTGTCTCACACAGAGATTGTCTCACACAGAGAATAAATTTTGTTGTCTCACACAGAGAATAAATTTTGTTGTCTCACACAGAGATTGTCTCACACAGAGAATAAATTTTGTTGTCTCACACAGAGATTGTCTCACACAGAGAATAAATTTTGTTGTCTCACACAGAGATTGTCTCACACAGAGAATAAATTTTGTTGCCTCACACAGAGATTGTCTCACACAGAGAATAAATTTTGTTGTCTCACACAGAGATTGTCTCACACAGAGAATAAATTTTGTTGTCTCACACAGAGATTGTCTCACACAGAGAATAAATTTTGTTATCTCACACAGAGATTGTCTCACACAGAGAATGAATTTTGTTGTCTCACACAGAGATTGTCTCACACAGAGAATAAATTTTGTTGTCTCACACAGAGATTGTCTCACACAGAGAATAAATTTTGTTGTCTCACACAGAGAATAAATTTTGTTGTCTCACACAGAGATTGTCTCACACAGAGAATAAATTTTGTTGCCTCACACAGAGAATAAATTTTGTTGTCTCACACAGAGAATGAATTTTGTTGTCTCACACAGAGAATGAATTTTGTTGTCTCACACAGAGAATAAATTTCGTTGTCTCACACAGAAAATAAATTTTGTTGCCTCACACAAATAATTAAGTTTGTTGTCTCACACAGAGATTGTCTCACACAGTGAATAAATTTTGTTGTCTCACGCAGAGATTGTCTCACACAGAGAATAAATTTTGTTGTCTCACGCAGAGATTGTCTCACACAGAGAATAAATTTTGTTGTCTCACACAGAGAATAAATTTTGTTGTCTCACACAGAGAATAAATTTTGTTGTCTCACACAGAGATTGTCTCACACAGAGAATAAATTTTGTTGCCTCACACAGAGATTGTCTCACACAGAGAATAAATTTTGTTGTCTCACACAGAGATTGTCTCACACAGAGAATACATTTTGTTGTCTCACACAGAGATTGTCTCACACAGAGAATAAATTTTGTTGCCTCACACAGAGATTGTCTCACACAGAGAATGAATTTTGTTGTCTCACACAGAGATTGTCTCACACAGAGAATACATTTTGTTGTCTCACACAGAGAATAAATTTTTTGTCTCACACAGAGATTGTCTCACACAGAGAATAAATTTTGTTGTCTCACACAGAGATTGTCTCACACAGAGAATAAATTTTGTTGCCTCACACAGAGATTGTCTCACACAGAGAATGAATTTTGTTGTCTCACACAGAGATTGTCTCACACAGAGAATAAATTTTGTTGTCTCACACAGAGATTGTCTCACACAGAGAATAAATTTTTTGTCTCACACAGAGAATAAATTTTTTGTCTCACACAGAGAATAAATTTTGTTGTCTCACACAGAGAATAAATTTTGTTGTCTCACACAGAGATTGTCTCACACAGAGAATAAATTTTGTTGCCTCACACAGAGATTGTCTCACACAGAGAATAAATTTTGTTGTCTCACACAGAGAATGAATTTTGTTGTCTCACACAGAGAATGAATTTTGTTGTCTCACACAGAGAATAAATTTTGTTGTCTCACACAGAGATTATATCACGCAGAGAATAAATTCTGTTGCCTCACACCGAGGATAAATCTTCGTTGTCTCACCCAGAGATTGTCTTGCTCAAAGGATAGATTATTTGTTACCGCCCGTAGTGGCTGCCAACTAGCTTATAGCTATAGTATACTGTATACAGCAGCTAAACGTACTTCTCACTAACCTTCTAATTAACCTTATAAAAGTGCCTGTAGGGAATTTCATAAAGTGTTATGAGGTATTGTCTAACTACAATAGTGTGTAGCATGCATAACACATAAGGCTATAAAAACGCGGAATTTAGCATTCAAACGCGGAATTAAACGTATAAATATATGGGACGTGCTACGTTACCGTAAATATCGCTGTCTGGGGCGTAATGCAAACACAAAACCGAGCCCTGCTAATTGCTACAAACATAGATGTACTGTATATAATAAAGGAGAAAAGCGGCTAATTTGACATAACGCCCCTAAACTATTACGGCATTAGGCATTAAACAAATAAGAACGATTAAGCGTTAAGGCTAAGCGTGCCATTGAAATACCACATATTTTGGGCTGATAAACCCAAACTATACGAACCTGAGGCATAGGTGGCGGGATTATTTGCTGTGGTTGCTGTGGCATGCGGCGGTGCTTCGATGGCATGTGGCGGTGCTTCTGCAGGTTGGCGTTCTGGGGCTGCTTCATGTATAGCGTTCGCCTTCGGATGAGCGACGTTAAAAGCTTGTATTACTTCATCTACATTAATCTCCCCTGGAACAACTGGGTTATCCATACTGGTAAGGCTCAGTCGCGACACCTGAGAATCACGCGCTAAATACTTGAACGACTTAAAACTTGTATCTCTTCTGCTTTCCAACGTAGAATGAGTAAAATTGGGCCCCGCACTCCTTTTAAACTATTTTGCTTGTCCCCAGTGGTTTCCCCTTTTACTAGCTAACAGAGTGTTTTAAAATGAGCTCCTATCTTGGCATGATGCGCCGGAACTCCCAGTGGGAATAGTTCTATATAACTTCGCTCGATATATAACTGAACGTTGAAGGTTTTTGTAGTTTGGAGCGATAATTATATACATATATATACGTGTAGGTTTAGGTCTACGAAACGCAAAGAGTGCTCGACAACATATAGTTAGAGCAAATTATAGATTTTCGCTTACCTCAAAACTTGTCTGCAACAGGCTGTTTCATCTGTAAAAGAATCATCAGGCAGTTTTTGCCTGATGATTCTTTTACAGATGAAACAGCCTGTTGCAGACAAGTTTTGAGGTAAGCAAAAATCTACATACATATATATATTAGACCTATAAGTATAACAAGGGGCAGTTGCAAAAAATAACTGTAAGGCAACAAAAAGGCCCTTTAATATATATATATATATATACTTGCATTTTTTGCAACAGCTCATGGTTGGCCTAAGTCTAAAATATGACGTATGTATATAATTTTTGTTCGAAATTCCTCAGGGCCTTTTTTAAGAAATAGTTAGTGGAGGGGGGGAATCAACGAAAAGGGACCTAACAATGTGGTAAATTGAAGGAGTGCAAACATGGAGGGGGTGGTCCTCCCCCAGAATATTTTCGTATTCTTGAGAGACTGTGCATGGCTTGATTTGCTGCATTTTTTGGTGTATACACCGTCTAAACGGACTGAGCTTTTGGTATAAAAGCAAGATTTTGTTGTGGGAATATCATAACCATCTTCTGAACTCAGTCATTTTCCCCGTTTTTGCTCAGTATATTTTGGACAAAAGGGACCAAGGGGGGCAACATGGGGCTGGGGGGTTGGGGACTATGGCTTAGTTAAACCATTACTTTAAAAGCAATTGATTATAATTAGTTTATTTAAACTAACATCTGCTTAGCTAATGTTTTACCGCTGGAATGATGCATGGACTTTTATATATATTCCTGTTCGCTGTGGCAATTACTTATTGCACGCCTGCAGAACTGGCCGCTTTCTCTCTACTAACCAATCAAATGCTTTGTTTACAAACTTGCCTGTGAATTTCATTACGAACTTTTGAACTTTGCAACGAATTTGCGGGCATATGGTCATATACCCAACTTACATCTTGTCAACATGCAAGATCGATGCTCGCAACAGACGTAGCGAACATCTCGTCACATTTTATCAACAACTTCGCAATAATGTTGCCATTTTATCAAGATGCTACAAGGCTGTAGCATCTTTTTAACAAGTTGTTGAATTGCAGGACGATAACAAGTTGAGTCAACAACGTTGTAGCTTCGCTTGTAGCAAGTTGTCAATTAGTTGTCAATTTTCACCCCCAAACTTACCTATATGGTATGCAAACTTCTTTTCCAAAGTTGTCACGGTGCAAAACTGTATACCGAAGTCAACAAAGAAATTACTGTTTGCAATTATGCTTTTTCCTTAATGAACACATGTGTCATTATAGATGGCGCCTTGAGGAGCAAAACATGATGACATTGTCCTTTATAATCATCAGTAACAATGACCGCACTATTTATTGATCGCCACTAATTCGATTCTAATCTAAAACAGTTGGTGTAGTACTCAAGGTATCTATTGCCTGGGTTAACTTTTTCCTTGACCCAGGCTAGCCCGCGCAGTCAGGCAGAACTTTTAGAGACATAGTTGGCGTCTTGAAATATATGGCTAACATGCCACGCAGGAGCGATGATTGTCTAAGCAAAAATACATAAAAAATACATCTTTTATCTCTTTTGAGATTTCGCTGATATATCCAACTCGGACTGGGTAAAATTGTAAAATGTACGCGGCAGTTAGTTAATGGAATACTCCTTCGATCAAAGGAGAAATTATTATTTAGAATGCGTGTGGAATCAGTTTTTACTTTTTGACGGGCTTATTTCTCTCATAATGGACTTATGGACACTTATTGCTATTATATGCTATTGAGGCTTAATTCATGTGATCTCTTCTTGAATGAAGAAAATCTTGCGATTTTGTATTGTCTAATGTCTCGCTGCCTTTGACTACAGTCCTGATCATGATTAATCTAATGCATGCATGTATTTAAAGTCGTTTAAAGTTGCATGTATGTATATGCTGACCTTCATGCTTGACCACATGCATTTCATTTCGAATTTTGAAAAATATATGGCTATTGAGATTGAATTGTAGTAGCTTCTTTAGATTACTCAAGCTACTTTCCAATACCCCCCAATATCAGAGAAATCTTCCTCGTCAATATCTGACATGAAGTGATATCTTACGAATATATATGCACTGTTTTTCCCTTTATTTGAACGTCTGCTCTGTGTCACAAACTGCGAGACTGGAACCGAGGCAAGAGTGTTTTTGAATGACTGACGACTCAATCTAGTACCCAGACAATCTCGTACCCCGAGCCTGCGATCCTTTAGGAAGAATCAAAGGCTCTGGGATAATCCATAACGGAAGCCCTAAATCATGGCTAAGACCACACTGCACATGCGTTCGCAAGACTCAAAACAAATTCTTCAAATATACTGTTGTTTCGTAAATAAAAAAAAAAAAATATTTTTTTTTTGGCATAAAATTAAATTCTCTTTAGTACGTTGCAAGAAGAGTATAAATACGACAGAGTAAAGAAACCATTGTAATCAAAAGAGTCGATATGGAGAAGTGAAGAATGTTTTATAGCGAAGAAAATGTTGCAGTTACAGTCAAATCCAGTGTTCTATTGCGAGGAACATTGTAATATTGTCATGCAATATTGCAATTTTGATTTGGCGATTGCTCTGAGCAATTTGCAACCGGTGTGAAAAATTGCAAATTAAAATTCACAACCCACAAAGCCTCTGATTGGCTACTAGCAAAAAGGAAGCTCCAATCCAGTTGCTCAGAGCATTTGATTGGTTTTTTCTTTCACTAGAAATCAATCACATTGTTTACTCAGAACAATCTCCAAATCAAAATTGCAATATTGTGTGACAATAGTCCAAGCTGAAACAATGCGTGAAATGTTGGGTACTAAAGTCCAACTCAACTATTAACCTGAAAACATCTTGTAGATCAAAGGAATATCAATGGTTCCATTATATTATTATGAGCCATATAGTATACTAGTATAGTAAGAGACTTCACATGACAGGATCTTTGTACTATTAATGAGCCAGCCTGGTTGATGAGCCTGTCCAGGTCTTTCGAACAGCCTGTAAGCTTCATACTTGACATACCCATTGATTTCTACCAGTGATCAAGGTGGTTTGAAGTACATGCAAGATGGGGGCATAAATAACACTTGGTATAATAGTCCCCTTTTTAAATAGACCCTTCTTGTAGCTTGTTCAAAATCTTTTGCAATTTTGGACTCAGTGACTACAATCTTGGACATAACTGGTTGAGACTACCTTGCACTCTATACAAAATTTGCATACCTCTTATAATAATTTCCCTGTAAAATCATGTTGCACTTGCAATTTTGGACTCAGTGAGTACAATCTTGGACATAACTGGTTGAGACTACCTTTCACTCTGTACAAAATTTGCATACCTCTTATAATAATTTCCCTGTAAAATCATGTTGCACTTCGTAAGTTCCCCACTCCCCCAAGTCAATGTTGAACTTGTGATTTAGTAAATTACCAAATGTTGTTTCAGCGACATTGTGCACAACATTAAACTGGGGAAGCATGTGTGACAAAGAAATTTATATACATTTTTTTAGACCTAGCCAGTTTAGGCCCTCTGGCAGGATTTGAACATGCGGCCCTGCGATTCCGGTGCAGCGCTCTAACCAACTGAGCTAGAGAGTCCAATTGCTGAGCATTAACTGCAAGTTCGGTATATAAGATGGGAGTGATGCCAGTATATGGTGTGTGGGTAAATATCAAGATTATCATGGTGTTAGAAATAATTCTGTTGCACAACACTATTTTCAGAATGGGCTTTTCTTCAATGTATGATTACAATGTTTTTCTGTACCTTGGGTGAGTTCCCATGCAGGGGTCATAACCTTATCCTGAATAGCTAGGTCCTGGCCAACGTTGGAATTTTATGAAAAGCTGTGTGATTATGTTTTATGCTGTTGGTGAACAACATTAAATTATTATATATCCAGTGGGAGTATGTATTCTCCTGCCAGGATTGACCCTTGCCTAATAAGCCACAAAATTGTATATAATATCCAAAATATACATGGTATACTTACTAATGTGTATGACTAATTTGTTCTATATTCTTAATACAAGATAAGTATATTTAACAATGCCTGCTGCATTCACATAAATAGATAAGAGTTACAGGCTAACTCCAAAAATGTTGTGAAGGCAGTGGAGCTAGATGTCTAAATCTGGAGTTACTGGCTAACAACTCCAAAAATCATGTGGATCTAGTTATCTAAGCCTGGAGTTACTGGCTACCTCCAAAACTCAACATCGGGGACCCCGAGTCACACCTAGAGTTTCATTGCAGGACTCATTTGTGTCCCCAGGCTACTAGTTTTGGCCGGCTTGGTGGACCCCAGAACCCTGCGGTTGCTCCAGTATAGCCTAGCTCCATTCAAATATTGGCAACCTCCACAAAATAGAATCTACAGGCATGATCAACATTAGCTGATCAGGCAGCTAACCAACTGCTTTTTCAAATGAATTATAAATCAAATAGTCTGTTATTCACGATCAAATAAAAAGTTATGATAAAGAATAACGATTTTCAAAACCAAGATAAAGAATATTTCCAAAATATTAAAGCATATAAAAATTTTATGTGGGCTAATAAATTTCAGCAAAAATTTGAATTTTCACGTTCGATTTCATGTGTGACATTCATTAAATATTACAAACTTAATACTGTACCTTTCTTTATATTTTCCGTGTAATATTACATAAGATTATTCACCTTATCACAGCTAAAATTACTCTGAAATACAAAAACAATATTCGCACACTCCTAAACGGCAGCCATATTGTATATATCATTACCCGGTTAATAATTTATTGTTAGTGAACACGATGTTTTTATCAAAAATATTTAATATAGTAATACATTTGCTAAATCGTTCGGTGTTCGTATTTATTCTACTTAGTAGTTCAACTCTTAAATCGTAATTATGAGTTTACAGAGATTCCTACTCCAAAATCACTGCTGAAACTTCAACTACATTCCGAATTTACACAGAAAGTCAACCATGTACACTGATTAATATAGGAGTGAACACGATGTTTTTGACTAAAATTTGTGTTTCTTTTGACGATTTTTTGTTTATATTCGTCGTGAATAGTTGTGATAGAATTAAGAAGTTGTTTATGAAACACTTCGTGTCATTTGAGGAAAAGAATGGACTTCTTTATGGCAATAATTGGAAATTATTTTTGACTCTGAGTTTGATATGCGACTTCTCTGATTTCAATGGAGTTTTGACTGTATTTGTATGTTTTAAATGTAATTATGTCATTAAGAAGAGAGAGGAAATTCATATGTTCAAGATTCACAAGTATACTGAGATTTTTGTACAAGATGTGGGATTTATTTATTGAACTGTAAATACATATACATGAATTATGGTGTTTGACAATATCAATTATGTCGACTAGTTGGCAAAAAACAGAATGAATTATGCAACGATGTTATGGATAATTAAATATGTGGCAAAATTTGTATTTGCAGTTTAAGGGTGTTCGGACGTATTTCGTTGCTATGGCAACAGTTGCTAAGGAAAGGCTATTTTTCGCGGCAAAATTACTTCCGGTCTTGAAAATATTTTTTTTTTAAAGTCTAAAAATATTGAAAAATACATTAAAAACGAGCAAAATGGGATGAAAAAATGGGTGTGAGCAAAAAGTACCCAAAAGAAAAAAACGAATGTTGTCTGCCGTATAAAGTCGCTGGGAAAGTTTAAAAACAACAAATAACATGGATACAAACACGAAGGATATTGACACACAGACGGATATAATTCAGGTGAACGTCGAAGCACAGACGTATATAATTAACGAGAATGTCGAAACACAGACTGATATAATTGAGAAAACTATAATGAAGGACGTTGAAACACAGACAGACTTTTTAGAGCAAAAACAAAACGACACGACAGAACTGGAAACGTCTCCGATGCTTCCCCCACAAGGAACTGAAAATGCCAATATTAACACTGAGTTTTTTAAAGCATTTAACAATGCCACGAGCGATAGTACAAAACTCGAGAATGAAATGAACACAATACGAAGGAACTTTCGGATAAGAAACTTATTATCAAGGACGATGCTCACCACATCATATCCGAAAAAGCTATGAAAGATTTCCTTCAACATACAAAACATTGCGAACAATGTGGCAGCTCAAACGTTGCTATTGACGATCAACTTACCTCTGTTGATTTCAAATATTCTATAATGATGCCAAGAAAAGTCGGTAATTTCATCCCCAGATCAGGCAATCCAAAGTGGAAAAACAAAATCGAAAACGTATCTACCCAATTTCATCCTTCTTTGCTTTTTACTCAACGGTCAGTACTATAAAGATTATAGCCAAGTTCTGCGAACCGCCGGCCTTCCATCGATGAGCGAAAAACAGTGGCAGCATGTCATTGAGTGGATAGCTCCGTTTGTGAAACAAATTGCCGATTGGAGTGTGATGCAAGCACGGAATGAAGCGATTCTTCGAGGTGACAAACTGAAACTACACATTCTTTTCGACGGTTTTTATTTAACCCCCGTGGCCACTACTCCAACAACAGCTCTGCAACGATCCATGATAACGTGGCTGGGAAAATACATGCGTACGCACACAGATGCAAACGAGGCAAGAATTCGAATTGGGATGGGACTAGCGCGGGCGCCGAAGCAGATTTATTTGGAGAAATGCTGGATCAGCAAATGTACCATTGACAAAGATGCATCCTGCCAAGAAATTCTGCTCGAGAAAAGTGTCGAGACCGAAATTATCATTTGTGGCAACCATCGAGCCAAAACATTCCACACGGAACTCAAGAATATAAAACAAACACCATGTCAGGTAGGTACAATAATTTTTGTAATGAAGTGTATCTTTAAATAATGAAAAAATATGTCCATTTTATAATGGAAAATACTTTTTGAACCAATTCAAGATTGTACCCTCTCACCATGTCTACTGTCTACCCCCTCCCCCAATCTTGACCACGCCCAGACTTGTTCCCAATCGTTATTATAGATAAATTAGCGCCAATCTCGTGGAAAATGAAAACGAGATCCAGCGTCTTGACCCGCACCGCGAAGCTCTATAATAACTATAAAGATGACTATTATTGCATTAGTTAACCCTATAGTGTAAGAAATTGGGAAGAGGCAAATGCAAGAGGATGACAGATGCCATGATCAACAATGCGAAGAGGTGCCTCAGCAATTTAATAGCATGACCTGACATCACAAACGCGGATGACCCATTGAAAGAGTTTGGCGACGCATTGCAGAATTATTACAATCACTACCAGAACATCCACACATCCGAATGGTGCCGATTTCATCCAAAGGTAAGTGGTATCAAATTATCACATGCTGTATAATAAGGCTTATTATAAGTAATACCATGTTTGCGGGTATTCCCTTTGTCCTCGCAGGGCAATTGAACATCAATATACCTTCTCATATTCAATTTGCTAATTTTACCTCCACTGACCTCATACTGGGTAGAATAATAACTAATTTCAGTGTGACATGGATGGAGGAAAAATTGGCAAATTGAATATATAAATTGTAATAAAATAATTCCAAAACCAACTACAACTCTGTTTTATACCCTGAACAAATGTTCTTGTATAAATTATAAAACATGATGATTATTCTAACTAAAAATATGTGTTTTTATTACTAGGAAACAACAAAAGGTGTCCCCAGGGGCGCCGGAAGGTAGCCGAAGCCTATGAAAAGGGCACGAGCGCCGAAGGCGCGAGAAATTTGTAGGGGGTACGGGGGCATCCTCCCCCGGAAAATGTTTAAATCTACACTCTCTGAAATGCCATTTCCTGCATTTTGAGTGGAGATTTTACATAATTTTGAATATTATAAAACGATAACACACAGGAATTAGATAAGGGAAGTGCGTTATTGCGGAGCTTAACTGCGCTAATCGACCACGGAAAACTAGGCGTGTATAGAAGCATTTAAACACCTTCTAGAGAAAATGACATCAATAGCAGATGAATACATTACCATAGATGGGAGAATGACTAACAACATCATTGAAGGCTATCACAACATAGCACTTGTTTATAGGGAGAAAAGAATAGACCTTGCTGCTGAACACTACTGTTGTAAAACCAATATATCAATTCCCCACAAGGTTAGTTGTTAAACATGTCACATATTGTTACAAGAAATGTTATAATTGACAGTACTGAAAAAGATGGCCTACCGGCCGTCAGCTAGTGCACCAAAACGTTTAGTTTCATTGGACACCTCGCTAAGCTAAAATAACTTTACATATTCTTATAGATTAAAACACGCTGAATCCAAATCTAAAAAGTTCTTGTCGAGATACCCTGCAGTTTTTTTGTATTTCTCGATTGAAATCTTAAAAAATTCACTGTTTTGAACTACGTTTATTAGCAATTCCGTGCAAACTCATCGTTCAAAAAGCGTTTCGTAAGAATCGGACCAATAGCCTGCATACCGCCTACAACTCTGGCATATCTCGGGTCATTTTAAGATATACAAAATAGTGATGTACAAAACATTTGTAAACAAAATGTTACGTATTTATTCATATCAGGTTTCCGATAAAAATAAGCTTTTTTCTGATCGTTTGAATGTTTTTTTTGACAGCGATGAAGCGTAATATAGAAACAGTAGAGCTTCGTGAAGATATGGAGGGCTTTGTAAGGCATATTGACAATGGATAATGTAGTTTTCGACGGGGAAACGAAGGCCAACACGAGGATACTTTCCTGACATTAGCGTTTGCCGGTTTGCCCTACTTCGAATACGAAGATCCGTTTAACTTTCTGGTATCTATGGCTATTGCCCAATTTTCTGATGCGCTAAAAAAATTGACGGAGAGAAGTTATTTCCTTGTAGTTTGTGCGACAAAATCTGCGAAGGACGGCCTATAACAAAGTCAACAAGGTCTGACAAAACACATAACAAATTGACTAAAGCTTGGCTTATATATCTTCTAGTTTAATAAATATCATTGCTTCAATAAACAATGCAATTGTGTTTTGGCAAAGCACAAGAATACTATAAATAATCTGAAGACTCGATATCTGCCATCTTAAATGAACGTTCTTGAGAAATGAACAGTACCAGACAATATTGCAATTTTGTTTCAATTGGAATTGTTTTATTTACAATTAATAATCAGTACTTACAAAATACATTACATTATTACACCCTATCATTGTTTTGTTTATGTAAAATACCTCGTTTATTTCTCTACAAGGCTTTCGACCTGTAAACCCTGATCTATATCTGTGCAAATAATATACATTATATTGTTTTGCAGTATTTGCACTGATGTATATGTGGCTGATTGAAGGCCTTGCCAAAATTAAGGTTTGCTTTTCTATTGCTGCTTAACAAGTTAACAAGAGGCATAATAGATGGGGTAGTCTACCCATTATAAAATTATATTATTAATCTGCCTCACAATTAGGCACTTTGGTTTGCTATGCCATCTCAAAATTCTGAATACAGCAATCATATGCCCCAGCCACACAACAATGTAGCAACTGATGGTACAAGACACCTGGGTACAAGACACCTGCAGCTAGAGAGTTCAAGGGCTGTTCTTGATGAGGTCTTAGTGGTGCAGAAGATACAAATCTAGGGGCAAGGCTGCAAAACTGTTTCCAAGGGCATGTCAAGAAGCAGTCAGGGTCACAAAATTGACCAAATAAATATTAAAAACAATAAAATTTAGGGGATAGATTAGGAGTATAAAAATTGTTTATATCAAAGCACATCCCAGGTGTGCTAAAACGTTTACATTGAGAAATCTCAGGTGCAGCATTGACCAATTCTGCAGTCTGGACAGAACAGATGTACTAAATGTGCTTTGAGGAATAGTGGGCTGACATCCAATGCTCAAATGCATCTCCTTTCATTTATATTTTACTCCAGGAGTGTTTACTGTACAGTACAATCTTAATTAAACTACATACAAATATGAATCTACATAGTAGCAAGACTTTTGGGATCTTAAAATACACAAAACAAATATGCTCTATAATTTAGAACTAATAAATACTGTGTATGTATATTGCAGTGAACAATGAGGAATATAAATAATATATATAGACATAGTGTTTAGACAAAGCGCAAGTGTATAATATTATAAAGATAAAAACTTGCGCCAAATGTACACAATGGCTTTAAATGAAGGTAGAACAGCAAGATATTGTCATTATTCTTGACCTCAAGAGCAGCAGAACCATTCTTTAGTTAAAAGCTTTTCGTTTGCGCTGGTATCTTGAAAGCTAACTTCCTTCGCGTTGTCTACTTGTTGAGCAGCCATAAAACCATTCTTTTGTCCTGTCATAACTTAAAACTATCGCTTAAATGTAGATAATACAATGGAACACATCTGAAATTCGAAGTTTAGGTGAAACAGGCAGAATAACCGAAGATATGCAATATGATCTTTCTCGCACATTGACAAACCATAAGAAAATAAAAAACACATGCCTCAAACAGCTGTTGCCTGTAAGTCGAATAGAAACCGGCAGATAATCGGTGCATGTTCGTACAGGAAGTATGATTTTTGAAAGATGTGTTTTCGCGAAACTGCTAATAAACATAATCACGCGACAGTGAATTTTTAAGATTTCAATCGAAAAATACAAAAAAACTGCAGGGTATATCGACAAGAACTTTTTAGATTTGGATTCAGCGTGTTTTAATCTATAAGAATATGTAAAGTTCTTTTAGCTTAGCGAGGTGTCCAATGAAATTCGTTTTCTAGCCATCTTTTGGTGCACTAGCTCACGGCCTATGGCAGAACAGTTTCGCTTTGCTGTCTTATTAACGATAGGTGTTAATAAAACATTTTTTATGAACTAAGCTGTCTTACATAATTTTATCTTTTAAGCCTTATTGTCAAATAATTATGTGAGTTTCAATGCTTAGTGTGTGCAAAGCATTCTGGTTGTAGGCACAAGTCACCATATTTTTCAGTACCATCAATTGGAGACAACGGTCTCTCTTGTGCCATAGATGGTTTTCACCATGATGTCATCATATAATATGCTGGAGTTGTCATCAACATATTGGTCGGCTGCCTAACCACTTCCATTGTCCCTGATAAATGTTAATAATTTAATGTCCATGTAGAACATTGGTCCTATTTGGAAGCTGCTCGTCTTCGCCAACCTTGACTTTCCTGTGCCAGTTGAGACTGTTCAGCATGCCATCTAACAACAAAATGTGTATGACCTAAAGAAAACGAAGAGACAAGAACCTGAGTACCACAAAAAAGGTTAACATTGTTGGCAGCTTCTTTGCCATTCTCAACATTAATAATAACTAATATTAATTAAGATTAATTTCAATGAATTTTAGAAATGCATACAAGAATTCTAAAATTAAACAGCATGAGAAAGAGAAAGTTCACATGGAGGAACTAAAGGCAGTCAAACAAACTGGAATTTGTGGTGCTACAATCAATGATGCTGGCTTGGACATAACATTGGAAGAAAGTGATGAGGAGATTGGAATGGAATGGGATGGGGAACCTGAAGCTTCTGAAGTTCAGCCAGCAGCAAAGTCAACAGAAGAGATAGATCAGGAAAAGTTATCACCACTATACTTCATTTATGACTGTGAAGGAACTGGAGGAGTCATATATACTGATCATATTGTTGAAATACCTGCAGCAGTTCAACCTTTGCCAGCAGGTTAAATATACACCTCTAACTGTAGTCTGTTCATTACCATACCTAAGTACTGTGTATCTAATTGTCAGTTATTTATTAGCAACCTGCGATGTAAGACTTATGACTTAGCATAATCTAAAAATGTAGCATTGTTTATGATAAGTTCTAATTTTAAGTACCATAAGTTTAAGATAAGTACTAATTATATTGCATAATATATCTACATATATACTACATATTTTACAGGTGTATCAATTGGTTCACCGCTTGAATTTCAGACTCTGGTCAATACATCCAAGAGAATTTGCTCAATCGGCAAGTACACATTATGTTTATACTTGCTCAGGGTTCGAAATAACATTCAGAATAAATGTTCAAAAGCATATCGATCAGTATTAATTTCATTTACTAATTTAACTTAATACTATAAACTTAGATCTCATTTTTAATTCTAGCATCCACGAAATGTGGTCTTAAGAGAAAGGACCTTCTACAAAAGCCAAAATTGTCAGTAGTATTGCCTGACTTCATTAAATGGGTGGAAGATGTTACACTAGAAGTTAAAAATGCTACAGGAAAACCCTTCTTTCCAGGTAGGAAGAGGAATGGTTTCAATTCTATTTCAGTCATTTGCAATTGTTTTCAGGGAATTGGTTTTGGGTTGAATCTGGCTATCTAGAGACTACCCACAATATAGTGTGCTGTTTTTAAAACAAGCCATGTGCAGTAAATATCAAATGAACCCAATGATATATTGTGAAGTTATGTGAGGATGTGCAAGCAAAAAAAATGGTATCAACTAATAATGTAGGAACACCAATTTTTTCAAGGTACTTTTCTTTCTTTTCTTTTAGCAATTTTGGCACATAATGGATTTGTGTATGACTACCCTATTCTGTTGGCAGAAATTGATCGATGCCAAGCATTACTGAAGCAGAATCTTCTGGCAAAGTTTTACTTTGGTGATACATTAGAACATATCAGAAAGGTTTTAATATTCAACTTTTATACAACTGTATTTTTTGGTATTTTAGCAGTCATTGCAAGCTATACCAGACAAACAATTACAGTGTACATACTATACAGAACTGTATTCTGGCTAAAAGGTTTGTATCAATCTAAACTTGATATATATTAGAGTCATGTAGCAGCTCTAATAAGGTCTGCTGTGATTGGTCAATGCACTATTAACAAAAATATTTATTAAAAATATTGATGGTTTATTAATATCACTTGTAGCATAATTTTTTTAAATTTTGGTTATATGATATTGAGTATAAAAATAATTAGCTATGTTCTAATGGGAAGAATAGCACTGCGTGAGGTAGCGAGATTGATAGATAGATTCCTAATGATACAACTCTATGGACCCAGCTATACTATAGAGTAGCGAGATAGATAGGGGGCTGTAGCAAATATCGGTAGCGAGAGTAGCGAAGGTAGCGAGTAGATAGATACATTTCTATAGGGGGCTATGGCAAATATGGGTTGCGAGGGTAGCGAAGCGTTTTGGATAAGACGCGACGTAGATAAGAATAGGGATTGACCTGTTCTCAATTTGGTCGCTATTCAAATAAGCCACAACTACAGATGGCAATTCACGTATCACATAAGACAACGGTAGGAAAAAAGTAGCGGCTAGGCATGCGGGAGACTAGGAACAACTGAAACAAAATTGAGTCCATTCATGGACAATATTCTTGCCCAATTGCTAACATTTATATCATGTGTCCTATTTTGTCCAATGGTTGGGGAAGAATTGACTCGGCCGACACAGTTTTTTCTCCCTTATTTATTTATATTTAAGAGTGTAAATTAATTTTTATGCTTTTATTACTAAACTGTCACAAAAATTGTAGGTATACTATTTTAATATCGATGGTATTCCGCGTAGTATGTGGGCCAAACAGTCTGCCATTTGCACACACGAGTAAGTATCATGCAAGGTATTTCTACATTGACAGGTAACGACAGGGCCGCCAAAAGGGGTGGGGACAACATCCCCAGGCCCCTAATCTAATAGGGTCCCCATCTTGCGAAAAGACCAATATAATAAAAATAACTGTATGTCAAGAAGGAAACACAATTGACAATTCATGTTATTCTAAGTAACGTTGAAAATGTTTATAATTAGCTATATGTGTTTTTCATAAACGTTTTGCACAAGGCTTTGGAGTACTTTATGTTTTCGCACTTTTGAAAAAAATGATCGATAATGGATCATAGGGGCCCTAGAAATGTGTCACTTTTGGAGGCCAATTTGAATTTTTTACATGTTATATGTCGTTTATGCACATCAGAAATTGGTAAAATGTTCGTCCAAAGCGCAAGTGCAGATATATCATTTTAGAGACTCTAGATTCCAAAAATCTTCCGGCGGACATGCCCCAATACCCCCCAACCCCCCTTGGAGTCTTGTTCCATCGACACTCACCCACAATCAAGGGGGACAGCATTTATTAGTCAACTTATTGAAATCCACTGATTTATCTAATGATTTACGTATAGACTGTTGTAATATGCCCAGTTGTGAGTCCCCAATGAGTAGGTTATTTTAAATATGAGAGTGCAGTTTCAAATATTTGGCAAACTACCTTGTATTTGTAGACAGAATAAGTATATTATTTGCGCATTGGTACTGGTACCAGCTATATTCAGTTAATCTTGTAAAAGGCAGGATCTTGTTCACAATCTATTGACTATAAATTGGGTTGCTTAAACGTCATTTCTGTAATAAATCTAAGCTACTAATTTACAAACGAAAAAGAGCGGAACACGCGCTTCCATTGGGTCCAATTAAAATAATCACAATGCATTGCGTCTATAGCAGATTTAGATTTTTCCCAGCTGTATCAAATTAGTCTGCTTATTTGCTCGCTCGCTGAAGGTTCGCTCGCTCCGGCACAATAAATTCATAGTAATCACGTTTATGTCAACTTGTTGCAATGATGTCACAAAGGGGCCTTAATTATGCGTTGGAGCCCGATCCTGGATTGTTAGTATAGGAGAGGGGTTATCTGAGAATATAATTATTCAGGCTAAGCCCGTGTGCCAATTGGAAAAAAGTTGAGTATGAAGGGGTTGGCCATGCCAATGAGATTTAAGTGGGCTCACTTAATCCCACCAGCCCCCCTTGCCCCCCTCCCAGATATAAAATGAACGGTCCCTAATTTACTGTAATCTCTCTTTGGATATATCTTGGAGGCTCTCTTTGGATATTATTAATATTGAGTTACGTGATGTGTATCCCGATATCTCAGGGAAAATTTTAAGGAGACTTTGGAGCAAGTCTATATATACAGCTAATTTATGGCAATTTATACAGCTAATTTATGGCAATTTATACAGCTAATTTATGGCAGCTAATTTAAGATATACAGTTATTTTGTAACTCTGACTCATTGCATGACAGTGTTTACATAATGCAATTAAAAAACGAGTGTTTATATACAGTAACACAAAACCAGGAATTATTCAATCTCGCACATACATGACAATTATTGAGGTTATATGAGGGTTGTCAAGTCAAAACATAGAGATAATACATGCGTACACAACCGTTTAGAGTGACTTGACACGGAAAGAGAATGGATGAAATATTCGAAGGAAGCGTAAGTAAAGTAATACATTTGCGCACATTTTATATGTACTATTTCAAAAACGAGTTTGAGTGTTTGATCACGGTATCAAAACACGAGAATGCTAATGAGTGTTTTGTTACTGTGATCAAACACGCAGAACGAGTTTTTGAAATAGCTTCTCAAAACGAAAGGCAGTGAACCAATCAGGCACTGTTTTAGGACAATCGCATTGATTTTTTGTTAAATTACGATGAATGAAACACTAGTGTTTGATTATCAAACACTAGTGTTTGATGCAGTGTTTTACCAGGTATGAAAGCCCATTCACGTGACGGAATCAGTCTGATTGAGTAAATTGCTAATGAATTATTAATGAGTTTGAGAAATAAATTTATTACCTTATTCAATGCAATGTTACCTTATTCAATAAAATATTAGTTCAGTAATGCGAAAATGTATTGTTAACATGCATTAATGTATGCCAATTTCTCGTCATTATATTATATAAAGTAATATGTCATGGATTCTAAAACTAAAAACCGTGGCGATGGCGGAAATTCCGCGGAATAGTTCGGATCCAAGCGAGAGTAGGACAGGATAAGCCATTAGAGACTAATATATTAATCCTGAACAAAATTCCATCCCGGCAAACACCGGCCTCATACACATGCATAAGCGTTTTCAAGCAATAATTTCAATAGCACAGTATTGTACGAACAAATTTTGGGGTTTATATAACGCCCGTAGCTGTTTATGACTGGCTCTCCTTAATGGCTCTATAAGCGAGATCTCGCTTTTGAGTGGTTGGAAAAATCTCAGATACAGTAACGCAATATGAAAAGGAAATCTTGTCGTATCTGTTTAGTTCTAGAGCAATATTGTGCTGCTTTATGTATGTTTCTGGACTTTGTAAGAATATACACAAGTTGTTAGTGAAGGGCCTTCGCTCGAAACGTCGAAATTCTGTTGAAGTGAACTGTATTTTTCAACCGGTAGACCACACATCCTCAATCGCTGAATTATGCGATTTATAATCCTCAGCATGCCCCATCAATTAGTGTGCTTTTAAGACAAACACACTAATGGATGGATTAAAACAAGGCTTTATCGACAAAACAATATCTACAGATTTGTTTTGATGCGAAGGGAACAACGTATAGTTGTTATTGTTATTATTTTCATTGTTCTGTCTTACAATTTTCATCATTTCATCAACACAGGGGCAGAACTCTGAAATATTCTCCAATACTCCAATATTTGACAATTGCAGAACTCTGAAAAATCTTCCCCCAAAGTGCATGAAATGGCATTCCAGCGACTCAAAATTTCAAACTTTTCTGGAGGAGAATACCCATGTGCGAACTTGCTAGCAGCACATGAGCCCCATAGACAGGTTGTGTCTTGACCACGCCCTTTCAGCGGGCAAAATGAACCTCGCCTCTCTAATGTTTAGACCCAAGTTACGCCCTGATTGAGAAATCCAAGGTCCGAGGAACCCAACAATGTTCGAACGGTTTAAAGAGTGTACTGTATTAGTTTCACTTCCTTTCTTAATCGGACCATGCACAGTTTATTATTGTGAGACTTTATTGTGAGATTTCCCTATACAGTTTTCATTTTCGATCTCCCATAATTGAAGGATGGGAATCACTTTTGGCGTGATTTATAGTCTAGAAAATAGCACGAAAGTTAGTTATATAAATCTAAGACAAAAATGAGTATAAATAAACATAACAACTAGACAGTCTGTTAAAAATTCATTTAAAAAATAAAAAAAAAAAAAATAAAAAATCTAAAACGTTGGAAGTTAAAATAAAGCCCAATGATGATAATTGATTGGATGATTATTTTTTCACTATATATGATTACATCGATACTCGATTCATCATTCCAATAAAAAATCAGTGATAAAACGAACAATAACATAACACTAACATAGGACTGTTCTCCGACTGTTTAAAAAAAAAATAAAAGATAAAAAAAAATGCTCGAAAAAGAATTGGAAGTTAAAATTAAGCACAGAATAGGATATGATGATAATTTTTTCACTATATATGATTATCATCGCATACTGATTCGCATCTCCAACAGTAAATCAGTGATAAAATGTAAGTTGAACATTTAGAACTACAACTAACTAGACCCACTGTTCTTAGGATTAAAAAAATCTACGGATAAAATCTACCTAAAAAGCTGCTAAGTTAAAATTAAAGCACAGAATAGGATATGATGATAATTTTTTTATCTATATATGATTATATATCGCACATACCGACATATCTCCAATGTGTAAATCAGTGATAAATGTGTTTGAACAAGTTTGCAGAACCGAAATTTCTGGTTGTTTCGCGCTAAGCCTACAACGCTTTACGGAAGTACTTTTTGCTGCCGACAACATTATTGATGTAACAAGCTAGGATAGTAGGATTCAGACAAATAAAATTAATGAGGGACCCCAGGATTTAGATTTTGCCCTCACATCTATTCTGCCCCAATACGATAGCACACAATTTTGAATGGAAATGATCAAAGGATCAGAGTGGTTTCATATAAATACGCAAATAACGTTTCAGAACCCTCAAATTTTCAACATTTGGGGGGAAGCATGCCCCTATTATTACCTTAATCATGGGCATAGCTGCTGCCAATAGACAAACATAACATATAGTTTACTCAACAGGTTACTGCAGCAGATCCTCATACGCCACTCAAGGAAAACTGTTAAAGTACTAAGGGGAAAACTGTTAAAAGGACTAAAGTTAAAAATTATTGGCGATTTCCAGTTAAAAATTATTGGGAAATCTCAAAATATTTGGCAAAAAAAAAGAAAGTTGCAAGGGAGGACAATGGCTATGCAATTGCACATGTCTGATTGCTGGAGGTCTAACAACACGGTACTTATCTCGAACCTTTCGTCTTATAATGATTCACTATAATTGCATTAGGAATGTCGAGTAATGTTACATACAAAAATATTCTTAAATAATAACTATTATAAGTTATATTTCTCTTGATCGACTTGCTTCAGCAAGCGCGAGATGTAAAGATCAGGGGTTTTTATATAAACCTGGTGACACTTACTGAGGCGACGAATTGCACAATTTGTTGGTACAATTCAATTTTAAACACATTTCGACAATGGGTTTCAAGGCGACAAATATTGGGTTCTTTCAAAACAGGTTAAGTTGCACCAGCTGTTCACCCTTTTAATATTTTTTGTGATATAAAATAAAATGGGCTTCCTGACTTGAAACATATTTACTGACTTGAAACATATTTACAATTGAACATATATCAATTTACCAACGACGCAAGGCAAAAAAGTTAGGTTAGTGAGGTTGCAAAAAAGTGAGGTTGGACCCGTGAGCCTCATTCTCATGAATCGTGAGCGAACAGCATTTCGTCTTGATTCACGAGTCTCCCAAGCCAAGTATCCACTTGTAGTGAATGGTACGACATGCGCCATATAACATGGTATACTCCCACCGAAGACAACATCGGTTATCTGACCACATACATATATTAATAGCATATATATATTTTTGGGGTCCTATAAGGATTACTAATGATGTCGTTATTAGAGAGTTTAAGCCTTGTGTTCTGCAAGCCAAACGATAAACGCCAGGCGAATGAAGAAAAAATTTCCGCAAAAAGGGAAAATGCAACTGTGATAATTGAATGATAATTCGTTTGCTATATAAGAAATAAAATATGAAGCGAAAAAGTTAGGCACAAAATCGGCCAAGAAAACGCGACTTTATACCGTTGCCCTCATTACCCCCAAACTGTAAACTACCTATGATCCTTCTCGTAATGCTAAACAAATGGTATGATCGCCTGCTATACTAACTACAGAAACACCGTCCTTTCTTATTTAGCAACATCTGAATGATGGTCGATTAGTTAAAGCAAATGAGCAAAAATATTTTATGTGCGATGAAAAAGCATACGAATATGGAGTTAAAATAAATCCAAATTTGTTAAACAAGGATTCTATAATTGAGAAAGGAAGAAGGTATCTTTTGCAGTTATATAATTATCATCTCAAGAGCTAACATTTACAGAGTAATAGTCGGAGACTACACTCAGTTAGTTACTCATGCATAACTATATAAACATTCATATATAAGAAGTACTATAGACATGATAATGATCATTATATATTGTTAAGACTTTTAGAATTGTCAAGCAATTTCGGCATCAACGAAAATGCTTTCAAACTGGCAATTTCATTTGTGATTTTACGTCTACTACGAAAAGCAACACAGCCAATCCCAATGGATACAAATGACGCAGATGATGTTGCAGGTATGTATAGGTTTAGGTCTACGAAACGCAAAGAGTGCTCGACAACATGTATAGTTAGAGCAAATTATAGATTTCCACTTACCTCAAAACTGGTCTGAAACAGGCTGTTTCATCTGTAAAAGAATCATCAGGCAGTGACAAGTATCTAAAGCACGGTCATTTCTTTCGATACTTGTCACTGCCTGATGATTCTTTTATAGATGAAACAGCCTGTTGCAGACCAGTTTTGAGGGAAGCACTTGGTATGCAGGTGAAGAAAAGAGTGATAGAAATAATTATTGTACATCAAATTATCCACTACAGCCTGTTTATCAAATTAATATTTGCTGAGTCCCGACATTGCGTGGGCTCTAATATCTATGACTACGGTATATATATTGATTGTTGAGCCTGGGGCTGCATGGAAATATTATTATATATTTAGATATATATCATTACGTAAGTTGTATGTAATTGTATTTACAGATGAGGCCAGTGTTGGCATGCTGTACTCCAAAGATAAAAACGTTGGCAAATCACTATCTGCTCAATTAATTGCCAAGGGGCAAGGGATGTCAATGAAACAACATCCTACCCTATTATCCGGTGGCGATCAAACCTTGTGTGGAACTTCAGTGTAAGTCATATATTTAGAATCTTAGTTATACCCAGGGCCGCCCAAATGGTGGTTACAATCTCAAGTGTATATATAGAAATTAGTTTTCTACAAACATGCACATGATCTTTGGGAACGGAGAAAACCCTTGTACCCAGGGCTTCTGCGCTTAGGGTGGAACATTTACATGAACTAGTACTTAACAGTTTTAAGTGCAGGCATTGTGATCGTTAGTTGCTTTGTATAGGCTTTAATTCGGACCAAATCAGATTAAACTTTTTGTATTGCGCATATAGAACATCGCAGTAGCTACATTGTTAAAATAAGTTTCTTTTTAATTGGTAAATATCTCCCTCAGGAAAGTAATACTTGAAAGGTGTTGTCGGACGTCTATGTTTGTCACAGTTGATGATCCCAAAATGACGGACCAATTTGGCGAGTTCTTGCTGCAAATACAAGGTGGTTTTCAGCAAGGATCTCTAAGAGGCACTGATGCGCCAAAAGGTTCCATCATTCTGACCACGAACCAAAAGGAAACAGACAGGTATACATGACATGTAAAAACTGTAACATTTACTTCATTCAGTTTTGTATAAAAACAATTTTTCATGTCGTTGACTGATCGTGTACATTTATATGTATTAAAATGCTGATTTTAAACAATCCCTGCAGGCATACTTCAAATTGCAATTTCATAATGCCATGTCTCTTGGTACGAAACTTTCTTATTCTTAAATCATTCCGTACCACGAGGTGTGGCATAGTGAATTATAATATATAGCCCGGTTAAATATGTATTTATATATGGGATATAGGATTTTAGGAAGAGTGGTAAGGATCGACTACTTGAAAGATGAACATATTGATGAAATTTCTGACATGAAGCTCCACTCAGAATTGGTACCGTTTGTTAAAGAAAATAAGGTAACTTCCTATGTAATTATAATGTAATTTGTTCATGTTCTTTGGATTTACAATATCTTGTATTGAGCTTTTAACTCGGAGCTTTGAGGCTATACATTAGCACCTTTACAATTGCACTCAGGCCTCAGAATTTTTCTGAAATATTAAATTATATTAAAATATATATTAAAGATTTGTAGTTCAGGCATCTTGTGTTTTGTGAGACTTCTCCGGATTGATTATAAATTTCTATTAATCTTTCAACTCGATACTTCAATCTTCATCAGAGTAAATAATTACAGTTTAAGATTTCGCCCTGTCTCGCTGTTCGAGTCTTTGAATACGAACATTCTTATTCCAGGTATATGGTATATATATAGTCAAATCTGCAGACATGCATGTTTCGCCGTTCAACAGGTCAGTGAACGATATGTCCCGTGATATGCGAGTGACATGATTGCATATTTCCAGAATAAGGAAAACATAACACAGAGGACTTCTTTGAAGTCATAAGACCGGATGTTATGGACAATTTCATAGTTTTTCTTCAACATACGAAAAGTCGAAATCCATACGGAGAGAAGAACTGTACCGTATACGATCCGTCAAAGTGGATCTGTCTGTACGGATAACTTCGCTATATAATGGCTCTCGAATATAACGCAAATTATACCCATGAATTAGAATTCATTCCTTACATTTTGTCCAAGAACGTCCCCAGAAATTTTTGCCGGTGAGAGGATCGGCTGCCAATGATTGTTCTTTTAACATTTCTCATCACTATGTAGGGAATTATTCTTGCTTGGGCTATTGCGATACAACATATCTGGCAAGAATTAGAGGCCGACAGCCGTTTAGAAATTATACCTGTTCTACGTGGAGTTTTTGGCAAAAATAAGAAGCAGGATGAAAGATGGTATAACGGCGTATCACTCATGTTGTTTACATACACAATGGTATGTGCTCCGTACTGAATTCAGAGCAGATTAGATTATATAAATGGGAGAGTGTACTTATATATTTGTACCCGACACTGCGGCTAAACTCCTAAAGGCAATGCTATATAGAAATAGAACTTAATATGGAATTGTATATATTTGCACTATTTTGCAGCTTCATCGAAGTGTCGGTGTCGGATGTGACCTTCAGCATATTATATCAGAGATATTAGAACGCCAAGAGAGGGAAGATAGATGGACACAAAGTATTGCGTTCATCCAACGTCTTCAATCAGCGATCAGAACGAAAATATTATAGATTTACGCTAACTTTCGGATTCTACAGTGGAATCTACTGTGCATGTATATAGCATAATTGAACTAATATTTTATTGGGTCCTGAAGATAAGGCTAACATCGAGGTCCACTCCGGCAAAGTTACTGGTGTAAATATATATACAAGTGTATTTGAATAAAGTATTATGAGTATAACTCAATTCCCCAAATAGACCTGTCTTACGGTGCGTGCACATGTCCAGCACTACCAGAATGCTTTACGAATATCTGCTGTCTGTAGTGTTGAACATGTAGACATTGCATGCAAATAAACCTAATTTATACATGCATGCATAAGGATTATCGAAACACAATTAGATTAAACGAAGAGGCTTTTTGGTATATATATTTATCATGATTACGAGCGTTTCATATTAATTGAACAAAACAATAAGTAAACAAAATTAAACGTATACAAAAAAAGACTAAGTAGTCACATTTTTCTGGTAATGTTATCATAATGGTTTTGTGATCAATTATATCGAATGTTGACTATTGAAATATTGTATTGCATGGTTGTCAAAAATTGAATGCATGAACTATTCATGACTAAAAGTTTCTATTTAGCCAAGAAATGTAAGAGTACATCGACGGATAAGAGCCGAAAGTCCAAAAGAGGAAAGGATCAGCAAAAGGCAAAGAAAAAAATAGGACAAGATCTATGTCCCATATGTCGTAATGAAGAATCGAATAGTGGGAAGTGGATTCTTTGCAACAAGTGTAAAATGTGGTACCACCTGTAAGTATTCAGAAACAAATTCTAAGCCAAAGCAAAGGACCTTTAAATTATCTTGTTTTGCATGCATATATATAGGAGAACTAATCACTCAAAAATAAAACCGTATTGACTATTAGGAAAATCTGGTTTTATTGTTATTTCATATATAGACTGAAGTTTATTTATAATTGCAGTGAATGTGTTGGTTTATCTGTTGCACCACGAAAGGAAATACCCTGGTTCTGCAATCCGTGCAGTGATATAGAATGTGATGAAGATTGAACCGTTATATATCAATGTAGATACTATATATTGTACCACATGCGCTTGGTGAGGGCAAGAGTATGGTGTATAAATACGAAGTCACTCGCATCTAGACTGCGTTACAAGCTGCACTGACGAGCCGTTGAACGGTGAAACATGCATGTCTGCAGATTTGACTATATATGCGCCTTCACTTGTGTTGTTGAGCACTCTGTGAGGTTAATTGGTGGCTAATAAGCTATAATGCAAAAACTCACTTCCCTTGTGGTCGTTTGAGCACTCTGGCCCCAAGACACTTCACGCATGTCTGGATGCGCATGTGTCTGAGTATTGTACCACATGCGCTTGGTGAGGGCAAGAGTATGGTGTATAAATACGAAGTCACTCGCATCTAGACTGCGTTACAAGCTGCACTGACGAGCCGTTGAACGGCGAAACATGCATGTCTGCAGATTTGACTATATATATATATATATATATATATATAAACACAATTAGATTAAACGAAGAGGCTTTTTGGTATATATATCTCTGATATAATATGCTGAAGGTCACATCCGACACCGACACTTCGATGAAGCTGCAAAATAGTGCAAATATATACAATTCCATATTAAGTTCTATTTCTATATAGCATTGCCTTTAGGAGTTTAGCCGCAGTGTCGGGTACAAATATATAAGTACACTCTCCCATTTATATAATCTAATCTGCTCTGAATTCAGTACGGAGCACATACCATTGTGTATGTAAACAACATGAGTGATACGCCGTTATACCATCTTTCATCCTGCTTCTTATTTTTGCCAAAAACTCCACGTAGAACAGGTATACTTTCTAACTGTCGGCCTCTAATTCTTGCCAGATATGTTGTATCGCAATAGCCCAAGCAAGAATAATTCCCTACATAGTGATGAGAAATGTTAAAAGAACAATCATTGGCAGCCGATCCTCTCACCGGCAAAAATTTCTGGGGATGTTCTTGGACAAAATGTAAGGAATGAATTCTAATTCATGGGTATAATTTGCGTTATATTCGAGAGCCATTATATAGCGAAGTTATCCGTACAGACAGATCCACTTTGACGGATCGTATACGGTACAGTTCTTCTCTCCGTATGGATTTCGACTTTTCGTATGTTGAAGAAAAACTATGAAATTGTCCATAACATCCGGTCTTATGACTTCAAAGAAGTCCTCTGTGTTATGTTTTCCCTTATTCTACCCCAGACGTTCCTTTTTTGGTATTTCGGAATTTTTATTTTCAACAATAAACTCGTTTGCTGCCCTTTTTGAAGTCTGAAAGCGGCGGCATGCAATCTTTTGAGCGGGACAAAAGACCATATCACGGGACATATCGTTCAACCTGTTAAAGACACTTCATGCATGTCTGGATGCGCATGTGTCTGAGTATTGTACCACACGCGCTTGGTGAGGGCAAGAGTATGGTGTATAAATACGAAGTCACTCGCATCTAGACTGCGTTACAAGCTGCACTGACGAGCCGTTGAACGGCGAAACATGCATGTCTGCAGATTTGACTATATATATACCATATACCTGGAATAAGAATGTTCGTATTCAAAGACTCGAACAGCGAGACAGGGCGAAATCTTAAACTGTAATTATTTACTCTGATGAAGATTGAAGTATCGAGTTGAAAGATTAATAGAAATTTATAATCAATCCGGAGAAGTCTCACAAAACACAAGATGCCTGAACTACAAATCTTTAATATATATTTTAATATAATTTAATATTTCAGAAAAATTCTGAGGCCTGAGTGCAATTGTAAAGGTGCTAATGTATATATGTATATATATATATATATTTTCGCTTACCTCAAAACTTGTCTGCAACAGGCTGTTTCATCTGTAAAAGAATCATCAGGCAGTTTACAAGTATCGAAAGAAATGACCGCTTATATGCTTCCTGCCGGGGCGTGGGGGTGTGTGTGGGAGACAATGTGTGCATGCATGGCTTTGTTTGCGTTGTTTGCGAAATTTATTACGATGACGACATCGTGAAATTATTTCAGCTCTTTTGTTGAGTAAACAATCCTTGTTTTTTTCTTTCAAAATACAAAATTTTTCTTCTAAACATAAATTGCATCGTTTTGATCCTCCCGTATACGAAATAGAATGTTTTAAAATTTGCCAATTAATACTGAAATCCTTATTGTTTTCTTTCAATGTCCAAATATATTTCGAAAGTTCCGTGTCATTTGCATGCTTTTTATGCTGAAAAGATTTAGTGTGGTTGAATGTGGTTGCAGTCATGCCAATGTAATTTTTGATCGTGTTTGTGTTGCTTACTGTGACTGTTGCTTTGTATACTATGTCCCTAGTCATGCATTGTTTTTGAAGCGGGCAAATGGTGTTTTTTCTACAACTGCAATTGGTAGTGTCCCTCTCCTGTGGCTTGTTATTTCTAGATATGCGTGCATTGTGTTTAGTGATTACTGACTTAATATTGTTCATGCAGCTATAGCTTACTTTAACTGTATTTCTGTTAAAAATTTTATGTAACTTGTGATGCGGTGGAAAATGCTTGTCAATTAGATTAAGGAAATTACGTCCCATGTTTGTGCTAACACTCTTGCTAAATGGTGGGTTGAACCAAATGATGTTGCGTTGCCTATTCCTGCGTTGTTTTTGCGGTGTGTGCTGAGTGTAGCTAAGTTCATGATTAAAGTTGCTATGCCTAAGTGCGTTCTGATATATGTGTGCAGATTCCTGAAAAGTTTGCTCATCTGATGAAAGAAGTGCGATGCGCTTGTTAATTGATGCAGGTAGTTGCCTTGTGATGCTCGGTGGGTGATTAGAGTGCATATTTATGTATAGTGGATATTTATGTATTTATGTATACGCTACACGTATATTCGCACCCGTATATCGGTTGTGCACTCTTGTTTACGTTATTCATTTCTATTTAACTTCAAAATGCGGCAATTTCGATTTGACTATTCACTAAAGAATATCCCTATACCATCACAGGACGCTTATTTGAAAAATTTGATTGAAAAAGTGGAAAGTGTAATAAAACGTATGAGATGGAAAGCTAATTTCTTTCTTAATAAAAACCAAAAATGTGAAAACCAAAACAACCATTTCGGCCTTGCATCCAACAAAACACCTCCTTCTATTCCGGAAATGAAACCTTTCGAAGACGACCTTATAAAATTAATTGAAAATTTACAATTTCGGCCATATAGGAACCAATTTCAGAAATCTTTGACTAACGATCTAAAGAAAATCAATTCGTCTCCCAACATTTTCATTTTTGCAGACAAAACTAGGAATATTTATGAAACCTCGCTCGACACATACAACAAGCTCTTACATGACAACATCACAAAACATATAAGCATGGATCCGAGGACACTATAGATGAAATTGATTCAGAACTAAAAACATTTCGAACAATTTAGGAATCGACAGAATTGAAAATGAAAACGCGAAGCATTTATATCTTTAAAAGATCACAAAGAAAATTTCGAAAACAATCCAAAATGCCGATTAATTAATCCCGCTAAAAGCGAATCCGGAAAATAAGCAAAGTTATTTTGGACAAAATTAATTTCAATTTGAGAGAATTTAAATCAATGGAGGAATACAAAACAAGTTATTCAGTGGTTTGGCAATATAAAAGATAAGGACAGACACAGTTTTATTTCGTTTGACATTGTCGATTTCTACCCATCTATTTCTGAAAACTATTGGACCAAGCTTTATCTTGGGCTTCAAATTTGACTACTATACCTGAAAACGATATTTCAATAATAAAACACGCTAGAAAATCTCTCCTTTTCAATAGCGGAATTTCATGGATAAAAAGATAGCCATAGTTTATTTGACGTTAGCATGGGCAGTTTCGACGGCGGAAATTTGTGAGTTAGTAGGCCTTTTCATTTTAAACCACCTGAGTAAGAAATTTGGCAAAGAAAGCATCGGCCTATATAGAGATGACGGTTTGGCTATTATAAAAGTAAATCAGCACGTTTAGCAGACAAAACAAGAAAAGATCTCCACAAAATTTTCGAGCAGTTTGACCTAAAAATTACCGCGAATCAAATTTACGCATTGTAAACTTTTTAGATGTAACTTTCGACCTTAACAATGGAAAACATAGGCCCTATAGGAAGCCCAATGACGATCCACTATACATAAATATGCACTCTAATCACCCACCGAGCATCACAAGGCAACTACCTGCATCAATTAACAAGCGCATTGCACTTCTTTCATCAGATGAGCAAACTTTTCAGGAATCTGCACCCATATATCAGAACGCACTTAGGCATAGCAACTTTAATCATGAACTTAGCTACACTCAGCACACACCGCAAAAACAACGCAGGAATAGGCAACGCAACATCATTTGGTTCAACCCACCATTTAGCAAGAGTGTTAGCACAAACATGGGACGTAATTTCCTTAGTCTAATTGACAAGCATTTTCCACCGCACCACAAGCTACATAAAATTTTTAACAGAAATACAGTTAAAGTAAGCTATAGCTGCATGAACAATATTAAGTCAGTAATCACTAAACACAATGCACGCATATCTAGAAATAACAAGCCACAGGAGAGGGACACTACCAATTGCAGTTGTAGAAAAAACCATTTGCCCGCTTCAAAAACAATGCATGACTAGGGACATAGTATACAAAGCAACAGTCACAGTAAGCAACACAAACACGATCAAAAATTACATTGGCATGACTGCAACCACATTCAAAGAGCGATTGGCCAACCACACTAAATCTTTTCAGCATAAAAAGCATGCAAATGACACGGAACTTTCGAAATATATTTGGACATTGAAAGAAAACAATAAGGATTTCAGTATTAATTGGCAAATTTTAAAACATTCTATTTCGTATACGGGAGGATCAAAACGATGCAATTTATGTTTAGAAGAAAAATTTTGTATTTTGAAAGAAAAACAAGGATTGTTTACTCAACAAAAGAGCTGAAATAATTTCACGATGTCGTCATCGTAATAAATTTCGCGTAAACAACGCAAACAAAGCCATGCATGCACACATTGTCTCCCACACACACCCCCACGCCCCGGCAGGAAGCATATAAGCGGTCATTTCTTTCGATACTTGTAAACTGCCTGATGATTCTTTTACAGATGAAACAGCCTGTTGCAGACAAGTTTTGAGGTAAGCGAAAATCTATAATTTGCTCTAACTATATGTTACCCTAAACCTACCTACACCCTATATATATATATATATATATATAGTCAAATCTGCAGACATGCATGTTTCGCCGTTCAACGGCTCGTCAGTGCAGCTTGTAACGCAGTCTAGATGCGAGTGACCCCGTATTTATACACCATACTCTTGCCCTCACCAAGCGCATGTGGTACAATACTCAGACACATGCGCATCCAGACATGCGTGAAGTGTCTTGGGGCCAGAGTGCTCAAACGACCACAAGGGAAGTGAGCTTTTGCATTATAGCTTATAGCCACCAATTAACCTCACAGAGTGCTCAACAACACGAGCGAAGGAGCATATATAGTCAAATCTGCAGACATGCATGTTTCGCCGTTCAACGGCTCGTCAGTGCAGCTTGTAACACAGTCTAGATGCGAGTGACCCCGTATTTATACACCATACTCTTGCCCTCACCAAGCGCATGTGGTACAATACTCAGACACATGCGCATCCAGACATGCGTGAAGTGTCTTGGGGCCAGAGTGCTCAAACGACCACAAGGGAAGTGAGCTTTTGCATTATAGCTTTTGCATAATATATATTTTCATATATATAGATTTTCGCTTACCTCAAAACTTGTCTGCAACAAAACAGATGAAACAGCCTGTTGCAGACAAGTTTTGAGGTAAGCGAAAATCTATAATTTGCTCTAACTATATGTTGTCGAGCACTCTTTGCGTTTCGTAGACCTAAACCTACACGTATATATATATATATTTGATTTGTTTTTCAATTTGTTCAAATTATAACGTAGTTTACAGTCATAAGGATAACTATGCAGCCATAAGCTAAGCCCTATATTATAAACATGCATGAAACAAGTATATACAATGCATAATCTCAAACATTTCTGTTTACAATATGACAAATTAGGGACCGTTAATTTTTATCTAAACAAGGACGGCCTTAAAGGGGTGGGCCACGTGAAAAATATTAGCGCAAGGGGGTGGGCCATGCAAAAATAGTAAAATGTTTTGTTTTTCTGTTGTAAGAATGTCACCCTGAAAGCACGCAAAATGGCGTTCTGTATTATACTAAAATTCAAAATTACAAATTACAGCTTGTTCTACCTGTTGCTTAGATTTATGAGGGCTCAATAAACTCCACCTTCACCCCCAGATAAAAAATGAACGGTCCCTAAATAACTATCACAATTATACAAACAAATTATATAGTATTAATATTATTATATTATTTTTCTATTGATATTGTTTATACAAGGAAAACGTTTTTTAACCGTAATCAAATATATTAAATATAGTTATACATGCAATATGTCCCATATTTTTATACTATTTGTTTCCCAACTAAGATGTTAAAATTCAGTTTGAAATTTATATAAATTATTATGTTGATTTTTCATGGGTTAACTTGATCCTATACCGTATATTGATAACAGTGCTTATATTAGTTTTTAATTTCACTCATTTGACTCATTTCATTCATCATTTGACTCATTTCATTCATTCTACTGAGAGCAGAAATAATATATTTTACAAAAGAAAAGTTTGAATTTTAATTGCTATAATGGTCGAGTCCATAGATTTCTCAAACCTTTTGGGGTTAATAAACCCGTCGCAAACATACAGTATTCTAAACTAATATGTTTGATCAACAACATTAAGTCATTACCATGTGAACAATTTGTCTCTCAAGAGGAAAAGTTGATTCCTATGCTGGTTGGGGAATATAAACCCCATATACAAGGGGCGACCATTTTAAGGTTTGCCACCAAACCTTCTGCATGCATTTTTTCACATAAAGCCATGATTGGAATTGTCAATTTGGAATTTGAATAAATAAGTATTTCCCGTTCCTTTGGTCTTCATATGCGCGAATTTTTTTTGCTTTTCACCTCCCCTCTCTCCCCCAACACACTTTTTTCATGGCCTGGCCCTAAGAAAAGAAACCCCATGCAGGAAAATATCGTATATATCAATTGTAACTGCATGTTAAGAAAAGGAGAACCTTTTATATTCATCTCTCATAATTTTCACTCCTCTTTGAGAAAGCATTTCTTTCTGTCTCATTACAATTTCTTCGTTTTCGTAAAAATCCATGAGTAAATTGTATAGGAAATGTACTCCAAAACTTTGCATACAAGAACTACGAAGACGTTTCTTATTCTTCTGATGGTTTTTCGCCTCTTGGTAGCTTGTCCTGTAAACGTTTGACTGACAACAAAGATTTATATCGTTATATTTGCATAAGGGAGACTTGTGTGGATTGGTCGACGCGTGAAATCTATCGCCTAGTACATAACGTCTGCAGTTCCCAGATACAGGATGGACTAATGGAGGAATGTTCTCAGGACTGCTTATTGTGACAGAAGATAACCTGTACTCTAAGGGTATGATATCTGGTATATCATTATCCTAAATAAAACACATGATACAGAACATAATAAATAAATAAATAAATATACATATATATATATATATATATATGAGTACATAATTTAGCATGCAATAAGTAATCATAATGTCGAGTGGGAGTATTTTCTGTCGTCTCCCCTAAATCTTCTCACGACGCCCATATGTCTCACAACACCACATGGAGTATCACAGATAAACACCGATGGAGGATACCTCAAGGACAAATATAGATCCGTCGGATCTCTGGTGGACTCTTGTAGCAAACGAAATTTGGAAGCAACTGTACACTGTAAATAAAAATAATTAAACGTAACATAGGCTGGCATCATTGATAACAAACATTGCATCGCGGATCTTGAATTAGTAAACTGAAGCTAATTAAACATTTGGAAGGGAATCATGTGAAGCATATATCGTATCAACTAACTTTTTATAAACTTGCGATTACAAAGGCATTTATGTTCATGCAGAGTGTAAATATTAGTGGAAGGGTTCTGTTTCTTTTTCGCCCGACAAAAGGGCGTTAACACATCGTATCATGGGACATGCGAAAAACAAAAAAGTTAACATTTACTGCAAAAGGTCAATATTTATCTTGAACGTTGCCGTTTCAGTATACGTGTGGGTGGAGTCTAGCGAAGATTCGGCGGTTGAGTATACTATAGTGTTGTAAAACTATCTGAACTGAAATACAATGAGAACTTCGACGTATCGAGCGAAGGTCCTTCGTTCTAAACGTCGAATTTCTCAGTGTATTTTTCAGGTAGTTTTACAGCACTCGACCGCCGAAGTGTGGAATTTTCTCTAGAAGAATAGCCAATCGGAACGCTGGATTTGCATTAGCATATACTAGTAGGTTTATATACTAATTAACAATTACACAAAGAAGCCAAGTTGGCTAATGGCGAATAGTCAATGAGGCGAAGCCGAGTTGACTATATTTGCCAGGAGACAACGAGGCCGAGTGGTGGCCCTCTAGTAGAGTAGCCAATCAGAACGCTGGGTTTGCATTAGCCTACTACTGTAGTAGGTTTATACTAATACAAACTGTTCCGATTATTTAGAATGATATATAGTCGATTTTTGGGTTAATTTGGAAAGTAAATATTAAATTAATTAGTTAAAAATATATATTGAGAATGATGAGATTATCTTCGAGAGACAAAGAAAGATAGAGCTTACCCCATGGCGACAAACTAGATGATAAAATCCACCTGTGTGTCCTGGTACCTGAGTGAACTGATGACACGGAGAATGGCCTACAAGTAAAGTCGCATATAGTGTTTCTATGTCCAACTGCATACCGCTCTATAAAAAAAACCAAATGAATTTATAAGTTACACAGCTAGCATTTTTAACAAGATTAAATTTTGAGGAGGGGCATTTTGTGCGAAATATCATATAAATTATTGCATATTAAATACCTTTGATTTTCCAGACGTTTTTATTCCGCAATCTTTGCATATCTGTACAAGTGTTTCTCGGTCCATTTCTTTAACGTTTGATATTTGCAATTCTTCATTCATTATCATATAATGCAAATTTGCTGAATCTCCTTAAGTAAGTAGAGAAATAGAAATATTCTAGAGTGCATGTAACATTATATTTCATTACGTCTATATGTCTTTTTTGGTTTATTAACTTATATTGTCATGCATGTGCATGCGCATGCATCGCATGCATATATTGCCTTAACATAAGACAAATTCATAGTAGAGACGGGGACATTCATATCATATGGGAAACTCGTCTATTATGAATCCTGTAACAAACCAGTTTCCCTTCTAAACTTTCCCGCCCAACTTTCCCGTCCAAACATGCAGACGTGTTTCTCAGTAGAGAAAACGTTTCAGTTCATTGGAGTAGTTTTGAACTAAACTGAATAGAGTCGCAGAATATTCCATAACAATATTTTCAAAGAATAGGGAAAATGGAATCCTAAAAAGCACAAAATTAAATAATATTCTTATATTTACGGTATACTAATGCATGCATGAATAACACATTACCTTCAACAGAACTGCTTGCAATACGATTCAAAAACACACTTTTCTTTTCTGACTCTGTAATTTGCACATTGTTTGATCTAAGTGCTGGTGGTATAATTGGAGGCACGTCAACCATATTGACAACAAATGGATCGGATGACCTTGTGTAAATTGCTTTTTCCAGCCAATATTGCTTTATAGATGACATAAATGTCTCTAAATTAGGTGGGCTTGAATGTTCATTGTTGTCAGGATACTTAATCTACAACATATACAGTATATGGCTTGCCATAAAAAGTTTCAGTACTGTAATAATCAAATATATATGGTCATGGTCAACAAGTGTTTAATTCAGGTATGAAATATTAAAATGCATGTATTCGTAGGCTTCTAGAACAAACACGTTTTATGAAATATAGATAGAGTGAAACATGTAACCCTATAATAAAATTATTGTCATCTCAACAACTCTAAATGTCGAATTAGAACCCTTTTTCGTAACCCACAAAAATTCAAGGGCAAAGATTTTTCTGCCTCCAAATCTAGTTAAAGAAGCGTTCTTCAACACGCACACGCTCATGCAGACTTGTGATTTTGCTATTACTATTACATTTAATATTCCTCACATTTTTAGTTGAGCAACAGTTCTTCTCATTTCCATCGCCAAGGTATAATTCTCCAATAATTAGAGCTGCTCCCATCGGCTCATTTTCGTAATCGATTAATCGTTGCCAACAATCGATTAATAATCAATTAATCGTTTTGAATGATTCACAACGCGTATAAAATGACACCCCCCCTTTGAATGAAGTTTTTTTTTTCAAGTATTTTTTTCACAATAAAAAAATAAGAAACCAAAGTACCAAATGTCTAAAGAAAGTAACGTGCATATAACATATAATATAAATAAATGAAGTGAAATATGACCGATTGACCGTCCCATGTCTACATTTTATTTTTATTTAAAAATATAAGTGCGTCCACAGCAGCTGGCTTAAGCGCAGCACGCTTCTTGGAGACTACCAGTCCGGCTTTACTGAAAATCTGCTCACTTGGCACAATGTCGGTGGAGCAGCTAATACCCTAGCGGCAAGGTTTCGGATCAAAGGGTAACGTTTCTCGTTTTCCTTCCACCACTCTAACGGGTCTTCCGTGAAAGGTATTGGTGCCTCGTTGCGCAGTTTGTTGATCTCTTTGTCAATCTTTTCGGCGTGAGTTTCAGCTTCTTCGCCGGTGGATTCCTCAGACGATTTTCCTTTACCAAGCAACTCTTCCATGGCTAATTCTGACTTAGATTTTTTCTTCGGTGGTTGCGCGATCTCCTCTGCAGCAGTGACTGCAGTGTCGTTGCTTGCATGTGACGATGGCATGTCTTTTACGGTCTGCGACGCAAACTCCATCAATGATTCTCGCTCGACTTCACTCAGGAATGGCAAATCGCGGAACCTAGGGTCCATGAATGAATCCAACAGAAAAAACGGAACCGCTTTACAGGTGGCGATTTCTTCACCATAAACATTCAAATCGTCGATGAAGAATCTTTCAGTCAATGACTGCACAAGTGTATCTCTAAAGTTTTGGCCTGGCGGAGCGGCTAATCTTCGTTGGCCAACATCCACACGCTCGAATGTCATGGCTTTCAACTGCTTCACTAAACCACAAATGGCAGGTAGGATAACACCTGATGTTGTTCTGGACTGTGAACTGAAAAGAACAGTGGCCAGTTCCACCTTCCTAAGAACTGGTACAATTTCCTCAGCCAGTTTCCACGATTCGGCAGGCATGTCTAAGACCCGTGCCTCTTGTGGTTTCGTGAGAGATTGGTCGGACAACACCGCAACGACTGGCCAGCGCAACAGCGACAGACGCTCCAACATAAAAAAAGTCGAGTTCCACCTGGTAGAAACGTCCTGGATCAAACCCTTGGCATGGTGTTCCGCTGGCAGAATCTCCTTCACTTTAACACGAAGGCCATTTGTTGCCAGACTGGACATTTTGAAGTGTCCCACTAGCTTCCTGGCGGCATCAACCATCTTTTCCAAGGGCTTATCGACTCCTTTCTTCATAGCATCTCCAATGCATAAGTTAAGACTATGCGCAGCACAGCCAATATTGAAGGCCTTCGGTCTATCCTGTGTGCCATCAATCATGGTACCAGCGAGATTGATATTTGCGGCGTTATCATGTATGCAGGCGAACACGCGACTTTTGAGGCCAAATTCGACCATAGTGTCATTGATCTCAGCAGCCAAATTAACTCCCGTATGACGATCAACACTGGCTCTTGTCGCAAGGGACTTTGTAGTTTAATTCCCATCTATGAAGAAAGTGCACTGCACAAAAAATCAAAAATAAGATAAAATGGTAAATTAGATAATTGCATGGAAAAAATGAATTCAAATATGAAATATCTGAGTCTGACTTACCAGTAATAGTGTAGTAACTGTCCTGCTTTATACTGGTCCAGCCATCAGTCGTAATCGAGACGTCGGAGTTGATGTTTATGTTTGCCAGTTCCCCCTTTAGAGCTCTTATGCCCTCAGTGTGGCAAAGCATGATCAGTGCACAGATTGTCTCTCTCTTCGGGATTTGGTAGGTTGGCCACGCATGTTTAATGAGGTCACAGAACCCATCATCTTTCACAATGCTAAATGGACGCAGATCTTTAATACAGACGTTCACAATATACTCCGTAATGACTTTCGCTTTGGCTCCTGACGGGTCAATTTTCTTTTGAAAAAAGCTTGTAACTGATTGACTGCCAGCACTGGTTGATGCGGCTGGTTGATAAACTGTGGAGTGGCGTCTATTAAGATGTTCGCGAAGATTTGTGGTGTTGCCGTGATGTCGAATTACTGCATCGCAGACAGTGCATTTCGCTTTTGTTTTATCCTGGTCAACGAAATATTTCCAGACATCGCTCCGACTTCGAGACATGACGGACAGATAGTGGAATTAAAGCGTAAACAACTGTTACAAAGCGCAAGTTATCAAATTTTGAAAATTAAAAGCATCTTTCAAGCAATAGTTTGCGCAACTTTGACCGAGACAGCGAGACTTGAGTCATTTGACCCGTGAACTTTACTAACCATTGTATATTGCCAAGCAACTAATAATCCATCCTGATTGGGCTGTCGTGAATTGACAGCCAATGAGAGCGCGAGTAAATAACAGAGAAGATAACTTCCTTTAGAGACAAAGAATCAAAACAAGCGTGTGTTTCAGTTTGATATTTGATACGCCTAACGCATTACAAAATGGTGAAAGAAAATCATTCCGGTATCATGCTGTGCGCTGTTTCGATGATCCGATTATTGTTAAAAATAATCGATTGTCGAAAAAAACGGGAAAATAATCGATTAATCGATTGATCGATTAATCGGGAGCAGCTCTACCAATAATACCGCATATACCACAAATTCCATCGTCCAAATCTCTGTCCGTGATAGCTTCGAAACAGTAGAAGCCATTGTAGAGAAGGTCTACTATACATTCTCGTTGGATATCACATTCTTTGTAAGCCTGAAATATTTATATTTGTTTAAACCACCGTGAATACATGATGCATGATGCACGTGTGACTGAAGGTAAGTCGATTAGTGCATAGCTCGTTTTTGTTCCCACATGTCGAACAGTGTCTTTTTAAAATAATTTTTACTGGGGGGCAAAAGGAAACATTTTTTGGCAAAACAGGGAAAAAGCGTGCAGAGTTTGGCCAAAGGCGTAAGATGAAAGGAACAGGGAGATAGGAAGCTTGTTAAAGTTAGGAAGCTTGTTATGCCTCCCCCAAGAGGCACTGATGACGAAACTATATTTCAGATCTTTTGCACTGACTAAAATCAATTGGACCACAACCACTTAAACAGCCCTCTTAACAATTAGTCGTCCATTTTGCATTTAAATATATACTGTCACAGTTAACTACCTATCGTTCATTTTTCATCTGGGAAGGGGGGGGGGTGTGGAATTTAGTGAGCCCTTTTAAATCTTCACCCACTTTTAAATTTTAAAACCCACCCCTCCATACTCAACTTTCTCCCAGTGGCCCGCCCCTAAATAATGATATTTTTCAGTCATGCAACTTCCTACCCCCTCTTAACCTTCTATCCTGAAAAAATTCAAAGTACATGCATGTAACCTTAAAATCTCGTTAAACTCAGAATGGCCATTCCATATGCTTGCAGCTGCAGGTGACATTCTTGCAACAAAACAAAAAACATTGTATCTTTTTGTGTAGGCCACCCAGCGCCACCGAGAAAATTCGCGGGGCCCTGGGCAAATTTTTTCTCTGGGACCCCCATGACATCATTATTTTCAAGAAGCAGGAAGAGTCTCTAGATCGCCGTAAATTGCATACTGTACTCAATAATAAACTTTAACTATACTTTCAAAATAAACTGGACCCTGCACGGCATGCACGCATGTCTTTAAACTGTTTGAGTTATTAGTACTATACGAAATTAAACAGATTATTGAACGTAATAATATATTTACCTGATTATGATTGTTAATATATGAAGCAAGCTTAGCCTCAATCATAACCGTCACTGGTACACCACGTCGGAACGACTCTCTCCATTCTAATAGAATGTCTATTGCCAACATACGACAAGTAGTATCAAGGGCAGGACGATCTATACGGTCCCCGTATATTTTTGGCCTCTTCAACTCATTTCCTTATTAAATCTACGCCAATTCGACATCAATTTAAAGATAAAGATTCAGCGTTTCGTGTTATATAGTTTTTGTGCTGTTATTTTACAAATTCACTAATATATTGTGAACTTTTTGTCGTGGTCGTCTGCCGCTTGTGTTGTGTCTCACGCTACAAATAACGAACTTTGGCTTTGGATCATTTTCTCATCAACGACTCATTGGACTTGTTTGAAACTCTCTCAGTGTTCTACGTATTGTGTTCCCGTCTTTGTGTCAAGTTTTGGTGTATCTCTGTCTATGACAATTTATACTACAGTCAATTAAATTATTTGACCGTTGGAATTTTTATATTACTAATCGTGTCTTGCGTTTGTCATGGCAACAACTTATTTTTTCACCTGCGTGTAGTCGTCTTCCCCTCGTCAAAAGTAAAGTTTTTTATCTCGGATTCGTGTTTGTCTGTCTATTCATAACATTTTGATATTACTCTTGTCCAATTTGACGTTGTATATCGTGAGTGATTCGTACATTTTTATTGTACTTTGTCTTTGGATTTTAAATAACTCGCGGCGTCATTCTCAAATTACCGGCGTGGGCTGTGTCGTGATATTAACTTCCAATCTGTCAACAGCGTATTAAATATTCTCTACTACATGCTATATATCAATAGTACGATAATGGTATCACTATCCTGAACAATATTTACGGACTTTGTGTTCTTGTTGCTGCATGGTTATTACTGATCGTAATCCTCTACTAACTATCCTCGTATGGCAACCATAAGTAACTAAACTGAACCTATACATAAACGCACTTCTCCATCATGATATTGTTAAACTTAATACAGTTTTGCTACCGAAACATTTGTCTTTGGCTGTTTCTCTACACCTACATCACCTTACTTGGTTTTTATAACCCAAACAATCGTATCTCTAATCGCTTACCCCAACACGCTATCTTCTATATATGCAAGGACATCGTAACTTCTCAAGCCATGAACATGGTTAAATACGGTCGTCAACAGAAAAATGTTAAACGAAAGCCATTGCTGAACTCACTAAAGGTCCACTTTGGATGCCGACTATTATTATACGCAATTTTTACAATTTTGCTCGTTTGTTTATCTGGTGATGTTCAATCCAACCCTGGTCCCGAATCTATCTCTAATACCCAACAGGCAAACAGTTTTCTACACTCTCGGGGACTTAAAGTCGCACATCTCAATATCCGAAGCATCCACAATAAAATAGACACCATAAAACTTCTACTTAATGATAAACCGTTTGATATACTTACAATTTCTGAAACATGGCTAACCTCTAGTATAACGGATGGAGAAATTTCCATTTGTGGCTACACACTATCTAGGAATGATCGCAATGAAAAACCTGGTGGCGGTACGTTAGCTTTTGTCAGAGATGGTATCCCCTACAGAACCCGGACTGACTTACAGAGTAATAAAATTGAATCAACCGTTATCGAAATTACTCGTCCTAATAGCAAAAGCCTTTTCATATTCACTATCTACAGAGCCCCTAACCAATCGTTAGACTCGCTTATTGAAGAACTTGATACTGTCTTATCCTCTATTCCGTCGGAAGCTGAACTACTACTACTTGGTGATTTTAATGTTAATTTCTTAACTACAAAAAATGATACTTCACGAGTCCTCAAGAGAAAACTACTGCATTTGACCAATATATACAATCTTGAACAACTTATAGACAAACCTACGAGAATAACGGAAAACTCTACGACAATGATAGATCTTCTTTTTACCAACAACAATCATCGAATAGTCGCCTCTGGAGTTTTACACGTCAACCTTAGTGACCATTCTCTTATCTACTGTGTCGTTAAATCGGGAGTATGTAGAGCCCCAGGTAGAGTCATCGAATATAGATCCTTTAAGACTTACTAAGCAATCTTTCCTTACCTATCTCAAAGACGCTGACTTTAACTTCATTAACGATGAACAAGACATTAATGTCGCTATATGTAAGTGGAACGAACTCTTTACAAACATCGCTGACCGTCATGCCCCTATTAAGAAACTTAGGACAAAAGGAATCCAAACTCCCTGGCTTAACTCAAATTTAAGTAACGCAATGCAAGATCGCGACCACCACCACCGTAAAGCTGTTAAGTCAAACTCGCCCTTCCATTGGAGAATGTACAAGAAGATTAATAATTATGTTAATAGAACAGTTAAAACGTGTAAAGCTGAATACTACTCAAACCTGATCAACAAAAATAAAGGAAACTCTAATGAATTATGGAAAACCTTAAACAACATCTCCTCCCGAAAATCTCACTCCTCACCTTCCTGTATTGTATCCAATGGCGTCTCTCACACTGACCCAAAGTCAATAGCTGAGTCATTGAACAATCATTTCTCCACCATAGGATCCAAATTAGCAAGTAAAATAAAAAATAACCTACAACATCTTTGTCCGAATCTGTGCACTAATCAGCAATCTTCCGGTAGCTCTACGGAAAATGAATTTGTTTTCCATCCAGTCGAAGAGAGCTATGTGTTCAGTGTTCTGAGCAAGCTTAAAACAAACAAAGCTATAGGACTAGATAAAATCAGTGCAAGACTACTTAAAGACTCCTCCAGCATCATAAGTCCTATTCTCACCAAATTATTTAATCGTTCACTTGACTCCTCGACATTCCCGTCAATCTGGAAATCTGGCAAAGTTACAGCAATTTATAAATCTGGTGATCAATCCAATGCTAGCAATTACAGACCAATCACAATACTTCCAACCATCAGCAAAGTTCTCGAGAAAGCAGTTCACTCTCAAGTCTACACCTATCTTATTGAAAACAAGATATTATCACCACGTCAGTTTGGTTTTAGACCTAGAATTTCCACTAGTATTGCACTTGCACACCTCACGGACACCATTTTAGGAAACATGGACAAGGGTTTAGTAACGGGAGCTGTGTTTCTTGACCTGTCTAAAGCCTTTGACACCGTTGACCATTCCCTTCTCTTTGACAAGCTTATCTCATCTGGTCTCTCCAACAAATCCGTTAATTGGTTCAAGTCATACCTTACGGATAGAAATCAAGTTACTGCCGTAGCTAATACTGTTTCTTCATTCAAGCACGTTCCTGTCGGAGTTCCTCAGGGTAGTGTTCTGGGTCCACTACTTTTCCTTTTATACGTTAATGACTTATCTTCTTGTACTAATCATTGTGAAATATCCTTATATGCTGACGATACTGTGATATACTTTTCATCAAACAACGCTGACGATCTTGAAAGCAAACTAAACTCTGACTTAAAACAGTTATGCGAATGGTTCAACACCAATCTTCTGACACTTAATATCTCCAAGTGCAAGTTTGTTTTATACGGTAGTTCTCGAAAGCTCACCAAATTCGAAAATGTCTCCATCACTGTCAATAACTCCACCCTTGATAGAATGAACGCTTTTAAATACTTGGGAGTGACGATCCAACAAAATCTAACCTGGTCAGACCATATTGACAACATTAGCAAGAAGGTTAATCAGCGCCTTGGCCTTATTCGCCGCATAAAGTATTTACTGCCACTACAAGCTAGACTAACCATCTACAACAGCCTTGTCCTCCCTCTGTTCGACTACAGTGATATCGTATGGGGAGACAAAAATAACACTACTCTGATGAATCACCTCCAAACCCTACAACATAATGCTGCCAGAATTATCCTTGATCTTCCCCGCCACTCCTCTGCTACTGAAGCTTTACACACTCTTGACTGGAAACCCCTTTCCATTCGCCGAAAATACCACCGTTGTATCTGTGCCTTCAAATCCATCAACAATATGGTCGACTTTGATTTTCACCTGACAAAAAACTCCCAAATTCATACCTATGAAACCCGCCAAAATAACCACTACCATCTACCACTCTCTCGAACAAATTGGGGAAAACAACAATTTGTATACCAATCTCTATCTGAATGGAACTCATTACCTCTTGAACTAAAACAATCTAATAATTTTCAGCTTTTTAAAATAAAGCTAAAACAATTAATGTAATTGAACTTTCTATACGTAATCTATCACACTTTGTAAATATTTTTAAATTTTTAATATAGCTTAGTTTTAGTTTAACTTTTATAATATTGAATGATATATATCGCAGGACCTTCTTGTAAAACACTCCGGTGAATGGAGCTTCCTGAATAAATATTATTATTATTATTATTATTAACATAACCTTATCGCTGATATTGAAAAGTGCTAAAAAGCAAACAAATAATTTAGCTGAATTGAATCACAATTAAAACATTTCTCGAGTTTATTTGTTCGTGTGTACAGCAAATAGGTTTTTGTCGAATCAATTTTCCTTGAAAAGTTTTACGAGCTCGTGTATTATAAGCGACACAAGTTAATACTTCATGTTTATAGTGTCGGCAATGGCCGCTCGACTATATAGGTCGAGAAAAAGTGTGCAGCGCAGTACTGCAGATTTTCTTGTCAAGTTTCCCTTGTCATCTGTAGACGCGAACAATTTTCCTTGTTTGAAAGGCCAAGGCTCCTTGTCAATGAAAACTTGTCAGTTCGTTTTTTGCATTACATGTGGACGAATAAAACTTGTGAAGGAAAACGTGTCACAGAACTATTAGAAGCCACGAGTCTTTGCTTTCTTGTCTGGTTTTTGAATATACAGTATAATATAGAAAAATAATTGGATTCGGCTTATGCAACTATGTTATCCGCCTCAGTTTCGCCTTATACCATGCAGCATATAACATTGACCTCATGGCATGCAGTCTGAATAATTATTGATATCATGCTCTGCCTCACCCTATAATTGTTTAAAATACCATAGTACTCGTAGATTGGGAAAATTTCGGCCAAATCATTGACACTTTTTAACGTCACATACGTGGTCATTACAATGTTCAACTGTGATGTAGTAATGTTATATATAGTTACCAGCTTCAGTCGGAAAAACACGGTGCATTGCTTGACAAGACTTGTTGCGACACATCTTCACCTTTATCGCTACTCTTCGGAATGGGTTTAGATTCGTAATGAGAATTCCATGCCCACTGGAACCTGGATGCGGTCTACTTGCGCCGAGTTCTGATTGACACAAGCTGCAATTAATTTCACTTGGTTCAAAAACATCTGGCCATCCACTTTGTCCAAGCAATGTTTGGCAGTCCAATTCTCTGTTTTTTACCAATGTGGCTTCTTCGATTTTGTATGGCAATTGGAAGTTAGCATGAAGCCTCTTGGTATTCTGCCGGGATACAGATTCATCCACAGTTTTCACTTCTTCATCAACGCTTTCTTCTACTACTGCAGTATCTACGTCAGCATCATCTGTAGTTGGAAGACGGGGTAATTCATCTTGCAAGCAGCATAGGAGCATGTGGATATGCATGCAAATGTTTTTCGAACCGACTTGTTTGGTTTTTATTTTCACTGCTCTGCAATCTTTAGATGTGCACGAATAGAAGTGCCCCTCTTTATTTACATGAGCATACCCAATGGGATTTGAGGCACTTGGTTGACAGAAAATAGCAAACACGTTTTCACTCACTTGTACTACATGAGGCACATCAGCAGTCTTGTTTAATACAGCAAAGAGAACGGACTTGATGCTACCGTCTGTTGTATACTTTTCAATCTTATTTGGAGTGCAGTATGATTTCCACTGTGGTTCAGAAGAGGCGCGTGTTTTTTCACTATGTTCACATGTGAATGCTTTACGATTGTATAGAAAGGCAGATCTGGTATCCTTACATTTTGTGCTCTGGCACATCGTGATATCATTTTCAACAGTTACAAAACATCGGTTGTTTCTGCTAGTGGTCATCACTGAAAATAGTTTTGTGTTGTCATTGGAGAAGACGACAGTACTTGACGGAACCGCTGCTTTAACGGCAGTCTTTTTTGAAACATAAGTTCCTCCAATTTCATAGCCGCATTGGGAACATATCTTAGGTTTGTATCTATTTGCGTATGTTTTTTGGCACTAAGAGCAAGACCCTTTGCCTCGACCACTTGATGTTGTAGCCACCTGTATTATTCAAACATTATATTACTTAGACGACTCTTAGTATACATAATCGGTAAGGACTAAGGGGGCTTTAAGTGTGCTTTGAAAAAAAATCACAAATAATTGAGTTTCTTTAAAACTAACAACTGCATTAGTTCGATGGACTTTTACGAGTACAAATTGCCATTATTATAGTACGCTTATCTTCGCAATATACATTGTATGAAAATAAAATTTAAAGTAGACATTTTTTAATGAAAAAATCTCTGCATGCATGATTAACAAGATTCGATTTTGTCCATACAGCTCAAGACTTAGGTAGATATAATCTGCAGTAAAATCAATTATCATAAAATTGGAGGATTTAATTTTGTCGGAAATACAATGTAAGAAATGGAAATGAGTTAGGCTGTTCGATTAGGTCAAAATATATAGGCTAGTATATTTTGATAACATTGCACTGCTCTCAACCAAACAAACTTAACAATTGGCTGATGTACATTACTGCATAGGGCAGTTTAAAAGGCCGGAAAAATATATGTGTTTATTGCCAATATATATATGTGTGTGCATGATGTCGCTACAAGCTGTTACAGCCCTGCATGGTGGTCTATATAGACCATAAGCAAATTCTTAAATAAAACAAACAGCTAGACTATACATACATAAATAAAAGCGCCCCTTGTTAGCGTTCCAGGACTATACCACATACATGCATGAACACTATCTGATTGAACTGACCGTGTGTGGGAGTCTAGGTATAATTGTCGAGTGTCCTGAAACCCCATTTTCGCATTACTTTTATTTATGAACTTTTGCGAATAAACATGCTTGACTGCAAATTTTAACATTAAATTAACGGCCAAATTGTGTACGCAAGCTTGTTGGTTCGCACAAGGCCGTATACTGTGTGTCGGGGTCCCCAAAAAATACCATATATTTGAAGGTAGCTTCAAAAGGATGAGCTATATAGTGGAAATTGTTTGATGCGCAAATGCAGATGCCATATTATAATTACTGAGTTCCTGAAGCATCAAACAATTTTGGCTATTTAAAACTTATATAGCTTATACTTTTGATTTTTGGCCTGGTTATGTTGTTTGTTCCTGGGGCCGAGGAGGGCGGAACATGCATTAAGATCACTATCTATGTGAAATAAATCGGTCATTTAATACTCAACTCAAGAATCAAGATCTTTTTACCTCATATTATGGCTTTCTAAGACAAAACAATAATGTTTAATGATACAGTCTTTCCTCTTTACTTTATAGTTGGTAAATAGGCTACTGTTACGATATTCTCGTGGTTTTTGAAAATTTATCACGATGCAGGGTTATTTATAGCTTAGTTTTGTATCTTTTATAGTAGATTTTTTATGTATGTATATACCTTTTATATACCTATAGAATGATACCTATATAAAAATTGGTGTTTATGTGTTGTTGTTGATTAAATTCAAACATTACTATAGGTGAAAGATACGCTTTAGTTACGCTTGCAGTGGAAGGGACAAGGGCATACTGCAACTTATTCTCTTTTTTCTTGCAAAATGCTCGCAGTCTCAGGCGTACATAATAAAGCATCAATGAAGCATTACCCGACAGAAATTACTTCTTCCAAGCTGGTGCATGCCTGGTGGTCCGTCCAATGGGCAGTAATCATTGCAATATACGTCTTGTGTGACATAACTACAACAGCAGCCTTGGATCGGCCTGTTTCCATTACGCCAGGCAAGCATATTAGGCATATTACATACACCCCAGCTTGGAACTGCATGGCCATGGAAGAATTTAGACTTGCTAACTTCATAGGGGTTTTATTGGGGGAGTTAGAAAGGTTTGGGGAATTAAAGGATTCCCAATCCTACAATAAAACCCCTATAAGAGACATACTTAGAGCAAGTCTAACTTCTTCCATGGCTAGTGCATGTGCAATTACATGCAGCATGCATGCACGATATTTATACCCGTCCACCCCGCGCCTTTCACAACTAGCGCTGCAAGGCTTTTGTAGGCTGCTGCTGCAGAGTCAATTAAGTAATAAACAATACTGGTCTACAGTGCATGCATGCTCTCTCTGGGAAGTTTAAAATACGCACTGAGATATAGTGCAGAATTTTTATTTAAATTTATATCACGTCTTTTTCGACAGCATCCATATACACTGAACGAAATTAAGGTAGGCAAATGAAAGCTAACTAGTCTAATTGTTAAAAACAAATTGATATCTTACCATGAATAAATCATATCAGAAACAGTAATATCCTTCCCCTCGCCAGCTATCAAATAAATTTGACTCCAGCCCTTGGGACACTGGATGGCGGCTTAAAAGGAGGAAGGATTACACTGAAACAAGAAAAATTATATTTTATTCTAGTCAACAACAATATAGAATGATACAAACGAGATGTAACTAAAAAAAGCCTAAATTAATACACATACGTAGGTTAGCACAATGCATCAATAAAAAGTCGTTTATCACAATACACATTATTCAAGACTTATATAGTGTTGTTCACGTGATATGATATTACATCATATTTTCTAAAAATAAATGATTTGATCACATGATAAAGAAGCCATGCGTTAAGGGTACCTATTAAATAACAAGGATTTTAAGTGTAAACACTGAATAGTTTAAGGACACCCCTTCAAACAAAATAATCTTTTGAAATACGCGGAGCGAAAGCCCACAACGAAAAAGATTCTACCAAAATTAATGGTAAATACATTAACCAGAATGAACATAGGCGTAAGCATAATCATTCACCAATCAGGTACCCAAATAAGAACATAAGATAAAAACAAATTGATATCTTACCATGAATAAATCATATCAGAAACAGTAATATCCTTCCCCTCGCCAGCTATCAAATAAATTTGACTCCAGCCCTTGGGACACTGGATGGCGGCTTAATTATCACGTGAACAACACTATATAAGTCTTGAATAATGTGTATTGTGATAAACGACTCTTTATTGATGCATTGTGCTAACCTACGTATGTGTATTAATTTAGGCTTTTTTTAATATCGTTTGTATCATTCTATATTGTTGTTGACTAGAATAAAATATAATTTTTCTTGTTTCAGTGTAATCCTTCCTCCTTTTAAGCCGCCATCCAGTGTCCCAAGGGCTGGAGTCAAATTTATTTGATAGCTGGCGAGGGGAAGGATATTACTGTTTCTGATATGATTTATTCATGGTAAGATATCAATTTGTTTTTATCTTATGTTCTTATTTGCGTACCTGATTGGTGAATGATTATGCTTACGCCTATGTTCATTCTGGTTAATGTATTTACCATTAATTTTGGTAGAATCTTTTTCGTTGTGGGCTTTCGCTCCGCGTATTTCAAAAGATTATTTTGTTTGAAGGGGTGTCCTTAAACTATTCAGTGTTTACACTTAAAATCCTTGTAGTCTAATTGTTACCTTAAATTTGATTTAATCTTCCAAATTGAAAGCCATAGGCATAGGCATAAATCAAAATTCATTAGGGTGGGCAGACCGTGTTTGGCCTAATTTGTTGTGGATCATTTATTCGTTTTTTCCAGGTTTTTGTGTCAGGGTCTTAAATAACATACATGAACAGTAGGCAGGTTACCGTTTGTGCACACATTTCAACTAAGAGACAATGAATGTAGCAAATTGAGTAAATGTTAGTATAGTCAAAGTGTCATTATTATATCATTATCGACATCGTAGGAACGTTTTATTAAAGAAAAATATTTGAATTAAACGGGGTTTCAGTTCCTGCATTGATCCTCGACTTTTCCCTCGACACATTATAGTCACTACGTCTACAATTACAACTATATAGACTTAGACTCAATGGATATGGGTCCGTTTATATTGCGAGGAGTTTGAAGCTCATTTTATTAAGCCGGTAAGAGACGACCAAGTTTTCTATGACAAGTTCTCACAATATAATGATTAATGATTAATGAAACATCGAATTTTTTTTGGTATTTTTCAGGCATTGTTTTTCCAGTAGATTGAACATCCAAACCGTCGAATCTAATTAATGATTTAATAATGTTTTATTTGCAAATTGCACAATTTTCTATTACAATTTTTTGCCGGTTTTCTGACCGCCTAATTTAGCTGATAAATAGTCAATATTCCATAGATTGCAGACCAACCGTACTCAAATTATTTTAACAATAATTTTCTTTTCTGCAGACGTGAGCAAAAAATTTGGCCTTTCCCAACTTTTTCCATGACAAGTACCACGCTGGGCACAAATGATGCTCAAAACGCCGCGCAATTTGGTGACCAGGCGCCATCTTGGACGTGTGTTCATATTCGGAGTCTGGTGACTAGTTTAAAATTGTGCCGATTGATTCCGTTTGCCTCGTTCGTACAGCAATCGGTTAGTTCCGGCGCCTTTTGAAAGATGGAAATCTGAAAGTGGAGATTTCGCGGCACATTTCGATACCAAATATGAGCAAGATTTGTGCAAAGTTATTTCTTTTTTTACGTCTCAAAATATGGTATTTATTGCACGTGAAGAATTTTTGTGTGTTGATGTAGCAAGAGGCTTGTTTTTTTCTGGAACATTATTTACTTATTCGTCCTGGAAATTGCTTTCAGGTGAGGATTATAGTCTGTAGTATGACGCCTTCTTTTTGGATTTTTGATTTTGGCCCTTGCTTTACTGTTTACACTTGATTTCCCAAGGCCATTGACACACGTTATGCCACGTTATCCAGTTGGGCTTCTACAGAGCAGAAGAAAGGAGGCTCGAGAAGATATTGTAAATTCAAACAGAAACCTGACTTTGCTTCAAGATGAAGCACAGCAACTTAACGTTCAAGTAAATCGTACAAGAAAAGTATTCCATGCCCTTTGTGAAAGAAAGAGGAGACTTGATGAAAAGGTAAAAGGCTATTAATTTTGTGTGCTGTTGATATTTTGGCATGCTAGCCTTTTGATAATATGCCCAGCTTTCATACTTTGTATATATGTTAATTTGTGCTTTAAAATATACAGACTACTTGTTCTGTATAACATAGTTTATCTAAAGTAACTGTCAGAATAGATGATACAGAAAGTACATGTGTAGAAAAGAGCCAAAACACAACTAGCAAGGCATGTTACTTGCTTGTTGAATTAAATAGCATAAATTAGGACCCAAGGGTCTCCCCTTGACGAGTCAGGGCAAACTTGGGCTCATTGAGGACAATTGAAATTTTATTAATAGTACTCCAAAGTATGAGTGCAAGTTTTAATCTTTGAAGAAACTAAGTGAAAGATTTCGAGACTTAGAATTACCAAATTTGTATAGCTCACTAGATTAGAAGACGTGGTAGATCAGCTTCCAGATATGGGCAGACTAGGTCCAGTGAGAAGGAGAACAGATTGTCAGATAGATCTGTCAAAATAAGAAGAAAGTTTCCTACAATGTTTGAAGATGGCAAATTGACAAGCTGTCCATCAATAGCTAGGAAGAGGAGGAAAGAGACATTTGACTTCGCCCAGAAGATTCATGGAGGTAGCCCGGATTCAGAAATACCTGGTTCCATTGGTATTATTGATACTGCATTAAATAAGTGTACTAGTAATGTTTTGGTCGATATATTATCAGCCAGTAAGAGATTTCACTCAGTTTTACCAAAAATTCATAACAAGAAATTGAAAGAATATGAATCCTCACATGACAACATGATTAGGAGTGTATCTGTCTATTACAGTGGAGGTGTAGTTGGTAAGAAGAAGTATCGTAAAATTTACCGAGATTCTGCTTACAAAAAATGCACTAAAAGCAAGAAATCTTTACGCGTCACAGTCAGCAATTGCCCGTACCCGGCTTGTTCCCTACAATAAGTTAATGCCATTTATAAAGTCAGTTCCCTTAGGCACCATTAATAGTGTATATGACAATCTGTGTGATGGCCTTGAGGAAGTGGAGAAAGTACATGGTTGTTATCGGAACTTGACGGAACTTCTTGTGAGGTTGGGGGAATTTTACCTTTCAGGATCTAGTGGGCATGTAATTGATTGGTTTAGGAATGAATACACCTTTTGTGTAAGCCTTGGGGGAGATGGAGCTCCCTTCGGGAAAGATGATGTGGCTAGTGCTTGGTTGATATCTTTTTTGAACATTGGTCGTGGTGTTCTAAGTAGCAATGAAAATCACTTGCTTTTCGGTGCCAATTGCCATGAAAACTGCATACCAGTTCAGAGATTCATAAAAATGCTTGTATCAGATATTGCATTTATTGAGCAGAAATCATTTCAATGCACATTTACTGCATCCAGCGGTATTCGTCATACTGTCAGTGTTAAATTCCAGGTGTCAGAACTTCAGTCAAATCATTTGCACAGGTTCCAAGCAACTCACCATTAGCTAAGTACATCAGCACAATGAGAAACAGATGTAATTTAACCCGCTTGGCAAACAAAATAGTTAGGTGGTTTGATGATAGCAACAGAGTAGGAAAAAGTTTTGATTACAGATTTACTGGGCAGGATTCTAGATGCTTCTTGCAAAATTCCATGTTTCTTATTGATGCTATGAGACCTTTTTTAAAGAAAGGTACTTCAACATGTTTCACTGTACATGTTCTAGCCTATGTATGCTTGCTCCTGCGTGATTGTGTGTCGGCATTCAGTCGAGTTGAAATTACCGATGAACAGATAAATGAGCTTGAAAAAAATTGCAGGGCATATTTCATTCTAAATTACATGTTTCTTGCACACCATCCAACAGCATGGACTTTAGGAATCATCATACCAGCACATACAACAGATATGAAATTCAAGTATGGCAAGGGCTTGGGCTTGAACTCCATGGAAGGGAGGGAAGCTAAGCACATATCAATTAGCAGGTATAGCAAGAACACAAATTTTAAATGCCGTTGGGAGCAAATTTTTTTGCATGAATATATGTCACTGATTTGGTTGCGAGAGAGAGGTTATAACACAGAGAAGCCTGCAACTTGATGCAAACTCCGGTATATACCAAAGCGAGCTACTGATGATCCAACCTTTTGCTATTGTGGATTGGAAAGAGTGGGTGCAACTGATGAATGTGTGTTTTGCAGTGACCAGTTGAGGCAGGTTATAAAGGAAAAGGTTAAGAAAGCTTCTCTTGGTTAACTTTGAGGTGCTTTACTGCTGGTTGTCATAATACATATTATTAAGACAAATAAAGTTACCAGGGTTTATATACAGCTTTGCATTGCAAGCTATTTTATATAAGAACAGGCTAAGATAGAAAATTGGCTTGGAAACTCCCTCATAGTTTTTTGAATATTAATTGTTGATATGTTGTGTATTTTATGCTTGCTTTTAGTTTAATAACTGCAGCTTGTTTCTTGAGCTTCAGTATGTTTCTCTAACTTTAGCTTGTTTCACTTAGCTGCTGAATTGATTCTTCAACAAAACATATTTGCTAACATGGATGGGTAATTCTTTGACTACTATCCGATAAACCTGACTATAGTGATACACAGAATACACTCCTTTACTTAATGAATGGTATATTCCATACTCTTTAAGAGGCGGTCAGACACATGTGGCGGTCACAACTGTTTAGCAAATTTTTTTGCCATATGATGCCAAAACTTGAATGACACTAATTTGTCATTTTTTTAGAATTACAGATTAGAAAGTTACAAATATTTATTGGCTATTCAAGAGATGTTTAGAAAACTTTAATTTCATTATCACATGTTATACATGTATAAGTCTATTATGAATAAATGCATTTTCATGTTATATTATGTTTTTATCAAGAATGTAATGTTAATAAGATTTATTTAAACTTTTAAATGTCTGGAGTGCTTTTTTCAAATTTTGTAAATTCTAATTGGGGTGGGTGGGGGTGCTTTGCTTGGGACGAGTTATCAACCGCGGTCAGTTTGCTTCTAGGGGGTCCATGCTCTACCGGGAAAATTTTGAAATCTAGAATCACGATTTCCAGCATTTTGGAGGTAAGATTATACAGAATTCTGAAAATCAGTATAGAGTATTTAAAACATGCTATTATTCATGACTATACCATGACTATTTGGTTGGATAAAGTGAAAAATTGACTATTAAAACTGTTGCCATGGTTGCATTAATATTACTCATTTTGTTGTTTCTCATTTTTTCACCAATAAATCTTTAATTACATTTATTAGGAAAATTAGGCTAGCCTTTTTGCACCCCCCGTCCCGATGTAGCCCGCTGGCCAAGGCTAGGGGGGGGCACCCCCAGTAAATCCATCACTGTAATTTTAGCTAGTGAAGTACAGTAAGGGACACAAGGACCCTAGTCCACTATCGTGCTTGCATGAATATTTAAAAACAATATGGACTAAGGGCCAGACTACATGCCAAGGCAATTCTAATCCCGGGCTGGGGGACTGAATCTTCAGCCTTGGTTGCCACACATCACAATTTCAGCCTGGGATTAAAATTGCACAAGTATTAATCTTCCCCTTAGCATGAAATAATACCATCCAAATTGTTATAAAACAATATTCCCATTACTTTTTTATACAATAAGTGTCATTCACAGTCAAACATGTATATGTATATATAACAAAACAAAAAGTACTTGAATCTTTTAGTCTGCTCAAACTTCAACTGGCTGATACTGTAAATCTAATTGACATGTATGCATAGGAAAGCCAAAAGGATTCCATTCGCCATAGTGAAATGACAAAGAAAGCTGTCCCTTCTTAAAATTGTACACAAGAGCAAAATCCTTGTCATAAGAAACCAAAATCTTTCTCTCGACACCTTTCCTGTGACCTCCTAGTTTTCTCTGTAGTGAACAAGTGACACACTCTTCTGTTTTCCCCGACAACAAACAAAGCAACTTTATCACCAAACATTTTTTAGTAAGCGAAATAACCATCCCTTTACTGTTCCCTTTTACATAGCAGAATGGTTCACGAAAATCTTTTTGATTGCATAATTTGATTGCTCGTGCCAAGGACTTAAAAACGTCGACAGGAATGTCTCGATGAATTTGCCCTTGAAACGGTTGCCTTACACTCCTAGCTCCAGCCAGTCTTCGATATATGCTGGCGATCCATAAGTTAGATTCACTTTCCAAACATAACTTTGTACTAATCCGTGAAGCCAGCAAGATCTTAGCAAATTGATTTTCTTCCGATGAGCATGCCTTTAAAAGAGGAGTCAATAAGTTCTGTGCAGTGGCAACAAACAGGTCCTTGTTAAAATTGTTTCCACCACTAAAACTGTTTAAAAAGCTTCGTAGGTCGTCAGGTTTTTCTTCTGCCTCATCCAGTTCAGATTCCTCACTCACTACATTTGATAAACAATCATCTCCCTCGTCAAAAACCATATTTATTACTTGATCTACACTGAAATTATCCAAATTAGCAGACGCCATTTTAATTTGTTAAAGATAACTTTAAATTAGCTAACATGAAGTACTCCACGCAACTCCGCCGGTCAGAAATACTGACAGCTGAACAACTACGGCGTTGTCAACATCGTTCGTGCCCAGCGTGTACACTTGTTCAAAAGCTATGCCATACTATGCCTGACTATATAATGCTATATATTATAGGCATAGCATGTTACTATTGCATAGAAAAGTGTACTTGGCATAGAAAAACTTGGGCCTTGGCAAATTTGTGTATACAGACGCCGAGCATGTGTGACATATCACTTTACCGAGTGTCTAGTCTCTATTGACTATGTTTTGTGTAATTGTGTTTTATGTGAAAACTTGTCATAGAATTGGAAAACTTGCTCGTCTGTAACAGGCTTACACAATGTCAATGTTCTCGCCGGGTATTTATTTTATTAAAAATTAAAATCTTAAATTATTTTTCGTTCAGTTTTCCCTGCCAGCCTGCGGATCGTTTCTTCAGATTATAAATCACAAATGACTTTTATTCATGCAGGGTTTCAGAAAAATTTCAAATTTACAAAATCACAAACCTGATCACTGACACTGATTAGATTAATTTATAAAATATTTTCAACTATATGTTGAATAGTTAAAAATATACATGCCATATATAAATGAGTGTAAATAATTAAAAATATGTTTACCTCATCCATCTTAGTATCGACTATGGGTTCATAGTATTACCATTTCATACCATCATTACACTTTATATGTAATTATATGTACAATAATTCTATATAACCAAATATTCACGCGACAGTGCCAGTATTTGTAAAAATTATGCGGATTTTAGAAATAGCAGTTCACTTGTCAAGTCGCTCTAGATATTTTGGAAGTCTAATGCGAAATGAGAAAATAAAAGGAACTGTCATAACATATAAAGTGTATGTAAACATTCGGACCACTAGTGAGACCACACAGACAGGCCACTTTGTCTTTGAAATTTTCGACGCCGTGCCGACATACGTTTTATTGACTTTTGCCGAATGTTTTGTCTTTTGCATAATTATGATTCAATCTCATTACTCCTTGCCAACTTGGCAACTTGTTTCGCCTCAATAGCCCGTTTTATAGTCGGTAACGATTTGTGAGGGAGTGTTATAAAACATAAATAAAAACATTTGTATTTAATTGAAATATAAAAATATTTAATCAATTTAACATAATATCCCTCCCTACTGTAAATATGGTATGCATATTTAGGTTTGGGTATGCAGGGGTGAAACCATCTTTGTTGTGGTGGTCTCTTGTAGAAATGTATACCAAAAAACCTATGATGCAATGCATTAAAGGTAAAAAAAATGTGTATTAATGTGCTTGATACCGCTGTAACAGCGTTGTGTTTTGTACTGATTTGTTCAAAATCAACAAAGAAGTCTGAATGGAGGTGTTCTTACGTAGAACTTTATAAATCACAGAAATTGATTTTTTAGTTTTAGTTTGGAAGGCGTGGGTCATACAGGCTTAAATTTTGCCCTCGTGAGTATGTTACATAATGGCTGTGGCAATAATAGGATAATCTTTAGTGGTGATGCATAGCAACTGGTCATACTCATGATATGCTAAAAGTTGTGCCCTTTATACCCTATGGCCTTCCATAAACAAAAGACAAATTATACCAAATTAATAATTTGTATAGCATGACAACTAGTTGCTGTTTAGCTTCACCAATGCAGTTGCACTACTATGCCTATGGAAATTACATTCCTAGGCTCTTCACTCTTATGAAGGAAAGACCCTGGTAGGAGCAGTTCATATGACCTGCTAAAACTAGCAGATTTTTTATTTATTTCCTCCACAAGATGGAAGAGCCTGGGAACGAGGTTCTGGAAATTATTGTTAGGGAAATTTTCCTTAATGCATATTCTTCACAACTGTTGTTCTATAAATAATATCTCCAACACTGGTTGAGTCATTAAGTTCTTCACATATCTGATTACTATATGATCAATCCGTCAAAGAGTACTAGATTCTAAACACCACCCGAAAGGAAAGTTCTTAAATATATCATAGGTCTAAATAAATGAGTCCCTTATATAAGTCCCTGAATAACACTGAGTCCCTGAATAACACTGGGCACTAATAAAGCTATGGCTATGGTATGTTGCTTAATGCTGTGTGAACAATGGGGTCATTCATGCTTGAAAGAATAACTTAACCCTCGTGAATACAAAATACCCAATTTCAAGCATGACTTTTATTGAAATTTCACACAACAGTAATGTTTATAACCACATTTAATATGTTAAATTTGAAATTGGGTATTTCGTATTCAATGGAGTTTAAGTTATTATTTCAAGCATGAATGACCCCATTGTTCACACCAGGGACAGATGCTGCTTGATTTGATCTCCATGGGATGGGGGGGAGGGGTGCAAAGCGGGTGCTGGTCATGAAGCAGGGAGTCACCGACATTTGAGTCAGGGTGACCCCCACAGCTAGTATTAAGGGAGCCAGACTTGTCAAAAGATTTTTGAAAAATAATATGCTTACAGATTAAGTAAAAAATTAGAATTTAATATGGGAATTGTCACCCCCCTGCACCCCCTTCGCCAAGCATAGAATGGGTGTGCACTCCCCTGCACCCCCTCCCCTTGGTAAATCCATCCCTGGTTTACATCGTAGGTTTAAAACTTTCCCCTCGGACCTTTTCTGAAAATGCATTCATTAACTCCTCCCTCCAACCCCCAAAACGTTGGAACTACTACAATTGCCTTGTCAATCCTTGTTAATCAACATTGAATGGTGGGAGTATGGGGGGGGGATTTTCTAAATTTGGGATAATATCAACATAAGTTGGTCCTGTAATTGGTAGTGTGACAGATGTTTTGTCCAGGATTGTAGGTGTGATTATCTGGGACGCATCTATTTAGACCTTTTGATGATATGTTTAGGGGGAACTTTGTTTTTGTGTGGTGATTTGATTGAAATCAGCACCCCATGCATTGTCTCCAATGTGGTATGGTGTTCATCAGAGTTGGGTCACTTGGTGAAACTGGATATACCTATAAATGAAAGTAATGAAATACTTAATAAATATTCCTATCTATACTATAAAGTCCATGGTGAAATATCTTAGTCACAAACCAAAGTTATATGCCAAAGAGCCAGTCTAAACTCCACTAGTACAAATAAGGTTTTATAGATCAATACATGGCTATAAATGGTTCCTCGTACTCGGCGGCACTCGCACACTGGAACAAGTTGAAAAGCTACATTTATTCACATATAACTGCCAAACATTCAACATTTTTGACTGACGAAAAGAAACAATAATTCTGCTCTGTAATATTGTCCAAAGAATAAACGCTTAAAAATTTCAAAATGCTTACCGAGTTACTGTTTTCGGAGTTACTATTGTATTGTGCAGACTCCAGATGCGTGTAGTATCAATCTTTAAATACAATGTAAACCTTATTCAACGAAGACTTTGTACAAGTTTAATTTGGTTTTACGTTCAATAAATTCATAATACAAATAGATAAAATAGAAGCGAATGGCGGAAGTGCAAACTGGCAAAAGCGGAAGTGTTAACTCAGAATTTGGGAATTTCTCGCTTCCTATTGGTACGCTACCTTCGCTACCCAATTAAGTGTTGCGACCAATAGAAAACAACCTTATTAGAGCTGCTACACTACAGATATATTACTATACGTCATTTAGCTTAAAGGCAGCAAATCTCTGGCCAAAGTTTGTGAAAAGAAACAAAACGTTGGCATGGAGGCTTTGTATGAAACATATAAACTATGTCATTAGTCTGTCAAGGTATGTCATTAGTATATTACCATGCAAAGAAATTGAACTGGTGTTTTATTATTTATATATGAATTATGAATATGTTAGTGTTGTTGTTTTATTACTTTATAGCACACAGAGCACTTGAAGATGTAAGAGCTATGAAGAGGGTAATTTTTGAGATTGAGATTCAAGAAACTCTTGTCAACATCTGTCTGCGGTCATTCAAGGAACAGAAAAATTGCTACACCTCAATGGTGACATACGATTCTTTGCAATCCATATATATGGCTAACCCTTCATCAAAAGACTCCTTCAAGAAAATCCTTGCAGGAAAGAATCTCTCCAAAGTTTGTCAAAACAAGCTTGCTAAATACTTCTACGACAAATGAACTTATAAAGAACTTTGTGTCTTCGTACCACGTGGTATGATGATCCTTGGTTGCATCGCTGATTTCAAGTATAAACAAAAGCTACTCACCTTCTTTTTCTTGAAAGTCGTGCATGACTACGATCGATTAACAAAAAACATCGAATCAATAAATATCTTCATAATTTTGTCCATACTAAGATTGGAAATATACGAGAAACTCCTCGGGAAACTCAATGCCAGAATCGGTAAATAAACAGTGTGGAATAGCTGATCCAGAAATCAAACATCCCACAGATAATGAACATTAACTTTCATGATTCGTAAAGGGAACTACACCAGCTTGGAACTCACATTTATATTGCTTTTTCATTTTGCAGAGGAACATATAAATTTCTTTCAAGTTCAACAATTCAACGTGTTGTCCTGTTGTCCTGTTCTGAAATTATCGTCTTTATATTGCACAATATATCTTGGCCCAGGCCCATTTGCGGGAAGAAACACAAAAGGGCCTGGGACTAGGTAGTTTCACAAAAAACCTATAATCTTTGCGACTTTTTGTCCAATCAAGAAATTTAACATATTAGCAACAAGTGTAAGCACATCTTCGAAACTCTACGTATGGGTTTTAAGGTTAGAACAAAAATGACGAAGATATTTTAAAAATACGATTAAAATTTCACTAAGAAGGCCATAAAATCTTTATAATTTAGTTCTGGTTCAGTTACGCTATTTAAAATTAGCAAAACCGAAAAAATGCCGGAAATTATAGTCGTTTGATGACGTCATCAAACGACGTCATCAAACGAAATAACTTTGTTCACATATACCACGTGCAAGATATCTTGGACGTAGGTCAAATGTGTAAAGCTCCACAAGCATTGTAAAATAATCACATTTTCCCTAGCAACGGGCCTAAATAAATACGTCCGAACAACTTTAATGCTCTAGGGGAAATGGTATATATTATAATCATGATCATCAATAGTTGCATTTGAAAATTGAGCTTCATGGAAGTAATTGTCTACGACTAGGTCTCTGGTTCTAGGTGCGCTCAAGCCTTGTAGACTTTTTTGGAAGCAAGACTAACTAAACCTTTATGTTAAATGGCAAGCTGTCAAGCTCATACACCTTTGACAATATACCCAGCATAATACAAGATGCAATATTTAACACCTTTATTTATTTCAACCATGTCCACATGCATAATAGTTTAATTTAGGCATTTTACACATTAACCATCAATATACTCTATAAATGAGCCTTGTATTATTATTTTATGCACTAGTCAATTAGAACCCCCACCCCACCGGTCCCGGGACATAGTGGGGCTTAACAAGGGCATGGGAGAACTTTTGATCCGTGATTTGTCCCCAGGGAGTGGTGGATTAGACAACTTTTGCTCTCAGGTCCAGTCCCCACCTGGGGAAGTTATGACAACGGCCAACGCAAAGCAAAAATGGCGGCGGAAGAAAGGAAAGCTGAAAAGAAGGTATGAAGGTTTTTAATCCGTTGATTACATGCTTATTTGCATCCATCCATAAAATTTTATATTTTATATTTGTTTTAAAACAGCTATTTGTGTAAAATTCGTGTGTAGTGTAGGGATTCACGCAAATTTGCATTTGTTTTAAAAGTCATTAACATTTGCATAGACGCAGAATGAATATTAATACATGCTTGTACTTGTTTTGTGTGAAGGTGTTATTTCAGTACAACGACAGCCGATGGCCAGTTGTTTTAAAAAGTGGTGATAATGTTGTTCAGAAAGTTAAAGATTATTACAACCTAAATTGTGGCGAAGTTGGTCATATTATCTTTCAAAAATTGTCTGAAACGTGGGGTGAATGGGTTGACATCAAGCAAGATGAAATATGTGACCGAGATAAGATTAATATTATAGTGCTAGGGAATCCTTGTAGGACAACACCACAAGAAAATGTCAAGGTATATATATATTAAAAACATATAATATTTATCATTTATAGCCCCTCGGGAAATATCATCACTTAGGGTAATATTTCGCCGAATCCCCCTCGCTCCGGGTCTATATAAAATGATATATTATACCGAAAGTTACACCTGGTACAAATACTGTTTTTTTGATTGGACAATTTGAAGTTGAGGTATAATATAATATAATATATGATATGATATATGTATGATACATGATACATATGATATGATAGTTAATATTTCTAAGTCATCTTTTAAAATTTATATATTTGGCAAATTGGAATGTTAATTTGTGTCCAACTTCTTTTTCTCCTTGGCAGACCTGCGATTCAAATTCTATACCGGTAATTGAAAAACAAGATAGAGCAAAAGGTATAGCCATACTTTCATTTAAAAAAAACACCTGTAAATTAAAAGGAATTCAGGCCAAATGATGCCAAGTTTCTAGTGTTTGATAAGATTTTATTATTACCAAGAATTCAAACTGTAACTGTATTATAAATTCATTAATTCATAATTGGCAGTATTCAGTACCCTTCCATTGTCACTGACATTTATAATATCATCTTGCCTTTAATTAGACTGAAAGAAACACTAAAGTAGGGGCATTTGGGTGCATTATTTAATAATATTAATTTTGTTGCATCATTATGAATTTGAAATAGTCAGCTTTACAGTAATGCACTGCCATAAATCCCCCCAATTAAGCCGAAATAAATATCTTAATATCTTAATATCTGGACTGGTTCTATATGGACTGATTCTATATTAATCTATTGGACAGATATTCTCTCTCAGCCAACCAAAAATGGCCGACAAACTACTCTACAAATAAAGGAAGGTACAGTTGCAATTGGGCCAGTGTTAGAGGTAGGTTTTAACTGTTCTAATTCTAAAGGTAGGTCTAAACATTTCTAATTTGTTTAACCTTGACATTAATTGAAACAGATACAGTTTAACCCATTAACTGGCAATACTCAACTGACCTACTTTAATAGTATTTTACTCTGTCTAACGCCAGACAACTGCAGCAAACTTATCAAAATTTAAGCAATGTGAGATGCTCACACCTTCCATGGGTTACTGTTCCTTGTGACTGTGTATTATGTCATTGTACATTGCTGCACCAAAGTATTTTTGTCACTGAACCTTGTATCAAAGATACTAGACTCAAGGTGTTATTCTTTTCAGAGAAACAGCAGATATTACTAGTCTTGAAGATAGAACAAAGCTCCTCCAAAAACAAAGAGTAAGAGATGAACAGTTAAAGCAGTATTTGAGAGCATTTTTTCAATTCAATTTTTTCAATCAATGGAAGAAGAAGTTGCAAAGATCCGCTTGGAAAAAAGGAAGAAGAGCTCTCGCTGATAAAAAAGAAACAAGCAAAAGCATCATGGTACAAGGAAAAGCAGTCCTCAATGTCTTCATCTTCTTCTGATGAGAGAATTAAAAGTCGTTCATTGTCTTCTTTCTGGGCCAAGAAAAACGAAGTCATACATATTAATGAAGATAGCACTAAAGAATCTACTATATTAGCTCCTGGAACCTCTTCTGATGAAGCTGTAGTAACCGTCGTTGACGAGGATACTGTTGCAAGAGATATTATGGAGGAGTCCAATACATGTGTTTCCGATAGTCAACTGATATCTGATGAAGTTGCAACGGATGGCAACAAAGACACTTCTCGTTTTTTATAGATAAGGACACTCCTAGGTGGGGTGATAGTTATTTGCGTTATGTTTCACACCTTTCTTCTTGTTTATCTGACATTTCTAAGTATAAAGTTGACAATGGTGTTTACGTTTCCTTGATTAATGACATGACATTAGAAGAATTCATTGATGCACGAAAGGAGTATTGCCGAAAGAAACATGGGCAGAATGGAGAGAGCTGTCAAGATTGCCTCGCATTTGTTCAGTTTGCTGCCGATGTTCTTAAAAACGGAATTGTTGAGTTGAAGATGGCTTTCACTAAGAACTTCCCTCATATGAAGTACATAAGTTCAAAGGCTGTTAGGCTTCTTATGCAACTCCCAGTGATTATAATGCAAATATCACTTCATGGCCCTGGATCTCAGAGATTGTATGCAACAGAACTAAAACCTGGCATTGACGCTCAAAAACTTGTCTTCCTTATGAATCAATTTTTCCATTCAAAGAAAGCACAACTAAAGGAAAAGCTGCCATCTAAACAAACACTAACTGCCTTATGTGAACTAGCAAGCAGTGAGTCTGATCGTCTTCTTCTAAAAATGGCTGTTTCTTCCGAGCTTAGTGGGAAAGAAGCACAGAGACGGTATGGAGTACAAAATCTCAACTCAAAGCGACAGAAAATTAACACTGCTTTAAAAAAGGCAACCGAGATCAGGAACACCATTATAGAGCTGGCTAATGTGAAAGAAACAGCGCTTTTGCGTACCCTTGGGTATGATGTTGATTGCACCTCTAGTGATTCAGAAGATGAATGTGACGCAGAGAAATTTGATGATGTTGAGTGGATTTCCTCGTCCGAAGACGAAATTGGCCAAGATCATTCGTTGAACTAAACTGGTTCAATTTTGCAAGAGAAGTAGAAAGCATATTACCCTTTGGAAGCAAAGAAACTCTTGATGAAATACTTAACGGTTTTGCCGAATATCTCTCGTGCAGTGTGCTTACGTCTAGTGAAAAACATCTGGTCGAAGTTAGCAGACAAGCATATTTGGAAAACCTTTGTGAGCAGTCAAGGGGCGATAATTTATTTGAGACTGATTCAGAATCTGAAGATGTAGATTGGCTTGAAATAAATGACATTTTGTCAGAAGAAGCAAAAGCACAGTTGCTAAAAGAACGGCGAAAAATAAGATGTGCTGCCACAAGGCAAGCTTCCAAAAAGATCGCACAAGAAGCATTGTTACAACGCAAGATTCCAAAGAAATTGTCAACACTGTTAACAAAGTATCCCGACATTGGAGAGAAGATGGAGGAGTTTGTTCGTAGGCACAGGGTTGGTGCAGATCAGTGGCGGAGAACAGGTGTTTTTACTTTCACAAGCAACAAAAACACCAAAGGTCCAAAAGTTACATATAAAAGGCTGCAAGAGCATCTACAGTCGGAGTACAAAACATCAATATCATATGGAACTGTGGTCCAGTTATGTGCCGTAAGAAACAAGAGAAGAATTTCAGCTCGGCGTTATAAAGGTGTGGCCGCCATTACTTGTCGAAGGGCTCGAAAAGGCTTTGACGTGAAGTTTAATCCCGATAGCCACTGGTCGTACAGTTTCTATAAAGGGCTTGATGCGCTTCAGTTAAGGGATGGCACGGATAAACTCATTCTGAACAGAGATGATCAAGCAGGGTTCCGTTTGGACAGCACATACACCCACAAGAACCACAAGTCTGTGTGTATTGAGGGAAATCCTGAATTGACTACACATTGTGATTATGTGAGCAAGCACGGTGGTCAGATTCAAACTACCTCGTACTTGTTCATGAAAACAGAAACACTGGCCAAGTTTCAGCCGGAGTTGTAAAAGTTGCTGGCGTTCTCCATGAAAAATCACCAACACAACATCTATCTGACTTATACAGTTTGAAAGAAAAGCCGGAAATGGCATCATGTTTTGAAGGAAAGCGTATTGATTGCATCCGGGTTGATGGCGGGGCCGATGAAGGTCCCGGTCATGTGGAAGTTCAGTTTAGATGGACAGAGTGGCATCTCCAACAACAGAAGGAATTTACAATAGTGACAACAAGAAGCAGTGGGTCAAGCTGTTTTAATCCTGGAGGTCCAAGTCTACACATTTTGCCATTTCCAGTGCCTGACCCAAATAGATGTTGGGGGTCTAAGAACTGTGCAAAATGCAGTGGCTTTTGTAAGGGGCACTACATGGGACATGAGCAGATTCTGCAAGCAAAGGAAGGTGATAACGTCCTGCCATGTCATAAATTACCTCCTAGAAAAGTCATCAAAAATGCATTTAACAAAGCCGAAAAGGAAAAGCGAGAACTGGCCCCAGCAGAAATAGAGAAACTTGCAAAGCAGACCCTCCTAAGTTTTGAAGACGTCGAAATGTGGATCAAACATTTGTCTCTGGTGAAGAAACGAAGGCAAGAAGGAGCCCGTAAAGCGGCCGCAACAAGGAAAAAGAAGGTGTCAGCACAAAAGTCTGTCGCAGAACCTGCCATTCCTGAAGCTAATACCACTAACGAATCATGGTGCATTTGTGGAGGCCCAGACTCTGGAGATATGATTGACGAACCACCCAGTGGAGATTGGATATGTCCAGAATGCCAATTAAGTTGTTGAATAACGTTCTTACTATATTTACTAAAAAGGGGATATTTTTAATATAAACATCAGAACACTGAGTCTTTTTAATATAAACATCAGAACACTGAATGTATTGTTGCTTGCTAACGCCAGCATGGCGTCCAAAAATCTTTTAAGAATATATTAATTGGTACCAAATTGACGCCTGAAGCTTTTCTAATACCTAGAAGTCATGAGCCCTATTTTAATAAACATCAATGTTTATTAAATGACGAGTGTGTTTCCAAGAAGCCTTTTTAAATGCTTAAAAGTGCATATTTCCAAAATCATGCTGACATCTACAATAATAATCCGAAACTCTGTCTGTAATCTCTTATGTATAAACGAATCATTTTTGTAAAGAATTCAATTTTGGTTGAGATTTTTTGTGACTGTATGGACGTGAAACATAAAACACAGCCACAGTAGTTAAGTTACATGGTATACAGTATGTTATTGTTGTTGTTTGAAGAATTATTAAAAATATTCTAAAGGGAACGTACAAGCCTGGATGCACTGTTAATGAACTAAGAATGGTTATTATCGTGTAATTTGGCATGACAAGAAACTATGACACTTCTAGCTCATGGCCTAGGTAATGCACCGAAAAAGAGTTGCTTCGTATTGTTTACACAATTTATACATGCCTGAAAATTAGTGTCTTCTGGCTGGTTGGGGGATTTGACCTAGATTTGTCTCCAAGGCCCTGGTGGATTTGATGATATTTGCTTTCGGTATATGTCAAAAGCCCCACTATGTCCCGGGACCAGGGGGGTGGGGGTTCTAATTGACTAGTGCATTACTTTGTATAGCACCAGACATTTTAAAAATATGTAAGGTGAGATTCTTGTGTATGGGTTAAGCCTGGTTATAATACTAGCAATTTTGTCAGCAATTTTTCTCCTGATGTATGCAAATAGTGGATTTACAAACAAAAGTGTGTGATCAAATATGGGATGGAATTTGCATCTACACTTCTATGTGATTTGTTTGATGAGGAAGAAAAAATTGCCAACACAATTTCTAGTTTGAACTATGCTTTAACCTAACTACCTATTGCCCACATATATTTTACCCCCTTATTAACCCATTAACTGGTAGTACCCTACTGCTGACAAGTAAAATTGTCTGGTGTGAGTAGTAAAGTAGGGCACATTGCCAGCTAATGGTTTAATCACCAATGCCGCTTGACCCCAATGTTCCAATTCCTTTATTATTTCATATGTAAAATGCCAGGCTATTTATTGGACAGTCCATCCAGAATACACAAATCTATAATTTTAACTCCAGACTTTATATATTTCCATTGTTTATAGTGGTAAGGTTTCTAATCACTCATCAGCATCATAAAATTATTGTTTAATATAGACAGTCCAATGCATATCTGAAAGAAATTTTAAATTAAAGTTATAAATTCAACCATGAACACACACACATTGGTATAGTAGCTTTGGCCATTATGGCCCTAACTTTATTGAAGAAAATCCCTCTATTTTACCAAGGGGGGTAATAATTTAACCCATTGAGCTGCAATGTCATTTTACTCTGATGTCTAATACCAGACGATTTTACTTGTCAAGGGAAGGGTCTTGCACATTAATGGGGCTAAGCTAGAGCTATGTTATTTCTAGGTATGATGGTCATCACGTATGATACCAAACATCAAATTAGTGGACCCAGTATATTTATAGTTCTAGGTATGATAGTCATCAGGTATGATACCAAATGTCAAATTAGTGCTGTAATTAGTGCTGTAATTAGTGCTATGCATCAAATTAGTGCTGCACAGGTCACAAAATACCGGATTTTTCCGATATTTTCTAATTAACTCAACTCATGTGGCCAGAGCCATTATACTCATGGCTCTGGGTAGGAGATTGCTGACGACTTTGTATGTAATGCAACAACATTTGGCGACTAAATGTCTTGTTTGTTTACCCAAAATTCTGCCAATCTTTATTGTTATAATGATATATACGCGATTGATATCTTCTTTGGGGTTGCAAAAACTACTTCGGTAAAATAATACGACTGGAAAACAGCCGTTTAGCGAAACAGATTTTCCGTTTGACAAAGTGACCAATGACGTAACCGGCCTTCCTCGAAGAATTTTGGAATAATTTGAATAACAAATTGTGCATTTTTCGTTGAAGCGCTACTATAATTCCTTATTCATTATCGGTCAGACACAGGCGAACAACAACAGTTTGTACAATACTTTCTACTGCACTAGTTCCCCACGTTTGAGACAATTTTTAATTTGTTTAGGGTATAACCACGGCTGCTTATTCTAGTATACCATACCTATACATTGGACCAGCACGTTTGAGATACATTTTCAGATATAGTTCACATACACACAAACTAGAACAGTTTATTGTATAATACTATCATACTAGGGAGATCAATGCCAAGCATCATGGGGCGAGCCTGAGCAAGAGCAATAACACAGGCAATAATAAGATGCAAGCAAAACATGTGTCAGTTTGTTACTTTACTATGATTCAGTGCGCATCTTCGCACAATTTGTGTATAATATCCGCTTTATATATGAACATACATTTTCAAAAATTCCCAGAAAGCGTTATACGCCTATACAATTGCAGCAGTTAATATTGATGCTGTAGTTTGATGAAAAATCGGATACGCTCATGCTGCTAGAAGTGTGTCAGAAGTCAGAACTGTACATGAAATAAAAATGATAATAGCAAGAGAAATATAATATACTTTGTTTGTCACGCGATCTAAAAATACCAGATGTAAACAAAATAAATTAAAAAAAATATATATTGTAACTAAGAAGAGGCGGAAAGCTGATGGGGTTTAATCACTGCAGTGAAAGTTCCGTGTACGTACGCACCATAATGCATTGCGGTTGAGCTCGGTTAGCCACCAAACTGGAGCTCGCTCAGGCTCGCCCCAATGAGCTGATCCCCCACTTTTGAGAAAGTATTTTCAGTTGCATAAGCCACAAACCACGCAAGCTTATTGTAGAATACCACCTACACTGGTCACCCATGTTTGAGATATTATTTTCAGCCTAGGTTGTTCAGACACAGTTAAAACCACGGCAACTTATTGTTGAATACTATCTACACACCATACCAGGCGGATGTTTGAGATAAATTTCCAGGTATAAGTTGAAAAACAAACAACAATAGTTTATTGTAGAACACTACCTACATTTGACTCCCACGTTTAGGATATTTTAACTGGTTGTTCAGGCACAAACCATGGCAGCTTATATTGTAGTATACGTACTACCTATACACTGTACCAACCCGTTTGAGATAAATTTTCAGGTATAGTTCGAACACAAACCACAACAGTTTATTCGAGAATACTCAGTTCCATTTCCCCCACGTTCGAAATATCGTTTTCAGGTTGTTAAGACACAAGCCACAGCATCTTGTTGTAGAATACTACCTACATGCAATGAACTCACATACCAACATTTCAGATATTGTTTTCAGATAGTTCAGGCATAAACTGCAACAGTTTATTGTAGAGTACTATACCTACACTGGAAACTACAGCAACTGATTGTACTGAATATTACCAACACTTTACCCAAATACTTTTATATCTTACCAGTTTTGTTGGTGACGAACTTCCTGACTCTGTAACAAAATACTTGTCCTTTGAATTCGCATGCCGCATTACTGCATTAGGACAGCCACAATTAAAACCTCGAGGCCAAAAGGCAGGAGCATTTCATTTCTTAAGTGTATATCGTTGGCAATTAATATATCTCATTTCTCGAAAACGAACAGTTGTTGACAAAACGTTGCTTTTGACTATAGCTGCATGCCAGTTCCACAAAGCACATGCATGTAATAGTGTCATCCTGTCACGATTCAGTGTATGCAATGTTTCATTGTAAATCCAACTATTCTCCATGCAATCCAGTCACTGATTGTTCTGACATAGTTGTGACTTTGACGTTGTGCAATTGGACTTTTCCAAAACAATGAATGACAATAGAACCCATGCATCAGTCATGACGTGGATGGCACTATTGCTATGTTATTAAAGTGTTATGCATTTTGCATAAAAAAGCCATTGAAAAGCAATTGGCTGAATGAAATACACTTTGAAAGTATGCATGGAAATGAATTAAAGTTTATAAAAAATTATTTTGCTTCATTTTATTTTAACAACCGAAACTTTATACTAAGGCTAAGCCGAATAATTTTATATGAAATATTAAACTAATAATCGTTCAATTAGATTGAATTATATTTGGTCCTTATTATTACTATGTTAAAGCGGCCTGCTTCAGCAGGGCGCACAAGCTACGATTTTAGTCGGAAGATTTATGGTTTCGGTGCCTGGTATTTAACCAAGCCAATACAAAGGGATAAGAATGAGCCCACAGATCACAACACTGACTGTTTCTCGTTTTAACATGCATCTAAAGCATAAATGGGCCGACTAAAATTGTATCGTGGTGAGGAGCTAGGCTGAAACAGCCCACCTTTACATAAAATATACAAATAGTCGGAAGTTTTTACCTGAAAAAGCTTTTGAGTGTAAATGGGGGGTTTGTCGGAACTTTAGAAGGTTTTGTCGAAAATATTGGCGGAAAAAGTGAATTCCCGTCACTGTAAATAATCAAATATTCTAAATCTAATCACCAGCTGTAATTTACTTATTTCTTTGACAACAATTTTACGAAGATTTAAAAATGTTTTATAATTATAGCAGCGTTTTAAATGTCATCAGGTCCGACTTTCATTTCGGCGACTTTATAAGAATATTTATCTCCTTTAAAATGATACCAGCAGATACCTTTCGTTATCTGATCGTGAGTACCTCCAAGGTACTTACCATTCAAGTGTGCTGTACCACATCTGCTAAACCACCAGGCACCATGCAGGTCCTGAGCACAGTTACCCGACGTACAGCCATCATTGTCTACATCTTGAGTGGTGAATTTCCTCAAAATTTGATGCCGTAAATAATCTCCTGCAGTCCCTGTGAAGTAAATATTCAACAAAAAATTAACAAACTCATTAATAGTTAATGAATATTTCAGCCGTTCAAGTCAACGGTAGTATATGTCACATTCAGAATGGTCGGGATGGGTTTAATGCTTACTGCATGTCATTTTTTCTAAACTGTTAAGCGTTTCCAATGGAGAAAAATTTTACCGTTACGGAGCTAAAAGGTTACGCACAATTTACAGACGATTTTACTTGTAGCTGCTAAATATGACTTTTTAATATTATAGTTCTCAAAATTAAAGTATTTCCACCCAGACCCTCGTGTAGCGCCTGATACGCACAATTCTCGACCAAATATGCACATCAGTCATTATTTTAGGAATAAACTTTTTAACGTCGTTTGGAAACACAAGGTCTATCTATTATTGACAAACTGTCGATCCGTAAGCCAGGATCTTCATCAGTGCAAATATAATTATGTTTCACCAGGCAAACATACCAGGAACCAATAAGTGCCTATTATTACCATATGAACAATATTTCAAAATGTTAGCCTCGCTTTCATGATCATTTCGCAAAATGTGTATGAAGCAGAATTGAAGTTTAAACGATAACCATTGCTCTCCTTTGCCATAGTAACTGATTTATACACTGCATATCTGGTCTCGTTTTCAAAGGTTTCGAGATCAACTCTGAGTACATTTTGTCCACTTGCTGACAGAAGATGAATTTTATCTAGACCTATCCAGTATTCACCACTGAAATTTCCAAATCCCACTTTATAATCAGTCCAGTTTCTGTAGAAGTCAACTGATCCATCTATGTGTCGCTGCAGAATGGTCCAGCCCCTTGCTGGAGTGGACTTCATATCACACCTGACTTGGAAGGCTCCCAGACCGTCCGGGTCGATTGTATAAACGCCAGAAGTTGTTTTGCCTGATTTGTGTAAAGCATTGCAGCTTTTTGGTAGAGAAAAAGTAGATCAATAAATCTTGACAAACTTCAGCTTAGCCTCAACTTCAACCACAACCCTACTTCAACCTAACCTCAATATAACCTCACCCTAACTTCGGCCTCAGCATAACCTCACCACTAACAAAACCCTGGTCAAAATACAGTAAGGTCGTATAAGCGAAAAATTTATTCGCGACGAAAATATGTGACGACTTAAATAGGCTGGGGGGTCAGAGCTCGTCCATGGAAGCACAGGTGGCAGATGAGGTTAGCGCGTTGCCCCTTACCTCTGAGTTAATCCGGCTATACAGCAGGTCGAGGGCACAGATTTAAGGTTGGGTAAAGCCAGTGTGCTTGGTTGGTTCTCTCCTGTTCTTCGAGGGTTTTTCTCCGGGTACTCTGGTTTTCCTCTCTCTCTAAAACTAACCCTTATTCACTAACCACTAACTAGCCCTCGGAACTTTTGTCAATTGGGTTTCAAAACCTGTTAAGGCTTTTCGTCCACTTCAGAGTGGTAAAAACAATAAACTAAAGTAAGCCGCGGCTTAGTAATGTTGCAAATTCATTGTATAAGCGGTTTCGCGACAAAATTTTATAGCACAAACTAAAAACTAAAAGTAAGAAAACTAGAAAACGGAATTCATATATATATTTCTTTCGTGCTCTTTATAAGAGCGTTCGCAACATATCACTTATATTTTTAACAATATACTATATAAAAGCTCTGTTGGCGACCTAAATAAGCCAGTTCTTGGCCGCGGTTTATTTTCTCTTGAATAAATGGCTCGAATAAATGGAAGAAATACAATGGGTTCTCGCGCGCAAATCACCTTTTGTACGTAAGCTGTTTCTGGGTTCTTCTGCTGATCTTTGCATCGCATGACCAATGCCAGAAAAGGATCATCGCTGCTGGAAGATGATGTTGTACGAATTGATTTACTTAGGTTGTGTGCTTGCATCAGATTACGAGGCCAAGCACTTGCACTGGTTTCCTGCATCAAGCCTCCGGCTTTCTCCGCCACATTATCTACAGCCTTTCTAGGATGGTTTGCAGCAAGCTCAACTTTGATATTTTCTAGCGTGCTCTTCTGCGTCCTCTTGTAAGGCACACTTGCATTACTTTTGCTGTTTCCGTGAGGAGCTCTAACAAAAGGATGGACATCGTGTTGGAACTGATATTCCAGGAGCGTCAGCGGCAGTCTTACAGAATCATCTAAAACAAGGCAAGGTTATATTGGATATCTTGATAATTTTAACTGTAAATGTCATTTTGCTGGCAAGGACTATCAATGAAAGTGTAAAGTACGATTTACCAATTACACGATCAGTTTACGAATAAATTTATTACCGTTGTATGAATTAAAATTCTGGTGATACTTATGCACAAGTTTTAAATTTAGTATAATTATTTTAGCGCACTTACTGTACATTCCACATTCCATGCACTTTTTAGTGCACACATCGTGCACTTTACCATAGAGTACAGACAGAATTGCCACGCCATTATTCGTCATAAAAAAGCTTTGCAAGAGGTTAAGGAGCGACTATCACCCCCTGAATGTGTCGCATTTTATAAATTTTCAGGAGGGCGATGATCTCTGCACACTGGCTAAGCTTTTTCGACCTGGTTACGCTTCAAACATTAGCGTCCAGCATGCAGTTACGTCCCCATTTATATAGTTTCTCATCTGTGACTTTACATATATACTTCCACGCGCATATAATGAGCGCGAATTATAATACCACACGGACCTATTATAACGCAAAATATGCTGTGTTGAACGAGGATGGATACACTAAAATAGAACTGTTTGCCTAAGGTTGGCTCTAGTTTATTATACCTGTAATAAAGGTCATGGTTCTTCGGAAGTCCTTCGCACTTTTGTTGTAGTAATAGTGCCGATTAACTGTAATGTAATTAGTACAGCTACCATCCAGATCTGCACCTTTAGGAATCTTCTGGTAGCTTTCTGGTGTCTCCTCGTAATAGAACTTATGTTGACCATTATTCATCCAGTAACCACAGTCATCGGACAACAAATCCTTCACATTTGCAAATTTGGATGTATCCACAATGAAGGACCTGTTTTCCTTAACATGAGAAGGGGCCTTCGTGCACACAAAAGATGCACGAGGCTGGTTTGTAACTAGAATCTTAACAACTCTGTCAATTGCAGATTCCTTCTCTTTTTTGCTTATGCATGATAATGATCTAAGTTCTTGAAATACAGGAACATGTTTGTCGTTGTTTTGGTACAATCTAAAGGAAATGTACACAAGGATGTTAATCAGTTCGGACTGGTTCGCAATTGATAGTATATTTGGTGAAAACATTTTTATATCAGGCAAAGATCAGGCAATGAAGGAGAACAGGGTGGAATGTCCACGCTGTGGGAATTTATCGCGGGCGCAAGCGTTTTCCCTCCTAAAATTTGAAATCTAAAATGCACTTTTGAAGGACGTCAACATTTTTGGCATTGTGATTCACCGTATTTTTGTAATATTGTTCTTTTTCTTGCTGGAAGTTACAGAGCAGCTTTTCCATCGACATATTAACTGTTTTTAATGGCGAAATATTGCAGACTAAAAAAATCAAGCGGGAAAAATGGCAGGCAATATTTATAATTTGAATTTTGTGAAAACCTTTGGAGTAGCATCGTACAAATCCGACTTAAGGTGGCTCCCTACATTTTTTTGAAATGTGGAAAATTTACGATTTAGATCAAACTTTTAAAATAATTTTTACTTGTTAGAAAACAAAAATTGTATGACTTATGTTGAGCAACATTCTAAGAGCTGAAAATTGTTTACAAAAATGACTACATCACCGTTGCTATAGTAACAATGACATTTCAATATGGCCGATATTTTGTCTTTTGTCGCACTTTACTCTAAAAAACGCCCAGTTACCCCCATTTTTTATTTCTTGAAACATTTTCCTGTAGAAAAATAGATTATCTGAACACGTTTAAAAAATTCTGTAGAGCCAAAAAAAATGTACAGCAAAAACTCATGTTTATTAATTTTTTAAAAATTTGGCTTTTAGATGATCCACTGTACTTGACGAAAATGTTTTATAAAATAAAAAATAGGGGTAACCGGGCGTTTTTTCGAGTAAAATGCGTTAAAAGCTAAAATGTCGGCCATATTGAAACGTCATTGTCACCATAGGAACGATAATGACGTCATATTTGTGAACAATTTCCGACTCTTAGAATGTTGTTCAATATATGTGGTACAATTTTTGTCTGCTTTTGAATTGCACATGCTCATCCAAGATTACTTTCGGAACCTTTTCGCAATTTAGGCACGGTGCCGCTCACTAGACAGACCAAGACTACCTTGCCAGGAAGGCTCGGCACCTTCAATTTTTTGGGCACCGGTGCCGAACTTTGATCTTTTTATACAATAAAAATCAGAGGTGTTGTGCCCAAAGTATTGGTACGAGTGCCAACTTTTCTCTTTTGGGGGTGCTGTGCGGAAAATGCTTGTTGTGTAAACTGGGCAATAGTCGTAATTGTCACTTACGCTTTGTCAGACGTCAATGTGCAAGAAAGGTGAAGTAAACACAATGGAAGATAATCAATTGGACATATATCAATTTATATTGTTGACTTCTCAGAAAGTGGAAGTTGTCAGCATGCATGACAGCATCACAGACACAGGAGTTTTAAGGAATATGCAATTTTGCATGACTTTAAAACAAACACAAAAAAATAATTATTTAAGCCAGATCTTTGACAAATTGAAGTGACAATTTGATTTTGTGATTTTTACTGTTGAGTTCTGTTTACTTAATTTCTCATGATTCTGACTGCATGACCTAACCCTATTTTATGGTGTTTTGTCAATCAGAATCTGTAATGTTGATATGTAAACATACATTGATATTAAACTATGGAGTGAAGCAGCATGTGTCCTGGCATGAACAATGTATAGCTATTAACCCATTAGCTTGCAATGTACCAACCTTTGTATTCTACTCAAACCTACGTTTGTATTCTACTCTGTCAAAGTCCAGGGGCGTACATATAAATTTTGGCTGGGGGGTGAAGTCTCAAGATGAGAGCGAGTGACCCATGAATCCAGACCGAATTATAATCCGAAAAGTGTATAAATTCTGCGTGCTGCTGCAATGATTTGAGTAGCAACACAATTCAATTACCATAATATTCATTTACGTAAGTAAGGTTTCATATTTTTACTAAAATCATGTACACAAGAGCAGATCCAGCAGAACAGGATGACTGATGCAATAGGGCACCCATTTGAAGGGGTTTTGTAGTATAGTCCTTTTGTGTAATATATGTTAATCAGTTGTCCTAATTAGTCATTGTGATATATTCGTAGTAGCTTGTATATAAACACTATTTGTATGTCTATAAAGTTAGTCTTAAACTGACCCGAGTCTGAGTATATTATATTGGCGACGAGGATGGGATCATCGTTCTCGGTGATTAATGAGAAAACATGTTGTAAACAAGTACGACGACTTGTTTACAGACGAGTTAGGCAAACTGAATGGCGTGACTGCTAAGATTTATGTCGACCCTTCAACGAAACAGATTTTTTGCAAAGCTCGGTCAGTACCATACACGATGAAACCTAAAATCGAAAAGGAATTTGAAAGGCTCGAAAGACAGGGAACAATTGAAACGGTGCAATACTCAGAATGGGCAACGCCTGTAGTACCAATCATGAAACCGGACGGAAGTGTTCAGTTATGCTGAGATTACAAAGTAACTGTGAACAAAGTTTCCCGCCTAGATGCCTATCAAAGACCCAAGATCGAAGAAGTCCATAATAAACTGGCAGGAGGGAAAACGTTCACTGAGCTCGATTTAAGCAATGCTTATGAACAGATGGTGCTTGACGCCTCCTTGAGAGAATTAGTAACGATAAACACACATCGTGGTTTGTACCATTACAAATCGTAAAGCCATATGGTGTATCTTCTGCACCTGGAATTTTCCAAAGAACTATGGAAAGTTTACTCTTTTAGAAGCAGGTTTATGCCTAAAGAAGTCGAAATGTCATTTTATGCAGCCTACCCTGGAGTGTTTGGGCTAGCGTATCGATGAAACTGGTATTTATCCTGTCGAAGCCAAGGTGAAGGCAGTTCAAGAGGCATATGGGCGTCCAAAGCGGACAAAATTATGAACATACACACAAATCAGTTGAACGCTCATAAACATTGTGAATTCACACAAATGTACTATCAAGCACTCATAAGAAAAAGTCGAACCATGCACAACAAAGTCGAACCCCCGCAAACAAAATATGAACCCACAAAAACAAGTCCAATAGTCACTCGTGCACAATAGTCGATGTTTCGCACACAAACAAGTCGAACTTCTCTGTGGGGGGTGCAGAAATCAACATGCTAATTTATTCCGTTTTGCATAATCATACAGACAGAAGACGGGGGGAGATGTAGACAGTAGCACTGGAGTGCTGGACAGTAGCGACATAAGTTTCAAGAATAAAGATGGCGGGCACCAGAATATGGCTACCGAACATAGAAAACTTTTTTGCTTCGTTGGAAGACGATTTACGGAGTGCCATTCGAGTGGCGAATAATTGCGACGTTGAAAGCGCCCAGTACTGGTTGGCTAAGCTTGAAAATACAGAGGAAGTTCTGAATTTATTTTACGCGAGGGTCTACGAAAGTTTATACTCAAACAGACAGCCTGAGCCACAGCAGCTGCTGGGACTCATTGCAAATTTGTTGGAAGATGTCCGAAGTCTCCGAAATGTGTTTGGTATCACAGCGATGCGTACAGCAGAATTAGAAGATCCACTGGATTTGAATGGTTTATGTCAAAATAGAGCCATTGTTCAGCATACTGGCGAAGTGGGTCGTCCTTGTCTTCGTAGTGCAGTTAACGAATCACATTTACGTTTCTTAAACCAGGATCTTGGGCTTCGCTGGATAGATATTTCGCGTTGTTTGGGCGTCTCCGAGAGAACCCTGAGAAGGTGGCGATACCAATTTGGTATTTTGACGAACACAAGCTTTACTAATATAACTAACGAGCAGCTAGATCAACATGTGGGAAATATTCTACAAAGCACACCAAGAGTGGGTTTGAGTTTGACAAGGGGAGCACTACGTGCCCGAGGCGTAAATGTACAAAGAGAGCGAGTCCGAGAATCAATGAACCGAGTTGACCCTCTATCCAGAACAGTCAACCACACGCAAGTCATAACACGACGTGTCTATAATGTGAGATCCCCAAATTCACTTTGGTGAGTAATATTATTTATCAGTTAATTTTGCAATATAAATAAATTCATATATGTTTTCATATATGTCAACTGGGCATGTATTAAAAGTTAAGTATATTCCTAAATCTCTGTGTTTCCCTGTGTGAAAACAGTTTGCTTTAATAAAGCCCCCTCATATCCCTTCAGTAAAGGGTCACAATACAAAAAAAGTCTGTCATTTGCATAACAGAACTCGCAAAAGTTAATGCAAAGCTCTAATTTTCAAATACACCCTTTCGATAATTACGTCATAAATACTTCTTTTTGGCCTGGGAGCCTAGCTCTCATGAACTGTGAGCCAATCACTTTACATCGGTAACGAGAGCAAGGCTCCCATGCCAAAAAAGTATTTATGACATAATTATTGAAAGGGTGTATTGCTAAGGTGTAGCACCCCCTCCCCCAAAAAATAGTTATATAACAATGCTAGTGTGTGAACATTTTTGTCAGCAATATGAAGTCAATGCAAAACAACCTAAAAATGTTTAGCGTGAATATATATATAGTTAGACCGAGAAATATATTATATCGAAAACTTTACTGGTTATTGTGTGATTTATTGCGACTTGTGGAGAACTACAGCTGAGCGGAATGAACATTCTCTACATAGTCTCAAGATAATTACATGTAAGGCGCGATAATACAATTAGGCTAGAAGTGATAACAAGATATACTGTAAGTATATACAAGTTTTGGCTGCCAAGAGGAAATTTAGAATTAATATTATTTAAATCTATTCGAGTCTACTTCCTAAAAGGTTTAAAATCATGACTAAAAACAATGTTTGTAAAAGTTATTAATGTCATTGTGCCAAAACAGCATAATATTAGCCCCCAACAAATGTATCAATTTTCCATGTATAATATGTTCTTGATTAATAGATATTCAAGTTATAACTGCAGCCATGGATAGCCTGAGAGGACAGCTACCGATTCTTGTCATTCCTTCGATTCTTAGGAGAAACGACAAGAATCGGTAGCTGTCTTCTCAGGCTAAGCTATGGACTGCAAACTTGGTTTATAGTAAAATTTTAATATTTAAAATAATTTAGGCACATTGATGGGAATCATAAGCTGATTCAACCATACCGGTTTGTCATACATGGTGCTATTGATGGCTATTCTAGATTGATCGTTTATCTAAGAGTTGCAACTAACAACAGAGCTGACACTGTTTTGCAACTATTTCAAGAAGCAGTCTATAAATTTAATTTGCCGTCGAGAGTAAGAAGCGATCTTGGATTAGAAAATATCCACGTTGCCCGATTCATGCTCATGGCACGTGGATTGAATAGAGGAAGCATCATCACCGGCACATCTGTGCATAACCAAAGGATTGAACGCTTGTGGAGAGATGTTAATAGGGTGATTGTGAGCCGGTTCTTGAATATATTTCTCTACTTAGAACATGAAGAACTACTTGATGTAGATGATGAAATAGATCTGTTAGCACTCCATTTGATATACATTCCGATTATAAATGAAGCAATCAAGCTTTTCATTGATGAATGGAACAACCATCCTCTATCAACACAATCTAATTACAGCCCAAGACAGCTCTGGTTTTTAGGGATGGTTGAAGATGTGAATTCACATAGCTGTGCCGTGCAAGACATTCTGTTGGGGCACAATGAAATAGAATCATTTGGTGTCGATGAAGAGGAAGGGTATGTTATAGATGCAGAGGATCAAAGAGTTGTTGTACCATCAAGCCCACATGACCTAAGTGAAGAGCAATATGATATTATACAGAATATTCGTCAATCTCGCAGTGCAGATGTCAATGGAACTGACATATATTTTAGGGTACGCGAGTATCTGAGAAATGTATTGGCGTAACTACCTTTATTTTAATATAAACATTAACATACTTCACAGTGCATCAAAAATTACATTGTTCCCCCCATTTTTTATTTATCTATCTGACATAGTTCGTGCCAGATTTTAAATTTTGGTGGCACCAAACATAGACAATAATATAGGGAGCCTATTGTAAATATTCGCTTATAGTGTCACTGCCCACGATATGCTGCCCACAACGAAACACAACGAAGAACAAAACAACCAGAAGTTCATTCCAAATGACTTCCTAATACTGAATAGTGATACTGCAATGTAGAAATTCCTAAGTGTAAATATGTCTCTGCATGGTTGTATCTAAATCTTGCCAAAACCAGACTTGCCATAACCAACTGCTTTGTCCATCATGTTACGAAATTCCTCGTAACTGCCATGTATTGACGGAATACTTAATACCATTGGACACGTGTTTGCCTCCGGTAACACCTTCGCTGGGACACATTCCAAACACTTCACAACCAATTTTGAATTGCCCAATGGCAAAGTCGGATGGCTAGTCCAAAACAGAAGTAGATCGTTGAGTGTTTCTTCACTGGTTCCTAAAAAACAATTAGTGTATGCATAAGTATAGGCAGCCTCCTTCGCAGACGTCTTGCCCATCACTGAGTTTTGAAACCCAGCCCGCAAGACGTCTGCGAAGGAGGCTAAACTATAGTTAAAGATCAAAGCTACATAGAGTTGTTTCTAAAATCACCATTTCCATAAAAGAATCGTGGAATTGGTCCATTTCATTCAAGTGCGGGAGTAAAATTGGCTTTTGCATTTCTCCTTTTCATTTGAGGGGTTATTGGTTTGCGTGAATGAAGGCGATGTTACACCGAACAACTTTTAAGGCAACTCGCAATGTAAATGAAGTTTCGATTTTCGAACCAATCAAAGTTCATGTTGCCTTGTTCGCATTGCAAGTTGTCGTTGAAAGTTGTTTCGTGGAAGTGTGGAACGCACGCTGGCATCTCGTTCATTATTGCGTATACGAAATACTTAACAATTATTGACATTTCTTTTTTTTATTACTTTATATTTTGCAATACTATCAATAACGAGCGAGCAGAAACCAAAATTAATATACAACCTCTTTCACTTAGCTCAAAAAGATATTTCTCAAAATAGGTTTGAGCTTCTTTGTTTCTTCCGTCACTTCTATCAATTTCGTAATGGATACGTGGAGATAATGTGGCCAAGTCAATAACTTCATCTTCAGGTGGTGGAAAGAATCTTTTCAGAATTAAAATTCATACTTTAATTTAAGAATGCAAATCCCAACAAAATAACAGCCTGATTTGCTACAATCAAGCCTTACCTTGTTTTGAGCCTTGGCCACTGTCCAAGGAGGCGGAGACACGTTTGATTCCTGACCGTCACACTAGCCAATCCCCTTGTAATATCGTCCATTGCTGCCACCCTTTTAGTTATTACCTCGTGCAGTAAACAGCATTCATATGCCATGGACCGATTGTTTTCAGTGACTGTTATATGGGGAAACCCAGACGATATTAGCAGATCACTAATGTTATAAGCGCTGTCAGGCATGGTAAATTGGGGAAGTTCCTCCACATCACAGTGAGCAAGCTGTTAAAAAGATAATGATCGTATATATAAATTTTTGCGAATATAGTTAGGGGTGTATCGGTTCTATCGGCACACGCTACCAGACGGTCAATTCATTGCGACAAGAGATTCGAGAATCTTTTTCCGGCTAAACATAAAAAAACAATCAATGTGCAATATTGCAATTGGCAATACTAACCCTACCCTAGCGCAATAATGTCTCGAGATACGGTGTACCAGCGGTATGAGCAGCAAACAAATTGTCTCCTCTTTTAAAGCAATTATAAACCCGACAGTAATGTTGAAACAAATTATACACATACATTTAAACCAACCTTATTTAGCATGTCTTGGATAACTGGGTCAGGAACATCAGCCAAAGTGATGTCCTGGAGAGCTGCATCACGACTACCAGTTAAGAGATACGCAATAACTGCCGGTGATAACCCTGGCATTCCCGTACAGTTATTCAGGATGGAATGTAGCATCATTTTTCCAACAAGGACAAATATTCCTCCTGAAAGGATGTCATAGTTGTGGATGGGTAGAAGATGCCCATTTAAACCTTCAAATAGATTAAGAGAAACAGCTGGTCTCTGCAACCGTCTCATTAGCAGATGGAAGAATTCTCGTGTCACTCCACCCGCATCTAATCCAGGCTCATCGACAAAACACACATTTAGAGGTCTTGTTATGTCAAAAGCTGGATTTTTATACTTCCTCAAAACTTGTGGTAGCAAGTCAGTATTTCGGTTGATGTGTACATCAAGCTCTTCTCCAAATTGTGCGACAGCAGATGCCACAAATCTCTGCAAATTGACGAGGCCAAGTGGGTCGCCACTGTTCTTGAAAACGCTGGTAGACGACAACGGAGAGTTAAGCAGAATTTCTGTATCATCTGAATCTGTCTCATCTTGAAGATTACCCACATTTCCTGCCACTCCCATGCCCTGAACAACCGGTTCTAATTAAACGAATAGTTACATAAATTACGTAAATAAAAAATATAGGGGCTCTTCAGTAGAAACGCAGGGATTTTTTGCTAAGGGCGCAGCAATTACTCCGCAATACAGTGTTTTCATGTGACGTCATGGCGGCCATGGTCACTTCAGTCACTTGGTCACTTCAAAGTACCGACGTTCAACAGAGCGATAACGCCTGCTCTGCAGGCTAACAGAGCGAATGAAGAATGTATTTCCTTTGTTTAAAAGTACTTTCTCTCCAACAAGGGAATAAGTCCTATTTTGTTTATTTTGTTCATTGATGGTTTAGTGAAGCTGCTGCGTCATATCCTTCTTATCATGACATGCATTGTTTTTAATCTACATGACAAAAGCTATTAGAAAATATATGATAGCTTTTGCCATCCTGAGGAAGCCCAAAAGGCAAAATCCATATAGATGTACATACACATGTACATACGTGCACAAGTTCAATTAAAAGTAATTATACAAAATTATAAATGATTTTTACGCATTTTCAAAACAATTTAGTATAGTCTTCAGCAAAATAATAGAAAAGAGCGAGAGAAAAATAATACAGTAACGTCATTGACATGTACCTGACACACCAAGTATTGCATTGATTGTCGCTTGCACATCCATATTGTTTGACCGTAAAAGGGTTGGAATTTCTGCCAAATCTAACATTGGAAACATTTCTGACAGTGTTTGCACCTTGTTACTTAGTGAAGTTGCACCCAAGCCTTCCGTGGTTGATTGGTCTAAATGCACAACGTCGGGCAGTAATGCTGTAGAAGTGGAAGCTGCAGAGTTGGAGGCTGCAGAGTTGGAGGCTGCAGAGGTGGAGGCCGCAGAGGTGGAGGCCGCAGAGGTGGAGGCCGGAGAGGTGGAATTTTGGGATAGTCTGGTAGCAGTATGTTCTGAAGGCAAAAACATCCGGATGTCTGAGGACGTTGTACCGCCTTCGTCTTCGCTGGAGCTAAAATCAATCTATGAGAAAGAAAGTAATGTTAAAGACACAAAGTTGTTGAACATTGTAAGAAAGCACATGTCCGCTTTAAAATAAAGGTATATGTAACAAGCATAAGCATAAACTCAGATCTTCGATTAATGCAATTTATCATGGACAAACAACAGCCTGTTTAGAGTTTTTTTATCAGGTGACTTGTGACAAATGTTGGTACAGCACATATACATGTTTTCAGGAACGGGGTTAATTTAAGATACATACTGTACATGTTTACAATATATACATTTAAAGAGCCGGTCAAGTTTGTTCTGTGCATGTGGTATGTGAGGTCCTTTGATGTAAACAATACTCCAATTTTGCATTTTTTCGACATTTTCTAAATCAGAAACTCTAATCTGTATTCATTTAATGGCACAGCGAAGCAGAACGATGTTAGACATTAGCTAAGTATATCATATTTTATAAATATAGCGTTTTTAAAATGTAAACAAACTGCCATCGACTGGTTTGTTTACATACGGACTTGACAGAGCTCTCCTTTAAATACAAAAGGTTCAAAACTTTTGCATTATATTTATGTGTAATCTCAAGAACTACAAGAAACATGTGAATGATGGGTAGTTTGATCTGTTCAATTAAATAGTTTTCAAATTATTTATTTCAAAGGCTTACAATTTATTTTAAATCTACCAACGTTTCGGACAGTTTTACTAAGTTACTGTCCGTCTTCAGGCTGTTTGCTAAGTTTAATTGCTGATGCGTATTTGTAAAACTGTCCAAAACTTTGCTAGACTTAAAATAAATTGTAAACCTTTGAAATATCCTAGAATTCAATATTTAAAGATTATGGACAGAGGTGAAATTTATTTTTCATTTATCAATTTTCTTCATTTTAGAAGTCTAAATACACTCTTGGATTGCATTCTCAATACGTTCACATCATTCCATTAAAAATCGTGCATAACTAATGAGACAGTTATTTCCTCTGTTATCACTGTATGTGACTTAAAGGCACAGTTCAACCTTTTGAAGGATAGTTTTTAAGGCATGTTACGCCCCTTTAAATTGAAATAAAAACTAAATAGGAAAATCAATTAAGCATAATTCAAGTTCAGTGAACTCAACATTTTAAACTGTTTTTAACATTAAAAATATTATAAACATTGAGTTCAATTAAAAGGGTTGTAATGCAGCTTAAAAACATTCAAAAGGCCGAACTGGGCCTTCAAAGATGTTGTCAAAATTCAGCTTTGTTTGCATTTTTCTATCAAAACAAACTTTACCAAGGACGTTGAGGCATTTTTATACATTTTCCTGCTTCTACGGTACTAATAAATTATAAATGTAGCATAGACAAGCTTTCAGCTTTGCAAAAACATTTGTGTGCATGTGCAGAACAGACTGTACTGTCTGCCTCTTCAATGACATTGAACTGCCGCACCTCCCCTAATTTTTCCACCCCAGCATGTACACCAAAATCCGGTCTTGATTTTAGGATGGCACATATAATCAAAATATTTTATTACAGTTTACCTCGATATTGCTGCGACGACGAATATAGACAGGCCCTGTTGATGATATGTGCTTCAAAATTTTCCCTGTCATTTCCTGGCCCTCTGGGACATTGACTGGAACAATTTCAGTCCCAGATGCCTTTACAAACTCAAAACTAAAAAGATTAAAGGTCACCATGTTAGCATAACCCAACCTTGTCTGGGAATATCATAGAAATAATAGACATAGATGTCTATTATTTCTATGGGGAATATCCATTGATCATACCTTAAAGAAACTCCCATACACTATAAAGAATAATTCACAGTTTGAATGCTGTCAAAGGGGTGACTAGCAAATTTCATTGATTATTGCTACACTGCTGACTACATTTGCAGGCTTGCAGCCACCATGTTTAAAGAGGGCAAGGTAGACTCTATTGAGGATTGTAGCCATTTTATGCAATGTGCGCCCACACATGTGGCAAAAAATTGCAAGCTGAAGATCTTCGGCGCGAACAGCAAAGTAAGCAGTCTGGTTTGCGGCCACCGTGTCTAAACAAGGCAAGGGGTCTATTGAGGATAATTTTGTAACCATTTTATACAATGGCCTGATTCGAGCAAATGGTAAGTACGTCATATATGCCTATTACTATGTCCAGATAGGGGTAGAAGGGATAGGGTCCCTATCCAGAAGACATAATAATAGGCATACATGAAGTACTAGCCAAGTAAGTTTATAAAAAAATTAAAATGAAATCAATGCAAGCTCACCTTGTATTGTCTTCTAAATCTATTTCAGTCGATCGAGTTGAGAATAGTTGCCATATTTTTTCTCGCAACATCTTTTCGTTCCATCTCTTGTCAAATGTAAACGCATCGATATACAGAGAACGTTTTTGCAATTCTATTTTAGCTTCCCGCCTAGGTACTTTGTTGTAACTACGAGAGGGCAGCAAACAAACATCTTTTAGAAACAACTCGTTCCTGTCAGAAGCGGGTTTGTTGTTGCTTCGATTTGAGGAAGAGCTTCCTTCACGACGTCGGGGATATAAGCAACTGTTGCGCACTCGGCTGCGACCACGCTGCCTAGTTGGTCCAGGACCAGATCTTCCTTGTTGTTGCAGCATGCCATAGTTTGCTAGTGCATTGAAGGGTTCTGGTCTCGGTTGTGACGCAGGGTTTGTGGGTTGTATTGCTATGGAATTCAGAGGCAAACCGTTCATTCTGTTCCCAGACGACGTGGACGGCGTATCGCTTGTCCCAACAGCTGATCTTGGTAGACGAAATCGTTGGTTTATTTCGTCTTGAAGAGACAGAAATTGTTGACCCTGTTCGCCTTGATCATTCCCATTGCTCGGACTATTAAAAAACTCGCCAACAATTCCACGGACCAGTGATTGAATGCGGTCTTCTGTAACATTCGTGTTCACCGCCATTGTACTCTTAGGTTTCGGCGGGAAAATACCATGAAAAAGGTCACTCCCCCCGTACAATAAATATTTTTAATTTTGTAATTATGCAAAACGGAATAAATTAGCATGTTGATTTCTGCACCCCCCACAGAGAAGTTCGACTTGTTTGTGTGCGAAACATCGACTATTGTGCACGAGTGACTATTGGACTTGTTTTTGTGGGTTCATATTTTGTTTGCGGGGGTTCGACTTTGTCGTGCATGGTTCGACTTTTTCTTATGAGTGCTGATAGTACATTTGTGTGAATTCACAATGTTTATGAACGTTCAACTGATTTGTGTGTATGTTCATAATTTTGTCCGCTTTGGACGCCCATAAGAGGCACCTGCACCTACCAATGTTACCGAGTTGAAAGCATACTTGGGATTGCTAAATTTCTATGGTAAATTCCTATCGAATCTGTCAACTGAGTTAGAGCCACTATACAAGTTACTTTGCAAGACTCAGAGATGGAAATGGAGCACTGAGCAGATTCGAGCATTTGAACGATCTAAGATTTTGTTACAATCTGCAAAGGTGTTAGTACATTACGACCAGAAGAAGAAGTTAATCGTATCCTGTGATGCTTCACCCTACGGTTTGCAAGCAATTTGCAAGTTCTACGGATTTTCTAAACTATTAATTAACTATATTATGAATTGACAATTTTTAATAAAACTTTAAAGAAAAATTTCAAAAAAATATATAATAAATTTCTATAGGGGAAGATATGTAGTATAGTCCCTTTTGTGTAATATATGTTAATCAGTTGTCCTAATTAGTCATTGTGATATATTCGTAATAGCTTGTATATAAACACTATTTGTATGTCAATAAAGTTAGTCTTAAACTGACCTGACTCTGAGTATATTATAGTTTTAAATCTTAAGATTTGGGAGACATGATTTCCTGCATTCTGAACAAACATTTTATTCCATTTTGTACTTGGAGATCAGAAGGATACGTAAAACAATTCGCAATATATTGCCTTTGACAAAACTGTCACTGACAAACTGCTCATTAAAAAGGTTGTTTTTCAGTTTTAATACTACATGGAACAATACAACATGAGTTTCTTTTGTTTTTCACCTCATTAGCATTTACATGCAGTGCTATGTAAATATTCAACATACCAGCACGCCGCATATGAATGATATGACATTCTAGGATTTTCTGCAAATTTTATGTGGACATATTCAAATAACTGCAATTGAAATAACTTGTGTTGGCAATTGTAAATAATGCAATTATTGAAAATATTTAGTCTGCCTCTGAAAATATTTAGTCGGTCTCTGCAAATATTTAGCCGGTCTCGCATTGGCAGCACCCCCCCCCCCCCCCCACACACACCTCCACATTCACACCCCTGTGTCTAACACCAGAAGATTTTACTTGTCAGTGGTAGGTACTGTCAGTTAATGGGTTAACCAATCAAAAGACACATTAAGTTTTCGTTTTCTGAAATACCAATCTGGTTAAAAGTTGGATTTCGACCTTTTTTCATTCAGCCAGGAATGAAGGATTTATATCGACCCTCTTTCTGTTTCCTTCACCTGCTTTTAATCTCCCTCCCTGCTTTTAATCTCACGTTTCTGCTTCTCAGCTGGCTTTGATCTGGTCTTGCTATAAATTTGGTAAACGACAGGTTTTCCGTCTCAACTTTTCAACTTAGAAGTTTTATCAGGGGACGGTCGTAATTGTACAGTGCTATGCACTGGATAGTGATTTTTTCAGCCTTGGTTAAAATACCTTAAAAGCTGTGAAACTGTGGATGTGGATCTCAAATTAACTAATATATAATACTAGAAATACACTAATGCAGCATCCCCTCGCCTATTCGATTGTAACCATAGCAACACACAATTTTTTACTTTTGGTACAAAATGATAAAATAGTAATATTTATATTTGTACTTTTAAGTATAAAATTATGAATTGCCCCACTATATAAAGTAGATATGTTATTACGTACTCTTTTAGCTTTGGTTTGCTGTAAAATTTAAGCTTAGACATTTCACAAAAACGTCAAAAATTTTCAGAAAACTTCAACTGTTTTTTAACAGTATAATTTTTTAAATTTATCTTTAAAATGAAGTTTTTGACATTACGTTGTTTCTTCAAAATTCAAATTTAAACTTGCTAAAATACCTTTTAGGTTTAATCGACATTATAATAACCTCACAGAGTGACATACGCTTTTGCAAATCCAGTAATCCACAAACTAAAATATGCAAAATAGACACTTACCCGTTTAAAACACTTCAAAAGTGTCCGTTTTTCAGCCACTCGACTGCTTCTCGTTTAATCTTGTTTTGAAGACTCTTTTTATCGGTGTGTTTTTCCAATGCCCGAGCATTAAAAATCATTTTTGATGCATATTAACAAAATCTTTATCCGTAAATCTTTTTAAAAATGTTTATCCGTATGTTTCTCTCGACCTGAACTTGCGCATGCGTATGACGTAGAAAACCATGAACCGTCCATGGCATCGCGGCGGACGACTTTGGATTCCGCTATGTTTTCACATACCCGGGTGTAAATATCCGAGCGGAATTAGTACCGAGGGGGATTAACTTATATAAACTTAACTTATTTAAAACATTCTTATCAGACGTAAATCCATATTAACTATGATCAGACAAGTTTCCAGTCTTCTAATAAATCCATCTTCTAATATGAACTTATGGGAAATACAATATAATCTCAACGATCTCAAAGATACTTATTCTCCTAAAAAAGTCCATGTTTTCGTGCCTGAAAGTAATTGGGCTCTTCTGCTCAGATATTCTGCATACCTTGCAAAGAAACATTCCACAATCACTCATGTTCATTTTCTGTGGTATACCTTTGCCTATTACTTTCTTGCAGCTAATTGGCTTTCCTTTCTTTACTTTGGTTTTCCTTTCTTCAGATAAATACATTTCAAGAGCATTCAGGGCACTCCTCATTGTTGCCCCCCCCCATGCTATCATAATATTTGATTTGTTGTTCCTCCATGTCTGCAACAACTAGACACCAATGCATTTCAAGATGCACCGGAAGAATAACTAAAGATTGGGCAAACAGATCAACATTCTTGGTCCACCTCTTTACACCTTTATGGCCTTATTGCTTTGGGTAAAAGAATGTTGAGAATGCCCACAAATCAGGAAATTCATCTGGTCCTGATCTTCTAACGATCATTCCTCCATTATTTTCTTTTCTTCATTTACGTCTTTACTGTTCTTTATGATGTTAATCACCTCAATTTCATTTTCAAATCTTATAATTTGCTCAGTTCTGTAATTATAATTATGTAGTCTTTCATTGGCGATATATTCTGCCCCTGGACTTGATAATTGTAAGGCAATTGCCTTATGGTCAGTTGCAAGATTCTTGAATGCGGTTGTAAATATCTTGACATTCTTTGTATGCTTTCCCAGGATGTGATCAACCTGGTTGTCATGTTGTGTTGGTTTAATTGGATTTAAATTGAGATATCCTAAACAAGAAATCTATTTCTGCAGTTTTACACGAGAATCTTTGTGCTTCAACTTGATTCAATGTATGTGTGCTATAAATGAAAGCTTCATTGCCATAGCAACAGCAGTTGAGTAACTTTTGTGAAAAAGCCTTCAGATGTTGTTTTACATCAGTAAGATACGTGTTTTTTAACACGTAAGTAATACTTGTCCAAAAATTCGGATCTAAATCGTGAATTTTCCATTTTATAGAAAACTGTATTGAGCCACCTTAAAGGACATTGGCAACGAAAATTTTTATTGTCTTATTTAATCTTAGTGGACCACCTAACTAGGAAACTGTTACCCGTTTCTTCTGAAACATTTTTGTTTGCGAGTATTTAAAGTTTGATCAAATTTTCTCATCGGCCGCCATATTGAAAAAAATTATCTTTGGGTCAATGACCTTTTTGACGTCATTAGCAGGGTTGCGTTCAAAACAACACAGAGATTTATATTGCGTGAAGGTTATGTGTTAACTAAAATATGTTATTTTTAGCGTTATAAGGAACAGAAATTCTCATAACCAGGCAAGGGAACTAGGGAAGTGCTATACTATCAGATGAAACCATATTAAGCAAATGGGAAGGAAAGGAGTGGCGGATTTTGCAACAATTCTGCACTACAGCGTGGATTTGTCTGACGCGTTTGAGGATGATTGGGTATTATTGAAGCTATAGTATTTTGTGTAAATTGAAATGTAACGAGAAAGATAAATGGTCATATACTCTGCAAAAAGTTTAATGAACCATGTGTTGTTGTTAGAATACACTCTTTAAACGAACACATAAGAAAAGATGGATGAAATGTTATATTAACTCAAGACACTGAGTGACTGAGACAAGTTCAAGCCTTAAAATGTACTGAAAAGGAAATCTAGTGCAGAATTGTTGGATAAGAGTACTATTATATTGAATTTTTGACGGCAAATATGCTTTCGCCCTTCATACATGTCAATTGGTCGTATATACATTATTTAGTGCATATAAGTAGTTTATAGAAACAAGTCAGATATAACTGTTCTCTGGCAGCAAGTAAAATAGGAAAATATTTTCTGAAAATGTAGCGAGTTTCTTTACAGTATAGAATATCATTAATCATGGTGTGCCGTTTATCATACATGTACATATCAGTTATGATTATATATAAGACAATATATTATGTCCTACCAATTAATCATGCATGTTATTTGTAGTTTGTTGTGTAATAGTGCTTCTTTATACTAGACTGTCCAACTGTATTGAAAGTATAAAAGGAGTGCTGTAGCTCAAACTATTTAGATTTTTGGGCTTTTATGCATGCGTTTTAATCATGCATTTTGAATCTATATTGCGCCAGCCAGATATGATATATTTGACCATGCATATTGTGATTATTTTCGTTACTGTTGTATTTTCAATAACAATTGGAACTGTTATGTGAACGCACTGAGAGAAATTTAAGCACATGGAAGCCGATTTGATTGTTTTGGAATTTGAGCAATTTTTACGCATTTATCTAGCGAGCCATTCAAGAGATAAAGTCAATTATTGATGTAATATTTGTATAACAATTTTCTTTGTGGTTTTCCATTTTAATGCGTTTATTTCACACGGAGTGGGAAGAGATAATATTAATGGCAGTGGTAGAAACATGTTATACGCTTATTAAAACGTTTCTGCCATGTATTTTGCTGCAAAGTTTACCATGTGTGGTAATTGACAATTCGTTGCCAATGTCATTTAATGAAAAGCGCTAGTGTAAACTGTAGTCTATAGTATAGAAACTTTTCAATGCAAAGTCTAATGTTAGGTATCGTCGGTAGCATTTTGTTCGATATTTGTTGTATAAAAATGTGTTTAAATAATAATATTTCATAGTGGAGCCTTTTCGCTAATAAGCACATATTATTTCTGTTACACAACAAGTATATATTCATTTGGAGTATATGATGTGTGTTGAAACATCTATAAAATCTATTTGCGTATAGTTCAAATACTGTCGTACAAATATTCGCAGACAAGTGGTACTAAATTGTTACACAATTATTTAATATAAGTCGCCATACATCTGTAATTTTTTTGACAAAATGTTCTTAGAACGCGTTAAATGTGATATATCTTATATTGTTATATTTGTGGAACCCTAAATTTATTCATGCATAAATTAGCATATCAGGATTTTTTCAAAATGGTGGACAACTGCCAAACATTTTCATAATTTTCTCAAAAACTAAATGCAGTAGACAAGCGAAAATACTAAATTAAGTATTCCGTAGGTAAGCCTGAAAGATATAGGCAATAAAAAATTTTGTTGCCAATGTCCTTTAAGGTATCCTTTGTTGTCAGTTATCTTGTCATTTGCCAGACATACAAACTCTTCTTTGTTTGAAAGGATCGGTCTGAGTTTGTTCAGATTAATCTCGGTTTTCTTTTCATTTGTTGTAACAATAATAGCGATTTTGCCTTTAGTAAAGTTGCACTGTACTTTTCAAATAGTATACTATATAAAGATTGTATTAGGTAAAAATTTGTGATGAAATATATATATTTTAAATAAAATTTACTTGCCTAATTGTTGTTTGTGTTCTCGTTTTATCCCTACTTTGTTGGGCTATTAATTAATCAAAAGTTTGTTCTGGATGCCTGCAGCCCACGCTGAATACTTAACAGGAGTTAAAGGCTGATTATTGTCAGCCACGATCCGTTGAGACAAACATGTCAATATGAATATTCTCCCTCTTAAATTGCTTTATTCTGCAAGAAAATTTGCAAGCATGTAGAACAAACACCGATCTTTTCATATATAATGATACTTAAACATTTCAGGCAATTTTTAAACCAATTTTTGATCAATATGAATAAAAATCCCCACTATCGAACTGACAACGACCAAAAATGAACACAACAGCGACCTGGCCTTCTTTACGGTGGCCTTCTTTATCTTTATTTGTAGTCTTTTTGAATATCAGATTTTGAAAAATGTAAACAATCACAAGCACGGTCGTGATTGGTTGGCTTAAACCGGAAATATCTGTTTGGTATTTGCATGCTGTGCGCTGATCTCAACGGTAGAGGAGGTTAGGTTGCCAAGCTGACGTGTTGTCCATTTTCGATCGTTGTCAGTTCAATAGAGTGGGGATTTTGATTTCTATTGATAAAAAATTGGTTTAAAAATTGCCCAAGATGTTAAAGTATCATTATATATGAAAAGATTGGTGTTTGTTCTGCATGCTGGCGAATATTCTTGGAGAATAAAGCAATTTAAGAGGGAGAATATTCGTATTGACATGTTTGTCTCAACGGGTCGGGGCTAAGAATAATCAGCCTTCAAGTCCTATTAAGTATTCGGCATGGGCCGCAGGCATCAAGCAAAACTTTCGATTAACTAATAGCTCAACAAAGTAGGGATAAAAGTAGAACACAAACAACATTTAGGCAAGTAAATTTTATTTAAAATATATATTTTCATCACATATTTTTGCCATAATACAATTTTTATAGTATACCATAAATACAAATCTACCCAAGATTGGGCTGCCTGTGGTGTGAAGTAACTGTGTCTGAAGGCAGGCCTAATAGAGAGGAGGGGCTAAGCCAGCTTATTCATATTGACCTGAACACAGTAAGAAACAGCAAATAAAGGTGAAAATACATGTTGTATATAATCAATACGCATGTGTTTCTAAGTTTCAAAGGTAAGGATAAAGTAAATTGATAAGTCAGGAACTTCATATCTTTAGGCATTTCTATAATTGAGCATGAACCACATATTACCTATCTATTTGATCTTGTGGACTATAGTACCCTAGGTCCTTAAGATACTTCAGCTTGTGCTTGTAGAATTGCACAAGACTTTCATGAAGCTCTCTCTGTCAACGCTCAATCTACAATTATATGGATACCATTATATATTATATTTTAATACAAGTTAAAATTGGAAAGCTTAAGAAACATGTTAGTAGATTTAATTCAATGGGATCAGCTTATGAATTCCTCTTTTTAAGGAGATTTGGTTTGTCCCGGTTCATATTACATATCCAAATTTATTTGCATACGTGTTCATCAATTATCTAAAATTTTTACAATTATTATTGATATAAATCTGAATTGCCAGAACAGGATTTAGAATTTCCCCACAAGTGTTGTACAAAAGTTGTAGTTCGTGATAAAAGGAATATTGTGATAACGTTTCATGGCCTTTGAAGCAGTGGAACTATTTTATTTTTATTTTTTGAAAGTCACATACAAACAACCGAAGTCATTGAAATTTAATTCCTGCACGCAAAATAAATTACGAAATGCGATATAACATTGTTGTTGATTGCTCTAAACCAATGAAAATCCGCTATCTAGACAATTACATCACAAGGAATCACTTGCCTGTACTTTCAATAGGATGCAAAGTCGCGGAGATTTTAGCTTCCGAAGTTACCGAGCAAGTAGAGTATGACAATGTCTTCAAAGTTGCAGAAAAGTATTTCAAGCATCCCTTGAATATATTCTGAAGAAGTTTCCATTGACTAACGATGTGCCAAATGGATCAATGTTCCAAAACAGTTTGATGCTGAATGGGAGAGTGTGGTGTTTTTCCTTGCCAAGTTCCAGTCATTTTTTGTCAATATGAACATGGATGCATTATGCGATGACTTCTGTGATTACCAGACTTTAAGTGATGGGGACATTGGTGACAAAGCATGGAATGAAGCCAAGGTGGGGACATTGGTGACAAAGCATGGAATGAAGCCAAGGTCATTGATGGGTCAGTTGATGATACAGATGTATTCCATTACAGAGTAGACATTTTGTGGTGGTATATTTCTCATATGGTAACATCAGGAACAACTACAAGCAGGTTCTGTTACAGAATGTAGCAGAACTTGTCATAGTTTTACCCCATAGTAATGCTGGGGAAGAACGACTTTTCAGTATAGTCCATAAGAACAAGACTGACAGCAGATCATTATTGAAGCTGGACGGAACCCTTTCCAATTTACTGGCCATGAAGTTACACTATCCAGAATCTGTTGTTCCATGTTTCAAATGGAGTCCTGATGAAGCTCTTCTGAGAGACTCCAAATTCAGTGTGTAAATTAGGGCATTATCCCAGCTGATCCCATCTATGCTATTATGTATCTATGGTTTGTTCTTGGTGTTAATTTCAGTTCTTGGTGTTCTTGCCGTTCTTGGTGTTCTTGCCATTCTTGCAGTTCTTGGTGTTCTTGGCATTCTTAGTGTTCTTGGCATTCTTGCCGTTATTGGTGTTCTTGCAGTTCTTGGTGTTCTTAGGGTTCTTGGTGTTCATGCTGTTCGTGGTCTTCTTGGTGTTCTTAGCTAGTTTTATTTCAAATATACTTAAGTATAATAATTGATAAGATTATTGAAGTTGCACAAAATTGGAACAATCACATGTACAGTGTGCTGAATTGAATGGTGCGTATTTAGGGGTGAAATTATGCAAATTGGTATTATGTATGGTATTATGCAAATTGCAAGAAAGGTATTTACAATTTCCGGAAGAAATAAGCATTGGATGTGTGGCATTAACTATAGCGTAATGGCTAATATAACAGTTGCCAAGGTACCATTATGTGATCTTTAATTAAAACAACAACCATTAATAATAATTGGAAATTACAGTCAACACACTATGGCAATAACACTAAAAGCCTTTGCACAGGCACTAAACATGCATAGCTGGCTGACGTTCTATTATTCACATAATTATTTCTCTTAAATCTGATTGATTAATTTAAAGCTGGTGTGAATAATACGTCATGATACGTCAGCTGCACATAGCTGATGGAAACAGTTTCCTTGGCATGCACACTTTTAAGAATAATTCCTGACTACAAAATGGGATGATGACAATGACTGGTATCTAAAGTTCATCATTTTCGGCTGACGTTGGGAAGATTCGTCGTTAATTTATGAACGTGTGCATTGCAATAAGAGTGAAATAATTATAAAATTAATCTGTGCAGCTGGCGATTTTAAGCGGTTGGGGGATAAGGTGCAAGCAGCAAAGCCTGCACCTCACCCAATCCCTTAAAACCGCCAGCTACGCTGCATTTGGCTTGTCTTTCTATATCAGCTAGTCTTGTGTAAATGTCTTGTTTACCACAAACATGAAGAGTTTTTGCTGCTATATGTGTGCTTCTTTTCTTTCCTATTTCCAACTTCATTTCTTGAACAAGAGCAGATGACACTAAATATTGATATAGACATTTGACATTGGAAACATTAACGGACAACTTACTACACCGTAAAAACGTCTTGTATGACGAGTAAAGCTGTTCATTCCACGGGCCGATTGAAATGTCAAATCCGTCTTTTGCAAGATAGTTGGACCCTGTTGATATTTTGAAAAACTCGCTTTCTTAGTTTCTTCGGAGTTTCTTTTTCGTTTTGAGCTTCGTTCTTTGTCGTTCATGCTTTATTTCTGTTGCCGCAATTCTTACATTTGCATTTACTGGAACAATTTATACTGTAACGCAAACATGGACATTTTGATTTACTAAGAAGGGATTTGCACGACAAAGGGGTATTATTACAGGAACATTCTGTAAGTGTGGAAAGGACTGTTCGACAGATTCTTCAAGAGTTTTATTGCCACAATATTTACACCTACATGCAAGAGAGCACAGCAGAATGATATTTATCTATTATTCTTGTCTAATATTCTTACCTGTTTTCCTAGACGCTTCTTTTAATCGTTCTTTTCCTGATATATAATCCAAAAATCCTTTTATATAATCCAAGAATCCTTTTATATCTTTACACAAGCGTGCGAATTCAAATGGTAAATAAACTGCCATTTTGAGAATATGAATCTAACCGCTGGCTTGAATATTACCTGGCGCGACGGGGAATGCAACTCGCGGGGGAGAAGGAAGGGAAAATAGAGGGGAGTGAAACTGTGCATTACAAGCCAATCAGGAGGCAGTATTTCTTCTCCCCATGCTTGTAGCAGTTTCCTTGGTTACCAGCGGGTCAGAATCATAAATTTAATGATAATTTATGTTGTAAAAGCAATTATGCGAGAATTTGGCGCGAAATCAATACGGCTAGACAATAGACAAAGACAAATTGACAATCACAACAACTTTGTATCTTCGAGTGTGATTGTATGCAAAAAAAATGCAGTATGTTAGACACAAATCAAGCAAAGGTTAAAAGATTAATCGAAGGGATACAGTGTTTATATCACAGGAAAAGGAGGAAGTGGAAAATCTTTTTTTATTACGTCTATAATAGAGAATTGAAGGCGAAAGATATTTGCTGTTTTGTAACAGCGCCAACGGGGAAAGCGGCCAACAATATCGGCGGTGTAACAATCCATTCCTTTGCTGGGATCGGAACAGGTTCGAAGGGAGCTCGTGAACTGATCTCCAGCATAAAGGCAGACGAAGACGCCTTGTCGAGATGGGAAAGATGCAATGTGTTGGTAATCGACAAAGTGTCCATGCTTAGCAGGGAACTGTTCGAGAAACTCGAGATGATAGCAAGATACCTGAAAAAAAACTCGAAACCATTTGGGGGAATTCAGGTGCTGTTGTCGGGAGATTTCTACCAGTTGAAACCAGTTATCCCACATCTGAGTAATGTTACTAGCGAAGATGCATATTGCTTTGCAAGTCCTATGTGGACTTGTTGTGTTGATGTGTCAGTCATTTTTGATAAAAACTATCGGCAACACGAAACTGACCTGATAGATTTGCTGGATGATTTCCGTTCAAGCGAATTCCTGTCAGAACGTTCTCGGCATTTTATCAAGATCAACCTCACCCGTCCGCTGATTTGCAATCCTTTGGAAATCGTCAGATTGTATGCACATAAAGAGAGTGTATCACAAGCAAATGATGAGTGTGGCACATCTACCAGGTATTTAAAATAGACTTGTCAATATTCTAAAACCCCACCCCCAACTGTTAAGGGGGAGGGGGGGTATAGATTTTCAGACCTCCAATACTTAACTATGGCCTGACCGTAGAGTGGTAGACTAAGCTGGATATATTCATGTCTAAACTGCAACATGTGGGCGCAACATTTGAAACATTTCAAAAAAAAATTAAACAAACAGGAAAGAAAAAAATAAATCTTTAATAAAAAAAGGACAACTTTTCTTGATTTTGTATGATATAAATATATATTAATAATTTATGATATTTTAACATATCTAGGTGAACCGCACAACTATGTCTCAAACTATTGTGGCAAGACAGATGCATTAAAGAGCTGCTCTGCCCAAAGAAATTTGGTGGTGAAATTGAAAGCCAGGGTTGTACTACTCAAGAATTTAAATTCTAAGTTAGTGAATGGACTATGTGGAACTATTAACTCATTTATTGATGGTTTTCCCTGTGTTCATTTTGACAATGGCGAGGTTGAGGTGATACGTGAGGAACTTTTTACCGTGGAAAGAGAAAGTGTTGTGGTTGCAAGTAGGAAGCAAAATCCATTAGACCTTGCTTATGCAATGACTATCCACAAAAGCCAAGGTATGTCATTTGACTTCCTGCAAGTCGACGTTTCAAGAGTCTTTGAACCTGAGCCAGCTTATGTTGCTGTTTCGAGAGCAAGGACTGTTGAAGGTTTAAGAATAACTGGATGTCGTGAAAGATTACCTCCGGTTTGCCAACTTGTCAATGAGTTTTATTCAAGTGGTATTATAAAGGCTAGTGAGTTAAATCTAGATGACATGCTAATGTCTCCAAAGAAACAGGACACAATCACCCTGCCAATCATCAGTGTGGACGAATGTGCGTCAGTTCCGGCAAAAGAATCACAACCGTTTGTGATAATGGATACATTTTCAAGGAATGAACTTCCAGAAGGTGCCATGGACAGCATTCATAGGCGAGTTAAAAAAGAATTCATGGTAGATGATGATGTTTCTGATGTCCTAAAGTCCATGAAATTGGAAGAAAACGAAGAAAAGTAGTTGTATTCTGATCCAAATTTGCACATCGATGACTTTTGTAAGTGGCTATGGTGCATATATGAACAAATGCATTACAATAATGAAAGTCCAACAATGGATAGAAATAAATTTTCAGAGGTTACCAAACAGCTGCACAGCCTGTACAAATCATCGCAGCTGCTTGAAAAATGGAAAGAATACTCGGAAGCACATGTGGATATCTGCATTAAAGGAAAGGATCGAAAGGCTGCAGTGGTGTATACTAGGGCTGTGTATGCGGAGTTTCCACATAGAAAAGCTGATGATCCAAGAAAAGCATACTTTAACGATCCCACTCAATTTAAAGATGGACCAGTTCATAGCATGACGAAGGAAGCACAAGGCAAAATAAGAGATATTGGTGGATGGGTGATAAGTGAAGAAATTAAGGCTTGCATCTCATATGTCAACCGCCACAAATGTTCAAGGTCAACAAGGGAGGGAAAACCTATGTCACAGATGCAGAGTATTCATAGCCTGAGTCTCCCACGTTTCCAACCACATCTGGCATTGCTCATTTTCTGAAAACCGTTCATCTTCCGTCGATCTATGCATGCGTTGAAGACAGAGTGAGTAAAGTGATATTGCAACTTGATGTTATGTACTCGTGAGTACTCTAAATGTACCAAAGGCAAGGAGACTTTTGGAACACTTTGACTGTTTGTGACGGATAATTATTACCATGTGCATCAGTACATGCTAATAAATATTCGTACAAAGTGCGTGTTTGCATGATTTTAAAGGTCACTTTAAAAAATCGATATCCCAATTCCCTCCATGGCTTTTGTAGATAGTAGTCAGCATAATGTTAACATATACCTGTATGGTTTCTTGTTTTTGAAGTTCTTAAGCAAAGTGCTAGTAACTGTGATAAGTTCGATCATCTTTTCCAGTGATCAATTGTAATTTCCTTTACTTTTCAAATTAACTTCATAGTTCTATCAAGCAGTAGAAATACACGTTTCAATAAAAATTATAATATAGACTGTGAAAATAGTTTCTGTTCCAAATATCCATAATATTGTAAACCTTCACATACACCTACTTTAATTTTAGGGTTTCTGAAAACATGTTTACTGATGTATCCGCAGTGACGGACAATATGGAGGTGGGCAGGGGGTGAAAGAACCCCGCCATTTTTTCCACAACCCATGTACTGATATCTACTAATTTCTCCTGACGAAGTGCTTTAGCTCGAAACGTCGAGATTTTGTTTATATCTTTTAGGCACACGCGAAACAACCCTCATTTGTACGTATAGCTGCGCAATTTTTAGCCATAAAAGGAACTTGATTATGGGTATATAGACTAGACATCCAGTACTAAAATTCCCCATAAGAAAAGTTGGCAGGGGCAGGGGGGCACTGGGCAGGTGCCCCCCCCCCTTCACTTTTTGCAAAAGTTTAAAAAGCGCCCTTTTTTCGGAATAAAAGTGCCCTTTTTAAAGAAAGAAAAAAGTATTTCTTGGATAAACATGCTCTTTCGTTCGAAAGAAAGTGCCCTTTTGGCAGCAGTAGAGACTCTGTAAAGACCATTTTCGAGCCGGTTATAGAGACTCCGACAGTGGTTCTTCATGGAACAACATAAAAATGTTTGATTTTGTTCGTATACAAAAGTGCCCCTTTTGGCCAGTGCCCCCCCCACTTTTGAGATGCTTCCGCGGGTTCTGAAAGTTGGTAATGCGTTGCATGGCTACCCGCCACTGTTTTTGTATTATTTGTATACTTATGAGTTTATCAATTATACGAATTATTATAAACATAGGAAGGCTTATACCTTCAGAACTTCTGACATTCGCTTTCCGAGGACATCATCAGCGAGGTAATTGCGCATTTTTTCAGCACTTCCGGGATCGAAATGCTGGGGAGTTAAGTGCTCGAATGTTTGTATCGGGTTGTACTCAACATCATACAAGTACGCATCTTTCAAATGTGCCCAAAGAATCTCTTTACCATCAAGTTTGAAATCTCTGAGTTTTCCCGCTTGTACTTTTCAGCACATTGTTCCTAACCTTTTTGAAGTTGTGCTGAAATATAGAAATTGAAATAAAGATTATTCTAACATCACAATACATGAAGCCATCTGCCAACCAATAGTTGACCCCTTTTAGGAGAGAAACAAAAAAAATAATAACCATGGCTGCTTACGAAGTTTATACTTGACTTCACAGCAAACCACAGTACATTGACATTGTTGAGTTTAAGACTTGTCTACAACTTGCACTAACTTTTACTAAGTATGCGATTGGTTAATGGGATAAACTATTAATTAATTGTTATATATAATATAGTATCTTCATTGTAGTGGTTGTCAAATCTGAACTCACTATATACTTTATGTCTATACATATAAAGAACTTAGACTTCCATTTATTTACATTAATTAGAATACTTACTGAAGGATCAACCATAAAAACCAATGGTTCCCCAGTGTAGATGTTGGTTGTGGTGAAGTGTTGTGCAACTGCATCTTCTTCGTTAAAATGGCATTGAATAAAGGTGCGATTTGCTTGAGCACCATCACAGATAGCAAGCAAAACCTTGAAACCAAATTCTCCCAAATCAAAGACTGCTCTCCAAAACTGGTGGTAAAGTGTGGTGGGATCAACTTCAATTGTTGGAAAATAACAAATTGGAAATTTGAAGCCTGTAGAACCAATAAACATGAACTGGAGAAGGTGTGTCGCTATAGTTGCCTCATCTTTGCCTGTGATGTTCAAAATATCATATACCGTACATTAGAGTGGAGTAACTAACTTCCAGACAAAGGATCTTCACTTGTATCTCTCAATTCATAGCACCCTAAGCTGGCTGAAGTTGATTGTATTTACCTGTTTGTAGAACTTTCATATCTTCATACAGATCACCAAGGTTTACTACACCCACAATTTCAAAGGACTCACCCTTCCTTCGTAGCTGAACATCATCCTATATATAATACAAATGAATATGTGCACAACAGTCTATTTAAGAAATATGTATTTGTCATGTGATAAATTTCCATTGCATCTGTCTATAACACAATTCCATATAATCACCTGAACAGACATTTCATCAAATGTGATGTAACCACAACAACCGGCTGGAGATAGCTTCTGGATCTCAACTTGCCGTTTCATGTATCTTAACATGTCTACGTTTCTACCTGGTTTCTGAACAATAAAATATGAAATTAATATATAACAAAATAATATATTAAGGAAGCTCTGTACAGTTGCTGTCAGTTTTGATGTTTGTCTGGGTTTTAATTTTTTTTCTTTATTTATTATAAATGCATTTTTGCATTCCTTACAATTGAATGTGGAACATTAGAAATCTCTTGAGATTAAAATTTGATTTGTTTGTCTAAGCTTTTGGACTATAAATAGTAATTTGGTAAAGCGCAGTACAAACTTTACTCAGTTGATTAGAGTACTACAAGACTATTGTGAATATATAGGCAGCATGCATGATTACCTGTTTAATTTTGCTCTTGTGATACTGGAGTACCCGTGAAGAAGGCAACTTAATGAATCCAGATTCTTGCATTATATAATGCACGCTTCGGCTTGTGCACTCTTCGTAGACAAACATGAATAAAACATGTAAAATTGAGTAATTAATACCTCATGTTGCCTATATCTGAATATATAATTTTACAATATTGACCTTGTATAACATCACGCGATTTTAATTTCAATATTGAATAAAAACATCCTATTGTTGTCCTTTCTCCTTTTAAACCGCCATCCAGGGTCTCAAGGCCTGGACTATATTGATGCAAAGCCATTGTATTAATGTAGAGCTGGTGAGAGAAAGGACATATCATATATTTGGTGAGTATATTGGGGTTGTATTATTATGTGAAACAAACACTAAATACCATACTATATTTTGCACGCTTCGGCTTGTGCACTCTAAGTCTACAACCATACTGTGGGAAAACGGTGTGAGCCAGTTAGATCGTATTCATTCTATCCTAAATCACGGAATTAATCGGATGATGCTTTTCTAATAGAACACAGAGAGTGAAACAAACACTTACAAAAATATAGACATATAGTATTATAAATATATATAGTCCCAATATTAATTTATTGTATATATTCTAAAATGCTCAGAAGCATTGTATATGAAAATATTAAAAGGACACTGATATTTGTCTGTCGTGCCAGGTAAACGTCTCTTCTTCTTCACACACGATGGAAACGTACTCAGCAGTCTGCGTCAGAAGGTAGCACGATTTGGTGCAAGTTTACACTGCTGTTGGCATTCCAAAACCAAAGCATTGTATGCTTCCTCGACCAACAAAACACTGTTAGCCGAAATAACAATATAGAGACGAATCTAAAATTTATAAACATAATTTTCAAACATAAACAAATAAAATTTATAAACAGACTCTTCACAACAACATAAGTGAATGCCTTGCAACAGAATTTTGCAACAGTGTTATTATTAAAATGTACTTTATTATAAGTGTATTCAAAATTCATCAGACCATGTAACATATTTAAATGTAAACTTACGGCTCCTTATCAAACTCTTGTTCAGCCATCCGTGAATGCGTACGTTCGTTGCTTTTTGTTATTCATCTACATATTCGCTCGAAGCCTTGAAGTGTATACTGGTTTTCTTCCTTCACCTTAGGTTGCCTCTCAAATTTTTGGCTTGCAAAACTAGTTTAAATTTATTTATCGATGTTCCTAGCAACAGCTATGTTCCTAGCAACGTGCTACGAGCATCAGACGAAAGATCTGCTAGAATATGCCGGAGTTTCACTCCCTGTCTTTTTCTCCATATTTTCCTCCGCGAGTTGCATTCCCTGCAACGGTCGCGCCAGCTAATATTCAAGCCAGCGGTTAGTGCGCTACTTCGTATACAGTAGAATCTGAGTTTTGCGACCCCTATGTTTTGCGACCACCTGTCATATACGACCACATTTCCTGGCACGGATGATTTGTAACTAATAATTACCTGTAGTGAGCGACCACCTGCCTAACGCGACCAGCGACCACTCTTTTGCGTCCCAAAGCAAGAAATTTACCCGTCATTAGCGACCATTTTCACTTCAAAGCGACTTTTTCATGTTTGTTTACGTTTAAAAATGTTCGGTTTCCAACATATTCTCATGTTTGTTTACGTTTATTAACGTCTTAAAACATTCAGGTTTACGAGAGTTTTACCCGGAAATTGTCAAGGTTTCAAAGCAAACCAATCAACGTTTGCTACTGAGATAATGCAGGATTTGCCTTGCTTAAAAAAATCTCCGCAAGGTTAACCTTAAAAAAACCTGACCTGAATGTCTGATTTGTAATAAACGTAAGATAATATCGCGACGATCGAACTTTTTAACTTCGCAAAAAATGAGAAATGAGATTTAATTTTTTTCTTGCCTTTTCTTTTTCTTAAATGGGTCTTTGCTCTAACTAAACATAAATACATTCCCAACAAAATGACTCATGCACTCTTCTCTTACCGAAATTCGTTTGGAAGTTCGTTCCGATGATTTACCATAAACAAGCATTGTAAGTGTTCAATAATCGTAAATCATCGGAACAAACTTTTGAAATGAATTTCGTAACTTTGCAACGAATAATTCGAAGTATCGTGACGGTTTTAGCATTTAAAACACTTGTTTGATAATATTTGAGAAATGATGACGTCATTTACAAACCTGTGTTAACGACCACCTGTCATTTACGACCGTTTTTACGAGAACCAAGGGTGGTCGCAAAACTCAGGTTCTACTGTAATAGGAATATTCATATTATCAAAATGGCAGTTTATTTACCATTTGAATTTGCACGCTTGTGTAAAGATATAAAAGGATTCTTGGATTATATAAAAGGATTCAGGAAAAGAACGATTAAAAGAAGCGTCTAGGAAAACAGGTAAGAATATTAGACAAGAATAATAGACAAATATCATTCTGCTGTGCTCTCTTGCTGCATGCTCGATGCTATACAGGGCTTCGGTGGCACAGTCGTCAGGAGGACAAGCACCTTCTGAGTCTTGAGATCGATTCTCACTGAGGTTTATGCTCATCACACTCATGTGAAAAGAGTAAGTCAACTCTCTGCCAAAAGTAGTGGGTTTTCTCCTGGTACTCCGGTCTCCTCCCACAGGGAAAGTTGACTGGGTGGGTTAGGATATACAGATTAGGAAAGTAATATTACCATTGTTGTAAAAATAGATAATGTAGGGTAAGTACATAATATAAGTAAGCGAGATACTTGATGTAATCAGTCACTGAAAAGCCCCAATGGGGAGTGAGCTGAATAATGTAATGTAATATATTTGTAAATAAATTATGCAATGTAATCATTCGATTAAACTGTCTATCAATCAATCGAGAACAGGCAGCTTGTGCTTTGAACAAGGACATCTTGAAACATTGGTGCCATCACTGAAGCAAGGATTGGTAGCACCTTCTTTCCATTTTCTACTGCTGTTGCAACCTTCTCTGGACCATTTCCTCGAATACGGTTGGACGCGTCGGAACCACCAATAACTAAAAGTTAGATTAGAATGTTGAGAATAGCATTTTATTATCAATGATACATAATATACATTGCCGGATAAAATACTTTCATAAAAGCAGTTAGACATTGTAAACTCACACAGATCTAAATGATAGTTAGGACTTAGTCTTTAGGACTTTGAGGATAATAATTACAGATACAAATCAAATACAAAGTACAGTAAATTATAGTTCTTTTTTGTTTTGGCAATTCCCAGAGGTATACATGCATACCTTATGGGTTTGCATATAATTACCCTGGTTGCCAGAGGTTCTTGTATTCCGCCCTATTATGCTCGCTCGTATTTTGTTTCATGGGGGTGGAAGATAACCTCTGGTGGCATGCGATATGAATCTCACTTACCTTGGTACAAATTTGTACCAAGCACATGATTGGTCAGTTATAATTAGCAGTTATAGAATCGATGTGATTGGTTAAACAAACTCAGAGATCCCAAGGATAGTGCAAAGTTCATGGGGTAAAGTACTGATCATATACGCAAATGAATATGGCATGGATTAGGCAATATATGCACATTTAGCACAGCTTATTTTAGCACAGTTTATACAGCTTAATAGAGGTAACACAGCTGTAATTTCTTGCAACTTTTAAATATAAATTATTTGAATGACTGAATTATTTGCGCTTGTAATTCATTGTTCAGTGAGTAATTGAAGCAAATGACTTTATCCTTGATTTTTTCAAAATTTCATTCGAAAGGACATTCCTTTAAAGAGGAAGCATTTGCATATCGCTTTCTATAAATAGCACTGTAAACAGTCAACAGTGTTTATATTAATTACTTTTATTGTTTTAATATTCCAACAAATTCAATTATTTTCGTTAGCACGCAGCCTGTGATTCCGTCAATATCAGCATATGCATGAGCGCTTTACTATTTATTATTTTATTCACGGCCACAGACTTATTAGAAAGCGAACAAAATATATTTCCTCGTATATTTCAATATGTTGGCCATAAATCAACTCTTGTGCGATCGAGACCATGTCTGTTCACCAGCTATGCTGCACGCAAATTATATATTTATATTGGAAAAATGTCTATATGTCTTTATAGAGGATAGATAAATTTTCACAAAATTCGTCTTCAATATATACTCCAGAGTTGAAGTAAAACTTGAAGATGAATTACTTAGACAAGCGAACAAAAAGCAAACTATATAACAACTAGGTTGACTAATTGCATGTTAATCAAATTGCATGTTATTTATACAATGTGACATTGTATACTGTAAAGTCTGTATATTAAACATGTCTGACTGTAGATCATGATTTATAGCTACATGATTTTAATAACTATTACAGTAAATATCTATCCAAAGAAAATAGATAGAATTAATACAAAATGTTTTACCTAGAGAATTAATGTATGTAAGTGCAGTATAGTGCGGTCCATGCGAATAAATTTGCGTTGGAGCGACAAGACCGCAAGACTACGCACACTTCAGGCACATTTAAAAGAATGTATCAAAAACGTTTTTACTATATAAACAAGGAAGTGCTTAAATCTACAAGAATAAAAATACCATTATTTTATAACATTTCTATCGCATTCGCATGAACAGATGTGTCAGAGTTTCATAAACTGCCAGTAGTAATACAACAAGCAACCCCTGTAGCGAACCAAATGAAATACAGTTTGTAGCTTGATTTATGCATGCAAATTATTATTCAATATATTTCATACAGATTTATAGAGTAGTCTCTATAAATGTACGCCAGGAACACGTCGCAGTAATATATGTTTTTAAAGTGTAGAAAACTTACCAAGTCTAATAGTGCCGGACAAAATCACGCACAACATTTTCAAAAGGTCTTGTTGTATATTTTGAAATCGTCAACATCAATATTTATAGGACATGTTTATGGCGAATCTTGTGACTCAGATTAATTGATCATAGTCATAAACCATAGTCGCACACTGAAATAGAATATCGTTACAACTGCAACCAAAGTAATATATGCCAATCCTAAATCTCTTGTCAATTTTCGGCACACTCTCATATGTCGCCATGCTTATTTTATATGCGCATTGATTTGCAGGTCTCACAAAAATTCGTGTTATGGGGGGTGAAATTAGCCCGAATCCTCATTGGCGAAAGGAAAATTCATTACGATATGAAATATATTATAGGATTAGGCGGGTAATTTATCAACCATTCCCAACGTTTCCATTAAACAGACAGAAAAACAATATGAAACGCAATTGTAGCTAAAAATAATAATTTTTGTCTTGAAATTTTGTATGTTTTGTAGAAGAAACATCGATATATTTTGGTTAAAATTCGTCAAAATGGGGGAGAAGTCGGTATGCTTATTAGTATTAAATACTAATAGGCATATTTAATTAGTGTTTCTTTCCGTGGCCAAATGGCATCAACAATGTTCGTGTTTAGCTTTTACATCACCGATTATAAAGTCCTAATTTGCCAGACATGATTTGGATACGCTAAAGGCTCTTTTCCACTCATCGCAAAACCAACTTGCAAGCCACTGCGAGTGCTTGCATCTAATTAAAATTAACTATCGAGCATTTTGATTGGATAAAAGTACTCGCAGCGAGCTTGCGAGTTGGTTTTTGCGATGAGTGGAAAAGAGCCTTAACATCATATATTCTTCAAATATTAATGCATTTATACGTATATTCCTGAAGATTTCTAGGGCCATTTCAAAATTTCTCTGACAATCTGACAAGAAACAGTATGACCGGAACTTAACTGTTCAAAATACGTCACAAAATAGAAACCGGTTTTACAAGTTCTGTAACTATAACTGAACATGGAAGTGAGATTCATATTACGTGCCACCAGAGGTTCTCTTCCGCCTCGCGTGAAACAAAATACGAGCAAGCATAATAGGGTGGAATACAAGAACCTCTGGCAACCAGGGTAGCATTTAATTTGACAGCTACAACACATGCAGAAATTTACCAATTAGTGACAGACGGTTGAACTTTGTAAGTAAAAGGTTTTTTCTTTCACTTCTAATCTCATTATTTCTGTCAAGATTATAATTTGCCTTCTCAGTAAGCCTAGGCATAGCGTATTCTATGATATATCAAGCGACTGATTTTAAAGAGCTAGCTGCATGCATCACTTGACTTACTTGTAAATATGCAAATAGGGTAAATGATCACCCCACAAGGAGATTTACAATATATTTTAGCCTATAAATATCTCATTCCATTATACTCTTCGTGCTTAGATTGTACATTTGACTATTGCTTCTCACAACCTTAATTGAAATAGCTGTATATAAGACAATGTCACATAGGATGGACATATTTAAGTTACTTATGTTATTTTTAAGTAATAATATAATCATATACAATTAGTTTGTTGTTTCTAAGAGGTTTTGTATAGCTAAGAAATAAGCTAGAAATAGGTTGATTTATCTATAAAATACCTTTGGTGTGATTGAAAGCAACATAGACTGGCAACGAATATTCTATTTTATTGGGAATGAAAGTGAAATGTGCAGGTCCTGGATACGAGGTAATGACTACAATTGGCAGTCCTAACACGTTGCAACACACTTTTAGAATTCAACCAGCTAAATTCCTTTTAAATCGGCCATTGTCACTCATGTAGCTTAATTCCTGAAATAATTCTTCAGGTAGGCCTATCCAATCCTGATACTTAGGAATGTTTTCTTTCAACTCGCATAAGAATAACTCGCATAAGAGTCACAGCATCGTTGGAGGGTGAACATCCTAAAGGTATAACCCGCAAGCTTTCAATGTATTTAAGTTTTAAGACAGCATTAACATCACAAGGTTCTTCTGTTGGCGATGGAAACAGCTTGTTTAGCTGAAGTGCAATAATGTGAAAACAGCAATTACCATCTCTGACTACAGCATCCAAGTCCAAATTGAATGATTTTAAGAGTTCGTCTCTTAAAGATATTTGGTTCAAAAATAAACCTGGCCTTAAACTTTGTGTGTCGATTAAGAAACCGTTGCTCATCATCAATTTTCCGCGAATATGTTGAAGCGCGAGATTGACATCACTGCAACACACAAAATGAGTCATCTTTGTCACATTCTGACACGCTCAAAAATTATTCAATCAGAGACATACTCTGCAGTCCAAACGTTTATTACACTAGCTCGGCATTTATGAACTCAAACTTTAGATGTCTTCATAGCAAAAAAATAGTATTTCTAAATACTGGCACAACTCTACATATCAAGAGTTGCACACGCTTAATAATCATGAATAACAGGACTAGTTTCCGTAAAAAATATCCATGGCTATTATCACAGGAACAAAATAAAACAAATTTGAAATTGAGGTTTTCACATAACCTTACACGCTAGTCTCAGCAATTTACATTCATAATTATCTGCTACAAATCGTAACACAATCCCAAATTAAATAGCTCAGAACAATAACTAATACTGCAAAATGTATTGAAGTCAAGTGTCACTGTCTTGAGAACACTTCTAAGGAGTTCTTTCTGATGTGAGACTGTAGAAAGAAACGTCGCTTCATGTGCCGATACAGCGGCGCCACATCTATAGCCATTTTAGTACTGTAATCCTATCCATCTTCCAAATTTACAGCCACACAGAGAACAGCATCCTTCATAGTACATATTTATGCACAAATGCAGGCTGTAACTGTTTGAAGTTTACGTAATTTGTAAGAAATTGAATGTGACCTTTACAGTACTTTGACATTGCATTCGAATTGATAAACAAACTTGTCAGTTGTCGCCTCGTTTACATGTCATGAGAGTCTTGACAGCTCATACAGGAAGCAGATCACAATCAATGTAGGCACCCTCATTCTTTTACCATTTCCTCTATCTTTGTTACAAAGTCTTGTTTTCTTCCCTTTGATGTGTATGAATTTCTTTTAGTATAGTATTATTAAGTTTTACAAGTCTTCCTTTTGCAGCATATTCACAAAGGTTAAAGGTGTCCTAGATAATTGGGTGCTTCAAGCCAATGCGTTCATGAATGGAATTTACCAACTCTAGTTTATTTTCATACACTTCCCACTCCTTGTCTGATTCTGTTGCTAAACGTGTTGATATTTTTCATGAGGATGCCAGCCTAGAAAAGAACCATTTATCTGGCTCTCTTTCAGCCACTCCTATTGGTTGCACACATATCTTGTGCAACCTCTTTTGGTGTGAGTTTGTTACCGGTCGTTATACCCAGGTCAAATCGTGTCGTTAAATATGACTTTACATGTTCCACAAAACGAACATTTCCTGAACTCATTGCCAATGCCCACCCTTCACATAATTCAAAAGAACTGCAAAACAACAGTTCATCGTGTTTCACTTTGTTTGGGTTGAGATTTGTGATGGTGGAAAACTGCTTAGCCCAGTCTCGTCTTAGGGAATCGTACAAATTTTCTATAGGTCGGTTTGTAGAGGATTGGTTGTTTCCAACATCTAGATGGAGTTAGATAGATAGATTTAATTTCACCACAAATACATTTACACATTTTAGAAAAGTTATAAACAGAGTTGCTATTTTACATAAATAAGTAATAGATGAATATTAAGGATGGTATTTGTGGCAAGGAGTCATCCTGAAACCATAAGGCTTTTTGATAGGATGTCTCCTTGGAGTTGTTTAATATGTAAAATACGAATAGTAAAACGTGTCATGGTAGACAACAGCGGCAGCAAAGCGTAGTTAAAGATTTATTGTTTAATTAGATGTTTTAGCATTCTATTCCTGAAGCAATTTATTGTCTATGTATTTCGAATGGTATCTGGGAGAGAATTCCATAGTTTGGGACCTTGGAAAAGTATTGTAAATTGTTTTATATTTGTTCTACATGCATGTGATCTATACGCATTAACATTTCTTGTGTTATATTTGTGAAATTGTTTGCTGGTGTTAAATAGATTGAGAAAGGAAGGTGGAAGTAAATTGTTGTGATATGAGTACATGAATTTACTAATACACAAAGAATTTATTCCATCGATATCAAGTAAATTCAGTTTGTAATAAAGAGGAGCAGTATGTGCCAAAAAATCAGAATTAGTCAATATTCTAACAATTCTCTTCTGTAGTATAAGAATGCGTTTTAAGTTAGAAGCATATGTAGACGACCAGACAGTGTTACAGTAAGTAAGATACGGATAAATTAAAGTATAATATAAAGACAATTTAGCACTACCAGACAGGCTATGACGAGCTCGATAAATGACTCCAATAGATTTCGAAATTTTTTTGCAGATATAATTAATATGGGGTTTCCATGAAAGATTTTCATCCAACAGGACGCCAAGAAATTTGACCTGTTGTTTCTGGGTAATGAATTTGCCATCGAGTGAGAGAGATAAATTATGTCTCGTTTTCTTTTGTTTTGGTTGGAAGATAATATAATTCGTTTAATCAATATTAACGGAAAGTTTATTAGCCTTCATCCATGTAGCTATCTTTTGTAATTCTTCATTTAATACTGTACATAACTTTACTGGATCTGAGTTAGAATACTAATGCTAGTGTCGTCTGCAAATAGTAAAGATTCAACCAATTGCGTGGCCTAATATTGATCCTTGGGGTACACCACACTGAATAAGTCTCTGTGTGGAAAAAACATTATTATATTGAACGAATTGTTTACGATAACTCTTAATCCAATTTAATGCCACTCCACGAATGCCATATCGCTCAAGCTTTGAAAATAGAATATCATGGTTGACAGTATCAAATGCTTTCGATAAATCTAAGAAAACATTTGCAACGATTTCTTTCCGATCGATAGCAGTTGCGATTTTATTTAGCAGGTGGATAAGGGCAAGATTATGCATGACTCTTTCGTAAATTTTTGAGAAACTAGACAAAATCGAAATTGGTCTGTAGTTTGTAAATATATCTACTTCACCAGATTTAAAAATAGGAATTATTTTTGCTATTTTTAGCTTATCAGGGAATATACCTGTCTCAAGAGACATATTGATAAGCAGTTTTAATGGTTCTGATATTAATTCAAACGAATATTTAATAAGATGCATTGGTATATGATCATAACCGGGTGCTTTACCATTTTTAAAGGACATACAAATCTCTCTCAACTCATTGGTGGAAATAGGCTTAAGGAAAATTGTATCATCAATATTAGGACTCAAAAAGTCACGAAATGAAAAATTAGTTGTGGGAATCTTACTTGCTAACCCGTAGGAAAATGAAAGGTCTAAATAGGTCTACAAAAAGTCTATGATAGGTCTACAATACCTATTCTAGACCTTTGCTAGACAATTGCGAAGGTTAAATCGTCTTTCAAAAGTCTTGCAAGACTTTTATATCTCATTTGTCTTGGAAAAGTCTAGAATGGTCTTGGGCAAAAGTCTTGAAAGGTCTTGAAATGTCTTCGTTAGATCTGCCGAACTATAAATAACTTGGGTCCTGTGCTGCGCGCGGTGCTGCGTAGTGCCGTATAGCGGCACTTAAACTAGATTGCTTGCAAACTGATATAACACAACAATCATGAACATATGCCACCAATTGTTGCGTTTTCTGCGTAATTAATTCACGCAATGAGAATCAAGTAGTGAAGATTTCAGTGACACATACTAGAATTTTATGCTGAGCGTTAATTTTTATATAACCGAAGAATCCGTTTACCACCTAGCTGGGAAATCATGCACTCGCTAAATGGCTATGTACCGGACAAGAAGATGCCGTACTTTACATGCATACATTAAAACATATAGTGAAAGAAAATATCAAGATTTTGTTGGCATCTAACTCGATTGAATAATAGTTGAAGGGTTTAATATATGTAAATTTAATATACATTAATTTATTAGACCTAATTTACACTCGATAATTTCCATCTCAGTACAAAACCCTTCAACTAGAGAAAGAAAATACCTTTGAAAACCCAAAATATACGCGTCATTTCAAAATATGCGAAAAAATATCTTGAAAACCTGTTGCCGATAAATCTATGGCAATATAATTATGGTAATATATTATTTTATACTGTACTTTTAATTAAACAGTCAATTCGCTCCAATTTGTAGTTTCCTCATACAGATTCTTCACTCTTCAATTAGCACAAAAGGATACTGTAATATGCAGGGGTACATATAAATAGCAGTTTCTTGAGATTCTTGCTATGTAGGCAGCGATAATATGCATATAAAAGAGCTTAACAGTGGCACAATGCCCACAGGCACGGGCGAACACTAATTCAATCTTTTTATCACTTCCTGATTAAAAATGTGTCATGTCTATCCGGCAGTTTTGAAAGATATTTTAGTAAAAAATGCGGTGCAAATTTAAAATGTGTGCATCTTTCCTAAGTAAGACAGTAAGACGATTCGGTTGACTTGTGGAAGACATATAGTGCTTGAAAATCCGATTTATTCGCCATTCGAATAAATAATCGAATCTAATCAGGCTTGACTCTTGTGATAATTAATTAAAGTAAAATTTCTTACAATAATGCGGCTAATCTGCCATACACAAGCCAAAGGCAAAACTCACTCACAACACAAGTAATAAAGTATAATTATTATTTATTATTTACATACGTATTGCATTACAAACTAAACATTGAAACGTTTATAGTACATCAGTGTCACAAATGTCTAGTCTGTCTCCACTTTATTTGGAGGAAAGGCCAAAAAGGATTGTTCAGGGCAATCTTCCGCAAAATGCATGTATATACATTTAGATTGTATTTGTTCTATCTCTACTATTTCACTCTTATTGATATCAGGCGGGTTTACAACGACAATGGCCGGAACGGATGCTTGCGTAAGGTCATCTTGAATAAGATTAAACTGGACTTTCGAAAGAATAGAAACGACCGCGACATTAGTAGATTTACAACTGCATTCAACTTCAAGACATAGGCATACTGGTTTGTATTGCGCGAAGAATTCGATTTGTCCGTAACGAATCTTATCTGTATTAACATCCGAAAAGGTAATGGTATAATTGTTTCTGTTTTTAACACGACTATATGCTTTAGAATGGTAAATTTCATTTTCTTTTCGAAACCGGGAAAATGTATGTACTTTGAGAACTGTTGCAGGTGTGAAGCCAAACGTTCAGCATGCGCTAATTCGTCTACCGAAATAGACTGTTTTAACAATATGAATATTGCCTCACTTAACAGTAAAAAATGCTCATAATAAACCTTCGGTAAAATATTTAGAAGTACCGTTGGACCATAATATAAAAGAAAAGACCGCAATTCCGAAGCTTTGAAATATTTTCTATGTCCTTCGATTGATCGCGGACACCTTGAAATACTGCTTGGAGGTTTAATTGAAAGAAAGCGCCTATCTACTTCACGTATTTTGTGCGAAATGCAAAAATCAAAACTTCGATTAGTTCCGAACCATAAATTTAATAACATTTTCATAATACCTAAAAGAACGGCATGCATATAGTCAATTCCCATGCCTTTGATAATGTCATAATGTTTTAAACCAGCAAGCCATGATGGACCTTTGACACCATTACAGGGCTTTTTCGTTAACACAGCTTGCTTGGCATCTTCAATAGCGCCTTGATGCGTCCGTTCAGGACCCTTTGGGTTATTTTGGCTGAATGGAAATGTGAGTACTGTTCCACCTTTATTGGTTCTTACTGATTCCCCAGGTTGCTTGCACTTAGAGCAGCCGTAAAATCCATTGAATTGAACCGTATTGCAGACCAGGCATTTGGCGGGTAGATCACAAGTACCGGCTAGAAGAATGGCACGGCTAATAAACGTTCCTGCTTCTGGGCATTCTACTTTGATTCCTTCAGTCTCCAGCAGTCTCCAACTTGAGTGAAAGGGTTTGAAATACGTTAGCATGTTGGGCTTAGTGGAACCAAACCACAGGCCAGCAAATATCATATTGCTTCTACGAATTCGTTGTGCATATGGCAATTCATTGACAATGCAGTACAAAGGCCAAATCGCAAGTTTCGACGATTTAAAAACTGGAATGCCGTCCGCCACTTTGTGGTCACAATGTGGTCAGACGCCACTTTGGAAGTACTTTTGATATTGGTTTCCGTCATATATATCTTCGAGGTTTTTACTATCCTTCTTGATTCTTTTGAAGCGAAAATTGAGTAAATCCCACATACCAGGAGTCCCAAACATTGAAAGTAGTTGCTTTTCTATTGGTACTTCAATGAAAAAACTGACATTGCCAGTCACAGTTAAATCTTGCTGACACAAAGCGTTTGGACAGGTTTTCATTTTATCATCGATAGCGACAGTACAACGAGCACAGTACTTGTGGTATTTCAGAGGACTTTTTAAATGTTGAAAATACTTTTTGAATTTGAATAATGATTTGAAGCAATAGTTTGGAGTCCTACAATGCAAGCTAATCAGCCCTAATAGGTCATGCAATGCTTTACCCGATAGCAAATGTCTCATTGCAAAGGTAATAATAAGTAAAGCACTGAGTCCGACGGTAAGCGGGCAGTTTTAGTACAGCGGTTTGTGATCCATATCTTCGGATTCTGCGGTGTCAGTGTTAGCAGATTCGGTGTTTTCGCGATCGGTCGGTATATTACAGTCTGATGTTTCAGAAGTGCCATACCATAGTTCATCGTCATCGCTTTCATCCATTTCGCTTTCAGCGTGTACCATTTCGTCTTGAAGAACGTCCTGTATTCGGTCCAAATAGTCCAATACCCATTCGCTTTCCTCATTCGTCTCATTTTCTGTTGGTTGCGGTTGATTTTTGTACACATTTTCAATCTCAGTTTCGACATTTGTTTCAGTATTCACTGCTGGAATGTAGGGAACTGACAGGTCATTGCTTAGTGTATTTAATAGTTCATCTTCACATAGTTGGTCACAATGGTCAGATTCCTCATCCTCGGGAACAACATCAACGGAAACGGTGCTTTGAGTTTGGTGCTGTCTTTCACAACAAGGGAAGACGACCAACTCTGATTCTGTATCGAGGCGAAATTTCCAATTCTAGCTGTAGCTGCTGCTGTTATTTCTTGTATGACTTCTACCTTTTTTTTCCTCTTTCTTTTTGATTGTCCATCAGACATGTTCCTGAACAATATGCTACTGAAATGCTGAGTTTACACACAGATGCGATTTATCGATTTAGTGACCTGCGGGGTATAGATAATTTTAAATTAAAAATTAGATAAGATCGGCATCCAGTATAGTTTGCTGATTGAATACAATGTCATTTCGCACTTAAAATCTTGCTCGCTGATTGGTGCATCGAATTTTTTTCGATTTTGGCGGTCAGAATCAAAATTCATCAAGCCTTATAGGTAACAGAGAGAATTTTTATCTCGAAGTATAGTATGGCTGAAGAGCGTTTTGCCCTCGTGTTTTGGATTGAGGATGAACAATATAGTGTGGTTGAACGTGAAGATATTATTGGGGAAGTAGAGATAAATAAGACACTGCCGGTAGCTTGGCGGACAAAGAAAAAAGGGTCTGTTGTTAGAAACTGGTACGAAGCAACCATATTGAAATTCTCGGGTAAGTCTGATTGATTTTCATTAATGAGTGTTATATTTGACCGCAATCTAAGACAATCTTCTTTGCATGAATTCTGTTTGCCATCGTTAAGCCTCATCAAGGCTTAATGTACCAAATAGACTTTTATTTGTGTTTTGTGGTTTAGAAGTCCTATTTTGATTTTCTATATCCTTTTAGAGGTACAATATCTCTCAACCCCAAAGAGCGCCGTAAAATTAATATATTTTGGTAATACTCGTAATCTCAGTGTCGTAATAACAAGCTAGCTTCTGCTATGCTTATGCTATGCATGATAATGGTTGAGATCGATATAATTATATATCATATAAGGCGAACTATATCACTGCTCCAAAATTCATTTGTACAGAACTTTCAACTACTCAAATTTTGCAATTGATCATGAGAAAAATAAAGCGCGTTTGAATAAACAGTAATTTGTAATTTCGTAAGGCTCAAGTTGAGGCGCCAAAAATTTTCAACCCACGCAGTTTTGGTTTGCGTGAGCGTTTGGTGGACACATAATTATCTATTTATCTCGTCCATTAACGAGTTTATCTCAAAACGCCAGGTTTCCGATCGATGTCAAGCGGGCAGTGCTTACTATGCATTCCAGTTATATTAATTTTAATAATAATGACCAGAAGGCATGAAACTGACTTGGTTATTCCTCTTACTCAGTCTTAGCGCTTCAAATTCATATTTTATTATTTCGTCACACTAGTTGATGTCGCGTGACATGCAGTGCCAATGTTATTGTAAACGAAAAAACTAAACAATTATTACAATTCCATGAGACATCAGACTACATACCAAATATCTATAGTCTATAGAGCATTCTGGCTTGCCACTATAGTCTATAGGTTCGCCACATTTGAACTAGGCCTTAATTCTTCTTTGAAATCACTAACAGTTTAACACAATACGGTAACATGTTTTAATTTATTGAAGTGGCAAATGAGGGGCAAAAGTAGGTTTGCCGTGTATATAGAAGCCTAGCCCTATCAGAGTAGGGATGGCGTTTGATTCTTGAGTTATATATTCAAATTGATATAACCCGTCTTTTTCTAATTAACACATTCGAAAATTAAAAAAAGATACGTCTAATCAATAAGCAAAACTCAGTTAAATAAATAAGAATTTCGTTCAATTGTTGCATTAATTAAACTTAATAACATGTCTTTGAATATCGCAATCATATAATTATCTCCTGAACTAGCAAAAATGTGACTGCAGTTTCAATTTTCCTATACTGTGTTAAAAAATTAATATTGCAAAGGTTCCATTCCATACATATATACATGATACTTATTGTAAATCATGCAATGTTTCTTTTTAAGATAATGAAGAAAGTTTGCAGTTGCTCTGTTGTCAATATGCCGAAAAGCGGGAAGCTGAACTGAATAACAGGTAAAACAAGGAAACGAAAACGTAAAAAAAGTGCAAAATTAAAAGAGCAATATGATGATTTTGGAACAGAGGAAGATCATCGTGAGGAAGTTATGCCTGTTATGGAAAAGAAGAGTAAAACAAACAAAAAAGATGGATTGGATAGAAGCAAAATCATGGCCAAAACTAAGGAAAAGAAGGAAGCCACTGATAAAGTTATCCAGCTTGAAAGCGCAAAAATCATGGCCCAACAAGTCATCGCCGCGATGCAATCAACTGCGGTATCAGAAAAGTCGTCAGGTGAAGAAAATAGCGTCATTTTGGTCCGTGAGGAACAGCGGTTGTCCATTTCAACCCCCAATCCAATTTCTCGGGTATCAACCTTAACCAAGAACGACAAAGACGTAACCAGCAGCAATCCGTCACCCTTGCCATCACCAAAAGTAACAAGTACTAAAACTTACGACAGCCGAACTCGTGAAAACAAATCGCTTTCTCAAACCCCACCCAGCAATAGTTGCAGTACTCCCTACAGGTCCTCCAATCTGATGGCTAATTCCCCTACATACATAACTCTTACAACCCCACAACCACGCCAACGGGACTTAATTCCAGATCATGATCCGCCACCTATTAAGAGTACTACGCCAGTTAACCGCGTTGCTTCAGTGAGACAACTTCATTTTCAACCTGACATAACAAATTCTACAGAAGAACTTTCTTCAGAGATAAATAACGCAATCTGCCTTTCTTACAACTGTAACCAGTGGCAAGCTGAACCCGATGACGCTGAATTTGAAGTTTCTGCCCCAAAATGTCAACAGTGTGAAGAGCTTAGAGAAGAGAATTCAAGGCTTAAAGCAATAATTGAAAAACTACAATTTGAAAAAGAAAGTTCTACAAGTAAGTATAATCACTCAAGGCGTCAAGCACAGACTTGCTTTTCTTTTTTCCAAATCTCATCTTAAAACACATAATACTTGCAAAATCAGCGAGTGATTTCCGAGGCGGAAAACGAATTATTTTTATTGAAAGTAAAGCCAGCATAAAATTTTAAACATGTCTAACGTTTTGTTGTAACTACGACTTTAAGTCTTTAGTCTCTGAAGATGTTGTAGATACCGTCAGTACACATGAAAATGAAATAACTTTTATAAAACTATCCTGTTGTTTCAATTTTATGCTCGGTGTTTTATAGCAAGAATATACATAATATATACTTTCTGTCACTTCGATTTAGATCCTTCACCACCCATGTGTATTTTCGGTATTGAGGACTCTCAATTATCGCTCATTCATTTGCTATTTTTTAGTGCCCGAAGCTCCGGCAGCTGCTGTTATGTACCTCGAATCCTTAACGAAATACCTTCGTGGCATTCATACACGTGCAAATGATGAAATTGTACTAGTAGAATCTCCCCAAAACCACACATCTGAATCTCACATCACGCATTTGAACACGATGCCAAAGTTGAAGGTAGGCAAATTGCATCATCAGCCTATATGTATCAACCTTAACTTATAATGGCTAGCGCAATGATCAATGATATTTCGGCAGTTTAGTTAACCAAGCTTGGCCAACCTCAGCCGGTTAGCTATAACTTCAGTTCATTATACGTCTAGCTATTTGGGCAATACTAATGTCGGCACCACATCATTATATGTTAAATTATATTTCAACGTTTCTTGTTTTCTGTTTACTTGCAGATAATGCCTCCAGTCAGTGCCGCTGCAAGACCGTCAAACATTCCAACATCCAAAAGTTATATACGAATACAACAACTTCGTCTTCGTTGCACTTCGAAGATGGAGATGGAAAGCAAGAATTGTGCCCGGGATCTGGAGTGTACATCCCTACCATAAAGCTTCGCCAGTGCCATCACAAAGCTGGTGCAGAAATGAAAGTGCTCTTCCACGTATTAATGGATCATTTCTTTACCGACGAAGTCCTGGCAAAATCAGTTGCCTTTGGAAACCGTGTGGTGCCAAGTGGAAAAGAAGTATTGAATCCGAAAACTGTGTCGGCTATTAAAGGTATAATGATTAGTATTTACGTTTCATTTCAATGCTCAAAATGTTGAAGTAAATTGAATAACGACTATTTTTGTTTCAGGGTACTTGCTCTCCGCTGCTAAAGTGTTCAATGTCACGCCCCTTGACGGTGCAAAATTGAACAAGATGTTCACCAACAAGTGCACTACTGCCCAAACAAAAATGAAGAAGAAACTGATGATGGCGAAGTAAAAAAATCCGTAGGTCAATCTACGGGGAAGGTTAGACATTTCCGTTGCCAATGACAATCACTAAATGTAAACCATGAAGTTTAGAAAACTGATCCGATTTTTGTAGATATAAAATTGCTCAATACTAAAATTTGTATATATATATAGATATACATTATAATATATTATTGTTATTATAAACGTTTGGATTTTATATCAGTGGAAAATAGTTGCTTTTAGTTTTATGATTAAAGATTTTGAATAGAACCATCTCAATCGTTTTCGCATCCGGCCAAAATTGGGAACGCTAGTATGCAGGGCGCTGCTAGTATGCAATCGCGTAGCGCTCGCATGTGCGCGAGCTAGGGCATGCCATGGCGCTTAGGCCATTGAAAGACATTTCTAGACATTAGTAGACCTTTCTAGACATACCAAGACCTTTGTAGACATACCAAGACCTTTCTAGACATACCAAGACCTTTCTAGACATTCCAAACATTTCTAGACTATTTCTAGACCTTTTGAAGACATTTCACGATAATTGCAAAATGTCTAGAAAAGGTCTTCAGAGCTGTCAATTTTAGCTCAAAATACAGACCATCGGAAGACTTTTCCCTTAGGGTGTTTATAGATCTATTCAAGACATATTATAGACAATTTTCCAGATCTACTCAAGACCTTTTCAAGATCTAAAATAGATCTATCATTTTCCTACGGGAAAGATGGGCCGATGTTAGAGAAATATTTACAAAAGCCATTAGCAATTGCAGGGGGGTCTGTAATCGTCACATTGTTTGATTTAAAAGACGATGGTAATGAAGGCTTTTTACTTTTGAAATTTATAACTTCGTTTATTAATTTCCATGTTTGCTTCAAATCACTTTTAGCTAATTCAAATTTTTGATCATAGTAATTTTTCTTCGCTAATCTGCATAATGGTTCAATTTGTTTTTGTATTTCTTATATTTAGAATCCCTGGTCGGAGTAGGGTTAGCGAGATATTTCTTATATAACTTACTATTTTTTCTAACAGAGGATAATAAACCTTTGGTAATCCAAGGTGATTGCGACTTCTTGGAAGTACTCCACTTACGAGTTTTTAAGGGGAAACACTCGTCAAAATGCTTGTAATATTCTACAACAAATGTACCGTACAGTTCGTTCGGATCCTGTCCTACTAAAACGTCAGTCCAGTCAACCTGAGATAGTTTGGTTTGAAATTTGACTAAATTCAATTTGTCATAGTCTCGTATATAATATTTCGTCTTATTACTGCAAGTAACAGTTTTGGTACTAGAGAAAGCAAACACGGGTAAATGATCCGACATGTCGTTCAAAATAATTCCATTTATAGTGTTTTGCGAGAAACAGTTTGTAAATATGTTATCAATTAGTGTAGCTGAATGAGAAGTTAACCGTGTTGGCCTATTAATAAGAGGAATAAACATGTGCAAAAACAAAGCGTCGATAAATTCTTGTGTAAATGCATGTTGATTGTAATGCAATAAGTGCAAATTGAAATCACCCATAATATAGCATTGTTTATTGTCTTTAGAAATAATTGAAAGAACTTTGTTAAAAACTTCTATAAAAGAGGCAAGGTTTTGGTTGGGTGGGCGGTAAATCGTTCCAACAATGATATTTTTCCCAATAGGGTTTATAATTTCTACAAACAGAGACTCAAGTACTTCAGGATTAGAAATTTTGCAATCTTGAATAAATTTATACTGAAAATGATCATTAAGGTAAAGACCTATTCCACCACCTCTTTTACCTTGGCGATGATTGGAGATGAAATTATAACCAGGGAGATTTACCATTTCAAACGTGTCATCGTTTAGCCAAGTTTCAGATACTCCAATGACAGAAAATGAGTTGAGCAAGTTTGTAGTTAAGGCTTTGAATTTATCAAAATCACCAAGGAGACTACGGCTATTAATATGCAAAAATGACATATCAGAGTTGTCTGGCCTATCCCCTAATAGGTCATTAATTTCATTTTCAATCATATACCTGCTACTTGGTGGCATAAGTTCTTTCAAGTTAAAATCTGAGTCAAGGTTAGTAATGGGTGAATTGTCTATAGCGGAAGGCAAATGCTCAATAGGATTAAACAATAAAGATTCTAAGCGGTCTAAGTCAAAGTTTAATGGACCATGTTCAAATTCGTATAATACTGCATGAAAAGCTTGGTCGTCTAAATTATGAAATGGTAAAGTGGGCGTAGTCTCAGAACAAAAAAATGCCATCTATATAGTATTATTATAATAAAAGTAAATATAAAGTATTAAAGATATCAATATAAACAATTACGAGCCCCGTCCGTACAATTCAAAAAGCTCTTGCATGTTATTGAGCTTAATAACATGCGTATCGCTCTCCGACTTTCGCAAACAAACAGCTTTATTCTTGACCCAGCAAAACTTGAAATTATTCTCCCTCTTGTACTTGTTCGCTTCGAACAAGAGCTCTTGTATGCGCGGGGTTAGATGCTCCTAGATGCTGAGGTTACTTAATTCTACATCTGAGGATAAGTTAAGTTTGTGTGGTTGTAGGTTTCTTGTTGCTTTTCTGGCGGCAATGACCTTTTCTTTAGCCAGGTGACGGACAAACTTACAAATTATAGCATTTGGGCGATTTGAATGTCTTCTTGCGGGGATTCGATGTGAAATGTCTTCTTGCGGGGATTCGATGTGAAATATCTTCTTGCTGGGATTCGATGTGAAATATCGATATCCTGTAACGAAGTATCCGCGCCAATGGCAGTAAATAACTTTAGACATAGTTCTGTCGTTTGTTGAGCTGTTTCATTCTCATTTGGTTGCGGCATACCGACAATTTTAACGTTATACTGATAACTGTAATCTTCTATGTGATCTATGGCAGTCGTGATTGACTCGCATTTATTAAATAAAGTACCAATATGCTTTTTTATATCTTTAAGGTCTTCGATCACGTTGTTCTTAAACATGATAATATGATCATATTGTGCACTAATAAATTCTATAGACTTATCTTTGTCGCTTGGTTGATGTGCATGACTGCCTTCTTCTTCAGTATGGACTTGGGCTTCGCCTTTGCTTGCAATCTCTTCAGTGATTTTATCCAGCCTTCCTTCTAGTTCAGCAATATCTTTCTTTAAGGATTGGTTCTCTTTTCTAAGCTTTGCTGCTGATGCCATCAGTACAGATTAGTTTACAATTTTAAGTTATGTCAATAGGTTTACCGGAGCGTTTTTAGACACGTCTTACTTCGACAAGAGTCTAGAACTGATGAGTTCCAAATCAGAGGTGTCAAATGATTTACCACACCCTGGCTCATGGCATTCAAATACATTAATCTCTTGATCTTCATTCTTCTTTGTATCTTTCTTTGTGTCCATTGTTCTACTTTTGCAGGGAAAGAATCCATGTTCATCTGACAGCTGTGGTAAAGAAGGATGAACCAGGCGATTTTTGTACAGGGATTTAGTTGTAACCACTTTATCCTTTCCGATACCGTAAGCCCTCCAGATTCTTAGCTTATTCTTTTCAAAGTGGAAGTCATGGAATTTGCTCAATTCGTCTATTTTTTTAACGTCGAAAGTATTTTTGGATTTGTCGATCACTCCAACGCTAGCAGTTACTCCTTTTACCGGTCGCTCTTTTAACACAGTGTGCATGTCAACTGCAGAAAGAATGTTGTGTCCCTCATTGCAGAAAGAACTGATAGTTGACTTCATTGGACAGATAATCCTATCACAAATATTTTTGGCACTCTGTGGCTCTGAGAAATCATACCCCACAATCTGTACACCACTTGACTGGTCATTGCACGCCAAAATCGACATACTTTTTTAATAACAGCCCGCTTCATCCGACCTTAAAATGCTTTTGTTATCTGCGAATTTTTCACTTTCACTGTCTGGAGAAGATTTTCTAAAATTGACGCCACTAACAATCAGTCTTGGTTACTATTGTCAATTATGTGAACAAAAGACTGTACGCTCAATGTGTCATCATACTTTGAAATAATGCTGCTCACATGCCATGACAATCCATGCTTCCCAAACCATTCCCATTGTTTCTCTTTATATTTTCTCGGCTGGTACTTCATGACCCAATCCATTATCACTAGAACAGTGTTTTCATCTAGGTGCTGAAGGGCGTCCTGCTTCCCATTCTCTTGATTTGTCGCGCACATGATGTGGGACTTCCAGTCGAAAATATCCTTTGCAGCCTGTTTCAGGTCATAGAGCATACCTTCCCGCCTTTCTGTCATACTGGAATGTTTGCACAGGTTTTGGACTTTATCTTGAATATCTTTTATAAATGCTCACGAGGACAAGTTTGTAGCAGTTCCTTATCCTTGGTATCACTGAGAACGTACATCCTGCAATGGTCTTTGCAAAGACTGCCATTTTCTTCTGTGCAATGAACAGGATACTTGACTTTGAGATACAGTTTACTATCATGCATCTTCAACCCATCTCTTGTCAGCACCAAATTTCCCCAACTCAGAAACGATATTTTCCAATGTTGAAATCCCATAACTCCATCAGTTGCTTTATATTATCCAGCCCACTTAGTGATTTACGGGGCGTTGCTTTGCGTACCTCCAAAATCCGAAACATTGTCGATATACTAATCTGCACAATATTTTTGATACTGCGCTATTATAGTGGATCTTGTGACGATGCGGATACTGCGCTATTATAGTGGATCTTGTGACGATGCGGATGATATTAGGCATTTCGATTTTTTCTCCACTGTTCAATGTCATGGTACGCATACCAAATGCAACATCTTGATAGAAATATGGGAGATTTATAAAAGAAACGAAATGCTAAAGTTTACTCTGATCGATATGCACTCTGTTGGAAACAGTCTTTTCCGGAATTGATCTTGGTCCATTTCATTTTGCACGGGCATGTGCTTGCCTGATTTGCCATTTTGAAACTCCTCCATAAGGCTCGTGAAGTTTAATCGATGTGTTTATTGGATACCTGTATACATATATACTTAGTATCTGTAGTTTGCATAAAAGCCATTAAACACGGCAAAGCTACTGGCCTGCTTGATCCCCCTTGAAGATTTTAAAAGCCGTTGCTGATGTGATTGGGCCCATTTTATGCGACATAATCAACCTTTCACTTTCCACTAAAGAATTTCCCGCTATTTGGAAGACCCTCCATCTGTTGAAGATCTTAGACCAATTGCTCTAACAAGTATCTTTTCTAAGATCCAGGAATCATTTGCGGTAGAATGGATGACTCGGGACATTTTACCTAGTATAACTCCAGCACAATATGGGGGCTTGGCTGGCTCATCAACAACATTAGCACTGCTTAAGCTACTTCATAATTGGTATCAAGCACTAGATAAACGCCAAACTATTATTAGCGTACTTTTCTTAGACTTCACGAAAGCGTTTGATCTGATAAATCATAATAAACTCCTTCAAGATATGCAAAGGATGGGTGTTCGTGAAGGACTCATTCCATGATCGGAAATGTTAAATCAGGATTAAGGGAGGTGAATGGTGGAGTCCCACAAGGTAGCAAACTTGGTCCCCTTGCTTTTATTATAAAAATAAACGGTTTGGAGTGTGTAAAGATTCTGTGAACAGCAATGAAAATATGATTATATTATATATGGGTGACAGCACTCTTTCAGAAATCCTAAATACATCCTCTTCTACACGATTACATGCTGTAGAAGATTGGTCCAATAATCAAGATATGGTTTTGAATGGGAAAAAATGTAAAGAGATGGTCATTGATTTCAGAACTACGAAAACAGATATCCCAGAGTTATGAATACAGGAAAGACCAGTTGAATGTGTGAGTACCTTTAAATTGCTCAGTCTGTGGTTAGACGACAACTTGAAGTGGGAAACAAATACTTGGGCTATGATTAAGAAAGGTTGCCCAAACAATTACGGTGCGCCCAGAGAGGACATCATTGTACAAACTTGGTTAGTGATCTGTCAAGAGAAGATAACAAACTTTACCATCTACTTCCACCAAAGAAATGTCAGATTACAAGAAGGAATACCAGATCCAGTGCTTCCATTTTGAAGCAAATTTCCTTTTGAAAGGATTTTTTGGCAAAATGAAGGAAATAAAAAGGAAATAATTTTTGAAGGAAATTTGAAGGAAATTCTAGAAAAATAAAGGAAAGTTGAAGGAAAATACAAAAATATCTTAAAATTAGTTAAATTTTGGAAATAAAGTGTAAAATATGTCTCAATTCGATTTGCGGAAGCAGAGTAACCAGACAGGCAGCCGCATAAGTCATAACCGCATTCTTTCTACAGTATAATATTACTACTCTTAGCTTCAGGTTGCTTTCATATTCGAATATGTCATTTGTTCATTTATAGGTTAGCAATGTTTTGAAATTCTCAAGAATCACGTGTATATATCTCATTTACATTTTATAAGCACGTGATTTTTGAAGGGGAATTTTACAATGTTAACACAGGGAAAATGTTACAACGGTAATTAAATTACTGCAGTTGCATTATTGCAATGCAAATTATTAGTAATGTTGATGTGTTTTCTTAAAATAAATTTTGCAAGAAATCATAGATTATAAAGACTTATTGAAGTGTTTTAAAGAATTTTTTATATGGATTGTGAAGATTTGGTTTCGGAGAGTGAGTCTGATGATGAAGAAAGCCATGATGAAACACCATCAACATCCAAAAAGCGAAAGCATACACCGCGAGATCAACCATTTATGACTGAATTTAAAGGTTGGCTTACCAAAAGGTTAAGTGGAAGAAAAATGAAACCTTACTGCAACCTGTGCGAGAAATTCCTTACACAAACTTAGTAAAAAACATCAGGAAAATTTGAATTCAAAATCAAGAACAAGCTCCATCCGCCAAATGATGAACCAAGCTATGACTGCTGATGCTTCGACATCCATGGAGGTGAAATTATGTGCATTCGTCGCACAGCACAACTTGCCATTATCTCTTACAGACGATATGGTTCGATTCCTCCGCTCCCTTTTTTCCGAACGACGCAGCGCTGAAAAACGTGAGGTTGGGAAAACAAAAGGCAACCAACATCATCCGCCAGGTCCTCGGCTTTAACTACTTAAAGGAAATGGTTTCATTGCTACGCTGCAAGTTTTTCAGCATTATCATTGACGAAGCCACCGACCAAGTACAAAAAAGCAGCTTGCCATCCTTGCCAACTTTTTCGATATCGAAAAATTTAAAATGGATTACTGGCTAGTGGATATGGTAGAGGCCAATGATGGAACTGCCTTGGGAATCTACACAAAGTTGAAGGAGACGTTTAATGACCTACATATTCCGATGACTCGTATCATTGGATATTCGTCAGACACCACAAATGTCATGTTTGGACAATATAACTCTGTTGCTCAGTTGCTGAAATCGGACTTGAAATCTATTCAAGTTGTGAAGTGTTCTTGCCACCTAATTCATCTAGTTTCCTCTTATGCTGCATTAAAACTGCCGAAAAGTGTTGAAGATCTCTGCCATGATTTGTATGCTCATTTTCACCGCTCGTCGAAAAGGCAGGATGTCTATAAGGAATTCCAGGCCTTTTTTGGTGTGGAACCACTAAAGATTCTGTCTCCTGCACAGACGCGATGGTTATCTCTACAAGAATGCGTTAACCGCATTCTAGAACAGTACGAAGCATTGAAGAATTATTTCATCCTCACTGCAAATACTGACCCATCCCATACCAACGATCATATTTTGGCATCACTGCAAAACCACTTCACTCAAGCTTATCTGGAATTCCTTAGTTACCAACTGGAACGTTTGAATGCCTTTAATCGCTTATTTCAAAGTGAACAACCCCTGCTTCATAATTTGAAACATGAGGTTGAAGAACTTGTGAAATCCATTGCAAGTGACTTCATTGAGCTCGGCATTGTGAAAACAACTCTGGTAAAAGATCTTGATCCATCCGATCTCATGCAACACGTCCCATTACACCAGACGTACGTAGGAGTAGCTGCAACTACAACTATACAGTCACTAAAAGATAAGGCCAATGATGAGGACATCAACAAATTTCTGATCGACTGCAAAAACTTTCTGATAGAGAGTATTATCCAGATAAAGAGCAGATTCGACTTGAATGCCGAATACCACGACCTCGTTGAATGTCTTCAGCCACAAAATGCCACTAATCTTAAACCCAGGTCATTGTCAAGAATCTGTGAGAAAATGCCTTGTCTTAAGGAAGTTTTGGATACCAGCAAGCTCGACCTAGAATGGAGACTACAAGCCCTCGACGAAAAATTAAATGCGAATCTTCCCTGGGACGAATACTGGTTAGCTGTGCGAGATGCCCAGACGCCAATGCGTGAGCCGAAGTATCCTAATTTAATCAAATTATTTGCCATTCTTTCATCTCTACCCGTTTCCAATGCAGCTGTGGAGAGGATGTTCAGTCAGCTCAAATTAGTCAAGACAGACCACAGAAATTCCTTGAAATCGATGTCATTGGTTTCATTGCTTCAAAGCAAATTGAATTTGAAGAATCAACGCGTCACTGCTGCGAGTCTCCAGCCTGGCAAAGAACTTTTAAAACTTGCACGGGACGCAAAATCGGATGCTACCGAGGAGGAAGTAAAAGGATTGAGAAAGGAACTGCTAAAAGAGATTTGACATTCTAATCTCCGAACTTAAAGCTCTTGTACAGTCAAAAATGTTTTAAAACTTTCCGTTTCTGATTTTTTATATTCTTAAGCTATATATAAAAGTCATATTAAAGGTAATCCATTAACCATTTTCCAAAATTAACTGATAGACAGTTTTGATTGCAAAATGGGTTTTTCTAAAGCTTTCAAATTTCAAAGCAAAATGAACAATTCGTAGATTAAAAAAGGAACATTCAAAAGACAAACGCGAAGGAACTTAGAGTCCATCATCCATTCTGCCTACGAAATGGTGGCATTTCTGAAATTTTTCTTACGATGACATGTCATATGTAGCTACAAAACCTTGATCGATGTATTAGTTCCTAATTTCTTCATATTTGTCACTAAAAATTGGTTAAAATTGGCTGTAAGTAGTGTATAATTTATAGTAAATTACACATTTTCTTCGATGAGAGTTTGTTGAACACTGATTTTGAGAAGGAAGTTTGAAGGAATTTTTGAAAAAAGGAAAAAATAAGGAAATTACCAAGTTCGGAAATGGAAGCACTGACCAGATCAAACAAAGAATGTTTTTACAATTTTAACGCTAGAACAAATAGATTTAAATACAGTCCAATTTTATATGCTATAGATACTTTTAACTCTAGTCAAACATAATTTTAGATAACTATATTTTGTAAATTGCATAGTAATTTAGCTTTGTGTTATTGTAAACCAGTATAATTATAATAAATTATATATACATTCAAAATACACAAGAATAAAGGCCTAAAAATTTGGATAGTTTATCATTGAATACCGGTATGTCAGTTAGCGAAGAGAATACCGGTATGTCAGTTAGCGAAGAGAATACCAGTATGTCAGTTAGCAAGTCTTCAGTGCGGCAACGCAACAACTAAATTATTAATTTCTATTTTAATGATCAGTTATTCCCTACCCAATATTTCTTTTAAATTGAAAAAAAAAATGTGTGTCTTGACTTTCGTAAAAAAGAGTATATTAACAATAGAGTTCTCACTTCTATAATTGATATTGTGTGTTGACGCAATTAACTATATTTACTAAATTACTGTAATATTCTATAATTTTCGGTAATATTTCTACCAGCTTCATCATGTATAATTCATATATGAAACTGAATTTAAGCCAGAGAACAGCTATAGTCTGGCTTTTCTTCTATAAACTAGCTAGATATACTAAATATTTCCCGTCAAAACAATAGTCCCGTCTTTAATAATCATTAGAACTTGAATATAGATTGTTTTCAAAAGAATATTACTTGTATCCAATAATTCTGCCCTAGATTTATTTTTCAGTAACATTAAAGGCTTTAGTTTAGATCCAGATAAGGTCAAGGTGCTCAAAATCGCTGGTTGACAATACGTTCAACCTGTCTTGGTGTCTCGAATTAATATAACATTTCAAACATCTCTTCTTGTGTCTTTGTTTAAATAATGTATCCTACAACAACAGATGGTTCTTGAAACCTTTTCCAGAGTGTATGACCATTTACCTTTCTCGTTAAATTTCAATTGACACAAAATACTATAGTATAGCTTCAATAATACTCTAATCATTCACAAACGTGTGACACAATTAAACCACTCAAGTTGTAAAATTAGCCATCCCTTTCGTTCTCACACGCTTAATATGGTTTTACCCGATAGTGTAGCATTTCCTTAGTTCCCTTGCCTGGTTGTGAGAATTTTTGTTCATTATAATGCACAAAAACGAGATATTTTTAGTTACCAAAACCTTCACGCAATATAGATCCCTATGTCGTTTTGAAGCGAACCCATCTAATGACGTCAAAGGTCATTGACCCCAAAGATCATTTTTTGAGAATTTGATCGAAGATGGTGGCCGATGAGCAAATTTTATCATATTTTACTTGCACTTTACTCGCAAACAAAAATGTTACAGAAAAAAATAGTAACATTCTCGTAGTAAGGTGGTCCAGTAAGATTAAATAAGCCAATAAAAATTTTCGTTGCCAATGTCTTTTAAACTGGAAAATCCACATATTTTTTCGCAAATATTATATAAACTACAGTTTGAATTATGATTGGAACTAGCCATTGCTATTGTTAACACATAAAGAATATGAACGAACGGTGATCGCTAGATCGTATACTTCAAAACACAGTCCTGAGCTGTCAAGACTCTCGTGACATGTAAACGAGGCGACAACTGACAAGTTTGTTTATCAATTAGAACACAATGTCAAAATACTGTAAAGGTCACATTCAATTTCTTACAAATTACGTCGACTTCAAACAGTTACAGCCTGCATTTGAACAGAATTATGTACTATGAAGGATGCTGTTCTTTGTGTGGCTGTAAATTTGGAAGATGGATAGGATTACAGTACTAAAATGGCTATAAACATGGACCTACAGTCTCACATCAAAAAGAAATCCTTGGAAGTGTTCTCAAGACAGTGACACTTGACTTCAACACATTTGCAGTATTAGTCATTGTTCCGAGCTATTTAATTTGGGATTGTGTTACGATTTGTAGCAGATAATTATGAATGTAAATTGCTGAGACTAGCATGTACAGGAGGTATGTGAAAACCTCACATTTCAAATTTGTTTTATTTTGTTCCTGTGATAATAGCTAAGATAATGGATGTTTTTTACGGAAACTAGTGCTGTTATTCGTGATTATTAAGCGTGTGCAATTCTTGATACGTAGAGTTGTGCCACTACTGAGAAATTTTATATTTAGAAATGCTAATTTTTTGCTTGGTCAATTACCTGCGTATTTATGGTAGAGACAATCTCCAAGTTTTATTAAGACATCCAAAGTTAAGGTCATAAATGCCAAGCTATTATAATAAACTGTAAGACTGCAGAGTATGTCTCGGATTGAATCATTTTTGAGCGTGCGAGAACGTGACAAAGAGGACTAATTTTGTGTGTTGCAGTGATGTCAACCTCGCACTTCGACATATATACGCGGAAAAATTATCCAAAAATCGAAACCTTTCGACATTTGTTTTGATGATGAGCAAGATGGAGTGGTCGGAAATTACAGAGACAAACTCTCAAGTTTCTTCTTAGGGTTTCATCGTTTTTGCCCATTTCAATTAATGCAGAATCGTCTGTGCCTGTGAAGTTTATATTGTCGCAGTCTGAGGCTCTCTCCACAACCTGATAGGGGAAAGTCAAGGAAGTTAAAGTTTTGTATTGCAACAGTGATTGTTCATCTTTTGAACAGTCTTGTACATTTGTAAAGTTCTTTCAATAATATATATCACAGGAGAGCTATTAAGCAAATTATCAACCCCAGTAGTGTTAAAAACATCACCATCTAAATATTTTCCAGTTGTGAATGTCGTGTGTGCTGATCCCGTGGTTATGGCCATCACCTTTCTTACCTACAAAAGATGTTGGTATGTCTATGGAAGCCTTATCATTCATGTGAAAGGGTAAGGATGTTGAAGCAGCACATTTATCGGGAATATCACTCAAATATTCAGGTGGAATAACGGGTGCAATTCCTGCTTTCATATGTATAAGGCCAAAGTAGACATGCAATAGCTAGTTCAGGGGAAATCGTATTAGCTCCAACTAATAGGGACTTTCTCAAATGTTGGCACAAACACTCATTCTTCTCTGTTCCCTCCCCATGCAAAAGTTCTGACAAACACCCTTTATTAATATGCTTTGCATTGAGTTGACCTTGCCAGCGACATAGGAGTTGCTCAAGATTTCCAATTAATACTTCAGGTCCTGGTGTGTCCTGTTCTCTTTCTTCGCCAACGTCACCATCTTCTTTAAAGATCAAACCGAACTCTTTTGAAAATTGAATTTTGATTCCATCTTTATCTAATGTTTGTGTAATGTGTTGACAAGCATGGAAAATATCCAGTTTAATTTCTACATCTCCACCAAAAACGATCTTCTATTTCACTGAAACTTGTTGTTTTAGTCAATCGCCATGATACCACTTCGCCATATGCATTCATTCCAAGAAACATCCATCAAATTGTTTAACAAAACAATTGTATGGTCAAAGGATAGTACGGTACCGGTCAACTTTTCCATTGCCACATGAAGTGTGTTCAATTTCCTGATAATGGACAGAAAAATGTGCATTAGTTTATCGTTACTGGGAAACGAATATAGAACGTTTGCATAAAATGACTGTGGATCAACTGAACCACTTCTTCCAAGAACTAAGTTTCTTCACTGAAAATTACGGCAGTTTAAGGATGCCAAGCCTTCTGAAATCTTAACAAAATTTTGCCCCATTTCAATGTTTGTCCAGAGATCATCTTGAAGATAATTTGTTAAACCACTTCTGTAATGCAAAATAACTGGCAACTTGTTGGCAAAATTACTTGGAATGGTGTCTATAATTGCTCTTGATGCAGAAGAAATGCATGCTTTGGCCATATTGAACCTCCAGGCAAAACACACACAACATTCCCACCAAGATCGTACATCTTTCAAGGATTTAAATAATTTTCATTGGAAAGCACCGATTGCCATTTTTGCAAACCAGTTGCGCATTACGAGTTGGGCACCAAATAAGAACTTTCGGGAGTACTTTGCAATCACTGTTCAAAGTAAATATTATGTTATTTTATCTTCCATCAGTTGGGATTTTCTCATTCTCATTTCTGGGTGGCCGGCCCTCATTGGAGTGGAAAAGACTAACAGGGAAGGATGGCGTACCGCAAAACTCAATGAAAAAAATTATATATGAACATGCCAGCCTGCCTACCCGCGTGAAATAGAGAAACTAAATTTCCGATTTTGCCACTTAATTTGACGATTTTTGCGTAGTTTTACATGATATATGTTGCTAAACCAATTTTATTTTATTGCAAAAAAAACAAAACAAAATCGTTAAAATATTTGTGATGCGTGCATGAAATGTACATGTTTTGAAGCGCTAATGATAGAACAACATTGTAATTTCATCAAGGCAAGCAGGATCAAAAAGTCCATATGAACACACAAAAATATTCATCCTGCTGGGCAAGATGTCTTGGCATCCGGAATCATATGAACTGCAGGCCCTTAGTTGAAATCTAGTTGAAATCGACAATAAATGTGTCTATAAATAAGACTGATTAGGAAAGTTAAAATGCAAAAGATGGAGTCTGATAATAATCCATTGCCAATCGTAAAAAAACTACGTTTTGATAATTTTGGGTCAGCCCAAGAAAAATTTGACTTACAATTTCTGGCCGAAAGCTGCTATTGTTTCCAATAATTTGTTATGAACAATGAAAGTAGAAACTGACATATTTCCTTTATTATTTCCAATGTGCCACACACAAATTAATACAATAACTTAGCAGATTACAATCGCAAAATATCCTATATAATATTCATAATTTTGTAAAAAATATCCTTAGTTTCCAGGCGGATAAAGCATTGGCTCCAACACAAATTTCAACCCGGTTTGCAGGAAGGACGCTAATTTAGTAGTAATACGAATGATTCCCAGAGAGTTCCTCCATGAGATCAGTGGGTTCCTCAAATTGCTTAATTCACTTATCATTGTCCCAACCCCACCCCGTATGGCTACTTCACTTGGATGGATAATTTCGTTTGTGCAAGATTTACTAGATTGAAAGGATTATGTTACCATTTTCCTTTGCATGACTTTTTGGCAATAAAAAACAAATCATTCTGTTTACAGATCATCTCAACTGTTTTAGGGTTAAATGACCATGATGGACAACATCACATATGTGCCAAAACCCAAATCCAGTGCAAAATGCCAGAAACGGCACTGCTGACGTAGCTTATCTCCTTAACTATCAAAGCTAGAGATGTTCTGTGGTGCTTATAGTGTTTAGAATGGTTACTTTTAGGGGTGGTCATTAGAGAGAAAAATGCATGTGTCTAGGTACAATATTTTACAAGAAAATGACTATGCACCATCCCAGGTCAACTGCTAATTATACATCACATAACATTTATAAAATGTTTGGGGTAGTAACTTAAACGGTTCGGAAGCTCTGTAATTTTTCGATTGGAACCTTTGTGCAAGCAAGCAGTGGCATAGCGGGACCATTATTCATAATTATCATTATTCATTTCTTTAGAAATTGATTGTTTTCACCGTCAATGAACACGAACAAATTTGCACTATCATTATATTCAAGTACAACTTGTGTATAATATTTGCAAGGCTCTGTGATAAAAAGCAAAGAAAACTCCAAATTATGGCTGAAATCGTGTTGTGGTGGGGGTAAGTGAAATGAACTGTATCATATCTCAACAAAGCAGTATCAACCCTCATTAAGTATATTAGTATTATATTGAAATAATTAGTTTTTTATCCTATGACAAAAATATTTAGGAAATAAGAAAATATGGCCTTTCTAAGGCAGGGGCGCCGGAGCCACAGGGGCAGCGGGGCAGCTGACCCCGCTGCCCTTAAAGTACGGGGGCACGCGGGGGCAACCGGTTGCCCTTTTTCTTAACAATAAAGTGCATCGTGATGAATAAATTATTATTATTGTGACTGAACTAGCCCTCATAGGTTTAATAAGGATTATGACCGTGCAGTTTAACTAGATTACGTTATCTGGATGTATGATTTATATGTATAGTCTTAAAAATGTGTAGACTTTCATCCTTTTGTGTATTTTAAATTGCGTTTTTATATATTCAGAATTATGTAAAATCTCCACTCAAAATGCAGGAAATGGCATTTCAGAGAGTAATGTAGATTTAAAACATTTCCTGGGGAGGATACCCCCGGACCCCCTACAAATTTCTCGCGCCTTCGGTGCTCGTGCCCTTTTCATGGGGCTACCCCCGCCGCTTCGGCTACCTTCCGGCGCCCCTGTTCTAAGGTGTATGAAGTTATGTGATGTATAATTAGCAGTTGACCTGGGATGGCACATAGTCATTTTCTTGTAAAATATTGTACCTAGACCCATTTTACTTTCCAATGATGACTCCCAAAAGTAACCATTCTAAATACTATAAGCACTTCAGAAAGTCTGTAGCTTTGATGGTTTAGGAGATAGAGCTATGTCGGCAGTGCCATTTATGGGTGTGGTCATTTTGGGCATTTTGCACTGGATTCAGGTTTTGGCGCATATGCCAGCCATGTTGTCCGTCATGGTCATTTTACCCTAAAAGAGTTGAGATTATCTGTCCTAAATGAAATGTATACAAACTTATATACAGGTCCTAGACTATGCTTTTATTTTAATACGCTTGACTGACCTCTCAAATCTATTGATGAATCAATTAAATAGTCTAATTAACTCCATTTAAGATATAAACAAGGGCGTAAATTAACGACTGTAACTGGCTTCCGTTTGTTCCGTTGAAATAAGGAAAAGCATTTTTTAAAGTTTTTAATTAATAGTTTCAAGCAGTGCATGACACGAAAAGGCGAAAATTGATGTAAAATTAAAACAAGGTAGGATATATCATATTTTAAATTTATTAATCTTTTTATATACTAGTCTAGACTAGCTCGATCTAGAGCAAATACCAATTGCAATTTATTAAAGCGACTTTGAAAAAGTCGTGGCTGAAAGCAATGGCAGATGCTATAAATACACAACCTGAATTTCTTGTGAATGCACTAACAGCTACGTCTTGCCTGATGGGACCAGATTGTGTGTTCCAAGTTCGAGAGCGACACAAGGAACAGTACAACTTGTTCACCCTTGGCCTATGTGAGCCTGGGACTGGAAAGACTCAAGCGCATAAAGTTGCTGTGGAATCTCCTTTAAGTTGCGTATCAACCGCCTTGTTGATCCACAAATACACAGGAAAAGGATTGTTTGATCACCCAAAGACGCATGGTGGGAGAGGACTCCTTTGCCATGCCGAAATGTCCAGCTTCCTAGAAACTCTTATCAGGAGACAAACGGAAGGAAACGGAGTGTCAGCTTTTTTGTCATCTACATGATGGTGACACAACAATGATTAGAAGGACACACGGGGGGCCCTCCAAAGTCATCCTAAAGAATCAACCCAGTCAAATTCAGTTGGGAGTCAATTAACTCGTAACATGGTCTGATCAAGATAAATTCCAACTGCACGATCAGAAATGTAAAGAGTTGTTAATCCAGTTCCGTAAGACCAGAACACCGTTTCCTAATGTTCGGTGAAACACTGGGTGCCTTAACTTGGTTCGTCACATGACGATTTGTGGACTTAATATTAGTGATGATCTAAAGTGATCCAAGCATGTTACAGAGATTATTAAAAAGGCCAATAAGCGAATTTACTTTATTGTTCAAGTAAAGCATGCGAAGGTATCTCTGAAGGAAATCACGTGTTAGGCCAACTCGAGAGTACTTCTGTGAACACGTACTTTGCCTTACCTATATATCTCAGCGAAGCAATAGAATGTGTGCAAAGAAGAGTAACGTCAATCATTTTTCCCGGGCTGTCATACAGTGAACGATTGGAAAAAGCAAATTTCTCATAACTTTACGAGTGACGTAGTAAAGCCTGTGAAAAACTTCTCTATCAAATATCAAACGATTCGACTCACAAACTTTCTGGCCTGATACCCAAAAAACATTTTGCTGCGTATTATCTAAGAAGTAGATGGGACTATCAGCTCCCATTGCCAAAACATTTACCTTCCGAGTTTCAGTCATTTTCCTAATATTTATTATGTTTGACTAGTTCATGATTCTTGTATAATGTATATAGAAGGTAACAAAACTACACATTTTAAGATTATGTACTGCTGTTTACCAACATGAATTTCTTCCTTTGTGAGGAAAAAAAACGTCAATGATATAATTGAGATCCAAACGGAGATAACTTTACAAACAGCTATCATAGCAGAGGCATTTGTGAAGTATTTCGCAAAACAAAGAAAAACATTGAACAAGCTAAACGACAGAATACAGTTTTAATAACAGAAGCAAAAGTTTCTACGAAATTTGGAAACATATTTAAATTAGAAGCATTTTTAAAACCTGGTAACCTGTAACAGATTATTATATGTTAAGCCTTTTAAAGGTTTTAAATATAGTACAAAACATACTTCGAACTATTGAGTATGTTTTGTATATTTTCCAAAATTGTTGGCTGGAAATGCTTTCTAAGGTTTTAAATGTTGTGCTTTGGGCTTGGGTTAACCTTTCAAAAATCAAGATTTTCAGTAGTGCAATTCAGTATTGTTTTTAAACAAATAGTTTAGTGTCATAGTGAGCATTTTTATCGTTACTGCTTGTCAATGCAAAATATACATATTGTTTTTACCTGAATATACACCTGTTTCAAATCAAGAAAAGTTGAGCCAGCAAGTCTACAAGTATTTCCCAAGGCCAAAACACAAATGATGAAGTCAGAATTGATATATTTAACTATGTTGGGGAAGAAATTTTTAAGTTTGTCCAAGCTCATCCTGACCAAGAAAAGGTACATATTATTATATAGATTTGCAATAGTAGGCAGAATTTGATCATAAAATTGCGTTAGACAAGTCCATTATGACTTATCTGCCCATGACTATGAATAGTCCCTCATGTTTACATAACTTTTAAAAAGCGTATAAAATTAAATATGTATGCATGCACTGGTTTTATTGTTAAACAAGTTGTAAAATTTAAACTCAGTGAATATATTTCAATCTATATCTGAAACATTCGGGACTTGTCAGACTACCCATATAAATATGTCGCCCTCACCCCTTGTTGTGTTTTTCTCAGACTTACTCATACCTGTTTTATAGGTGGAAGAATGTGTACGAAAAACAAAACTTGAGGGGGAAGAAGCATTGGCAATTCGCTGTAGTGCTCTTTCAGACGAGAAAGGCCAAACACAACTTACCAAGGAGCAAGTGATCAAAGAGCTCTCCAAACAGAAGTCGAAGATTAATATAAGTCATGGGACAATTATTATCAAACGCCCATTATCTGATGCAGACGTTCACTCGTACAGCAACATTAGATCTAACTAAACATATGCTTAGTTAACTGAATTAAATTTAACCTCGAATTTAACAACTATGTCATCTTTTTAACCACCTCTTTTTACCTAGTGATAACAACAATGATGATAAAAAAAATGAAGAACAGGCAAAGCTTGAAGATGAAAAACCAAATGCTCCAAAATCAACATCCATGGACCATCATGCATTCTATAAAGGTCGGAGTTTTGAGGTGAATTTGAAAGGACAACCTTAATTGAATTTGCTGTATATTAAGTATAAGTTGTGTCTTGTTGGTGTAGAGTCTACTCTATAGCTATAGATTATAGCATTATAAAGTCTTCCTACATATTATATGGTTAGCATGATTAAATTTTGTTTAACATTTATATTTCCATTGGCATCTATTTTAGCTTTAAGAGTCGGCTGTTAATTTAGCTCATTATTCATTTGCAAGTAAAGGCAAAACGTTACTGTTTTCGATCTTGTGGATATGCATTGGGATAGAAATGTATTTATATTTAGTTCAATTAATTGGTTTCAAGGCTTTTCGTATTAGATAGTATTACTACTTTAATAGTACATAATTTGAAAAATAGTTATAAATATACATTTCTATATTTGTTTGCATTATCCAAGACTAACATATATAACAGTTCTAAAATGTTGTATTATGACTCTTGTTTGTTCTCTTGTTTGTTCTCCTGTGCGTTCTCCCATGCATGCACTTCTTATAAAGGGTGTATAAAAAAAAACTTAACAAAATTGGAATTGCTCTCAACTTCGCGAAGCGACTCCAGGTATGAAGTTTTTTATTAATATATATTGTTTGGGTATTTATAATGTAGAAAAAACGAAATTTGAATGCTTAAAAGTTATTTTGAATTAGTGGGTGGAAAATGTGTTGGGTGTTGCATTGCTGTTCAAAATTTCAGAAAATTTGCTTTAGTGTAAGCCGTTCAGAACGTCCTGCAAACTTTCACTTTTAAAAAAAATCAGCTTTTGCATGCTTAATTTACTCCTTTACCTAATTTGCATATTGTCTAGACAATTTGCATATTGTACTTTGCGAAGTTGAGAGCAATTTCAATTTTGTTCAGTTTTTTTTATACACCCTGTAGTGTATAAGAGAGCGAAAAGAGCACTTTCTCAAGCTAATGTAGACAGTATGAGTACAGACACTGTACAAACATTGGTATGCTATGTCCTTTATGTAATTGTGTATGCATGTATGTGTACCATATTATATAAATAATGGTATACAGTAAATGGCTTTTAAAACAATCACGAGGGTCTGAAAACTAGACCGCGATGTCACTTGTTCAATTGCTAGCTTGGCCTTTCGGCAACAAGCCTTTTAAATGAGCAACAAGCCTTTTAAATGCGCAACAAGCCATCAAAATATCGATGTCCAACTCACTCACATTTAATTTATTCCATGGATGACATACAAAATACGACTCTTTGCTATTGTTACATTGTTCAAAACAACTGTGGCTAGACAGACTGTCTACAGTCAAAGACAACTCAGATCTAGTCTAAACAACAATTTGTTTTCTGTAATAATTACCAACTAACCAAAGCCAATTGAACTACAGTACTGAAGTACTAAAGTACTAAAATAAACTGGTTTATAATTATTGGTTGTTTGTGTTTTACATGGAAGAATTGGACAAAATAAAGTCACTTAGAGGCAAACATCAAGGTACGCGATTTAATTACTTTCTAATTTGTGTGTAAATTGAATGTTGGCATGTTTGGAATTCAGACAGGAGAGAAAAGGAAGAACATGGTCATGTGATAGGCTGTTTGCTGTGACCGTTCACTTTCATTAAGCATGTCTTGGAACTGAAATATTTTTATAGGAACTAACATTTTCAAACACGCCGAGTCCAAGTTCCCGCTCCGTAGACCCGCAGTTTTCTCACAAATTTCACTTGTATTTTCACTCCTTCAACGAACATAAACAAACACGTGTCATTTTGAAATGAAATAACATCACTTTCAGTATGCCGTGTTTGCACCCCAGTCTCCGAAATTCATGACCGAGTTGTGATTTAGAACAGTGTTATGTAATTTGCTTCAAAACAAACACAATCCACATTCAAAATGGTGATTTAGACTCCAGAGTGATTTTTAGTTTACTTGCGAGTAAAACGGGGGGGGGATGAGAATAAAAGTTGTTATTAATGATTCCACTGTGAAAATTGTTAAAGGAAGGAAATTATTATTGCTAGGCACATTGACATTATATGCAAATTTGGGCTATGTTGGCTATAAAAGCGAGCCTGAAAAATTAGCAAGAAATTAAAGCTATAAAATTTGATTTACAAATGTAGTGTGTCATATCATTTCATTGTCATATGAAGTATATGTATCATCTTGCAAGGTTTGCTTCATTGGGAATTTTGCCCTGCTTAACCGAGCCAGCAGATCAATGAACATTTGATTTGAATATTGGAAAAACAAACTGCATCATGCTTACAACATGAAATGTACGAATATGTTATTAAAAATTATTATATAGTTGTATTGTTGTATCTTTAATCCTTAGGTATTATATATGTACAGTAATATGTATTACAAAATGCCCCCCAAAGATTTCTAAAGTAAACTTATTTGATTCTTTATCCTTGAACTTGGCCTAATTTTTTTAGCAAGTTAGCTCTATTTAAAACTCATTTTTATAAGTTAGAAACTGGTCATTATCGTCTCACTGATGTCTGCAAATTGTCCAGAAGGCCAACCAAATCATTAAAGTTTCCATGGTAAATGACTTGTATCTACAAACCCTGTTGCTTTGATCATTTTAGGGGTTGTCTATATGAGCTGAGCCAGCTGGACTGACTTATTTCTTCCATGTCTTACTCCAGCTTCAAGACTTGTGTTAAAAATATATATACAGTAAGAATATGTAATAATATATAACTAAACGTGTCCTAAATTCCAATTATCTTTTCATTTCAAGGAAAGATCTTCGGCTGACAGAAATCAGCCAGGTTAACAACAAGGTAATGTTAATCAATGACAAGCTGGGTTTATACACTGTGCCCAGCCTGGCAAGAGTAGGTGATGTATATAGCCTTGGTGTGGGACTTGGATCTTTTCCCTGAGTTTTAACACCTAGAATCCATTTCCAACCAACAATTGTAGAAAAGATAATACAAAAATACTTCAAATAAAGGCATGTGTGCTTAAGATTGACAATGATTTTGAAATAAAATCTCACTGCATATTGTGTATTCTTGTTGATATCTCAAATCTTGTGAGAACAAGATGCTTTGTATGTTTTGTACTGTATTTAACAGCTACAGGAACTTAAATGACTTAATGTCACTAGACCAGTCTTTTGCTAAGAAAAAATTAAATTAAATTGTTTAGCTTCTCACTTCTATTATAGTAATATTTAAATACCATTCTATATGGAGTAATGGAGTACCTAATTCTTTTACTGTTGAGCTATTTTCCCTGGCCTCATCTTTTACTTTACTTTAAACTGATCAAATACACATTAAAATATACTTTTCTGGTCATCGTTGGTCTGTTCCTCAATGGGTCATTCATTAATCTTAAATAAACTCAATAAATTTATATGGAGAATGTCTACTTAATTCCTTCTTCAACAATTTTCGCTATGGCAGAATTAAATAAAGCTCTTATTTCTTATTCTTTGCCGTTTTTCTCACGAGTAAAGTGAAATCCACTCTAAATCACCATTGTTATTTGAAAACCACAGATTGCGTTTGTTTTGGAGAAAATTACATTACATTGCTCTAAATCACAATTCGGTCATGAATTTCTGAGACTGGGGAGCAAACACGGCATACTGAGAGTGATGTTGAGAGATGAGATGGCACATTGTTTAAGTTCGTTTGAAATTTGTGAGAGAACTGCAGGGTCTACAGAGCGGGAACTTTTTTGATTGGACTCAGCTGGTTTGAAAATGTTAGTTCCCATAAAAATATTTCAGTTCCACGGCATGACTAAATGAAAATCGTTTTCTAGGCACATTTTAGGGCCACAGCAAACAGCCTAGGATTGAAAAATGAGAAAGCAAGCATCGACATATCGGCGGTAGAATAAAGGTAGAAGGGCAGTCGGCTAACCAAGATTTTTCATGGAAAGATAAGAATATATTAGCGAATAGAGGACCTAATGGGGAGCCCATCGCTACACCATCAACCTGTTTATAAAGAATGCCATCAAACAGGAAATGGCAGTTTTTTTAGTGCAAGATTCAAGAGTTGCTTAAACTGACAGAGAGAGATACCGAAATAATATGGGGATTAGCAAAACATTTATTAATTATTATGTTGAGTAAAAAGTGTTTAATTGTAACTCGCGTATTTCCTTAAATGCAAATGTATCAGTTATAGTAAAATAATTCGTAGAGAAAGGACGTAGGACGTAAAAGTGGAATATGTATTTTTCCATTCTGACATGGAAAAGTTTAAAACCACCTTCTCTCGTAATGGCTATCCTATAGCACTTCTGGATATCTGTATTAAATCATTTCTTGAAAAGATTTAAAGCACTAAGGATAAAGTTCACAATTGTCCAAAAAGGTTATCATGGTCTTCAAATTCGCTCACAGCTGCATAAAATGCTCTCTTCTGCCTGTCCACACATCTCCATTCATGTTGTTTTCCATCTCTCAAGTTTCCTTCCTTTCAAAGAAGTGTCAATGCTGTGATACATTGTATGTTGGTCAAACACGCCGACACATACACACACATATTTCTGATACACGTACATACACGTATGGGTGTTTCTCCTTTGACTGAAAGAAACGTTCCATTTCTTGTACTTGTCATCTGCTTGAATGGGAGCCGGGTCGGGTAGAATCGTGAGCCAGCTTTTTCAGGTCTTGTCCGCCATATATTTTAAGAGTGCTGACTTTGTCTTGTATTTCTTTTATTTCTAAATATGCTATTTCATCTTCGAAGTCCTCAATCCATTCCTCTGATGGTCGTCCCGGGATTTTGAATGGCGCTGTTTTAACGGTTTTGCTCATCGCTACAACTCTTGATGTCATTTGGCTCTGTTGCTTTGCCTTCGGCCATTGCGACTCTGTCTCAACTTTGAAATTCGCTTTTCTTGGTCGATTTCTGCACCAATTTTCTCTGTTTCACTAGTGTTCAATATATCTCTGTTGTTCTATCATCTACCTTCTTTAATCTTTTATAGATTTAAGTTTTTGCCGTCTAATATATATATATTTTATCCTCATTGCCAATGTAATGTTTAGTCGTCTACGTGGCAGTTTACAATTGTTATTATTGAATAATTAACTAACTAAATACACATACATAATGAGGTGCATGCATTAATTATATATAAGGTCTGGATGCTACACCCAGTAACCAGGCATCCAAACAATACCCTTTTGTCGGTTGCTTCAGTTCATACAGACATATATTCAGACAGTAAAAAATGCCAAACAATGCCTTTACTTCTCACTTGTGATTTCGACCGACAATTTTTAACATACGATTACCGTAATGATATTAGAAAGGTATCATCGGAAAGCTAAAAGGCTATTCGTTCTTACTATATAAAATTTAAACCGTTTAACTCAGTATTCTATTTACAGCAACCTGCCAAAGTTGGATTGCCTTTTTTCTTATACACACTGTATATCTGTGTATATTACTTACCACTGCAAAGCCATCCATCCAAGGGACTCAAGCTGTCCAGAATTTCAGAACTTGCTGATTGAGTCTAGACAGGTATATTGATGTATGGCATCTTCGCCATCACCAACCTTGCTATCAATAACTTTGCCAGCATGGTCCAGCTTTTCTGAGTTGGCTTTGTTTTAGGTTATGGATTCTTCTGCGATTCTATAGTTCATATAATTTATAAGCTTGGCAGTACTGTCTGCCAGGGGAGGACGTTGACTTTGTTGAACTTTCGTTCACTAAGGGTAGTCAGACAGTGAGAGGAAACTTGATATTCCCATTCCGATTTCCTTAACCCTTGAGTTATCCTTCGAACACAGCGCTTGTCCACACAAAAGTAAGGAACATTTTTGGATGGAATACCCCACCTTTAATGCCAGTGATGGAATGCCAACTTCCAGTGGTAGTGTCCTTTAGGTGAAGATTTCTTGCAAAAAGACAAGGTTGTAGCATCTTCATCTTCATTCTTATGTTTGGTCATTAAATGCCTTGCAATTTTTGTGCATAATTCTCCACAATAGAAGCAAGTGTTCCTTCGATAATATATTGGCACATTTTCAGCCGTCTTATTGGTGTAGTTGACGTGGGCTGAAAAGATAATAGTTTGATGTGCGATGTTATATTATAATTGTATAAATATAACTCCGGAAACACAACACACGACTTGACAAGTTGAGATTTGATACATAAAATTTGGCCACAGAAGAAGTCAAAAGTCAAACCACACAAAGTTTAAAAATAGAAAAGAGAATGTTATTTAATACTGATAATTTAAAGTTTGTACGTTTACTCCTTTGTAAGAACTAAAATTGAGAACTAAAATTGGTAGGTTGCTATGTAATTTTCTCCCGGAAGCGCTCTCATTCTTAAAAACAAAATGGTGTAATTTTGTTTATAACAATGAAATTATCAAAATACAATCGAATTATTCGCTGTCAGAATATATTTGCTTATAGACACGCTACTAACATTTCCGAGAAAACACAAAAAATAGTTCTAAAAAACTTTGTTAAAAGTTTTTTTACAACTAGAACTAAAACTAAGACAAATAATTTTACATATGCTACTATTTGTTCAAAATATATTAAAACTGACATAGGCAGATATATTTAGCTCGAGCACTTCATCATGGTAAGCTGGTTTCACAACATAGGGCATTGGTCTCATGTGTGCACTTTCCATGATCACAATGTAATCTTGTGGGGTGTAAACTTTGCCAACAGTCCGCTTTTCGATTGTGGTAATTTGAATCCCGATTCTTGGCTGAAAAAATGTATGCACTTGCTAGATTTACATTCCAATTCTGGTAGGTGCACCAATCACTCCAAACAATTATTTCTTCAATCTCAGGATGTGAATCAAGCAGTTAACTGAAGTGCTTGTACTGTAAATGTGCAAATATTTCACTATTCACATCGCCTTCGGTCTCGTCCCACACATAGCAATAACCCTTCATGGGTTTTAAGATTATATAAACTGAGGTTATGGACCTGCAGTTTTGTTTTATAATATAAGGCACTAGCCTTTGTTTTTGGACGTAATAGGACTGCTTAGTACATCGAGTGTCCACACCGATACTTTTGAGTTGGCTTTGTCCTTACTTTTTCTACCCTAGCTTCATCTTTTGCCGTAATGTGTGCCAAATATGTTTCATTGTAAGTGTTACCATGCTTCGCACTTATACATGTGTCACATTGATCTTTACGTGGTATAAACACAGAGTAATTTAGTCGGTGGAATGCTTCAGAAAATATTTTTGAACAACCTGCTCTATGTCCAGAGTCTTCTGGCACAGCAGACCCATCTGTTAGTTTCAGCCTGTATTGCAACGAGCCATTCGTTCAAGATTGGCCATGCTCAACTTTCTTGAAACTATATTTCTAGTATTCTAAGTTGGCATGGTTTTCATTAGCAATGGATTCTTATTTTAACCCTATAACTTTCTTGAAAATCCACTCTTTGTTCTTCATTCACTGACTGGCAGCTGCGAAGAGAAGATTTTTGACAATATACTCTGATGTGCAAGGAGGTCTAAGTTTCCTTGCATCTTTTTCCTGACCATTCTTATTTGTGTATGCCTCTCCTTTACACCGCTTAGTTTTCATTACATTCTGTTTCCCTGTTTGAACATCTGCACATTTGCAGCGCTTAACAGGAGGCGTAATATCATTGGTAGGCTAGCTTTTATTCCCATATATTTTTCAGTTCGTACTATTTTGTAATAAGGCAGAATTTAACCAAACAATTATAAATCAGATATTTCAAGATAATTTGGCAATACTTACAGCTGGAGGTTGTTGTATATCATTGCTTATCTCAGCTTCTAAATCATTGTGATTGAATTAATCTAAATGGTCAAGTGTAGGAATATTTTCATCTGCCACAGCAAGTATTTCATCTGGATCAGCAGTAAAATCTGGATCATTGACTTCGTCGTCAGAGTACTCTCATTGTCTATAAGATATTTATTTAACTAATATAAACATTTATTATACACGTTTGTGGCCAGACCAAGGCCAGGGTTTCGACCAATGGGATTTTCTATTAAAATGCAACAATGTCAATCTTATTCAATCTGCCACCTAATCTTTACTATTTATACCTTCTTGGTGGTATATTATAAAGTGTAGAATACTTCCTGTGCTTTTTATAAACCATTTTTGCCAGTTTATTATTCAATATTTAATATATTTATTTAATATATTTAATATTTAATACAATACGATCACACATTTTTAGATCGAACAAACGCGACAACGAATGTATCAATTTCGTAAATATTATATGGCTGTAAAAATTTCACACATGAATTTTGCATACAAACTGACTTTGGGTCAATAATAAATGAAAAAGAATCGAAAACAATATGAGTAAAGAAAAGTAAATCATACCAATTAATTAATATGCACTACTCATAAACTCTGCCCAACGTACCCACCCTAACAAAAAATTAATCTACATCCCAAAATCTGGGATGTCACATGACCGGACAGTAACAGGGTTGCGGCGGAGCAGCTGTTGGGGGGCATGGCAGAGTTGAAACCTTGGGGAAACAGGTTAGAGATTATACTGGGAACACATCACAGGAACAGATTTACAACACTACAAACACTTTCCTGATTCAAATATCTTAAAAATGGCACCGTACCTGAATTTTCAATTGCAATCAGTTTGTCTGTCTGCCAAGCGCTGAAGCTCCCCACCTCAATTTCATCTGACAGTATGGGATAGTTATCCCAGCAAGCCATATGTGAGCAATAAAGTTGTTCATGAACTTTGTTCGCATCCGGCATGACCTTTCCAGTTCCAACGATTATACCATCTTGTCTCAGTTGGACTATAACATCAGTATATATACGAATTAATGGACAAGTCAATTTATGTATTATATCTAATGACAATTAGACTGGCAGCCAAAACTTGCTAAAAATGACTTAAGGAGGCCATTCAATAATATGTGATGCTTTTTTGGGTCAATTTTGATATCCTCTGGGACGGTTGTCATTACCATCAGATCCTGGGCCAACTACCCTACCCCAAAAATATATTTTCATCAACATTGTCTTGTTTAACATCAGCCAATCTGCCATTTTACAGTTCTTGTGATACACCCCCCTTTATGCCAATTAGTCAAACACCACTTCTCCCTGAAACCGTCAAATATTTATGCCTCACTGGTAATTATTTTGTATTGGAACTAGGGTAACTGATTGGAAACTAGGGTAAGAGAGTTATTACTTAGGAGTGGTTGCCTGCTGATTTAACCCAAGGATAACTTGTTTTCACACAAATAGTCCATTAGTCTGATTGATTCTATACAAAGCTACAATCTCTGCCATAAACCATAGAACGATTAATCGTTTTCTGTGCATCTTTATGCCTCCCAATTCAATGTTGATATCACATTCATTTTAATGCCTTGGCATTCTCCCATGTACAGTCAACGTTTACTTTTAGCTGAAATCAACTTTATAATTACTTGTTTGTTGTGAAAGAAATGCTAATTCTGCACATGCCAATGACTTTATTTCTGGTTTTGCTTCTGTAGGTATGTGTTAGGAGTGGGGAGCATGTGAACGCAACAAAGTAAACATAAGATATTATAACTATCATGAAATATGCTTGATAGGTTCTTCCGTTAGATAATCGTGGTATACCATGTCTTGCAGGACTGTTGCATTTCGCTACGAGCCAACCAGATTTAATATCACATCAATTATGTTTACTACTGATGTAGTAAAAAGATTCAAGACTCTGAACATTCGAAATGCAACATTTGTACGACCGATGAACATATCTCATTTCCAAGATTTTTGTGCTCTCACGAGTAACAAGTGGAACAAATACTCAATATATTAGTGAATCACTCGCGGGTATGACTGTATGTCACTCAACAACAGATTGTAATTGATGTAAACAAATACTGTCATTCTTCTCAAGATTATATGATTGTTTTTAACAAATACAATTATAGCCATGTTTGTTTTTCAATTAACTATAGCATGCCTGTGTCCACTTGATCTTTCATTCTTTAGAAGTATGTCATTACCCTAATATTGTATAGCAATACTGTAACTAAGTAGTGCTGTGTTTAAGCTCAGTCATTCCTGTATCCTGTATCGATAGTGTCCCTATGATTGAAATGAATTTGAATATTTTCCTAATCTTTATTAGTTGTACCACATTCGAGTTTAAAACATCTTCTAAATATTCAAATTTCATACATAAATTTGAAAAATCATCAGGTATAGGATTTTAAATTCATTCATAAATTGGAAATTATCTCCTCAGTCGTTAGTTTTGAATGTTTATAAAACAAAAAGAACATTGTCAGAAAAATACCAAACAATGCTGTATCTTGTCCCTGAGTCGGCACAAAGCGGTGTGCAAGAGTACAGTACTAATGTGCTCGGATATTTACACTCGAGTATGTGACAACATAGCGGAATGCACTGTCACACAGTGTCCTAAAACATTGTAAATGCTGTCTATTGGAAGAATGTCTTACAGGACAGGTAAGTATTCTCTGCATGTAGAATGTGTCAGTCAGAATAACGGGCAGGACGTCGAAATTACACTGCCGCTGCGGGTTGCTGTTTGAGGTGCAGTTAAGGCAGGGTAGCCAGGTGGATAGGATTCACCAGCACCTAACTTCAGAGGGGCAGCTTGAGTCTTTGTGGTTGTTGGTATTAGTGATTCGAGGGTACTTGGAAGTGGGGTTTGTCTTGGGATGGACAGAGTGTGCGATGGTGGTGTCTGGGCTGTTGTTAGTTCATTGGGAACAATTTAATATGGAAGCATTTGCTTGAGATTCAATTGAGACAAATTTATATCCGCAGGAGGGGCTGCCTGAATCTGAGCTTAGTTTTGTCAAATATGCCTTGAGGCCGTCTTGATTATATAAGACTTGGACCAGCACAGCCAATTTTGCCAGGAACCCAAGCTTTCACTGAGGAAGTAGGATGGGGGTTTGGCATAGACATTGGTTTCGGACAAAACATCTTCAAGTGGTGGTCCTGCATGTTATCATAGGCCTGTTTCTGCTGCAACTTGCGCTGGATGTGGTTTTTCACCACCACATTTTGTGGCAGTGTAGATGGCCCCAGAGTTGATGATGGTTGGGGAAGATGATGGTTGATCACCTATTTTCAGATCATATGCCTGTTCATTGTAATCTTCTAGTTAATAAGCCTTGTCTTAAGAAAACCCATATATCCTACAGGAAAGTCAAGTCTATCAATGTTGATGCTCTTCGCAAAAATGAACTCTCCAACTGAGACCCAACATGTTGGAAATGAGGGCCCGCCCATGAAAAGAAAGCGACCGTTGTTTCCAGACTGTGATAACCTATTCCAGCGCAAGAACTTTAGAATCCCATTCCTCTCTTCCATCATTCGCGAGACGGGAACCCAACACAACAATTGAGGATGGGGACCAGTCAAGGGGACTGGCAAATCTGTACGGGTTTTCCAGGGTCCAAACAGTAAACCGTGACAATTGGAAATGTTTAAACCGTGAGACTTTGCCCCTGATGCAAGCTCGTAACATTGGAATAATGCAAACACTGCCGTGAGTGCTCTATCGGACAGCGCAAGGATAGATGTGTCATCTGCATATTGGCATAATTTTGCCCGCTTGCCATTGGGTAAACGATACCCCTCGATGGCTGGATCTTGTCGAATGGCACAGGCGATGGTCTCGACAACTAGTATGTATAGAAGAGGCGACAGTGGGCAGCCTTGGCGAACACCACAACTAACTTGGAACAAGTCCGTTTTCCCCCCCGTTAATTAAAATGCATGAGAATATTGTAGAATAGAGTAGCGAGACCCAACCATGAAACGATGGACCGAAGTTCATCCTTTCCAACACACGGGCAAGATATGGCCACTCAACTCTGTCAAAAGCTTTATCCTGATCCAATGAGACCACTGCACCTCCAATGCCATTTTTGTTAGCATGGGAGACGATATCATGAAGTAACCGAATGTTCTAAGCGGAATTGTGACCAGGCACACCACACGACTGATTGGGGTAGATGACAAACGACAGAATGGCCAAGAGCCGATTTGCAATAGCTTTTGCCGCGATCTTATAGTCTACACAAAGAAGGGTGATAGGACGCCAATTCTTCATCTCCAAACGGCTTCCACGTTTATGTAATAAAGTTATGACGCCAGATAGCTGAGTAGGGCACAGCTTACCCGCCGAGTAACAATAATTGATAACTTGCACATAATCCTCTCCAAGAACTGACCAAAATCATTTGAACAATTCGGCTGGAAGACCGTCAATACCAGGGGACTTTCCCATTGCCATTGCATATAGGGCACATTTGCATTCAGCCGCCGTGAGCTCTCCTTCACAGAGACGCAACTGTTCGTCCGACAACTTGTTCGTAATACAGTTGAGGAAGAAGTCTTGTTGAGACACGTCAAGGTGTTGAGATGAAAACAGGGTTCCGTAAAACGACATCCACACTCAGGCTATTTCGTTGAACGAAGAGGTTACGACCCCCGCCAATTTCGTGATTGATGTAATAAGCTGTCTCTGACCCCTTTTACGTTCTAAGTTGAAAAAGTACTTGGTAGATGACTCCCCCTGTTCAGCCCATTGAACATTAGCCTGAAGGCGAGCCCGCTTGCCTCCTCACGATGAGCATCCTCCAAATCCGCCACATTGATTAGGGGAAGAACATCGTCACCCGCCAGCAATCTGCGATTTAGGTGGAACAAAGAGTTATCCAATGATTTTATACGCTGTCTATGATCTTTAGCTTTCCCTCGTGAGAAAGAGGGTATATGTTGTTTAAGCCGAGCCTTTCCGGCATCCCACCAAGCGCTTAGTGAGAGAAAAGAATGTTTGTGCAGTTTCCACGCCGCCCAAAACTCAGATACCAGTTGGATAAGTGCATCATCCAAAAGATGATGTGTGTTGAATTTCCATATCCCATTATCGCGACGAACGGTCGAGGGAATATCTAGCACCAGATAAACGTACGAGTGATCCGAACGAAAGAACGGAAGAATTTCCACACGGACGACAAATTGGAGCAGTAGACTTGACAACCAGAACATATCTAGGCGAGAACCCTGACTGCCATTTGGACGATGCCAGGATAACACACACGTTCTGGTGGTAAAAACGCCAAGCATCCTGCAGATCATAAGTTGACATTAATTCTGCAAGTGTCTGCGACCAATTATATGCCCAGATAGAATTTGGGTTACACCCAAAGCGGTCCGTTACAGGATCGACCACAGTGTTAAAGTCCCCCCAGATAACAGTTGGGGTGTCGGGATCCAGAAGATGGTATAGGGATTCACACAGTTGAGCCACCGAAACAGCATAGCCCGGTGATCGAATGTACAGAGGCCCTGACAATTCAGGGTAATTATAGATAAATTTTCGTGTTGGTTAGCCATTTTTAAAATAATATTAAAACAGTTACTACTGTTCGAAATACAATAGTATCAGAGAATGAAGAAGAGGGTTCCCCCTTCTTCAATACAATTTTCTTTCCGGAGCCACAGGGTGCAGGGTGGGTTTTTTTAGACCTCATTGCCAAGGTAAGTGGATCTATCTCCTGCGATGACTCTTGGGAGGTACCACAGGCTCGGGGGCGGTTAGGAGTTATTTGAGATAGTGGGGAGTCCGTATTGCCCCGTGCAAGCCAATCGTGCTCGAAAGATCGAAACTGAGCGGGCGATTTACATTACAGGCAAAGCATAAATTAAATTTTAGCTATCGCCTTCTTCAAATACTCTGATTCCACCGGCACCTTCGCACAGAAACGGAAATCGCAACGAGCAACCCATATTACATATTTCAGCCCAATCTGGGATAGTGAAGATGTGGCACAAGTGCCAAATCTGAGAAAGGGCTAAAATATTAATTATAGTAGTTTTACCTTGGAAGGATAGCTTACGACCCTGCCAAGCGGACAAGCGATGCTCGAGCTTAGCAACGGGCTTCTCCCAAGTAAGTGTAGAATAATCAGCGGTGGAAAAAGTAGCTCCTAACAAAGGAAGCTCCTTGACCCACCTAACACCAAAGGGGTCCTAACACGATTGAGGCGCGCCCCGGAAGCCTTCTCAAAAAGAGAGTAAATGTCAAAAACGTCCGTCATGGACTCGTCTGTAGTGACAGCAATCGCTATGTCATCCGCATACCCCGAGCACTTAAACTGCTCCAAGGAATCCGGGAGTAAAACGCCATTGATATCAGGCAAACGACGAATGCTGACTGCAAGGATTTCAATGCAGAGCACATACAGAAGAGGAGAAAGGGGACAACCTTGACGCGCGCCACGAGACAGGCGAAAAAACAAAGACGTCCAGCCGTTTATAACAACAGCGGACTCGACGTTAGAATAAAAAAATCCCCAATTGACACGATCGAAAGCTTTCTCCTGATCTAAGGAAAGAAGAGCGATTGGAAGGTCCTCCCTGTGCGACCCAGAACACTGCACGTTTGATCCGGGCCCACAACAACATTCATAACATTTAAAAGACGACCATAGCTAGCTCTGGTGGCGATCTTATAGTAAACATTGAGCAGACTGATGGACCGCCAGTTCTCCGTCTCCAGATGATCGTCCTTTCTGTATAATACGATTATAAGGCCACGACGCTGAGAGGTAGAGAGTTGGCCGCAATCATAAGCAACATTAAGGATGCTGACCAGATCAGTGCCGAGAATGGGCCAAAAAGAAAGATAAAATTCTATGGGAAAACCATCGGAGCCCGGTGTTTTCCCATGAGCCATACCCTGCAAAGCATTCAGCGACGGTAACCATACCCTGATCCCACCAATCCAGACCCGAAGCATAGATAGGATTTGCTTCTTGGGACTGCCAGAAGGACCAAAATGCACTAGCTAGCGCACAATATTCCTCATCTGCCAGCAGAGAAGTGTTAAATTTCCAGACACCTGGACCTCTTGTAAAGGAATCATCAGTGGTGAACTTGACCAGCAAGTACTGATGATCCGAAAGGAATGACGGATGGTAGTCACATTCCTTAATGTTCCGTTTCGTGGCAACAGGAGCCCAAACCATCCCAAGCCATCCCAAGCAAAATCTCCCGAACCATGCGTCCAGGAGTATGCGGTCTGCGTAGGATGTAATGTACGCCAGACAGGGAAGATTTGGCTGTTAGAAAGCAAAGATCGAAGAGCAGGACCACTCTCCTGCGCCACAGTTAAAATCGCCACAAACAAATGTTGGGCGGCTAAGATTGATGAGATCAGACAAGGAGGTAAAGAAACGATTGCGCTCCCAGTTCTTATTCGGAGCATACAAACAGGCAAAACCTAACGTTTCCTCATCTAACTGAATGAGTGTTTGAACAAACCGGCCCTCCTCATCACGAGAGACCTGCTTGACAGTGTACGTGTCCATATAGAGTATGGCAGTGCCGCATCGTTTGTTGGAAATAGATGAGAACACCACCCGAAAACCAGAATTCGCAAACCAGCGGCAAATAGATTTGTGCGAAGGGGTATGTGTCTCTTGACAACATCCGCCTTCATGCACTTCAAACAGTCTATCAGTGCGGTTCGCTTCAATCGGTCATTTAGACCGTTAATGTTCAAACTTAGCAGGTTGAACATCAGAAATAATGTTAGTGTTAGATGATTCTGGAGCTGATACAAGGGCACTGAAAGCCACGTTTGTTAGACCAACGTCCAGAAGAAAATCCTCATTTTCAGCCACCCTGTTGGTTGAGGATGGAACTGAGGATGCGTACCCGGCCTCGGTATACTCCATAAGCATACCCTCAGACTCGGACATGGAATCGAAAAATCCAAAATCTAGAAGGGAATCGCAATGGGAATTGACTGGATCCGTATTTCTAGGTGCAGAACTGTTGGGCGAGTTCGCTGACATTTCGTAGCTCGCAGAGGGTTGAGACTCTGCTAAAGTTTCAGGAGGATATGGAGGAACAGGCGATGCGACGGGTACATCCGCCACCAATGCCTGCTGCGCATCAGAAGATGGTGCAGACGGCGCATCCTGTATAGGAGCGACAACAGCTGGCGGAGCCTCCTCCTCATCCATGCTATCAGCTAAAGCCACAAACCGATTGAGATGAACAAAGGGCGACTTAGCGATTGTGGCTGGTGCTACCTCAGCTTCACTGTCATACTCACTAGATGTGTTAACGTGCTTAAGAGCGGCTCCACGTAAATATCAACCGAAGTCATGCAAAATAAAAAAATCGAAAATTCTAAAATTTTGTCAGAATAATCATTATGAGTCGCTTATTAACGAAAAATAATTTTAAGATCGATTGAACAAATGTTGAGGCTGGGGCAGCTCGACTTTGCGAAGAGGCTCTCAGACCAAGAAAATAGGTCGGAAAATAGGGCTGTGCTTCAACGCAATGTGGTGGGGAAACACAGCATTTTTTTTCGCCAAACAAAATACATCACACTAAAGGTAGGTAAATACTCCCGCTCTCTGCTAATTTTCAAAGCAATCAAGCTAAAGTAGAATTTTTGACAGATTTTTTAAATTTAATCTTCCTGTCGGACATTTCCTGATACCCGATTTAAGCAATTTTCGAGCGCGATAAATCCAGCATGATACATGATTTTTTGGAAACTTAGTCCACTTTCCAATTAGAGTAACTCATGGCATCTAGAATGATGCCATAAGTTTTTTGGGAACTTTAAATTTGCGCCGTTGAGAACAGGTTGAAATACCACCACTTGAGCGCTGAGATGACCTTTGACACACAGCCGGCAAGGGCGGTAAACAAATAATATGTAGCTAAAATGTTATTTTCTCGGTAGAAATAACGGACAAAACGACATGCAGAGTTTAAATAATTCATAAACAATTCAGTGTGGTCAATAGTAGTATCAATATTTGAAGTATATGTACATTTTATGAGTTCTTACCCAGCTCTGAGGCCTGAGATTTGTAACAAATTATCAAATAACTGTGAGACAGTTCAACATTAACTTTAGTCTTCAGAATAGTTCGGTATTTTCCTTGCCTACATCGTTCTGTACAGTCATTCACAAGTTGTAGAATTACCGATCGACCATTGTCTTGTTGGGAAAATCTTTAGGAAGAGATTTGTGGCGCGATTTGTGAAACACAGTGTTTGGCAAAATATTGTAAACAATGACATAATCACTTGCACAGGTTACCCGAACTGGTCGCCGCAGACTACCTTCGTGGTCTGCCGACCAAAGCGGGTAATGGTAAAGGTTCACTTTTTGTTTTGTACTACGGCAATATGTATTTTACAACATATAGAATGCCAATTAGCGATTAAGTTGTTTTAACTACCCCGTCAGTGTATAAAGCTGATGGCCCGTGCTAGTGTTCATCTCAAGCGAATACAAAACATAAGAAAATAATTTTTTACGTCCCAAACACGTTTTGTATAAAAACAGATCCAAAGTATCCATTGTTCAGTCACTACTGCACCATTACAGTGTGACCACTAACCACCGTCAGTCTGATATGTGAACGTTTGAACAAAAATTTTAATTTTTAAAATAAACCAGCACATTCAATTGGTTCATACAGTACAAAGAAATTATCTTGTAAAGTAGCGCAGTAAGTTATCTATTTTTGACAACTGCACTGTTGGATTGCTTCTGACAACAAGGCTATGTAAGGCGCTTTACGACGTGTGGTTATGCTGCTTGTGTCTATGTCCATGCTTGCACATGTCCTGAAGTAGCTTGATGCTTAGCTTGCTGAGTCTGTTGTCGCAGAACATTTCACACAGGTTGTACTGGTGATACGTCACTGGATGCTGGATTCCAATATCCTGGACCAAGAGATTCCTCATCGTGCTGTAGTTTGTCTCCTCCTCAACTGCCGCCTCGTCATCACTATCTGGCTCATAACCATGTCGCAGTTTTGCCGCCCGTCTGGAGAAATAGCCCCGGATCTGGGTTTCAGTTAGGAATTTTTCTGCCTCAAACATTCTTGTTCCGCCTTTCTTAGCATATCGCATTTCTTTGGCAACAGAAGCGGGATCTACTTTGTAGATTCCTGACCAATTGAAAATTTTCCGTCCAAGTAGGATCGTTGACATTTGTTAAAACGTTTCGATGTTCGCATGCTTTTGAGTGCCCAGCCTTTCGTCAAAGAATCTCTTGATGGTTGTCGCTCCTTGTTCTCCTCCAGTGAGACTGTGCTGCTGGTGCCTTCAACGAGCTTGTAGTGATAGAGCTTTTTTGCCCTGTCCATGAGGGTGGCATTCTCTTCTCTGAGGTCACACGTGCCGAACTCCAAGTGGTTCTCTAAGGCAGCGTGAGTCTGGTAGACCTTCACGCATCCTTCGTTACTGCACTGGAACAGACCATCTACCACACTGTCCTCCTCTTGTGAAGGACCACTGGATACGGTCTCCTTACAATGCTTCTTGGCTGAGCTACGCACAAAACCACCAGGCGTAAATGGAGCGTCAAATGTATCCTGGAGTGGCTGCGCTATAATGGCAAAACAAACGAAACACACAAAGCAGACATGCAATACTGGAATATTATTCAAACAAAATGCCCTCCCAAACGTCTCATTGACGTACTTGCCACTTTTTCGCAATTGTATTAACTGAACATGGGTAATTTTGCAAGGATAAAACTGTGAAACATTTTGGGAGAGGGTTTGTTTGAGAAGCCAGTCGCTAGTTACTTCCACTTTACCTTGTAGTCTGACTTCAGATAATGTTTACCCGCTTTCAGTGAACTTTGCCATTCGTCTTTGGACTCTCTGGAGATTGATCCACACTCTTGAAGGCGTGTCACAGCAGCGCTTAGGTCATCAAAAGCTTTGCTTCCGTTGGCAGCGATGTAGTCAAGCCCCTGTAAGGACTTGCGCACAGTTGCAGAACATGCAGACAGGATGTTCAACATGGTGGTTCGGCCAAATGGGGTAAACGCTGTCTCCTCGCAATAATGCTGGTATTGTTGGACAATGCGCTCGGGGATCATACTTCTGATGACGTTTGGCGTTTCAAGGATCTCTCCAGAGGAAAGTCGCAGGTACTTTTGTCCAAATGGCAGGTCTTGTACGATATGTCCACTTGTGATGAACGTGAGAAAGTGGTCTAGCTGGCTGTTATCCACCTTCATTCGCGCTCTTTCGGTAGGTGGTCGGGGAACGCCTCTATCGAACATCAGCCTGTGACTTCGCGCAATCTTGACGCGGTATTCGGTGACATTGGGCAAATACTGCTGTAGACGTGCGAAGGGTACAATGTCCGCCATCACAGAGAGAATTTGTCTTCGCGTGTCCCATCCGGAGGCATTTCGGTATGTCTCTGCGAGTGCTAGCAGGTACTTTTCCTCTGCCGGAGATGGTTTTTGGATGCCGAGAGCCTCCTCAATGAGTGCCGATGACTGTAGCGCTTCCCAGAGAAGTGCCCCATCACCTGGTGTCACAACATCTAGCATTGCCACTATTGCATCTCGCGCCTTCTCCTCGTTCGCGTGCTTGTCTCTGCCCAAACTTTCTTACATGGACCCACCCTTGATGTCACAGAACAGCTTTCTAGAAAACGGTTTAGGTGCGTTCTTCTGGATATCAGGGTTTCTTCTACCGTTTCGTCGCTTGATGCAGTACTGCTGGTTATCGGCTCTTCTGGAACATACATACTGGCACTGGGATCTCTTTCCTCCATGGATAAGTTGAGAAATGAATCGCACAAATCTAACACATCCTGTGGACATTCCTGTATTGAAACAAAAAAGACTAATATTATAGCAATTTGATTGGGAGTCATTCATGCATGGTACCAGTGCGTGAATACCAAGTTGCCAATTCCATGCAGTGTCGTTCCACAATGTGTGCAGTGCATGTGGTGGCGTTTAAAAGGTTATAAACTTATAGTACCTGTGAGTGATGGACGTCTTCGCATTCTAACGTTAACGGGGGATCTTGACTCTCCTGGATGTCACCTTCACACAAGGCAGGTGTTTCGACTTCCACGGACTGCTCTGCTCTTTTGCTCTCAGCTGTCAGGCGTTTACGACATCTTGTACAAATACCTTTGTAAAAAGAAGAAAAGTGTTAACTAGAAAAAACTCGTAACTACGTGTTCTTTCGATTCGGATCGCATGTCCTTGCTTACCTGATCCTACGGGAACAAGCACACGAGTAAGGTTCAGTAGCTTCTCTGATTGTTCCTTTGTCATTGGTCGTTCTGCTTTGGCGCTCCCGTGTACTGCCCAGCTTGCGGGACAGGCACAACTTCTGCGGTTGCTCCGCCAGCGAATTCCATGGCTATCGCGATGCCGAGGACAAATGGTAATGTTACCGTAATTTTCTTCAGGACCAAAGAGACCTACAAGAACATATGACATATGCATTGTGGTTAACTATCTCAACCAGGATAATGACAATTCAATTGACAAGTGTTGTATATGAGAATACAGTCCAGTATTCTGTAATTCTATTGAAAGCCAACAAATGATGGGTATAATATCGAAACATACCTGCACGTGCGAGTAATAGACTGGCCTCAGAAGTGATTGATGGGTCTCCAACTTTCAAGAACCTCAAATAATCCCCTATATCTTTACTACAGTCAGCAATTCTGAGACATTGCCTTGTATGTGGACTCTGCTGACTCTCGCCGCAAGACCCGTCAACGTACCTGGCGTAGCCGCATCCGTGCACGCGTTTAAACGCTGATATGGAGCTTTACATAAGAAACTTGATTGTGTGTACCCTATACTGAATTCGAATATTAATTGATGCAGTGTAGTCGGAGTATCAGACTCTTTTATAAATAGAGTCTGACACAAACGTTTATCTGCTCGCTATCCGCCCACAGCAACGGTTTATTCTCACACAACTGACAATAACAATCGAATCATAGTTCAAAATACTAATAATAGTATAATCTAATTAGCCAACTGACAATAACAATCTAATCATAGTTCAAAATACTAATAATAGTATAATCTAATTAGCGCTAGCCAATCAAAAGACAGATTAAAATTATTTTAGTCAAATTGACCAATCAGGTGAAAAGCCGGATTTTGGCTTTTTTTACATGCTCCCAGACAGTGATTTGTGTCAGGCCCTCTTTTCGCTTCCCTCCGCTCGCATTTTGAGGAAGCGAAAACAGGGCCTGATACTCGGGCTAGATGCAGTGCAGCATATTAACATTTCCTGTTAGCTGTCAACTCTGACCAGTGGCGTAGGAAGATATTTTATAGTAGGGGGTCTGAAATTCCGTGCGAAGGCGCTTGCTGAACCACAGGGGAGTCGGTGGGCATCCCTCCAAGAAAATTTTGGAAAATTGAGGCTCGGAAATGCCATTCCTGCACTTTCTGGCGCGGAGATAAAGATCATAAACAAAAGAAAAGTGTAGCAAATGTGTTGAAGATCATGATTCTTTGTCCCATTCAATCATTTCTTTCTTATAATCTCAGAAAACTTAATATTTTTAGGGGGGCTGCGCCTCCTTGTGCAAAAACTTAGGGGGGCTGAAGCCTCCCCAGCCCCCCCTGGTTCCTACGCCACTGACTCTGACAGTCTCCGCATCACCGCGACTGAGATCGATTTTCAGTCACACATCATGTTATTTATTTTATTTCCCATGAGATTCTTTTCAATCTGATTTTGCCCTCAATCATATAAAAAGTAAAAAATTCATACAAGTTTGACCAGTTCGGGTAACTGTGCAAGTGATTATGTCATTGTTTACAATATTTTGCCAAACACTGTGTTTCACAAATCGCGCCACAAATATTTCCCCAGCAAGACAATGGTCGATCAGTAATTCCACAACTTGTGAATGACTGTACAGAACGATGTAGGCAAGGAAAGTACCGAAATATTCTGAAGACTAAAGTTAATGTTGAACTGTCTTGCAGTTATTTGATAATTTGTTACAAATCTCAGGCCTCAGAGCTGGGTAAGAACTCATAAAATGTATATGTACTTCAAATATTGATACTACTATTGACCACACTGAATTGTTTATGAATTATTTAAACTCTGCATGTCGTTTTGTCCGTTATTTCTACAGAGAAAATAAAATTTTAGCTACATATTATTTGTTTACCGCCCTTGCCGGCTGTGTGTCAAAGGTCATCTCAGTGCTCAAGTGGTGGTATTTCAACCCGTTCTCAACGGCGCAAATTTAAAGTTCCCAAAAAACTTATGGCATCATTCTAGATGCCATGAGTTACTCTACTTGGAAAGTAGACTAAGTTTCCAAAAAATCATGTATCATGCTGGATTTATCGCGCTCGAAAATTGCTTAAATCGGGTATTAGGAAATGTCAGACAGGAAGATTAAATTTCAAAAATCTGTAAAACATTCTACTTTAGTTTGATTGCTTTGTAAATCAGCCGAGAGTGGAAGTATTTACCTACCTTTAGTGTGATGTATTTTGTTTGGCCAGCAATGCTGTGTTTCCCCGCCACATTGCGTTGAAGCGCAGCCCTATTTTTCGACCTATTTTCTTGCTCTGAGAGCCTCTTCGCAAAGAGCTGCCCCAGCCTCAATATTCGTTCAATCGATCTTAAAATTATTTTTCGTTAATAAGCGACCCATAATGATTATTCTGACAAAATTTTAGAATTTTCAATTTTTTTTATTTTGCATGACTTCGGTTGATATTTACGCGGAGCCACTCTTAAAACGTTTAGGGCGAGGCTGACGTAATACTGCCGGTGCGAGAATAGAACTCGCATCGCTATCATCACTTTCCGAAGAAGGATGACAAAATTTACCAGGCGCCCTAGGTGTTGAGGGCGTGCTGGATTTGGGGTTAGTGGCCGGAGCCATGGCAGAATTGACCTTGGCCTCAGTGGCCTTGGTCTCAGTGACCTTGGCCTCAGTGACCTTGACCTTACTGGCCTTGTTCTTGGCCGACTTGCCCTTTAATAAATTGCCCTTGGGGGTAGTAGCAGGTGGCGGACTATCCGCGGCGAGTTCTCTACCGTGACCTCAAGATCTGTGCCGGGCTTGAAAGACACCTGGCGGGTGAAATCGGCAGACCAAGGGGGAAGAAAGAACCGGTGTAGGGGCCGCCAACTTCATGCGTACATCGAAAGAGTCAGGAGAGAAGGTGCTTGCTTTAGGCGTAAGTGCAGTAGCGGATGCTTGACAAGCCTGAAGTTTAACACACAGGTCTACGGCTGGAGTTGCACCATCCACTATTGCAAGAGAGGTAGAAGATGTTGGTTGAAATACCTTCTCTAGAGCCTTAATAGTTGCTGCCCTATCCTGCTATATCACAGATGTGGCAGGAAGAACAGCATTAATGTCCTCAGAAGAGGAAGAAGACTTCTTGGAGGCCTTGGCCCCAAGAGGTTTATTATGATTTTTAGGTGGTGTGTGTTGGTTTTTTCGAGATTTAGGGCACTCTTTGACAACATGCCCCTGCTCCTAACACAAGAAGCAAGTAGGGGGGGTTGTCCGCGATATTTAATCGCAAGATTAAACCCTGCCACCTAAAGCTGCTGAGGGATCTTATGCAGAGGGACGTATACACCATACGTATTCCAGATTTGACGTTGGAAAAACCGCGTACGAGTAAATGCTTTTTATATCATGTGGCCGTATGGCGACAAAGCATCACAAAGATATGCGTCCGGCAGCTGAGGGGGGGGGGCGGGCACGGTCAACAAAGACCACCTTAACCTCGTCATAGGCCGGGAATGGGGTCAAAGTAACTCCTTTAAAAGTAACGCCATTGACGTCGCATTGGTGGCGTTGAGAGGACGATTGAAACTCTACCCTCAACTTGTCCTGAGATATTAATCGGACAGTTTTCACCTTTGCTTCGCCAATGGCCTGTATAAAGTCAACCCTGATTTGACATGCATTGGAATTGCCTATGAGCTTCCTCTGCAAGTAAAACACAGAGGTTGTTTCGTTCCATTTAGCAAAGTCGGCTTGAGTAAATGCAGGGTGAGACATACTTTGTTTATATAATAATGCACAACACTAAACAAAAGAGTTCAGTGAGGCGAGATTTTTTGAATATTTAATAAGTTATCTAACTATAGATGCGCGAAGAACTATGATCGTTTTATGATTTTTTTGGAAAATAAGAAGGGGACGAGCGTGAACGCAGGTCCCCACTACCAGAAATTATACGCTTGAGTTACACACATTAGGGGTAATCGCAGGAGTCAACCCAGTCGAAGTGCAATGAAAGGGCCTCATCCTGAGAGGACCTCCTAGTTGATCAAGGTGCCTCTCGCATCAGGTAAGTTTATGTTGGATAAAGGTCAAATCCTTGCCCACTGGGGAAAGTGCAATGGATTTGCCTGAATCAAGGAGAGTGCTCCGGCATGCAAACGACTAGGGAGTCGAACCCTACCTCCTCATTAAATGCACCACCAATTCTTTTTTATTCTGACGCTGGCATGTGGTGTATTTAAACTTAATGTATTTAATTATATATTATTTATGTGTGTATTTAAAAAATTTATTCAATTGAAAGAAAGCAACTACCTACAAGAGACAGAAGCAAGAAAAAACTAATGTGAAAAACAAAAGTGAAAAAACCTAAGTTAAAAAGAGAAGACAATCGCTCTCGAAAGATCGAAACGGAGCAGGCGATTTACATTTATGGGCAGTAAGGCAAAGCACAAATTTAATTTTGGCGATGGCCTTCTTCAAACACTCTGATTCCACCGGCACCTTAGCACGGAAACGGAAATCGCAACGAAAACATGTAACATCCAGATGATAAGGATAGGGATGTTGCGATGTCGCTCCTCCGAAAACCCAAAGAGCAACTCCTCGACAACAAAGGGACCGGTAGAAGGATCGACCAAAAGAAGATTGACATACACCCAATCGTACATCAAGTGAGCAAAATCACAATGATAAAAAAGATGGTCCAACGTTTCCTCCACTTCACTGCAGAAGCAGTTAACGTCCATGTTGGCCATATGAAATTGCCTCACCAAACGGGAAGCGGTAAATAGTACGCCGTGTGCGAGCTGCCAATTGAGATCAATGACAACACGGTCGAAAGAAGTAGCGTGCAACTGTTCCCAAGTTTGGGGCCAGTGCAAAGAACCATACTCCGGTTCAAATTTACTAATACAGTGCGGCTCCTTATAGTTTTTAGTGCGAATCAGATTAGACACTGACCGCGAGCTCATGTTACGCACAGGTAATGGGTTGGCAGAAGATGCCATCAGAGAAAACTTGCCTACAGCCTTACCCCCTTATCAAGGCAGGAGATATAATATTTGATGAAATCCTTCCACTTTGCTCGGTGATCATCTAAGTAACGTTTGACCCATTGCAAAGAGAAGGCCTCAGCCTTTTGTTTATAATTAATAACTCCAAAGCCGCCCTGCGACTTTGGGCGACTTTGGAAGACACACCGTGGTTCTGGCAATAAGATCCTTTTTACCAGACCAAAAGAAGGACCACACGACTTTGTTTATACGTTTCTCAGCCCAATCTGGGATTGTAAAGACGTGGCACAAATGCCAAATCTGAGAAAGGGCCAAGATATTAATTATAGTTGTTTTTCCTTGGAAGGATAGTTTACGACCCTGCCAAGCGGACAAGCGATGCTCGAGCTTAGCAACGGGCTTCTCCCAAGTAAGTGTAGAATAATCAGCGGTGGAAAAAGTAGCTCCTAACAAAGGAAGCTCCTTGACCCACCTAACACCAAAGGGGGTGTCCATACGGTGTTTCCAGGACCAGGCACGCAACCCTTCCTGCATGGCACACAGTTGAGCAAAGGAGGAAGAATCCCCCAAATTGAAAAGCTGCTGCAATCTGCGCAGTCAGCCGAGATTTTTGTTGCCGACCCGCAACAGCCTTACCATGGGCATACGTACGCGACAGCGCACAAAGCATAGATGGGATTTACTTCTTGGGACTGCCAGAAGGACCAAAATGCACGAACTAGCGCACAATATTCCTCATCTGCCAGCAGAGAGGTGTTAAATTTCCAGACACCTGGACCTCATGTAAAGGAATCAGCAGTGGTGAACTTGACCAGCAAGTACTGATGATCCGAAAGGAATGACGGATGGTAGTCACATTCCTTAATGCTCTGTTTCATGGCAACAGGAGCCCAAACCTTATATCTATCCGAGAAGCAAAATCTCCCGAACCATGTGTCCAGGAGTATGTGGTCTGCGTAGGAGGTAATGTACGCCAGACAGGGAAGGTTTGGGTGTTAGAAAGCAAAGGCCCTCCTCATCACGAGAGACCTGCTTGACAGTGTACATGTCCTTATAGAGAATAGCAGTGCCACATCGTTTGTTAGAGATAGATGAGGACACTACGCGAAAACCAGAATTCGCAAACCAGCGACATATAGATTCATGCGAAGGGACATGTGTCTCCTCTGTAAACAGGCAACATCCGCCTTCATACACTTCAACCAATCTATAAGTGCGGTTCGCTTTAATCGGTTGTTAAGACCATTAATGTTCAAACTTAGCAGGTTGAACATTAGAAAGTAGTTGTATTGGTGGAAGATTCTGGAGCTGATATAAGGGCACTGAAAGCCGCAGTAGTTAGATCAACGTCCAGAGGAAAATCCTCATTTTCAGCCATCCTGTTGGTCGAGGATGGAACTGAGGATGCGTAACCATAAGCATACCCTTAGACTCGGAAACGGAATAAAAAATGCCAAATCCTAGAAGAGAATCACAATCGGAATGGACTGGATCCGTATTTCTAGGTGCAGAACTGTTGGGCGAGTTCGCGGACATTTCGTAACTCTGTGACAAACAAGAACTGCAGCTCGTAAATCCCTGAGCAAAGAGTTAGGAATCCGTGTTTTCCAGCATAGATCCTCTCTGCAGCGGGCAGAAAACTTGACGCGATTTCTCGTGTCAGGTAAGTATTTTTTGTAGCGCGGATTAGTACCTTATATACACGAGCATGATGCCAAGCGATTGTGGTGTTTGTTAGTGCTGCAGCCTGTAGAGAGAGTCTTTGTTCGTCTGTTTGTCTGAAAAGGATGAAAAAAGGTAAGTATGGTTTAAGGATAAGCACATAGTTGTTTAAAGAAGCGGAAGCGAACACGGCGTTCATTTTCACGTAGACATGATAGACAGTGCAACCTTTGCTTTTCGTATGCATAATTCGTGATGTTATTTTATTTTATTTTATTTTACAAGATTCGCCGCACCAAACAAATATTAAACTTATTCAAATACCTACAAGTACATTGGCTGGGACTGACCACAGAGATAAACTCCAATAATGTTGATAAAAAGCCTTGTTGTTCGGAGCAAGTGTAGTATACGAGTCTGTTCTCATCAGCTTAGACACTTATAGAACGAAAAGAGCTTTTTAGATATTGTAAATGAAAATTCTTCCCCGAGTGGGGAAGAGGGCCGTACTCGGATGTAGTGCGATACCGAGACAACCCGTGGCCAGGGCGAAGCAAGCTTCAATCCCATGGTCGAGGTCCAAAAATCAGTTTAATATATGAGTTAGGCATTGCCTAACATATCATAGGCGGATTTTCTGGGGGGGTGCGGGGGGGGTGCGCACTCCCCAAAAATATTTTGCACCCCCCAAAAATATTTTGCACCCCCCCAAAACGTTTTCGCACCCCATCTAGAGAAATTTGCACCCCCCCAAAAAAATTTAAATGCTCATTGGGATAAATGACAGTAGTGTGATTGAAATAAAGATTTTTAACTAAGTAAGACTAAAAACAAGGATTTTGAACTAAATAAGACCAAAAATCCTAAAATTTTCTGGGGGCTTCACCCCCTTACCCCCATTGCCAACTGTGCCCCCAGACCCCTGCTGCAGCTTGCTAGACGGCACTACACACCCTGTCGCTCACCTCCCCCCCTACATTTTTGGCACCCCCCCTAAATTTTCGGCACCCCCCCAGAGCAAAATCTGAAAATCCGCCTATGTAACATATCAGATATTAAGCTGATAAGAACAGAGCATAATACATTTATTTCAAATAAAGAATTTACAGAGTTTTTTCAGGACTTAATATATAGTTAATAATGTTCAAATAGAGTGTTTATGAATAATTATATAAAAAATTATTCATCTGTGATGAGTGTTCATTGGTAAGTTTTTCACATTACTTATATACAATGTTTATACTGGCACATTTCTTTTGCGTGACGCAGTATTACTTATGCAAAAGTTACAAATCTATGTGGAAAGTTTAACTACAATATATATATTTGACCAATATAAGTTATACTGTTCATTCATCTTGAGCAACATTGTTCATGTGTTTGTAGTAAATTTTTGAGGAACCACGGATGACGTTGCTGCAGCATAGCTTCCGGAACAAGGATTTATACTTTCTTGACTTTCCGAGACTTCTTAATACCGCTTCATTTTTGGAATGCCATGTACCCAGACAGCCGATCACGAATCCATAGACGCTGCATTTGTAACCAAGTGATTCAAAATGTGCTTTAACCGATTGATATTTCATCACTTTTGTGTAGTCAGCAGTCGCAAGGGCCGATTCTCCATTTTCGAATGGACAGGTGACATCTATGACAGTAACATGTTTACCATCAGTAATAACTATATCTGGACGACAAGCATCGTTCATTCCAGGAATCTGTTGATCGATTCTTACTTCGTTCGTGAAATAACACCATGTTTTCTTTACAATGGCATAAAATGTGTCGAAGGGTTTCATCAGTGGATTGGCATACTCGACATTCTGGAGAAAAGTCATCGCTCCACTTCGACTTATTCTTATTAGTGGAGACAACATTCATTCGAGCTCGATGGACAAATCACCAATCCTTAAATCTCATATTCAGACCTGTGAACATCCAGGACGACCCATTTGCGAAAGCATCTTTCACCATAGCACGATCTACTTTTCCTTGGTCAGGTAGATCTAACAGCTTCTGCAATGCACATTCTTGGACAAGGTTGTGAAGAAAATAACATGCTACGTTTGCAGGGCGAGGGCCACTGGATTCAGTTGAAATAACTGGTGCATCATTATCTGGGACCGAGAAGGTTATCTTGAGATGGCGACAAGCAGATCTTGCGCGGGTCCACAAAGAATGGGTACGATATCGGATATGGTTAGGGTCTAATTTACCAATTGTCAAACCGAGAGGAAATCACAGGTAAGGGCAGGGGAGGGATTCTTATCACGAGTTGCAAATCGAACGGTCGACCAAAGCTCCAATCTTGCTATCGATGAAACAAATGGGTCAGAAGATGACAACATTTTGATAGCTTGAACCACAGTTTGGATGTCTACCTCAGCCAATGGATCTTGAAAGGCAAGGCCACCAAGCTCGAGTTGGAAGATTAAGTATGGAACGAACCAATTCAATCAACTTTTTGCGATATTTAATTAAAGATTACTTCAGTGGTTCACCAGATCGTAGAGCAAATGTTAGACATGGTTGGATAAATGTCCTTATGCAATCTAACTTCTGCCATGGAGCCAAGAGTGAAGAGTGTACACGATCCAGGTCATCACAAAGATCATCAACCAGCTTGTCTAGATTGTCTATATCGCGAATCATGCCAATAGGTACTCCTAAATATCTATAGTGTTCATGTTCACTCAAAGCTGGCATAACATTTCCTTGAACACTGAAATCATTCTCCTGAATATCGGACTTATATTTCTTCGAATACATGAGGCTTGAGGCACATTTGTCCGGTCTAAACTGTAGACCAATTGATGTTCCTGCCGAAGATGCTGCAGCTAAGAGCTGTTGTAATAACCATCCATCCTTAGCAAAGTACCAGATCATCCGCGTACGCTAACACACTAATTTGTTGACCATGTCTGTTGGATTGACCTTTGGCGATGACAGAGCGAAGGATGACTTCAATACAGAGATTGAACAAAATTGGGGAAAGAGTATTCCTTCAGGGACACCAAGATGTTGTAGGGTGATTTGAATTACATCATGGGGAACACTACCAAATGCGTTCTTTCAATCCAACCAGGAGAGAAATAAGTCTTTGCATATACATTTAGCATCTAGAACGAGCGACTGTAAAATATATGTGTGTTCGTAACACCTCTTCTGAACATCTGAAAGGAGGTTATTGTCGATGGAATAAGTGACCAGTCGGTTGGCAATTATACTCATGAACAGCTTATATATACAACTCATTAACGCGATTGGTCTGAAATTCGAAGCTTCACTTGCATCTCCTTTCTTATGAATTAGAATGGTCGAGGATATTTTCCATCTACTAGGGACATCACTCTCAGTCAGGCAACGATTGAAGATATTTGCCAAGATAGTGCATTTTGGATCCACAGAACGTAGGTGACGATATTCTACTTTATCTGAACCAGGTGCAGAATTAGAAAGGGAACTAAACTAAGTTTCTTCTAAGCTTCTTCAGGCATAATTGGGGAATAAAGAGATTCATCTAGGGAGCAGATGGGACAAAATCGTCTAGGCCACGTTTGACTTCCTCAGCGTTACAATGCTTTTCTCCAAAGACTCTGGTGAAAAAAGAGTTTGCATCATCAGGAGAACCAGTATAAGATGGAGAATTATAATTTAAGACCTTTCGGGCAGCATGTTTCTTAGACATACGATATAGGGCTTGGATCTTCTTAGCTTCACGGGGGTTATATCGGAGCGGGGCTCTATTGGTGTTAACTGGACGAGCAGAAGGTCTTAAAGGACGGCGAGGACCAGAGGGTTTTTTCCTAGGTTGCCTTTCGTTACTGGTCTTGATGACATCTTCTGTTAATTCATAGCATTGGTTAGAGAAATCTTCCCAAGAGATATTGTCTGAAAAAGCCAATGACCAACGATTTTGGAAGGGATCATTCACATTACTCGAGGAAGGGGCACCAGACTGAGGATTCTGATTCACATCGTTGTTGGGATGTGGCAATGGATTAAATGACATTTCAGAAAGAGGAGGGGGGATAATAAATGGGTTCTGGGAAGCTGTTGTCGGGGACGATGGGATAGGAGAGGAATTAGTTATGGGAGGGTTAGAGGGTTGGTTTGAGGTGGGCTGTGGGTTATGATTATCATAAATACTGGAATGGGACAGTAATGGGTTAGGAGACATTTCAGAGAGCGGAGGAGGAACAATAAATGGGTTCTGGGAAGCTGTTGATGGAGAAATTGGGGTGGAAAAGGAACTAGTTGTAGGAGGGTTAGAGGATTGGTTTGAGGCAACATTACCATCCATATCAGTGCAACCACTCAAGGCGACCAATGTTTCAGGAGAACGTTGATGGTTGGGGTTTAGGAGAGAGTGGAGAGGGTTAGAGGTGGGATTAGTGTTGGGTATTGGAGAAGATGAAATAATATATTCATCAGGGTCAAGGTCAGTGAGGACAGGACAAGGTGTTCTACTTGAATAATCAGGAGAGGATGTACGAGGGAGGTTTGGAACATCTTGGGGAGGAGAGGGATTAACAGATTGGGATATGGCGATAGAAGGTTGAGCGCAGAAACTACCACTTTGGATATCACCATTATAACCGTTGGACGCAGTAGAACTGGACACCGGACTGGCCATACTATAAGACATTGACAAGGAGACATCATGCAATAACTTAACTCTCGATATGCGACTACGCCTTAGAGGGGTAGTGGTGGTATTATTCGCCGCAGTGGTGGTGTTATTTCCTGTGTCTTCAAGGTCAACATATGATATTACAGGGGTAGGAGACAGAGGATAAGAGTCATTTTTACCAATATGGTGGGTACAATGAAGATGAACCCCAGCGCCACGATTATCCGAGAAAGTACAATCACATAAAATACTTTTAGCCGAAATGTTCAGGGAAATTCCTTTATGCTCGTTTGAAAAGTGACGCTTAAAATTTGGAAATGAACCGATAATACTATCACATAAGCAACAATAATATGACTTTCCCTCCGGGAATAGCCTCACGATATTAACGGATTTAATATGATCAGGAACCTCAACATGATGCATTTTGGATCTATGAATACCTAGAGGACGTTGGGTAGTAGTAATCGCCGTGAAACTCCGAGACGAAGGAAGAATATATAGACCAAGTGGAAACACACGCGATCGATAAAATATATAAACAATGTACAAAATGGGACAAACCAGCAAATAGTGGCCCAAAACCAATAAATTATCTCCAATAAATGTTCCCAGCAGTATGCAGAGAGAGTATATAGAAACATTCCCGAAGGAAAACCACCAAATAGCAAGAAATTGAAGAAATAGCTTGTTGCTACGAAACAAGCGCGTCCCAACGGTTTATTCGAAAACGGCGGTTATTCAAATTTGGCTGGACCAAATCACTTGAAAATCAATATACAAGCTCTTAAAAGAGCTATCCAACCAACGAATGTAAAAGTTTAACGTAAAATAATAAAATAAGCCATAAAATTCACTAACCAAGTTCACGCTACCGATCGATAAAATTTGACCTCACGGGCCAAATTAAAAACGCGAATATCTCCGTAACAGTTACATAGGTCCAAATAAAATTAAATCCGCAGGTAAATATCCATAAAATGGACACCAGTAAAACGAAAAATATAAGCACCAGAAAATCCAACAAAAGACCCGATAAATGGACCAATAAACAAACGTAAAAACAAAGTAGCCAGTTGTCTTCCTGAGCTTCTTCAGAGTATTTTAATGCTTTAATTTACCGAAATTTATCAAGTGTAGCTTGATAAAAACCATTAAGCTGATAAGAACAGAGTTATTTATCTTGGGTCGAAACATTCATGGCCAATTGGTCCGTGTGCCTTAAGTTTTTCATTTGGGGAAGGTTCGAAAAGAGGATGTATAGGTTCATAGTGCGTCCTATAGTCCAGGTTAATGCATGTTGCCCGAGAGCGTCTTAGTGTGTAATCTAATGTAACCTAATGTAACCTAAGCTGAGTTTTGGGTGCAAATTACGTTATCGAAATGAGGAGCTGTGAGCTCATGTTGGGGAAGGCTGTCAACACGTTCTGTAAAAACTTAACTGACTTGTTATATGTGTAAAAAAGGAAATCATAATGCGCCAGGAGTTGGCTAAAATCATAAGTATAAAAGTGTGCATGTCCACTAACTGGAAAAATAATAAGTTTTGAAAAGATTACATGAAAAGACAATACATTACAGTACAGTACGTACATCTAGAAAAGAGAGAAAGATCATCATGGAAAAAGAACCACTATGGGAAAATTAAGGGAGGACATCATCGCAACCCAACTGTTGCAGATAGATGTCGTTTGAACCCTGGATCACGTCGGTACAATAAAGCTTTCTGAACAGGTTCTTGTACCGAGGAGACATTCCGAGGGCATTGAGAACACGTTCGTTATCCGGGAGCCACTCACCAAGGGCACCGATGGCAAAACCAAATACATCACACTGCTTTCCTTGGGACTCAAAATGAGATTTCAGATGTTCATATTTCAGTTCCTTTCGAGCCGCAGCTTCCTCAAGAGCTTCCACGCCGTTTTCAAAGGGGCAGCAAACCTCAATTATGGTGACTCGATCTTCGGTTTCGATTACAATGTCAGGTCGAACTGGAGAGTTACTGTCTTGGACGGTACGGTCTGTACTGATTTCACCGTGGCGGACAGCTTTGACGAGGCGTTCCACAACTTGTTATGCCGTTCTGTAATGGCTGGCATGTTTAGTGGGCAGTGGCAAAGGACATGTGGGACGGTTTCAGGTTGTTCGCAATGATGGCACATGGGATCGCTGTCAGACCATCTGCTCTTGACTGAATTTGTTGGAAGACAGTTCAAACAGGCTTTGTGGATAAATCTCCAGTTTTTAAAGCGTATGTTAAGGCCAGTGAAATGCCATGAGGACCCATTGGCGAAGCGATCTGTGTTTAAGGAGCAGGCGGATTTACCTTGATCACGGAGTTCGCAGAACTCCGTGATGTTCATATGCTTTGTTGCACGACACGTCCGGGTCCAAATAGAGCCTGTGCGAGACCGAATGGTCTCCAGGCGGCGATCACTGCTATTAGAGAGAAAAGAAGAAACAAGGTTAGGGGTTGGGTCAACTGGCTACTTTCGAGAAGGGCCTCTTTCGTCAACCGGCTACTTTCGAGAAGGGCCTCTCTCGTCAACTGGCTACTTTCGAGAAGGGCCTCTCTCGTCAACTGGCTACTTTCGAGAAGGGCCTCTTTCGTCAACTGGCTACTTTCGAGAAGGGCCTCTTTCGTCAACTGGCTACTTTCGAGAAGGGCCTCTTTCGTCAACTGGCTACTTTCGAGAAGGGCCTCTTTCGTCAACTGGCTACTTTCGAGAAGGGCCTACATGTTATGTAGGAACTGACACATGTCTTTAGCTTGTACTGGGTCAACATAGTCTGGAGTGGTGATTGTAGGGGGACCGATATCAGGAACGTTGATCGTGATGTTCATATGCTTTGTTGCACGACACGTCCGGGTCCAAATAGAGCCTGTGCGAGACCGAATGGTCTCCAGGCGGCGATCACTGCTATTAGAGAGAAAATAATTGAGCTGCGAAACGTACGGTCTGGCGTAATTCCAGTTTGGGAATCGAGGCAACAGTGGAGTCCGATGATGCCAGCATCTTAACGGCTTGCACAACAGTTTGCAGGTGGTTTTCGTGGCAAGGGTCTGTGAAACCACGGCCGCCCGCTTGTTTCGCCCCAAAGATATAGTGGGTAGTGGCTCTGGTAGGGAGGGAGCAGACCGAGCGTACTGTCCGAATGAGCTGTGCACGATACGCTTACAAAGACTTGGTGGTTGGATCGGTGGAGCGAAGGGCGTAGGTCAGGCATGGCTGTACAAACGTGCGAATCGCATCAAGTTTTTGCCATGGGGCAAGCAAGGACTGTTCAATTCGGTCAAGTTTTTCAACTAGCTCATCGACCAGCGTACCAATCTAATAGTTTCTGGAGGGCTTCAGCGCTTCGAGCCATGATTACTAGGTCATCAGCGTATATGCCAGGACAGAGATCGAGATGCAGTGGTGCTCGACTGAACCGCGTGTAGAGGTTTCGGCCGTAGCTTTGCACTTTCAGAGGATGAGCTCTAGGGCAAGGTTGAATAAAATAGCGCTTAGAGGACATCCTTGTTTCACACCAGAATGGACGGGGATCGATGCTGTTTTCCCAATCAGGGTGAGGACTTCGCCAGTGTCCACGTTCCAATCATGCTGATCAGCGATTGAGGGAAGCCCATGTGCATGAGGGTAGTGATCAGGGCAGAGTGAGGTATGCTCCGAAATGCTTTTCGGATATCTAGCGATGTGAGAAATATCGGGCGAGGTTGGCGTCTAGCATAATTCACAATGGACTTGAGTAGGAAAGCATGCTCATAGCACCCCTCGCTAGGGCGTGCACTCTTCTGCTCGGCGGAGAGGAGGTCCTTGGCAATTGAGAAGTTGGTCATGCGCTTCGCAAGGATCGACATGAGAAGCTTGTATAGACAGGACATCAGGGCGATAGGGCGGAAATTACTGGCATCACTAGTGGAGTCTTTCTTATGAATGAGGATGGTGGTTGCCGTTTTCCACTCGGGAGGTATGTCGTGTTGGGTGAAGCAGTGCTGGTATATCTTTGCCAGGATATGGCACTTGGGGTCCAGGAGACGAATGTGACGATATTCTAGACGGTCCTTTCCCGGGGCAGAGTTCGCAAATGATCGAATTTTCTGGGAGAGTTCTTCTGGGGTGGGAGGATCGAAGAGGGTATCATCAGTGTTGACTGTGGGAACAAACGAGATTAGTTCCTCCAGGAGTTGGTCTGTGTTGGGGAGGTTGATGGTGGGTCCTCTACGCAAGCATCAAGAAAACAGAGCATCAGGAAATGGTCAGCCGCGTTTGGGGAGAGTAATTGAGTGGAGGGTGCATTGGGTGACATTGGGTTGGCTGAATCAGGGATGGGTTAGGAAAGGTCGATAGTGAGGGATGGTGGTGAGGACGGTGGGTCATCAGGTAGGGTAGAGTTTCTGCTGCTGCGGTATGATAACACAGACGTTGTAGGCGATGGTGTTCTCACTGTTGGACTGGACGGAAACTGAGGAGTAGATGGTATAGTTGGGGAGGAAGGAACCGATTCTACTTCTTTCGTTGGAGCTGGCAACACAGGTGTTAGGGGCAATCGCCAAGATGGGGTTGTACTTCCTCTTCCGTAAAAGATTCTTCGCACACCGAGCAGTGGTAGGGAGGTCAAGGGTGTATCCACTGTGGTCTTTCTTGAAATGGTGGATGAATCCACGCGCAGTTTTGACGTTCTTGGACCGGAAGGGACATACAGGACACTTGATGGTCTGCTGGCGGAGATTCAGATAGAATAGCATGTGTACATCTTGGGGGCCAGGTACATGTTTCTTGCGGGAGAGGTGGTTGTACTGCATGCGCAGCAAGTTGAATGTTTTATTGCACATTCTGCAGCTCAGTCGACAACCCGAAGGGTAATCGCGCGTTAAAGGGGGAACATAACCACTAGGAATGGCCATGTGGAAAAGCTATATATTAAAATTACTTCTACTAAAAACTGTGATTAAAATCACGAGTGGCAATCAACAGTACACAGTATAAAAAAAAAGTATAAAAATATAAAATTGCAATATAAAAAGGTTAATACAACAGGGAATCACGGGTGGCAATCAATAACCGTAGCTATAAATTTAAATAAAGATGTATTAATAGCAAATACGTCACCAAGAGACGCTCTCGCACCGTACATGGTGAGCAGAGAAAAAATTTAACACAAAGAATAGGCACAAAAAAATGCCTAAAAAAGTAATTCCACAGTAGAGTCGCGATTAAAATCACGTGTGGTACCGTATTAAGTATATAAAAGTGTATATATAAAAAAGATAGATAACAGGCCTGCTAGTTTAGGTTAATAAAAACCAGCACAAGCGATCGTCCGAGGGACGCGCCTAAAATCGCACATGGCGATCAGAGAAAATATTAAACACAAATATATAAACACAGAATAAACACAAATAAATAGTATTTCCACAGTAAAATCGCGATTAAAATGTGGTAACCCGTGAGGGTTAATTTAGGTTGAACAATTTAACACAAACGATCTAAATATGAAAAAACCCAGCCGGGGTGAATAGCTCACTCACACAGCCCGAGAGCTATACACAATTTCTGTCAAACTTACCTAGGAAAGGACAACCCAGCAAGGGAAATATACCTAGAATATAGTCGAGAAAGAGTCGACAATATTCAGAGTATAATCGAAGTCTCTCAAACTCAGACAGGAAAGCCGAGGAGAAAACCAAAATAAGCACTCAGGCCGCTTCACGAGACAGCAAGCGTTCTAAAAAGAACGGCCAAGCGAAGCTAAATACGAGAATACCTAAATCGGCAAGAAATGGTAGAGATACTCAAGCTACTTTACGAGACAGCAAGCGTTCTTAAAAAAATGGCCTAATAAAGGTTATAACACTAGAGCACAATACCAGGAAGAGAAATGTCAGAGCCAGGAGTCTTCGATCTTCGCCAATCGTTGCCAAACTGGATCTGCGGTCTTCGTAGGTCTTCGTAAGTCTTTGTAGGTCTTCGGTGATGTCTTCTGTCTTCAGTCTGCTACACTTGATCTTAGCCAAAAGGCAGAGAAGCGATGCGCGTTTTGGTCTTTGGCAGCCATTTTCATAGGAAAAGCAAGTGTTTTTAAAACGCGGTGACCATGTGTGACGAGAATTTCGTTGCACGCAGTTGCGCACGCTCGAGCATTGCGTGGAAAAGGCATTGGTACGAAGGTGGCGATGTGTTCGGCTCTCGTTGAAGCGCTGTTTTGAAGCGCCGGTGAATTGACTATTATCAGAGAAATACAATATAAAACACTTGCCTTGTTTGTATGCTGATGGCTGTTGAGACGTACAGGCCGGTTTACACGCTTGACACCGCTGTACCGTGTAGACAGAGGCTCTGTGTTGTTGACATATGGCGACTGCAAAGAAGCAGAATTTAATACTATGATTGTTTTATGATTTGTTCGGAAAATAAGGGGACGAGCGCGAACGCAGGTCCCCACTACCAGAAATTATACACTCAAGTTACCCACATTAGAGGTAATAGCAGGTTGGTACTTATGGACCTTTGCCATCGCAGCTTCGCTGAGGGCATCGAGATCTTTAAACAATCCAAAACCATTAAACCATTAAAAAACCATGAAATACCAATTATAAACTGAAAATCCCATATAATCTGAAATTTGTTAAAACCTGAGCCCATCGACTGGGACCCACTAGACCAATGTCAGCGGTAGTTCTCGTGAAAATAAGGTATTTCGACTGATATGCAGTCCACGTACAACGTATACAACCAATACCTTGGAAAAACGTCCGAAATGTTAATAACTGAAGCACAATTCGTCGTGAAAATCCGAGACGAAGGAAGAATATAAATGCGAAGTGGAAGCACACGATCACGATCCATAAAATATATAAACAATATAGAAAACGATGAAATAAAGGCCCAAAACCAATAAATTACATCCAATAAATGCTCCCAGCAGTATCTAGAATGTATGTATCGTAAAAAAAACGAGAAATTCAAGAAATAGCTTGTTGCTAAGTAACAAGCTCTTCCAACGGCTTTTTATAAAATTGCGGTTAATTCAAATTTGGCTGGGCCAAAATTTACAAAACTTCGTATAGACACTTATATAACCACTGTCTAACCGCACGATAAATCGTTAAAATTGTTAATTACGGCCAAACCGGCACACCATATACATTCGGGAATTTATGCTTTTAGTCTATACACAGGTTATGCTTTGAGTGCATTTTAAATTAATGATCAATTAGTGATCAGAATAAATACCTAAAATAGTGTCCAAATTTCACAGCATTAGTATTCTGTGTTTGTAGATGGAATATTCGAATGAAAATTTATATACATTTTTAGACCTAACCAGGAGCAAAAATGCAACTTTAGGCCCTCTGACAGGAAGAAGGCCCTTGGCTAATGCTGTATTTTTTGCAACTGCTCCTGGTTAGGTCTAAAAATGTATATAAATTCTCTTTCAAATATTCCATCTACAAACACCTTAATATTAGTATTCTGGTACCTTGAAATTTACAATAATAATATATACTGTTGCTTTTGTTTTAATACAGTCTGTATTGGCCGTTTAGCAATGTACAAAATCTGTTATCATTGTTGTATCCACATTCTGCTTCAAAAAACGAAATGCAAGTAAACCATCCTTTTGAAGAACCTCTTTTACTTGAGGAAATATTCTGCACGGAATCGAGGCTCTAAATAGTCACTGTTATCTTCAAGAATTCTTGAAATTTCAGCAACCTCTTGTAAATCTTCCTTATATTGTATTATAAGAATAGGTAATAGAACCTCCACTGGCGTTAAATAATTGATATGTTATGTTCTTTATGTAATTGTGTATGTATGTATGTCCCCTATTATATAATGTATGGTGTAAATGGCTTTTAAACAATCATGAGGGTCTGAAAGCTAGACCGTTCTGTAGAAAGTCCAAAAGGCATGTGAATATAGCCTGTACTGTATATCATACAGCCTTAAATAACAGGTCTTATAGATTGTGTATTGTTGGTAGTTACTGCATGTAGGTGTGGTTTGTTTGGTGTATATATGCTCAATTCACAGGGTCTGATTGGCCATGCTGTGAAATACGGCATAAACTAGATCAGATTCACCAGCAATATAGGTCTAGTTTAACCTACATTGGAATTACTGGTGTATTATTTATGTACGTATATGATACAGATGGTGATTCATTAGGTTTTATTTTTCACAGGGTCTGAAAAATAGACCGTGCCGTGAAGTATAAGTACAATTTATAAACTAGGCAGTGTAATAGTTGTTTCATGAACTATAATGTGAATTATTTATTCATATGTATTAAAAACAGAAAACATATAGGAATGAAATATTCCATAACTTTTTGCGAGGAAAAAAACAACAAAACAAACAACAACAAAAAACAACAAAAAAAAACAAATTATATATAATAGTGAGAGAGATAGAATGGAAAAAGCTGTGACTGCACTGAACTATATCATACAGCTCACAGAGTCTTGAGTCGACCATGCTTGTGAGATATGTTAGCTGATAGTGTGTAGATTAGAAAAGGGAAATAGTCGTGTTTGTGTTTTAACGCTTTGGCCCTCGACGCGTTTCGATCGTGAGATCTTCATCAGGAGGGACTTTAGGGTTGGGAGTTGATGTTTTGGTATTGTTAAAAGAGTGAGAAGATAAATAAAACAAAGAAGTGTGTGGTTGAAAAGTACATGATTTCATGGAATGGAATAATGTGGAAACATGATGCAAAAATAAAATATAGTGATACACTAAACTGAAATAGAATATTTATAAAACTTACAAAATGATATGTTGCGTGGTAAACCACATCTGCCAGCCATCGTTATAATTTTGCTTTTTATCAGGAGTGTGTGTTTGTGAGAATGAATATTGGTTTTTATGTGGTCTTGGTTCTATATTATCTTGTTCTGAAGGAATGACGTATATATGTAGACTAGATAGCGTGTATTTTCGTCAGATGGTAATTGGATAAGATAAGTATGTCAGTTTATGGTGGTCTTAGGCCAAGCGACAAAGTTTTGAGGAATGTTGTGGGATGTTCATTGGTGATGTGTTGAGTTAGAACATGTCTTAATGAAGATATTGTGTTGAAAGATATGTTGCATATGTGTGAAATCAGTTTTAAAATGGAATATGAACAGGCAGACAAAAAACCTATGGAGTCTTTAGTAAATATATATGATAATTATTAGTTATTGCCATGACGTTGCTATATATAAGTTATTTACTCGTTAAAAACAATTTTTGTGGGGTCTGCATGCGTTGGAGAACCGCAGGAGTGTTCGTCTCTTGTATGCCAAATGTTGATTGGTTTTGAGCACCCGAGTGCGTTAATTATTGTACATAAAAATTGTGTCCCTATTACAACAATGAGTGTTAATGAAATTCAAAATATATTCGGGAATGTCCTGTAGTCATCTGTGATGAGCCATGAATTCATTGGTGTCTATTTTTTGATATCCTCTCTTACTATCGAAAATACTCCATTGTTGTGTTGCGACGTCTTTACCGCTCCAATCCTGAACTTTTCATGTATGTTTTTAGGCAGACCAGGCTTCAGTGATTTTGGTGTTCGTGTTTTGTCTCTTTGTGGTGTCATAGTAATTGTATGCTGGGTTCTTTCCCAGTCTTTTTAAGTTTGCTGCTTACAAGCATGTCTTTAATATTTCTATTGCGTTTGTAAGCGACCATTGGCATGTCTGGCCATAGTATTTTTAATGTCGGATCGCTTTCTATAATGTGCCAATGTTTTTTCAAGATTTGGCCAATATGAGTTGTGTTAGTATTGAAGGTTATGTGAAATGTCGGTCGTGTTGATGTTTTGTTTAGGGTTTTCTTTGTGAAGTAGTTGTTTTTGTGTGTACTCTGCGACCTTTGTAAACTCGTTGTCAATGGAAGTTGTGTTGTAACCTCTGGTCATGAGGATGATTTTGAGTTTTTGTAGTTGGTTTTGTAATGTCGTGTCATCTGTTATTAGCCGTCTGTAGCGTAGTGCTTGGCTGTAGATTATGCTTTGTTTGCATGTGTTAGGGTGAAAGGAAGTGTTGTGTAGTAGCATGGTTTTGTCTGTTGGTTTGATGTAAAGGTCGGATTCAAGTTTGTTTAGCTCATTAATGTAAATTTTTGTGTCTAGAAAGTGTACAGTTCTGGTGGAGTGTTCGTATAATAATCGGGTGTATTTCGTTAATGTATTGGAGAAATCTAAGTAAGGATGCTTCACCGTGGCACCATATAGCGAAAATGTCATCCAGAAATCTGATCCATTCAAGAGGTATCAGGCCTTCTGGTGCATTTTTAAGGATTTCTTCCTCTAGTGCTGCCATGAATATATTGGCATATGAGACAGCCATAGTTGTTCCCATTGCTGTCCCGTGCGTTTATAAGTAATATTTGTCGTTGAATTCAAAGTAATTGTTTTCAAGTATCAGTTCAAGTATAGTACGGATCATTTGCGCGTTTACCCCTGTAGTGTCGTGATTGTTTAGTAGATTAATTGAGGCGTTAATTCCCTCTTGACTTGGAATGTTTGTATAGAGACTTGTCACGTCTATTGTAAGGAGTATATATTCCTTTGGTAGTGTATCATTAAGTTGGAAAATGCGTTTGAGAAAGTCCGTTGAGTCTTTAACGTAAGATGGTATGTGTTGCACAAGTGGTTTTAGATAAACGTCTATATACTCAGATAGCCTGACGGTGGGACCCTCGCAACCCGAGATAATTGGTCTCCCCGGGACGTCAGGTTTATGTACTTTAGGAAGCAAATATAATTATGGTTTCCTAATTGGTTTATCCATAAATAGAAACTTAAATGTTGTGTTATCAATAAGTTTGTCAGTGTAAAGGTTTTTTACAATGGTGTTCAATTTAGTTTTCAGTTGAGGAAATGGGTCTTTTTTGATGAGTTTTGTAGTTCCGTTTGTTGTTTAGTTGTTTGTTTGCTTCCGCTATATAGGAATCTCTAGGCCATATAACTATAGCACCCCCTTTATCGGCAGGTTTCACTATAAGTTGATCGTTTTTGCGAAGGTTATCAACAGCCTGTTTTTCTGTCTTTGAGAAATTGTTGTGTACCCTGTTATTTTTGTCGTTGCTGTTCAATTTATCAGGGGTTTTGAGTTCACAAAGTACAAGAGACATATATTCCAGAAGATTAGTATTGTCTGGTAGCGGTGGTGTGAAGTTGCTTTTTGTTTTGAATGGGTATGATGTATAGATGGAGTCATATTTAGTGGGTTGAGGTCTTGGGACAAATTTTAGTCCTTTGTTTAATATATTTTTAGTTTCCTCCGAGATTGGAGTGTTGGACAGGTTGATTATATTGTCCCCTGTCCGTTGTGTTTTAATTTTATTAAGTAATTGTTTCTTAGATTTGTGTCTGTTGTTGTTCTGGTTTCGTTTGTTTTGTAGGTGTGTGATTAGGCTTGGTTTAGTTATTGTTACTTTCTGTTGTGGTTTGTAGTTGGTTGTGTTGTAAGTAGCTTAGAATGTGAGCTGGTTGGATAAAATTTTGAATCTGATTTTGTATGTGGTTTTGTAGTGCTGGATTAATCCTGGTGTTACTTCTGTTAGTAAAATGTGGCGTTCTTACGTCAGGTATGAGTGGGCCCCGTGGGAAGATAGGTTGTGTTGTCAATTTAGGTATATTAAGTTGGCCTTGTGTGTTGTGTTGTGTATTCGTGGGCGTTAATGTTGAAGTTGGCCTATAGGTTGGTTTCTGTGTTGGTTTATTGTTTCTATCTTGGCGTTTGTCTTTAAGTCTTTTTGTATTTTTGTTGGTTTTGCCGGCGTTGTTTGTTAGTCTGTGCTGAGAAACGGCGGCTTATTTCCTCCGTTCTCTTTAATATTTCTTCAGTTTGTTTTTCGTCTGTTAGGCTGTCCTTAATACGTTTTGTAGAATGTTCAATTTTTGTTTCTACGTCCGTCAGTTTACGTCTGTGTTGTTCCAGCAAGATGTCAAGTTGTTTATTGGCGGCATCCCTGGATGCTTGCACCCATCTTTGTCGATAAGTCATCGTTGAGTATGATGTGGCAGTCCGTTGTTGTGTTAAGGTTGTTTGGTAGAGTTCCGTCTGTTTTGTGGGTTGTAAGGTTCTCCAGTGTAGTTTTTGTTTTTATTAGTTTTTCGTTTAGGTTATTAACTCTTTCTGGTCGGTCGCATTTTAATTATGTTGTCGCAAGTTGTCGCAAGAGCAATTTGAGTACGATCTCCTTTGCAAAATATTTACCCCCTGGCAATGAAATTAACACCATTGGAATCCTTACAAAATAAGCTTTTTAACAGTGGGCTATTTTGCCGACTAAACATTACAGAATCAAAAATACTAAAAGTTTAATCCCAAACATACCTCCAGTCATACTTCAGTTCAACTCAAACAATCTTTAATATCTTCAATATCTTGAAAAACTTCTAATGATCGAAATTTAGCTTTTTATCTGTTTCTTTCGGCTGTAAAACGTGCCTTCGATACGGCTTTTAGAAATATTTATTTTGAATTTTTTTTTATTTACCGGGAATTTTCCAACATGCACGCGCTTGCCGTAGTTTGACTATATATGGTTTGCCCACGCGCTTCAGTCCCGACAAAAAGATCTTATATAGGGTATTGTACCCTGGGGAATTCATTCCGGCCACTTAAAAAACCATAGCAACAGTCTTTGTTTGTGTTTGGGCCTTTTCAGGTTGTTTTTGTCTGAAATTCCGGTTTGACCCGTACGCTACATTTCAAATTTCGCCGTAACTTTGTCAATTTTTATTGTGTTTCTTTGCAAGTTGGTCAGTATGTACTGTTTTTAAAGCTCTATAAAACGGTGTATTAGCGAAGATCACACGGTTTTTAAAACAGAAGTTATAATCGACCAAAGGTACTGAATATATAATTAGTTTACGATAATAATAAATATCAGATTACAAAGGTGTTAAAACTCACGGAGATCTGTAAAACAATGTGTTAGCGATTTGTTTGGCATTAGCCAAGAACAGGTGTGTTTGCTGAATCGATTTGTAATCGATTGGTGGTATTTTCGTCCGTTTTGGGTGAGGGGCGCCAAAGATACAAGCGCTCAAAGTCATCAGCTTTTGGAAGCTGATATTCGACGCTACCGTCTAGAAAGAGTTAATTAATCCAACCGTGCTGTGTAAGTGTGTGGGAATGTTTGTGAGTAGTCTGTATGTTGATGATGGAAAGTTACTCTCACTTTGTGTTGTTTCGTTATCATCGCTGTCATTTTGGTCGTCCATGGAGTTCATGTTTTTGTTCGTTCATGTTAGGTCTAGTGGGTGTTCGTTGCGTTAGGTTTTGTAGGCCCGTGTCACTGTCACTGTCAGTTTGTGGTTTATCAATATCATTTCCTGAGTTGTATCGTTAGTTTTGTTATTGCTGCTGTTAATGTAGTTTAGGTTGTCGTTAGTTGTGCTCTGGTTTATGTTTCTTACGTTGAGGGCTTTGTTTGGCGTTCGTCACTATATTATGTATTTCCACAGCGTCAGTTTGCGAGTCAAGTAAATTATTTATGTCAGTTTCGCTTAGTTGTTTGGTTAGTTCAGTATCACTTTGGCCATTGTCATACTCTAAATCCATATCATTATCGTTATCCATATCTGAGGGTTTTTCCTTATTTGTGTCGTTATCCATATCTGTGGGGTTTTCCTTATTAATGTCCATTTCCGTGCTTTCGTTTGTTTCTTTCAAAGGTACTGCTAAATGTAGATAGCCGAATAATGTTATGCGTGTTGGTAAATATTCTATTTCAGTTTAGTGTATCACTATATTTTATTTTATTTTTACACTTATTTACATGATTGTGTTCCACACTTGGTGCCTCCATAATGCTCAGGAAAGCTATAGATATGTTCTGGAATGCCATCTGGCAGATGTTTGTTTCTTTGCTTTCATCTCCTATGGTTGTTCCAGACTGTCTTTAAAAGTATCCAGTTCCTTTTGAAGTAAAGGTATATATACATATGCAAGCATTAACCTAGCAAGTAAAAAGGTTATAACTAGGTAATTTGTTCTGAAAAGTTAAATCTTTTTGAAAAAGGTCAGATGCAATATTAGGCAACACTGTATACCTGTCAGTTTCATTAGAAGGGTCATAGTCTCCAGCTTCCAATAGTTCATTCAATTGGATTCTTGAAATATGTCTCTAACCACTCCAACAACTCCCGCCACCATCTTTCAATCTTGTTCTGCGTAGAAGGGCCATACAAAACTGTTTCAGTTGCATCTAAATTATTTAGCTTTGTTTGTAAATAGCAGTGCATTGTAGTCATTATAACTGTCTCAGTTCCTTTGTCCACTCTAATTCTTTTGGGTAGTGCTTAAAAATGAAACCCCAGAAGTAACACAATTACAAATGTTGAAAATAAAGGTGAAAATGCTCTTAACCTTTAGGTATTTTAGCTTTATTTTTTGGAACATGGAGAATGGGATTAAGCTAGAGCCACACACTTCTTCGGCAATTAACATGTGTTGCTACATGCTTGTCTATTCGACTACATTGCCAAGGTTGCTTTATAATTAGATAATACAATTACAATTATTATAACAACAGCATCTGCTATGCAAATCAAAATGAACTTACTTTCACTTTCTAAAAGATAATCATATTAGAATCTCCCTATGACTTCTGGTTTGTTGTTGGTTGTCCATATTCTCAGAAAGTTTATCCTCCCACTAAATGTATCTTGTCCTCCATAAATACACAGTGGAACATCGATTTTTGGAAGCCACATAATTTGTCATGTCCATCTAAAGACATTGTGAAGTCAGGACCCTATATAATAGAAAGAGAAAATCCATATGACAACAATACAAATATTTGTTAATTATTTAAAAATAAGTAACATTTGCAGTATTCAACCATATAATATTGTATTTTTGCATATTTTAATACATTAAATAATATTTCTCTTCCATTAAAGAGGAAGGTGTGACATCCCCCCTGGACAAGGTCAGACACTTGACATTTTTCAAATTTCAATTATGTGAGAAATTGACATTTGCAAACTTTATTAGATACTGTACATTGGCTGCCTCGTACCCAGGCGTCTCCCTAGCATTATTTAGAAATTAGCTATGATGGTTTTTTTACATGAAGTATTACACTGGCGAGCAAAGTGCACAGGGGAAATTGGGAAGAGTGCACTTCCCCTTCGCCTCAGTTGCAATACTTCATGTATTCCTCTTGAGAGCGCCCCGTACGAGGCAGGTACATTGGGGCTTTTACAAACCTTCATTCACAGAGGGTAGGAAATGTGATAAAACTATTCAAAAGTCAAGTACCCAGGTACAGTATGTTTCTGGGAGATGCTACACTGTGTTAACTGTCTTACAGCAACAGGGGCCACAGAACTGGGGCCCCTACGACACTGGGGGCATTTTCTAAAATATAAAAAAGTGGTGCCCCTTTTCTGAAATGAAAGTGCCCTCTTTTTTGGTTTGAAAGTGCCCCTTTCGAATCAATGCTGGATATGTCACTGATAGGTGCCACTTTTTTTGCGGTGTCCACCCCAACCCCCGCTACTTTTGAGATGCTTCCACATCCTTCGTGCAGCAACGGATTTGCGGATTACCTCTGCAGTGAACGTGTTGTTTCTTTTAGGCCTTCTTGGTCTTCCTACATTTCCCCTTACTTCAAGGCCTTCAGGGTTAACTTCTGTCATCACGTCATATACTAGATTCCTAGGAACGTTAAGTTTGTGTATTTCTCGCACTTTCTTGTGCATAGCTCGGTACCCAAGAAGACTACCCGGTCCATCCATTCTTTCCTGATTGCATCTTCAACTTGAGCCATGTCTACCTCGTAATTCGTGTATTTAATGTCAAAATAACTCATCCCTTGGCATAGACTTCTTAAACTCCAATGATACATTGGGTATTTTTGTTTTACAAAGTCTAGTATCTCTAACCGTTTAAAACTTCGACCAACATAATCCCGCAAATCAGCTTCACGCCGGGCATGAGAGCCATCAAAAACGGAACGCTCACGCGGTAGCTTTTTTCTTGCGAAAAAATCAATATAATGGAGGCCTGGTAACAAATTAATCTGCTGCAAAATTATGTTTCTGCACCTCCCTGGATTTTGCTCGAGATTTGGTTGCTATGGAAACGAAAGTTGTCGAGTTCCGAAGAGAAAGACATGTCGTATGGTGAAAAAATGAGAAAAATCGCTCAAGTAGAAGAATTTGTACAGGTATTTTAGTGTTGGAGGTTTTAGAAAAAGTGGTATTTAATCGTAATTTGGTGAGTATATACTATTTTGAGGCTTGTTTTTTCTCCGTCTGTATAACTTTGTTTGCTGTGTACATAGTTTAAAAATGTGCTTCGGTAATCATATCACAATCGTATGTTTTTTGTTTTTTAGTTTGTTGTGTTTTTGTTGGTAAATTTGGTCGGTTTTTGAGCGTGTCAGGCATGTCTGATAAGAGACAGCGCTTCGACGTTGGCACAATTATGAAAGCTCGAAAGGGAGCCAAACTTCTGCACGAAAAAATCGATGCCGGGAATCAAGCTATTACCGAGAAGAAAAGTTGCTTACGAAATTTAAAAACGAAGGAAAAAAGACTGGACTGTAAGGTTAGTTTTCCTGCAAGTTTTTAATTATTTTCGTATACTGAGGTTTTAACAAAATTTTATGACATTTCTAATTCGTGCATGCAAATCATAGCTTTATCATTCATCACTTAAATTGTACCGAATCACTGTTTATGTTATAATATAAACTAAGCAAAGGTTGATTAGTGTACTAGGAGTTCTTTAAGGGCCTGTTTATATTATCCCGGCTAGACGGGACAGGACAGTTGCAGAGATCTCGCTTATAATAGAAACTCTATTGAGTGTTTATATTGATCCCGCTTCTATCCCACCTAGACGAGATCCTGGCGTCTGTTGCCGGCGTCTGTTGCAAATTAATCTAAAATAATAATTATATTGAAACCCAAATTAAAGAAAAAATTAAATTAAAATTGAATAAAAATCAAGTTTATAGAAAAAAATTTATGTGGCACGCCTGGGCCACCATACAGCTGTTCCTGGTTAGGTCTAATGAATGTATATAATTTACACTCAATAATTTTGCATCTACAAAACCCTTCAATCGAGTGAGATACCAACAAAATCTAAATATTTACCCACAACTTAACATGGCAGTACCCTAGTATGTATACATGAACTTGTGGTTAGAGCTCAATAACTGGACTCTGTAGCTCAGTTGGTTAGAGCGCTGCACCCGGACTTTGTTGTGAACTTGCCAATATTTATATCAATTATTACGTTTCAAAGCTTGCAAGTTGGCCATGAATTTTGCAACCAATTAGGGAAGTTCGATTCAGAATTCAAACTTTGCTAACTGCATGAATTTGTTAATCTATTGCGCAAGGGAAAACATTACCCGATAAACTGGTTAGACAGAAAATTGTTGCTTGAACTAAAACTAAAAATAGGTATGCTAAGCGTACATGTATCTGCTCATGGTGAATGGTAAAATTGGTAATCCCACTGTAGTCATGAAGGAATAATATTCTACAATTCTATTTGGCCCTAAATTGTATAAGTTAAACATATATTTTGTACAAAAACATACACTTCATTCAACCAGTAACTTGTAAAGAATAAGAGATTGATATTTAATCAATTAATTGGCAGTAGCCTACCACTGACAAGTAAAATCGTCTGGCATTAGACAGAGTAAAATACTAATAAAAGTAGGGTGCATCTGGGCTTAAATATCACAAAAATATATATCATACACAGTAGAATAGGTTTGCATATTAATTGTTAAATGGGGTTCACGATTTACGGTATCACTATGCCAGACAGTTTAGTACATATGACAAATATAATGGCTGATATAAATTTCACTAGCAGAGACTATTTCCACAACACAACAAATATTTAATTTAATTTTATGATGCCATTTGCTGAAACATGTTAGGTTCACAATCTTCTCGATAGTCCATAATATACTACAATCAGGTATGTGAAAAAATTGATGCGTGGATGTTGTCAGAATGCCAGGTATCACTAACACACCCTTGCACAGTTTCAAAAGCCTTTTTAAACACATTGATACACGACTTCAACATGTGGTATTCAGGGATGGAGGAACACAAATGAACTATTTGTTCCACATGGATGTGTTAGCAAATAGGTCATATTATTGAAGTCTATTCATCAGTAGCAAATGGTAACTATGTTGAAAATCAGGAGTATAATTTGACACATGTCTATAGTCTGTGAATAGAATGTATAAAGTATATATAAACACAGCATATCAGATCCAAACATTGGCTAGAATTGACTAGTCAAAGCTGCAGTGTTCCGTGTTTGTTTGTTCACGCTACAATACAAATATGAGAGTGATGTGTAAAGTACAGGCAAATGATTGCTTGAAAGACACTAAATATAAGCGATTTAGAGGATAATTTGCCTATGGATATGAATTTCTATTATGAAATTATAAGTATGTGATTGTGACACCGTCTGCAATAAATGTCATGCCAAAAGGAGTATTGTACAGTCTTATCTTTTACCGTCTTAACTATTATATACTATAAACAAGACTATATTTGTACACAATATTTTATTTAAAGAAATGTGACCACTATAAAATGTGGAATTGCTAAATCTGAAATTAAAATGTGGGATTAGCTAGTATTCATGGTAGTCAAATATACTTTAGTATTGAAAACTTATGTGCATAAACAAGATGCTATATTTTACAATTTACGCGTCAATGTTATGTTAATATGTTGTAGTATTTCTTACCTTGATGTTCGTCCTTCGATAGTTCGACTGTTCACTGTTTCACTGTTTAGTTTTCCTTCAGAAATAGAACCACTACATTTTAAAGCATTCTTTCCAGTTTATCCATAGGTCTATCTTCGTATTTCCACGTTTTTATACTCGTTTTTATATGAATTAACGACATTTTGTCAATCGCCATGTTGAATTTTTTAAAGATCTAGCCTGCGAACAGGCAAAATTGAATGATGTAATGGCCTTGGAGAACATTACGTCATTGCATTGTAAGCCACTTGCTGATTGGTTACCAATTTAAATAAGCTCGTCGCTGAATGGCTATAAGCTAACAGCTAACAGCACGATGGCAATATATCTGCATTCGCAGATACAAAAAGCTGAAATGGATGCACTGATGTTTTTCTTTTAACCTTTTTTCACCTTTAACAATTGAATGACAAGTGGGTGTTGGCTGACGGGAAAACCGTAGATAGGCGGAAGAACGCCAGATAATGCCGAACGATATGTATTCAATGTCCTATATTCTAATCCTTCATTGAACGAATGAGCAAGAAAGCTGGTTATATTGGCCGAAATGAATCAATTCCCAGGCTGACACACCAGCTATGCCATTTTTTTCAGGCGGAGTTATAAACTGCGTTTGTGCCTGGCCACCAAGCTGCCAAGATGAGCTTGGAAGCATCTGCACGAATGCCTTCCTCTTGTAATGATCGCTTGATACATGCCAAGCGGTGCATCTCCCCCCGAGGGCCTAGTAACAGATTTGGGCTCATTGGGGGAAGAACTGGTAGTGATACTGACAGATCCAACAAGCTGCGGTACCAAGCTTGCGTTGGCCACAGGAGTTACTAGGCAGTTTATGTGAAGCTTCTCCTCCATTTGGGACCACAACCCCCCAGTTGTCACCCCTTGGCACACCGTGCCCCAGCCCTCCCTTGAAGCATCTGTTTTGATTACCAGATTGGGAGAAGGGTGCAGAAGTGCATGACCATTCCAAGCATTCAGGTGTTGCTCTTCTTTGGCCGCGATCGACAAAGCTATAGTTGCATCGTAACCCATGCGTTGAGCCAAGGCTTGGTGTTTCAGATGCTGGAGGGGCAGGGAAAATTGCATGTATGGAGGCAGTCAACTTCTCGATCAGCTGGGATAGTTCCCTGACTGAAACTTCATGATGTGATAGCAGGTAAGTGCAGTGGGCTTTTATTGCTTCCATTTTGCAATCGGGCAGGAGCAGAGTCATACCCTGAGTATTTACTAGGAACCCTAGAAACACCAACTGCTGGGTTGGAATGAAATGTGACTTCTCGAAATTTATTACGAAACATAGAGGCATACAAACTCTAGGAGTATACCTTTCCAAATAAACCGAAGGTACATTCTGTGATCTTTCCAGATCGGAATCCAGCCAATCGCGTGGCTGAAGTAAATCGCGTAGAAGGTGAATGCCTTCCATTTTGAAATGATCGTACTGGACGAATGCGTTCAGATCCTTTAGATTGATCACTGGGCGGGATGTTCTGTCCCGTTTTGACACCAAAAATATGTTGCTTAGAAACTGGCCGGAAATTGGCTTTACCACATTCAATGCTCCTTTTTCCAAGAGGGTGGCAATTTTGATGTCGTTTTTAGTGCAAAGTTTTTAACTTTGCAGTATTGTGATGGTCATACATAGTGTAAACTTTCCGGGGGGTGTTTACGATTGTTTGTATTTTTACAGAGCCTATAAAACTATAGAGATTTCATTTTTTTTTAACTACAGCCACACAAGTTATCACTTCATTCTATCGTTTTATGAAATGTTGGACAAAATATAATCAATTATAGATTTAATTGTGACAATTTTACCTTCTGAGACAGGCATTTGGACGTATTATAAACGATTACTTGCCCCCCGTACCAAGATATTTTTTTTCATTCAAATGAGTCATACATAGTGCAAACTTTCCGGGGGGTGTTTACGATTGTTTGTATTTTTACAGAGCCTATTAAACTATAGAGATTTCTTTTTTTTTTAACTACAGCCACACAAGTTATCACTTCATTCTATCGTTTTATGGAATGTTGGACAAAATATAATCAATTATAGATTTAATCGTGACAATTTTACCTTCTGAGACAGGCATTTGGACGTATTATAAACGATTACTTGCCACCCGTACCAAGATTTTTCTTCAGAAAAACTACCAATGCGCATGCGTTATTGCTGTATCACAAGGTATAATGGCGGTCGTATAGGCGTGTGTCGTACATAACATGACAAACACGTTATTTTAGCTGCAGTGATAAACGATTTTATGTTTTAAAATTATGATTAATAAAATACGTTTTAGCGCTAGGCTATTTTAGTTCTGAATTATATTTCAAATTACGACAAAGACCCGAGAGAGGTAAGTCTATTAAATCAACTTGCGTATACAATTTGTTCCGAATTTGTACACATCAAATAGTTACTGTCATTGTTTCTGGCGTATCATTTTATTGTTAATGGAAGTTGCTATAGCATGAACTGCATAGCTTTAAATTTGCAGCACGACGAATTAATATAGTACATGTCTTATTGTAAAGTACATGTCTTATTGGCATTGTCGTTTGCAATATATCTTGACCGCTTCGCTTTCTCGACAGCATCATGTACAAGCGCTAGCAGCTGCTAGATTTCGTCGCTTTTGACCTATATAGGTTGGTGGCTATAAGCTATAATGCAAAAGCTCACTTCCCTTGTGGTCGTTTGAGCACTCTGGCCCCAAGACACTTCACGCATGTCTGGATGCGCATGTGTCTGAGTATTGTACCACATGCGCTTGGTGAGGGCAAGAGTATGGTGTATAAATACGAAGTCACTCGCATCTAGACTGCGTTACAAGCTGTACTGACGAGCCGTTGAACGGCGAAACATGCATGTCTGCAGATTTGACTATATATATATATATATATATACACAATGAGCGTCAGATTTCGGTGATTACAGATCTGCATGCTGCCTAGTATTAAACTACAGTAGAATACTTATATATATATCTTTTAACGCGTGTTTACTTTTAATAGCCAGCCACATCATGCATTGACATTGTGATTGTTTAGAGAGCGTGAGTAATTTGATACAAGGCTGTAAGCTATATTATTATTTAGACGTTGCTCTCCAAAATGTTTAATATTTAGCTTTATTTTTATTGCATGCATTTTTTTGTCAATGAATTCATAAACTACTTGTGCTTCCTTACATTTTGAAATAGCATTTGGTTAGTTTTGTTATATAAAATAAACAGCCCCTAAATTTGCCTTGTCAATTGGATTTATACAGCAGACTTGCCATGTGCAAATTAGTTGACCACATGTAATTTATGCTGTCTAAAGTCTAAATTAGTTCTACAGTTCTGCTTAAATTGGTTTAGATTCAATACCAGTATATCATGGGGCCTGAATTTCAGACACTCACCCATTGAAAGCCATTGCAAAAATGGAGGAGTGAATTCTATATTAAATCAGTCCAAGCCTGTCTATATGATAATGATTAATCATATGCCAGTCAAACGTATTTGGTGTTTTTATTTGTGTTTATATACCTTGTTGGGCCTTAGCTAAAGCTGTGTCAAATTTTTGCTGCCTTGCCAGTCAAAATTTGCTTTGTGAACAGCAGTATATATATGTTGTGTGAACACACACCACATTTTCTGTGATCAGAAAACTTTTGTACGTGACATTTTTTCTTGGGCTAACCGATGTCACAGATTAAAGATATACAGATATGGAACTCTCGCGGAATCCTGTCCCCACTTTTTCAATGCGCATGCGCGAGCCTCTGGCAAGTGTCATGAACATTTTTAATCAGTAAATAGATAGGAAAACCCCGAATTTTGACAATAAAACAGCGATTTGAAAGAGTATATCTCGATGATTTGTTCGTCGTTCACAATTGTTACAAATGGGCTAGGACTAGAGTATTTTAACAAAAATGGATATATAAAAACGCTTTGGTACGGAAAAAACGGGAAAAACATGCCTCGAGGAGTGCATTTATCAGTGTTTTCAATCAAATTGACTTTGACAAATCGATTTTTGCAAATTCTTCAACTTTGGAAGCTTATATCTACTTGAAATACTAACTTTCCAGAGAAATCTTATACTTACAAGGTTAGTGGAAAGTTTTTTCATATTTTATTCAAATTTTACAAGTTTTCAAGACAGATAAGGCATGAAAACTCCGAAAACAAAAAGACACGGCAAGCCACGTATATGTATGAATTTAACCTTATCTTCAACGAAAATATACTTTTATACCACAGGTTTTTATACTATTGCTAACAGATGGGATACTTAATGTAAAAGACCGCCTTATTTGTGTTTAAAGCTAAAAAAACTGTTCTACAATGCGGTTGTGTTGTGCCCTGATGCAAAACAACAAGATATAAACAAAATGGCAATCTGTGACTTCCCAGACTTTGGCAGGACGTAAATTATTTAATTTTCGGTTTTTGCTTAAAGAAAACATTAATATTTCCCTAAGCGTTAAGTTTCGGCACCAAATACATTGTCAACTATCAATAAACAAGCTTTCAAAGCATCAAACCAACATATAGTATGTTTGCATGTCGACTGTTTCACACTAACTCCTGGCTTTCAATGATAAATAAAAGTTGTTTGGAAACCCGAACGTGTTTTAAAAACAAACAAATGTGATCACTTACTGCTATTTTCAGAAATTTGGAGCTCAAAATGATGATCTGTAGCGCCAACTCGTAAAAAAAGCATTTTTCAACTTTCGAACAGTGTATCTCCTATACTTTAGTTAGGAAATTCGACGAGCGACACTTGCCAGCCACGCACCAGAGCAATTTGTGTGGCGCGTGGAATTGCCTTACAGTGGGGACAAGAACATCAAAGGTTCCGATTAAAGTTCCATATCTGTTAATCTTTAATCTGTGCCGATGTCTGTTTCTCTGCAAATACAGTTGCTACATGCAATCAAAAATCTGGGCAAATTTCCCATTAAATTTGCCATAGAAAAATTGTTGTGTTGGCAGGGCTTAAGATCATGCGTCGCTATATAATGTCCTGAATCACCCCTTTATGGCTTTAGTAAGATAAACTGGACACTGACACTGTTAACTTATATGTTTTTAAAGCTATGCAGTTCACGCTATAGCAAAAAAATCGCTATTTCTGTAATCGTGATGTAGGATTAAACAAAATGTATTTGGCTGTCTACCGCAGTTTTGACATATACCTCCGTTCAACCATGCAGTGTTTGCTGACTTTATATAATAGCTAATTATATATTTTCATTTCAACAGTTTTATGAACCGCCGCAACATGCATGCACAGCAATTACGCATGTACAGACCACGTTTGTCCCCCTGCTAGTCGATATAATGATCTAGGGACTAGGTTTTTCCCTTTGAAAGTGAAACTTTGCACTCTCCTTGGATCACTAGTTTTCTGATTCCGAATGCGAAAACTGAGGGCGTACTCTGATTCTGTTTTGAATTGTAACCCTGTACTGTGTCTAAGATGGCGGGATTGAGTGAAGAAAACCGCTTAATCGCCCTGCCGAAACCCTTGGATTGGCTAGATGCTGAAAATCGATTTTGTAACTGTTTGGTTTCGAATTAAATTTGGAGGGAAATTAAATTTGTACCTGTTAGTATTGCTTTCCTCGGTTCTGAAAAAAGTTTGGTTTTCCTCTCCGTTGCCTCGTTTGATTCCAATGTTTGTTCCATGATGATCGGGGGTTGAAACCCGGGCCTTTCCCGGGCTGCTGACGAAAAGGCTTCAAAAACGGTTTGTTGTTGCCATTGCCATGGCGACCACCGCTCATCAAACTGTCCATCTCTTTGGACAGTTTTAAGTCTTTAAAAATCGCCTTTTGAAATTTTTCCCAAACAGGTCGGATGAGCCAGGGACGAACAGCTTTGGATCGTCAACCAGGTCTAAACATTCAGGCAAAACTTTAGTAACAAGCCTTTACGGCGGTCAACTAACGCACAATACGAAGCGTTGCTGATAAAGAACATTGCCCGACGACTAGCTTCAATAACTACACCAGGATCTACGTCTGCGCCTTCAGCTTCGGCTGAAATGGCAGACTGCCATAGGTGAGATAAAGGGCCAGGTGGATCAAGCAAACGACCGGCCATATTTAGCTGGCGGCATTCCATGCCCATGTTAAAATTTGCCCCTTTGTGTTTTAAGAATTTTTTAACAAATAATCAACCTTTTTCAGTTGTGAGTCTGGATGAAAAGGCACCAGCGTTTCTCTGACCATTGCCTTCCTGGCCGGCTTGGACAAACCCTGAAAGGTAGCTGCTACTGGGCACTCAACAATCAGTTCGGCGACCGTATTCGCCATTTCGTTGTCTTCGAAAATGCTGGGCCCTTCGGCCCCTAAACGTTCGGAAGTGTCGGAATCACTGCTCGAACTACAGCTAAACGACGAACTAGATGATGAACTAGTTGACGTAACATAAGTACGAGACTTTGTCCAACGTTTTTTTTTGCGCCCTTTGAATGTTTGGCTGTTTTAGAAGACCTTTAATTTCGTCTTCGTTTTTTTCCGCCTTCCCTTACAGGCGATTTTTTCCTCGGTGGCTGTTTCACCGGAGTATTTCCTCGCGAACTTTCTCGCAGAGCTAGATTAGGACTAGCATTTCCCCATTTTCGATGTTTTCTGGCACAGAAGCCATAAAAATTTCAAATAAATCCGAAAAATATTTCCTCTGAAAGAATCTTTTGAAGGAGTTAAAAAAAACAACACCCATGTAAAGCGAGTTTGTTACTAAGTTATGGCGTTTTATTTTTAGTACTTAGGCTTCATCAGCTGTGTATTTTGAGTTTGAAGAATAAAGCATTGTTATATCGAACTTCTGTATTTGAAATATAATACAAAATGTATAATGCTGTTGGGCAAATAAACTCCCTCCCCCCACCCTGAAAATGTTGCTGTTCTACTAAGCTAAATTTTACGAGATAAATTTCCCACTCCACATTGAACGGGGGGTGTGGGGGCAATTATGTTGCACCCAGACAACATTTTGCTACTTTGTCCCTGCCAAAGTTACAATTTCCTTTACAAAGACGCAACTACTTGTATTTCTTATGGTTCATACAAATATGTGACCTATCAATGATGAAGTATAAATAATTCAACTATTTCTGATACCATGCGAGCATATGTCCCTTTACTGGGCGAAGAGAAAAAGTATTCATGCAGGGTGATTGCTAAAAGGGCGAAAATATCTAAATCGTGTGTTTCTCTTATTCCAGAGCCAACGGTGTGAAGTGTCCTTCCCGGACAATAGCCTGGTGCAGTGTGAGGGTACTAATTCCGCTCGGTTATTTATCACACTCGGAACAAAGGAAATCCATGGGAGATCTAAAGTTCATCAATAATCGCGGCATGTGGTTCAAGGTTGGTGGGTGGTCATCTCACTGATCTCAAAAGTTTGGCAGATTGTCAGGAGTGGAGTGAGTGAGATTATAGCAAAACTTGAGAAAGTCTGAATTGACTGTCACTTTTGGGACTTTATTGGAAGAGCTGTGGGACGGATCTTATCGCTTCTTTAACTTTAGCTAAAAAAGATAAGAAGAGTCCAAGCAACAAATGAATGAAAAAAGTAAAATATGTAGAGGCAGGTTTGTTAATATATTAAAACAATAAAAGTGTCGATGTATTTTTGTTCTAAAAACTCCTACTTTATATATATAGTTTTAATTTATTTACGGTAAAATATCGTATATTTTATATGATGAAAAAGGTCTTAATTAAAAGAACAAAATCATGTTCACGCTTATATTTTAAACTGATCTCATTTCAAAAAGGAAATTTTATATTTCATTTTTTTTGCAGTTTAGTTTTGTGAACATTTCAAAACGTTATATTTGAACGGAAGGTTGAATTTTACATTAGTGTAAAGCTCATATAACGAATAATAACATACCTACATCATAAATTCGGGAATTACATAGCTAAAACAACTATTTTGTAATTATTTTTGGCCTATTTGTATCCTGTTTTGTGCCCTAAAAATGTGCCTTTTTCGGCCTTTTCCTTGCAAATATGGAATCCAATTTTGTTTGGATCTTGTTACCCCGGCGCGTATTCTCTTGATTCGGTGCTTCATAACCTTCGTTGTTGGGTTTCGAACGAGCGACATTGTTGGGCAAAGTGATTTAACTTGCCACACTTTCTGCAGTCTTTGCCATGGGCAGGACAATTTCCCTTCTCATGCGGCCATTCTCCCCACAATTTCGACACGTGCCTTTGGCTTGTTGATGTTAGTTCACACCGTTCAATTTGTTTCTGTTCAATGTCGGCCACTTGAAAGTTACTAATTTCCAGCTGCCTACCGGCGATCAGTAAAGCTTTGAGCGTCATTGTAGGGTCCCGCAATGCTTGTTTTCAGAGTCAGCTTGATGCTCCTTTTAGGACAATTTGTAGCATAATTTAATATAAATAGGATATAAAAAATAACTTGCTATGTACTAGAGCATTATCAATTCGAAGAACTTAGGAGATATGAGTGTGTGCAAACATATATCAGTAGCAAAAATCGAATGTAATAATATGATGCGCACTTGATTGAGACTCAATGGATCATAACTCCACGGTTAACCGCACAGTTAACCATAGCGAAATCTTAATTATATTTAAAGTAATGTTATATTAGATATAGAGGAACCCTTAAGAAACGTTTTAGGAGCAATTACTGTTACCATTGGCATATTCCAATGGTTAACCACGGTTAACCACTATTTTGTATATATAATTGAGTCTTTAGTATATTTAAATTACAGTGGTTAGCCGTTGTTGTTCTGAACAATTCATAGTTGTGAACACTTGATTCTTTTCGATGGTTGTTTAGAATGTATGTTTAGAAACAGCACAATATGCCAAAATGCAGGCATATTTATCGCAACAAAGTCAACATTTCTCATTATTGCTTATGGTTAACTGAGTTAAATGTGGTTAACCGTTCGGCGCCACTGGATACTAGTAGGTCTTATTTGCCTCAAACTGCGATTTATGTTCACTTTATATTTATAAAACATCCCAATTAACAGCAAAACACATATATTAAATTCTCCTGATACATTTCTTACAAAGTATTTTTAACCTTCAGGTTTATGTAGTGCATATGCATGTGCTTGCACTAAAGACGCTCTTGAGCAATATTTTGTCAAATTCACATATATAGTCTTTATCAGTATTGCCTTTGCTTAAACATTAAAAACAGTTCAGCATCATTTGAAAGCTTAGTGGTCTGTCCTAAAAGAAATGTGTAAAATGGACCTTAAGATTATCGGTAACCAATTGTGTGTCACTTCGAACACTGCAATGTATCACAGACAATTGTGGACATAACCCGGAACACACATTCAACTAACTTCATTAAGCTTTCGCCCCCCTCTCCCCGCACTAATGTTGCTTGAAACGCAACATAACAACATTGTCTAGGGGGAAGGGGGGATATCCAAGGTCAGATACAGAAATTATAGTACATTTATACTCTGACAGATACACCTTGGAATTTTATTAACAAGTTATGTCCAGGATTGTAGGTGATCCCATGAGGGAATTTATAACATTGGTCTTAGAATATTTGACACATTCTGGACTATTTACTGGTCCTAGCAACAGCAAATTGCTGTCATGTAGCGGTACGTGTTTGGAGGAAAATGAGTACTTTCTTGTTGGTGAGTTGATTGCGATATCTCTTGTACATGTTAGTATTGGGCCCAGGTGTCTTAGTCCAATTCTCTTTGAATGCTTGAGTGGTAGTCCAGACAGAGTGTCTGTGTCAGTCGAAGATGAGTGCGATCATGAAATTAGGTCTACCTTGCAACAACTGTTTGATGCGAAAACAATAGAAGTGGTGCAATATATTGTTGTATTTTATAACTTAAATCCAAACTAACAAATAGATATCGCTATCACACCCTTTTCTTAACTAACATAACTAAATAACTGAAAGTATGAAAGTGTGTATTGTCTAGTGTTTTGTGAACACATCGACCAATTGTACTTATCAACAAATAATTGATGAAGTAATTGGATTTCCAAACAGTTCCGTTTGTGTACAGTGTCTTGTAGACTGCCTTCGTGATACTGGTTGTTCCCTTATTTGTTGTTGATTTTCCTGCCTGTTTGCTTCGCTTCCTTTGTCATGCAAGTCAACAAACTCTTCCTCATCACTTTCAATGTTGTCAGGAATTTTCTTGGAGAACGACATGTTTCTGGTGATCCAATGGTTATCATTTTCTGCAACTACTTTTGATCCCTTAATGGATGTTAAGGTTGGGTGACACGTCCGATTTTTTTCTCTCGACTGTAACACAACAGGTCAAATATTGTCTCATATCTGGTTGCGTTCACGCAATTGTTACCCGGTGCGTTCGGGCAATTGTTGCGGAAAGTCAAAATGTTTGAACTTTCGGCAACGATTGCTGAAAATATAAAATTACACAGACATTGTTTGAGCAGGAAACGCAATGATTATATTAAGCCAGCCAATGAAATTCGCTTGTGCATGACCAGTGTGCTGTGAAACTACTGCGAGGAGGGTGATAGAAGGCGAGTAGCTCATTGTAAAGACTGTGAATTGAGTTTAATATCTAAGAACTATTTACTGTGAACTTTGAGAACTATCAAGTGTGAACTAACTCTGAGAACTATATGGCATATACACTCATTTGCTGTGTGCTTTTGAATAATATATTTTATACTCTTGTGGTAAATGTTATCTTACTTGTTACCCATATTGTTTTCAACTTTTTATGGTATTTATGTTGTGATACAAATCGATTATTGTATTGTTGTAATTTTGTGTTTGTGGGAAACAACACAATTATTTACCAAAGTTTTTGATCTGTGAGACTGGATCATCAGTGGAAACATGCGAGAAATAAGAAAGCTTTAGTAAATTAATGATTGTGGTGTTCGAGGTGGTGTTATCCACAAAAACAAAATTAATTATTTTGATCACAATTAAAACAACATATAAATATTAAATGTTCCACCAATGAGTATCTCAGATAATAGAAACCGACTGTCCAAAGTCTAAGAAGTCTATAAGCACGACGCAGCTAAATCATTGTTGCTCGTGTAACCACTTCGCTTGCGCCGGTAACGCAATGAAATTTGACCTGTTGCATTGCTGGTGCGAGAAAAAAATTGCATGTGTGACTCGACCTTTACTGTGTATGGTGTTATTGCAAAGTTTGTTGAGAATTTGTTCTGTATCACCAATCTGGATATTACTCTATTTTGTACCCCAATGTTTATCTGCATATCTCTTTTCTTGTGCTTCACGATGTCGGTTTACTACCTTGGCATTTCCAGGTAGGGATGGAAGTTTTCCTCTAATTTCTCTGTTATACAAAAGTTGGGCTGGTGGGACTTTAGTTGTGGAATGGGGGGATATTAACGATAATGCAATAAGAACTTGGATAGTTTTTGTTGCCATGGTCTGTTCTCTAAGTGTGCTGTTTTAATGGCTTTGACTAAAGGTTTCATGAAGGCTTCTACTTCTGTGTTCCCCTGGGGCCAAAGGGGTGTTGAGGTGGTGTGTGTAATTGCCATGACAGTCATGTATCGTTCAAAGTCATGACTTTGAAATGGGGGTCCATTATCAGGCGTTACCTGCGAAGGGATACCATGTCAGGCAAAAATACTGTCAAGTTTTGGGATCACTTTTTTAGCTGATATAGTGGGTAATATTTCAATTTCTGGGAATCTTGAGTAACAATCAGTGGCGACTAGTATGTACTGTCCTGTTGGAAGGGGACCATAAAAATCAATTTTAACTTTGTTCCAGGGGCGGTCGGGCATTGCATTCTAGTTCTGTTCGTACCTTTTTGTCTATATTAGGAAACCAAGCTGTTTCTGACAGGAGGGACTTTGTCTTTGCCTGGCCTTTGTGAGCTATCTGTATAATGCATTTTGCAAGGATGTTGGTATTATTATTTGGGTAACACGTAGAAGCACCTTGTTATGGTCGATAGTGATTTCATCTTTTATCATTTGAAAAGGCTTACACGATCCCTAGCGTTGCTTATTTCCTGAATGGTCACAGTTTTTGGTATTGCTAAATTGGTTATGAAGTTAACATACTCTTTGGCAACATGGCGTGTTGCCGATTGCAGGGTTGTCACTTCCAGTTGTATAAATCACTTTATAATCATACTGTTGTAATCAAAGCAGATGGTTTAGATAGTGGATTAGCAAAGATCATTTCAATGCTTTATGATCTGTATACAAGGTAAAAGACACCATACAGGTATATATGGAAATATTCAATTCCCCAGACAATAGCCAAGAATTCCTTTTCCGTCTGGGAGTACCTTTGTTCGGTAGGTGTTTAAGCACGACTGGCATCAGCAATGACACTTGGAGATGTGTTCTTATCTGGGGGTCTTTGAGTCAGAATCGCTGATAATCCTACCGGGCTTGCATCCACAATCAGTTCAGTTTCATTTCTAATGTAAAAATAGCTCATAACCGGGCTATTCACTGATGCTGTTTTAAGCTTCTGATATGCTTCTTCATGTTCTTTGTTCCAACTGAACTTTGTTCCTTTATGAGTGAATTCTCGCAATGGTTCAGTTATTGTTGCAAAATTAGGAATAAACTGCGCACTGTAATTAGCCATGCCCAAGAGGCTTCGCACTTCACTTACTGTAGTCGGTGTGGTAGTGTTGGTAAATGCTGAAATTTTCTTAGGATCAGGACGTACCCCATCTTGGGAGAAAAACAGACCAAATAATTCCAAATTGTGTTTAAGAAATTTGCACTTGCCCCAATTTATAGTTAATCCATGAGTTTCCAAATGTTGTAAGCATTCTTCAAGTTATGTTCCTCACATGTTGAGCCAAACACAAGAATGTCATCAGAAATGTTACGAATGCCATCAATGCCTTGTAATACTTGCTGCAAGGTGTTTTGGAATATTTCAGCTGCTGAATTTGTGCCATAATTCAGACATTCAAAACAATATAACCACGCATGGGTGGCGAATGTGGTGAGGTTCCTAGATGGCGCTGATAACTCGAGCTGGTGATATGCTTGTGACATGTCCAATTTGGTAAAATATTTTGCTCTGTTTAAGTCAAGTGAAATGTCTCTCACTCTTGCAATGGGATGACAGACTCGTTTTATTGCTGTGTTCACTGCCCGCATGTCAACACACAAGTGGATTTATCATATTTTTTCAGTACTATAACCACAGACGATATCCAAGCTGTTTTGTCAATGTCAGGCACCTTTTCAATAATGTCTTCTTGTTCAAGATGACTTAATTTAGTATCAACGTTAGCCCGTAGGTGGAAAGGTATTCTGCTTTGTCGCTGAGCAACAGGTGTCCACGATTAGTTCAATTTGTCGTTTTTTTTAATTTTCCAACACCTTGGAACACTTTGTTATGCTTGTTTATAATGTTCCGTACAGTTTTGTCTGTTACTGGAAGATCTGTTGTTCGTTTATCATTTTGTTGTGATGTCTTGGATGTTACAATCTTGTTGAGGCGCAGACATATTAGTCCTAGTTCATGCACTGTGGCATTGCTGAGCAGGCAGGCACCGTCTTCAGCAGCAACATATATAGTAGCAACAGTAATTCGTTTGCGAGATCAGAGTCACAAAAAAGCTGCGGGTATGCGGATACCACCCGTGAGGAAGGTTTGCCAGCATTGAGGAAGGTTGAAAGTGAAACACCGACTTATTAATTCATTAGGATTAAGATAAGGGAGAGGAAGGTCTGACATGTGAATGAGAAAGGTATTAGACAAATAGTTGTTATGGAGACAAAGTATTAAGGAAGAAAGTATTGGTTAATTGTGTGTTAGGAGGAAATAAATACTAGAGTTGATCGGGTTGGGTGATAGAGACAATATTTTTGAAATTCATTTAGTACTGGTAAATACTACAAAATAGCAAATGGTTAAAACTATATTATTTAGCTTATAAGCATGGTGGTCAAGCAAAAAGCAAATTAAACAATTTGTTCTAAAACCCAAACCGATATTAAGATAGAGAATAAACAATATACACAATAAACATGATTTAAATTATTTATTGCTTTAAACTAGTACAAATTCCAAGTAGACTATTAATTAAAATGACTTAATAATTTAAACTTACATTTGATTTCATACCTCTTGCTCTCTACAGTCCTTTATACTTGGGTATGTACTATCAGACATTCCCAAGGTTTGCTCTAATCTGCTACATACTTGTTGTTTGGCACTGACTGATTTTGGAGGAGTCGAACAGGGATTTCTTTAATATTTAATGAATAATATATTCTACACAAAAGATTAAGTTTAACTATATTTGTAAAGGGTATAAAAAGGTACAAGATACATACATTCCCAACCTTTTTCGTAAAACACTGTTCGATGCTCGACTGATGAGGAAATGATTAGGGGTAAGGGGTTGCAAATCATTGGCATCATTCGAAGGGTATCCTAAAAGTCTTCCGTTGATCAATGACTTCACTTCGGTGAACACAGTGCTCATTTTGTTCCACGATAAACTCTGGCTTCCGAACCACAACTCGAATGGCACGCTTGCTTGATTAGAGTTTTGTATATTCCACCTTGATGAGGGCTTCGCAGGCATCGTGAATATCCAGCGAAGTTGACAGAGCACTGCGAAATCTTCTAGATTTTTTCTCAACTTCATAAACAGCTCTCTTAATAATCTCTCTGCACCGACAAATGACGTACCGTTATCAGAGATTATTGTGCTTGGCCAGCCATGGTGTGAAGCGAATCGTCTCAGCGTGTGGAGAAAGGCTTCAGCTGATGTACTCTCAACCGTTTCTAAGTGGATGGCTCGTACTGTAGCACAGGTAAAGATTGCACCCCAGGCTTTTACACTCTTGTTTTGCAAAACTTTAAGACTGAACGGACCAAACAAATCCACGTCGGTTACGGTAAATGGTGGGGAAAAGGGTTTCACTCACTCTCGGGGAAGAGCTGCCATCAAAGTAGTGTGGGGTCCCTGATGAAACGTTCGACATATCAAGCAATTCTTGATGATCCTCTTGACCATAAGCCGTCCACTGATGATCCAATACTCGCGTCTACTCTCGGAAAGGGTTCTCTCGCAGCCAGCATGGCACACTTTCCCGTGAAATTCCTCCATTATTAACTTTGATACGTGGTGGTTTCCGGGTAATAGGATGGAATGCGTTTGATCATAGGGAAGGGAATCTCTCTTGAGTCGTCCACCAACTCGGATGATGTCATTCTCGACAAAGGGTGCAAGATCCTTGTAACAATCTTTCCAATCAACCAATGTACTCTGTGCTTTACGCATCCAGAATTAGTTGGCATTGTTTAATTCACTAAGTTGAAGAGGACCCAACAGTCTTGTATGCTGACTCGAGCATTACGACCAAAACGCATGCAATAAGCCGTAATTCTGACCAATCGTTGCCAATTTGAAAACTTCGTTGGATCAATGCATGGGGCTTCTGGATTGACACTTCCTTCAAAGTGTGGAGACCATCGTTTTGTATGGTCTCCACACTTTCGTTTGGCCACTCATTCTTTGACATTTGCAGGAATGCCACTCCTTGTAACCATTGACCATGCATATCTTTCACATCGATTCCTCGGCTTAGATCATCTGCTGGATTCAGAGCAGAGGAACATGTTGCCAATGACTTGATTCCCATGTTGACTGGATGTTAGCTACACGAACGCCTACAAACGCTTTCAACATTGTAGAATCGGATCGCAACCAATACGCCTACAAATGCTTTCAACATTGTAGAATCGGATTGCAACCAATACAAAACTATCTTCGAATCAGACCACAGCTTTGCCAATCTTGACGCAACCAATGTTGCCATAAGCTCTAACCGTGGAATAGTTACCTGGCGTAAAGGGAAACTCTTACTTTTGAGGTGACGAGACTAACTTTAGGACCTTGGGAAGTGGGCCAGAGAAGATAGGCAACTGCTCCATAAGCTGTAGCACTTACGTCAGCGAATATGTGCAACTCGCATGGTAGACAAATCTCGCATATTTCTTCAGGCAATACATCATCCCAGTTGTATTTATTTGCCTTCCAGATTTCTTGAAGAGCGACTCTTGCTTTGATAGTTCCCACGGAGGCCAATCCAAGAGGATCAAACAAGCGCGAAATTCTCAACAGAATTGCTCGCTTCATTAACGTTTCTTCAACATTTATCTCCTTCGCCAAGAAACTAAACTCGTCAGACTGCGGATTCCAGTTGACTCCTAAGGTTTTGATTCCCTCTTCACCGTCTAGGTTAACTTTATTTGTCGCTGTACTTTCTTTGTTAACATCTATCACGCCTTCTTTCGAATTATTTGCTTCAGGACTTGGCACATTTCCAGCTTGTAGTTCATCAATGGGCGACTGTAGATCTGGCACTTCTTTAATGGACGACAAAACAAACCATTCCTTTATCTTGAAACTCCTGGTAGCTAATACGCTGTCGGCTTCGCTTATGCTCTTCTTTTCTTCTTCTTGTGACTTTGTTGAACTGCTAAGATCATCCATGTACCGATCATGTTTGAGAATCACAGCAGCTCGTGGATACTGAGACTTGTTTTCATTTGCGATTTTGATCATAACAAAGCTTGCCATATCAGGTGATGGGTTATCTCCGAACGTAACTCTTTGAAGCATGTAAACTTTTGGGTGTTGACTTTCATCCAAATCTCTCTAAAGATAACGATGAACAAACATGTCTTCTTCCGGTAGGAGGATCTGCAAATATATCTTCGATATGTCTCCAACGATACCAACAAGATTTTCTCTAAAACGTAGTAATACTCCAAGTAGATTCCCAATTAGGCAGGGACCTTTGTAAAGGAACGAATTCAACGACACTCTATGATATTGACAGGCAGGATCAAATACTACTCTCAAGGGCGTACTCTTCTTTTCAGGTCGATAAACACTGTGATGAGGCAGGTAATACTCTGGTGTACGTCTTCTTGTGACAACTGATGTGACCAACCATTTCTCTCATATTCATTCATGACTTCGCTGTACAAGCGAGCTTTGACATCATTCTTTCATAGACTTCTTTCCAACAAAAACAATCTCTTCTCTGCAATCTAATAGTTATTGGGCAGAAAGCTTTTATCTTTCTTCCAAGGAAGACCAATTTTGTATCTTTCTCCTTTCTTCTTACAGGAGTTCTCCATGAACTCGATGGCCTTTCTATCTTCAATTGACATAGCTGTCTCTCTGGGCACTGACATTGAGGGGTTTGAATAGCGAGGGTTTCGAACTCATAGAATTTCTCTAGGTTAACGGGCTGGACTAAACTTACTGAGCATATGTTGGATGTTTTCTGTGAACTATCAGAACCAATTACAAACCAACCGAGCTTCGTTAGTTTGACCTTGACGTATTTCATCTGTGTGCAAATGACTGTACTGGACTCCCAAGATAAGTTGGATTGGACCAGCTTTATGGGCAAACTCGACGTCTCGAAGGTGGACAAATGATTTCAGCCACGGACGATCCAAACGTGGCATACTTAGAACTGTCCTTGCAATCTCATGGGCTTCGATTCTGTGCTCTTCTAAACCGTTTAGTGCTGAGATAGAGAATGTCACTTTTCTGCTTTCTGGTTCTTCAACTTTCTCTCCAACAACAGCTAGATTTTTCTTCTCTCGTTTCCCTTGCAGGAATCAGCCAACGTTATTGCACATTCTTTACAGTACTAGTCAGGAAATGGCAGTAGAAGAAAGTGGAGAAGAAACTGGTAATTTAACGAACTTGACTACATTTAAATAACTTGACGATTCTCCTGTGGCTGAAAATGAAGATAAAGGTGATTCCAAAAATGGTGAAAATTGAAAATTCGTTTCTGATCTGCAGAATCCAGTCCGGAGAGACAGAAAAGGAACATAAATTCTGATCAATCCAATATAAATCAGAACATGTTTGATCGAAGCCTAATCGTAAAACTGATTACTGATGCAAATAACAGCATTGAAAAGAAAATTCAGGCTTCTGAGCAAAGGATCATAGAAGCTATTAACAGTAACCAGTGCTGGCAGAAATGTTCCTGTCAGCATGAATCGAAATGAAGTAAATAATACTGAACAAAGTGGTAATATATCCTGAGGCGACTTAACAAATTGCAAGGACTTAGACAGTCTGGTGCAATATTTGGAACAAAAGAAGTTCTCATGTGATGAAGAGTTAAGTATCATTTCATGTGATATCTGCTTATCTGAAGGTGAAAAATTGGGCAATGTGTGGATGAAAAAAAGACAGGATATTTTAAAACAAATTGAGGGTTGCTTCGCATGTGCCTAAAAGATATGAACAAAATCTCGACGTTTCGAGCTAAAGCCCTTCGTAAGGAGAAATTAGTAGACAGATAAACACATTACATCAGCTTTTATAGCAACGCTATAAAAGCTGTCATGTGAACAAAATATTAACCAATGAGAAGACCCCACTAGTTTTAGTCTCTTTTCCCCACTAGTCTCTTTTCCCCACTAGTTTTCTCCGAGACCCCACTAGTCTCTTTTCGACACAGTAAAACTATCCGGGAAACCCTAGTGCACAGGACTCTGTGTCACCAGCTGGCACTGTTTCCTGTGGTCGTGCTAAGTGCTACACTTGTAAGCATTTAAACCTCCCCACCTGTATTTCGGCTCCAAAATCTCAGTTTGTGCATCTCCTCCAACCTCGTTTACTGTATCTCTTGCAGCAAATGTGGCTTGCTCTACATCGGAGAGACTGGAAGACGTTTAGGCGATAGGTTGGTTAGCACTTGCGTGATGTTAAGAACAATGTGCACAACAAACCGGTTGCTAGGCACTTCAACAGTGCCAACCACTCCTTTTCTGATATGAAAATATGCGCCATCCATCCCATTATTGGTGGCAATGATACCCGTCGGAAGCAAGAAAAGCGTCTCATTTTTAAACTTGGCACCATTCAGCCTGATGGTATCAATGAGCGCCTCTCGTTCATCTAGCTCATTCTTTTCTCTTAAATACTTATATACTTTCCTCTATATCCCCTCTTCCCTTCCCTTGTACGACATTTATAGCGCTTTGATAAGTGTAAAGCCTGTGTGCAGGCCTTCGACCCTATAATCGGGCCGAAGCCTGCACGCAGTCTATATCTTTACATATTAATTCTATTTTGTTATGATTGTTATGACTACTTTATTTTCATTGGTTAATATTTTGTTCATGTGACAGCTTGTAATGTGTTTATCTGTCTACTAATTTCTCCTGACGAAGGGCTTTAGCTCGAAACGTAGAGATTTTGTTTATATTGTTTATATCTTTTAGGCACACGCGAAGCAACCCTCAATTTGTTCTATATGTCTGTGGCCGACACTGAATTAAAGTCTAGGATATTTTAAAGTTGATAAAAATATAGGTTCCAGAAGTTCGAAAATCCAAACCAACAGCCTAGAGTCTTCTGTCATTTAAAAAGTCGCATTCTTGAGCACCTCCTTGGTGCCAACGGAAGAGAAACGAATGCATACCATCAGAAACAGCTGGAGAGAATTAAAGCAGAAGAGTTGAAAGACAATCTAGATCTTACATTGCTGGTATGAATCTGTTCAGAATCCAATATGAGATAATGCAAGGGAACAGTTATAACAGGTTTGAGAGTGATGTTTTAACAGCTAAATTGAACAAGTGTGAAGTAGGAGACCTGAATCATAGCAGAATGTTTGCAAAAGCATTAACAAAAGATGTAGCTGCTACTATGGATGTTAATTTAAAAGAAGCTTTATCACAGAAACTTGACTGTACAAATCAGGAACCTCCTATTGGTATGGTCATGGATAAGATGACTCCAAACAAAAGAACTGGACAGATCCATGCAATCATTGTTCCTGTTCCATCTCACCCATGTATTGCTTACTCCAGTAATGCTAGATGTGCCACCTGTGATTCACCATGACGCTGCGAGTCTGGCTAAAATGGCAAAGATGCTCTGAAAAATGCTGGTGTTGAAGACTCTCAATTAGAAGGAGTTGGCTGGGATGGGCAATATGTGCTTATGGGGGTAATGGATAAATTAATAGAACTATTGGACATACCACATATGACAATAGTAAGAAACAGAAGTGGGTTACTCAGATGTGGGAGCCAGCCCATAATGTTGAACTGGCCACCAAATATATCAGAGAGATGACTACAGTTTTTGACTCGTTTTTGGAACATATCTCTCTCGTCAATGACATAATTCAGAAACTGAACCTTGGAAAGAGGTTGGAACAGTGCCTAACAGCAGCTGAAGAACAAAACAGGAGGTTGTACAAGTTGACAGGTCTGAGCACAACCAGATTTTCTGCCTATTTTGAAAGATCACTGTCCAACTTTGAGAAACGTTTTCCAGTGGTTGTTGAAATTCTGCAAATTAGAGCATCAGAGAGCCGTGAAAAGGATGCGAGGGAGAATGCTTCAAATGCTTTGAAGAAGATGTTGACCAAGTCCTTCATTCTGGTGAACCTGGGACTGATTGATATCTACAGACTGTTAGGGACTTATTCTAGTCTCTTACATACTGTTGAACAGTTTCCCTGGACTGTTGTAAAGAGAGTGAAAGAGTTAATTCAGTTTTTGAAAGACATGTCAAACATCCAGCTCAAACAAAGTCAACCAACTGATTTGGAGGGAGGGTGGAGATGCTGGTAGTATTCCTCTTGACAAGAAAAGGTGGCCTAAACTCTCCAAACATTTAGATTCAATCCTCACTGAGAAGTACCAGGGTCTTAGCATTGGACTTGTAGTAGAATGAAGAAGAGGACAATCGGCTGCAGACGTCGGAGACAATGACATATTACATACAGTCGAGAACAGATTGTCCAGTCCCTGTAAAAATCTTGCCAAGAAAATAGAAGAGAGAACAATTAAGAATGACAATTACCCAATCCCAGCAATTGTTGACCTAATGGCAAAATGTTTTGACTTGCAACCCCTTGTGCAGAACAGACAATAGAGTGAGAACCATGGTGTCTTGGAACTGAGAAAACTTGGCGATTTCCTAATTGGCGATTTCCTAGGGTTTATTTTAACAGCATAACAGTATTCTGAGTTGCTTGATTCACTGCTGGACAGGTTACCATTATCAGGGGTGTTACCGACCAGATGTTATTTTTACTTTGACATTGCTGGCCGTGTTTGGCAGAGTATTGACGACGACTATCATGGATTGACTGTACCACCGGATTATCAGGCTATACTTCTTATCTCATACCTAGCGTAAAAGCGGCTGTCCTATTGGCTCCGAAGAGGTGCGTTCAATCCCGATCCCACCTGCTGACATATGTTTAGGAGGTGGGTTCTGGATCGATGTATTTTCAAGATGGCCACTGAAATTCGTTCGGCAGGTTCATAAACCTTGGCAATGTATTCGCAGAATGTGTGCATTTTCTCTTTTCAAGAATAAGTGAGTATTGTAGATAATTTTTTTAGCTTCAATTTAAGCCTTAGTTTGTTTGTTTGCGTAGTATGTTGGTGGCTAAAATGTTTGTTATCCAAACAAGAAATTATATACTAAAATGCGTAATTTCTTCAGTACTTTTTCCTGAAATGGCATGAGATAAAAACCAAACATACTTGCAGGGAGGTGAGTCCGGGATTTGATGCACCTCGGGTGGCTGGTAGCTGTCCAAACCTAGCTCGCTTCGCTCTGTAGGTTCGGACACCTTCCAGCCACCCTCGGTGCATCAAATCCCGGATTCTATGGAGCGGCATTCGGTTAAAAAATATCAGCCGACTAGTTTACAGGTCGATGCGATCATTCAGGATTCGTTGTGTCAGCTTATTGCATTAGTATGCCTTAAGACATTACGTTCTGCCCGTTTAACATCTGTGTGAATGCAATACGTTTCGGCTAAACAGATTATGTTCTACCTGGTCGAAATACGTTTCGCCCGAAAGTATTGTGTTGTGCATGAAAAATGTATACACTTGCGTAAGCATCATGCAAATAGTCCGAATGACGTTTGACACGCGGTGAAAGGGTAAAAAATAACACGATGTTGCGGCTGAAGTACACACGAGGATATGATGGGATAACGAGTAGTCACTGGGGTACACTTCAGTACACTTCAGTACAATGAATTAAAGAGAAATTGCCTCGGTCGCCACTTGTTTCCATCTACCAAACTGACGTTACGTCATTTTTAACTTTGAAGTAAAGTAAAAACTTTGTAACTGACTCTAACCTAAAACCTACCTAAACCCCTAACCCAAAACCTAACCTAACCAAATTGATGAAGAAAAATCAAGAAAAACGAATATGAAAATCTTTGAAAATCGGGAAAATTGCGTAACGTCAGTTTGATAGATGGTGAAAACCTATTGCGTCGCGTGCATGCTAATCTTTGTTTTATAAATATGGCGTCAACAGACCACGAACAAAAAAGTCCCGATCAATCTTCTGGTTCTGCTCTATCCAGAGCAGTTAATTTACTAGAAAGGTCGGTCTCCATTTTAAAAGAAACTACAAAGAACGATCAAAATGATTCTCCAGCTCCTGATTCAAGCTCAACTAGCTTAAATAGGGCAATGCTAAACTACAGGTATCTCGAGCTAATTTGTAATATTTTGTATAATTAAGAAATAAATGCCATAGTTAATATAGAGATAACATGGTTAGGAAACTCGGCTTCCGCTTTGGTTCTATGTTTTTGTTTGCATTGTGCACAGTCACGGTTAGTAGTTATATTGTAGTTTTATGAATCGACCAATAGAAATGTTTGGGCTTAATCTCCAAAGCGTGTTTCTGAAATATTAATGTATGTAAAACAAACGATTTGTGCACGGTCAGGTACCGTTCGACATAAATCCCATTCAATTGTTAGCTGCTTTGTAATTTGACGAGTTTCCTAACCATGTTATCTCTATATTAACTATGGCATTTATTTCTTAATTATACAAAATATTACAAATTAGCTCGAGATACCTGTAGTTTAGCATTGCCCTATTTAAGCTAGTTGAGCTTGAATCAGGAGCTGGAGAATCATTTTGATCGTTCTTTGTAGTTTCTTTTAAAATGGAGACCGACCTTTCTAGTAAATTAACTGCTCTGGATAGAGCAGAACCAGAAGATTGATCGGGACTTTTTTGTTCGTGGTCTGTTGACGCCATATTTATAAAACAAAGATTAGCATGCACGCGAGGCAATAGGTTTTCACCATCTATCAAACTGACGTTACGCAATTTTCCCGATTTTCAAAGATTTTCATATTCGTTTTTCTTGATTTTTCTTCATCAATTTGGTTAGGGTTAGGTTTTGGGTTAGGGGTTTAGGGTAGGTTTTAGGGTTAGAGTCAGTTACAAAGTTTTTTACTTTACTTCAAAGTTAAAAAAATGACGTAACGTCAGTTTGGTAGATGGAAACAAGTGGCGACCGAGGCAATTTCTCTTTAATTCATTGTACTGAAGTGTACTGAAGTGTACCCCAGTGACTACTCGTTATCCCATCATATCCTCGTGTGTACTTCAGCCGCAACATCGTGTTATTTTTTACCCTTTCACCGCGTGTCAAACGTCATTCGGACTATTTGCATGATGCTTACGCAAGTGTATACATTTTTCATGCACAACACAATACTTTCGGGCGAAACGTATTTCGACCAGGTAGAACATAATCTGTTTAGCCGAAACGTATTGCATTCACACAGATGTTAAACGGGCAGAACGTAATGTCTTAAGGCATACTAATGCAATAAGCTGACACAACGAATCCTGAATGATCGCATCGATCTGTAAACTAGTCGGCTGATATTTTTGAACCGAATACCGCTCCATAGGATTCACCTCCCTGCAAGTATGTTTGTTATAAAGTGTAATCTTTGGGTCATGCAATTCCTGTTTTCTCAATCGACTTGATGTTCCATGAAGCACAATTTGAAGCATGATTTCAAAATCAGAGTCTGCAAAATCACAATGCTGGGACTTTGCAATCGCATATATAGTACTGGTCAAGTGTCTCCGTGTTGCCCTGTTTGGCTTGTCGACATTGATAAACATCATACAAGCAATGTATGCTTGCCCATAGCGGACAAAAAGTCGAACAGTCAAACATAAAATTCGAAGTTGAAGTGGTGCAAATCGAACTCGAATTAATGCTGAATCGAACTCGAATTCATACAAATCGAAGTCGAATTCATACAAATCGAAGTCGAATTCATACAAATCGAAGTCGAAGTGACGCAAATCGAAGTCGAAGTTTTCATGAATAAATTATCATATTTCGACTTGAAAAACCAGGTGCGCATAATCTGCATAAATTATGTAAATTGGCGGGAGTCTATCATGAAGTCAAAATGGCCGAACAAAGAGACAGGTCTGATAGTTCTGGTGATCTTCAGCGATTAGTTCGAACAATTGTCGTAGATTTAATTTCTCAGGAACAAAACTCACGTGTGGAAACAACAACAACGCAGTCGGGGAATAGATTTAATAGCACTAACCAGGAAATTAATAACATTTTCCGCATTCCTCGAGGAGGTTCACATTCGAATACGGCGTCTACGTCAGCGAGTGATATGAATAATTCACAAACTAATGTCGCCTTGAACTTCAATTCCCGGCAAAACTACGGTATATCACAGCCACAAAGAAAACGTCAAGAGGTGCGGCAACAACAAACTCAGCCGAGGAAGCGAAACAGAGGGCAGTCAACTGATCCACACGCAAAATACATCAAGGACGTGTATCTTCTGCCAGAGCCCACGTGGGCAACAGTCCCAAGAAGAGAAAAGAAAGCCTTTCTGCAAACGAACAATTTTGTGGTGGATGCATTTGTAATTGACAAACGATGGAATTTAGAAGAGCTAACGACGCAATTTCATCAGCTGTTTTCAGCAGTTCTAGACGAAAGTGCTTTGGAACCCATTGGGTAATGTATATAATTTTCTGTAATAATGTTTTTTCTGTAATAATAATGCATTAAAACATTGTGTAAGCCATTAAGTCGTGAGGTAATAATGTTTGCCTGTCAAACAAAAGGGTACAATGGGAATTTTTTCATATTTTACTTTGGCAAAAATAGATTTTTTTTGTATATAATTGATGACCAATGCCCAATGAAAAGCAAAACGTTTTAAGATGTTACATGGAATACCAAAACCTCCTGATAAAGCTCCCCCCCGGTAACATCAAATACTGTTATTTCATCCTTTCCTTTCCTCCTGGATGTACATATGTACATTTATTTTTTTATTTGTGTACAGCTAGTGTTATTTTGTGATTTCCTGCAATTTGATTGGCTACGCGAGCGGGCGGCTTTTTACGATATTTAGGCCGCGGGCAGGAGAGTTATTTTTTGTTTACAAATTTTAAAGATTTTACAAAGTGGCCTTTAAATTTTGAAAATTGTTTTAATGAGAATGTAAATCAGTTGTTGAAACTAGTGGAAAAAATGTTCTCCGATGATAGCTATCATAGTGAGGGCACATTTTGTGTACAGCTAGTGTTTTTTTTTCGTCACGAATTTTTTAGCAATTCAACTCATATTTATCTCAATAAATAGTTCCAATCATTTCGAAAAAAATAAATACGTTATTTACCGTTTTGGTGGGTCCGTACTGTAAAAATATTTTCCCTCTGCCTCAGAAGCGGCCCTCGACCTTCGGTCTCGGGCCGCTTCTGAGGCCTCGGGAAAATATTTTTCCAGTACGGCCCTCCCAGCCGGTAAATAACTTATATGTATTATTTTATGCAACAGGTTTAAATTTATTTTTCAATTGTTAGAATTTCAATTAATATTTTATAGATTTGAATATGTCAAAGCATCTGGTACCTGCATCATACCTATTAACCTACCTAATGGACAGGAGTTAGATGGAAAGTTGTTGAAGCATATTACTGGTACTGGGCCAGTATACCTGAGGGCCTTAGAGGAGATAACAATTGACAAAAAAGAGGTAATGTTTACATGCCCTTTTCTTTTTATTACCAGATGATTATCTGGGTTCGAATTGTAAAAGAAAAGTTTATTGGAAAACTCTCTGCATGAAAATATTAAGGATATTTTAATAGGGAAAAGTGAATTCAAAGTGCTTCCTGTCATGCAAATGGAATTATTTTTCATGCTTAATTCTGTAAATATTTTCGAGGAATTTCAACAAAGTTTTTTTTTACTTTCCATTGAGATAGGCGTATTGTGATGAGTCATCAAGTAGCATTGAAAAATGGTTTGCACCAGAGATGTCAAGTAGTCATCATGAAATTTCTTCCTCACCATCATTTTCTTGCCCTCCTGTTTTTCCTGCCCATCAAGGTAATCAGACAGTTCACCACAGATACAGTTATTCGAGCACTGCAAATAACAGCTGGTCACACATGCTATTGACCAGCCATTTGAGGTCATTAACTGCCTCTTGTATTTTTACTTATCATTTTAACTGAATGAACTGGTACTTCACCAGTGCTATTTAGATTGCCATCATCAAGACTAATCACAAGCTGATTATTTACTGCACTGACATTTGTTATTATTCAATTCAGATCTTGGGACCAATGCTAGTGAAGAACTTAGGATGGATGATGATATCCCTGAAGGTACAAGCCCTAAAACAAACTTCAATGAAATATTTGAAAATTTAAAGCAAGTATTCCCTGGAAGAGATCCCGGAGAGTTGACCACAGTTGCATTGAGGAATGAGAATATCCACGATGCAATTAATGAAATTTTGGACTCGGTTCTTGATGAAAACCCTTCTTCTGGTAGGTAATTTAAGCTAACACAGTTTAACATAAAAATCAACCAGGAAAAACTCCTGCTATACTCTTGCAGTTAATAGGAATTTTTCAGTTGTTTTAGAAACTTTGTCACCCAAGTTATTTTGTGTATGTAAATCAAAGTAGTCAGTGGGTTAAATTTTAACCAAGGGTTAGTGCTAATCATGCTTTGAACAACCAGTTCCTGGGAATGAAGGTCAATTTTTATATGTTTTAAAATGTATTTCAAAACAACATTTTTTCTTAACATCAAATTAAGTGATACCTAAGCCTTTGCAGGTTGATCGGAATTTAACAATTTTAAAAATGTATCGCTATTGAAGTTATAACACATATTTATGTTGACCTAAAAGTACTGGTATAGATCTGATGAATTAGAGAAATCTGATGTTTCTCCATAGTTTAAGAATATCTCAATTATTAATTAAGGGGCACCACCTCCTTCCTATATATCCCTAATAACAATTACTGTTGATTTAAAGTGATGTAGAATACATAGAGTGTAAATATTCCACTTGGGTTGTTTTCTTTACAGCTAGCTCTTCAAATGACGACTTTCATCCAGAGGATTTAGTACTAGCCACTGCCACCAATTCTCTGCTAGCACTGAAGTCTTACCAACATCAACTGGTTGAAACATCTACACAGCGCATATCAATTGACAGACAATCACCAAATTTTCTGAGAGATATAATTCGAATATATAAAAGACCTGGATTTGAACTTAAGTCTATTCCAGATATCGAGTTCTTAAATGAAATCGGCATTGACGGGCGTGGCTTGACCAGAGAATTTTTTCATCTGGTATTGACGAAGCTGAGAGATGGAGATGCAGGTGGCATCACACTATTTGAAGGTGAAACTGATCACCTTGTTCCGATCCATTGTACATCATCTCTGGATAGCGGACTTTTTCATTTATTTGGGAAAGTCTTGGCCCATTCAGTACTACATGAAGGGATGGGGTTCATTGGGATGGCTCCGGCAGTTGCCAAATACATCGTTACAAGAAGTACTGATGAGGCTGCAGCACTTGTCTGCTTGGATGACATTCCAGATTTAGAGTATAGGGATTATGCGAAAAAGGTAATGTAGTCAGATGATTCGTGTATGGTACATATGTACTTCTTTCAAATTATAAAACTTTGATCCCCTAAACACATTGAGTCCCATGCTGGCATCCCCATCATACATACCAGACACTGAATTTCTGTTAATGGACCAATTTATCTTTTGAAGTTTCCTAAAGACAACTAAAATCCTTACATTTACACAACATACTGTGACTGAAAACCTAATGTATGTGGACGAAAGTTGAACATTTCCATTTACTTGGCCCTATCTTTCTTTTTTCAGATATTAGAAGCAAAGAATGCAGATGACTTGATGGACTTGTCTGGTGACCCAACTGTGCTTAGCCTACTAGATTCAGCAGGATTTGTTGGACAGCAATTAAGCCTCAGAAATGCACAAGTTGCAGTTCAACAAATCATTATGCATGAAGTACTCAACAAACGACGGGATGAAATGGCAGATATTGCTAGTGGCATGGAAACGCTATCCCTGCAGAAGCTTCTTTCTTCTTGCCCTGATTTGATTAATGTAGTATTCCCTGCATCTCAATCCTTGTTCATCGATCCATCATTGCTCAAAGGAATGCTTAAAATTAACCCAAGCGACTATTCAGGACTTCTTGATAAAGAAAATGCCCTTAAGTGGTTCAAGAGCTACATTGATGAATGTGCACAAGGTATTATAAATGCTACAAAATATTTTAGCTGTAGTGGTTAAAGCATAATTTACAATGATTATTAATTTAAGCACAGCGAATCTCTTAATAAATTCTTCTTGTCTGAACACTTTAATAATTATGATGCACTTGTTGATGCATTTCCCACAAGAGAAAAGAAGAAATTAAAAATATCTCTCTAGACAAACAGTAACTGGGCCCTAATTTCTTGTAGCTCTGTCATGCTGGTTTTAATATAATTCTCATCTGCTCTAATATTTAGAAGGAAGCAAAGTAACTCTTGCTCATCTTTGCATGTTTGCAACTGGAAAACCACAAATTGGTGAAATAAAAGTGGAGTTTCAGACAAACAAAGAAAAGAAGATGCCTAAGGCTGCAACATGCCCTGGAGTATTGACCTTGCCAGTGTGTCATGAGAATTATGGAGATTTTAAAAAACAAATGGACAATGCTTTGTGGTACGAATCTGAAGGATTTTACCTGGTTTGAAGAGCACAATATTATGCACCTATAGTTTACAGATTTTGCACTGGCATTTTAAAGTTACTATGAAAATACTATAGTTTTCGTTATATGGTATCATATCAATACCTTAAATAATTTTCTTTGTGCATATTTGCACCAGAAACACAAACTGTTGAGTTGTTAGCTAAAGTTTAAAAATGTGGTAAATATTATATGTTACTTGACATTGTGTCAACAATCGTTGAAAGGTACTGCAGTACCTGCAAATAAGAAGTTATTCCATTGGTATCTATCGAGCATCTCTGTCTAATCTCATACACAGCTTGCTCTTGCTCATTGGATAGCATATAAGGGATTTCCGCAACCTCCACATTATTTATAGTTACTCCTTGAGGCATAGGACCATCCTCATCAACACCCAAATTCTGAAAGTCCTGACTATTTGTGAGCACATTGCTGACAGCCGAATAACTAGTATTTCGACTGCTGACCATACCTCTTACCCAAAGTTGTGTTGGTGTGTAATTGGAAGCCGAGGTAACAGGGTGACTATTCCATTGTTCAACAAATGAATTCAAAGCATAATTAATAAGTGGCAAATATACTAGGTGCAAAGCAAATAAGTGGAGTTCATTGTCTGGAATGAAAACATTTTGTTGCTCCAGATAAAGGAATATGTTGACAAATCGGCTAGCTATAATCCGATTTGTTTCTCTCCATAGCCTCTCAATTCTCTGATTTCGAACTGAGCTGCCAGTGATAAAACTGCCCCTGTTTAAACCACAATTGTTAAGCATAAACCTGGCAACTTCAATATTTTCCATCCCATAATCCGACCTTACTCGAGAGGGAAGATTGTAGTTTGTAACAGCATTCTGGAACAATCTGAGGACAGTATTAGCTCTGTTGTTATTTGATGCTCCCAAATATACAATGAGCCGTGAGTATCCATCGATCCCACCGTGTATTACAATCCGGTAAGGTGTGATCAATTTATGGTTGCCATCGATGTGCCTATTAAACAAATTTATATATACTATAAACATTCTTGTAAAGATTTTTTTTGTGTACTGTAAGGCTTTGTGTTCTGTAAGGCTCTTATGCCCTAAAATTTAAAATTGAGAAAATTTATTTACCATAAAAAATTGGGACATGGTACATTGTAAACCCTTCTAATTATTCTTCTTCTATGATGTAAAACTGTGGTGACAGGGTCTATTCTTGATATCGATGATTCTATTCGCCTTCTCTGCACAAGTAATCCTCTGCTGAGCAGGGCTCCTCGAACCAGATTCCGCCCAGCTTGGGGGGTTGTCTGCAAAACTCCCCTGACAATCTGGTCCAATTCATTGTTGGAGATATCAGAATAACCACCTACGCTAATAGAACCAGATTCATGACGGCGTCTCCGAAGTGTTCTCGAGGAAACACCGAGCAATTGGGCAGTATCTGTCCATGCAAATCCTAATTGACGAAGGTCATGTGCATCTGATGTATTTACGGCAAATCGCGGTCTTCCTTGACTATCTGAACGTTCAACAGGCGCCATGTATGATTCATCGTCAATTTCAGTCTCTCTATTTTCTCGCTCGATGCTACGGTCTTGTAATCTTGCTCTTATAATGCCAGATACATCCAGAAGTTGTGCTATATTATCATGTAAATTAATATATTCGGCAGGAACTGCTTCTAGTAATCTTGCAGCTAAAGTGCGTACAGTCTGCTCATGTTCGTCAATCCGTCTAGCAAAAAAATCTGCTCTATCGTCTTCTATGTTCGTAAGATTTCCACCGTCAATCAAAACACGACAATACGAATTGAAAAACTCTTCTAAATTAGGTAACCACCTTGCCGCCATCTTATTTATCAAAATTTAACTTCAGGAGTTCCCGCCAAAAAGGAATTATAAATTATGATATAATTATGCAAATCTACGAGCGCACCTGGTTTTTCAAGTCGAAATATGATAATTTATTCATGAAAACTTCGACTTCGATTTGCGTCACTTCGACTTCGATTTGTATGAATTCGACTTCGATTTGTATGAATTCGACTTCGATTTGTATGAATTCGAGTTCGATTCAGCATTAATTCGAGTTCGATTTGCACCACTTCAACTTCGAATTTTATGTTTGACTGTTCGACTTTTTGTCCGCTATGGGCAAGCATAGCAATGTTGCTGAGGCTCAAAATATGCATTTAATGTTTCTACTGCTGTATCAAAATCATCATCCTTTTCAGTTTTGGGAATTTGACGAAAAAATCTTGTGCATACGCTGCCCTGCTTGGTATAATAACAATGCTCTCTTTTCTTTCTGTTAGTGATGCCACTTGCCACAAGGTACATCTGAAAGTCTTTGAGCCAAATTTTCCATTTCGGTGCTAAATTAAAGCCTATTTCCACATCGGGATTGAATGGAGGCATAGCATCCATCCTGGTCGCCAATGTTGTTTTTTATAACTTAAATCCAAACTAACATAGATATCGCATTCAACAAGTATGTCTTTATAAATGTATATTGTAGTCTGCCATTTATGTGCACATCTTTCTTTTTTGTCTGTGGGGGGTCTAAAACCTAGTGATGACATCACTACAGATATCATGCACAGTCCAAATATAAAAAAACACTTCTTCATATTTCAGGAAATTTCAAGGCAGTAAGAAATTTAGGTGATATTAAGAAGATTGTTAATTCTACTGTGTCTTGGTTTGTTTTGGGACAAACTAGTGCTGCTTTGGAGAGTTTTAAAGGACTCTCTTCTTTTGACATTTTGAGTAGCATAGTTGGCAACCCGCTTGCATTCAAACCTAATATGTGTTTCACAAAGAGAGTGATAACAAGCGATATGATGATCCAACTTTTCTGTGTGCCAAAGTGAGATAGGCTGGAACAAATTTGAGTTGGAAAGTATGTTACCCTCTTTTTGGCAGGATCTTTTAGTTGATATTGAGGAGGGAGATGTTAATGTTATGTATTTGAATTTCCGGAGTTGAATTTCTTGCATGAGGTGGAAGAAAATGGAGCACTGTCGCAATTTCCAAAAGCGAATATGTGTGAATACATTGTATTTCCCAACAACACATAAGAATTGTGATGATTTTAAGCAAGCTATGACATTTGCATTCCTAAAGGATGGGGGTGGTTGCCCATCAGTGGCATGGGTGGGCATTGAGTAATTGTTTATATGTGATGATGATGTACTGAGGTTCAGATTAGATGTCCAACAGATAGGGGTTAGGCACTTAGGGGTCAGACACTATGGGGAAGCATAACAATGCAACCTTAGTTCATGTTTTATTGTATTTATGCAGAGGGGAATTAGTGGGATTATGTACTCAACCCTCTGGGGCATTGTTCACTAGAGATCCGCAGAGGTCGGGACATTTATACCTGGTCAACAGCCATACACAAGAAAGCTCAATGCAAAATAATAATCTTCAATTTGTGAACTGCAGTGTGACTTTTTATCAAATCAATTTATATTTGTCACGAATAATAGTTCCTTTGTTTGTTATTACAAGTAAAACCTTCCCTAATTATATAATTGGAATGGCTATTTTGTTGTGAAAATCATTCTCCATGTTGGGGAATTTGTTGTACATTTGTGTGGCAGCAAACAATACCCCTACCCCTCCTTGCCCAGGCTGGGGGTTACTATTGTCTCCTGCATTAATTTGCTTATATTTTGTTAAACTTTTTTCACACATACATCTGCTGCAAACTAAAAATTCTGTATATCCTGCTTGAGTTTGTTGCTATTTTAACTTTGTTAAAATAAAATGTTTATGTACCAATTTTTCATAAATGCTTTTAGCTAGAACCTGTGTTTATAACACAGGATGTCCTACAGAATTTTTTCAGAAAGTTTTATAGAAATGTTTTTGAGATATTGCCAATTTTGTGATTGCCCTCGAATTCAATGAAGAACTTGCCATATTGCTTGCCAGTTGAAGGGGTGGAAATGTTGCAACAGTCTGCCAGTTAATGAGTTAATGCGGTCTCCACATCAAGCATGACATCTTGAAGCTCTTCAAACGACAGATTTCCATTCCCGATTGTTTTATGGAACGAACATTTGAAAAGTCCTATCAATCGTTCAAATTGTCCACCCCACCATGGGGCACAACTAAGGTTGAATCTCCATTCGATGGCAAATTCAGCTTGTTTTTGCATTTAGACGTTCGTCTTGTTCCACTTGCTTTCAACCATTGTTCCAATAGATCAACTGAGGCCTTTCTCGTCTCGCGATGAACCTTTTCAGGACAGCAATAAATTCGCTGGCTTCCAGCAATGTCGTCAGTTCTAGATGCACTGCTCTGAAAGGCTGCAGGTGAACAATGCGCCTTCTTTTCTGATTTTCCCTTCTTATACCGAATTGGTCCGACGAAGGCAACTCCCACAACCTTGAAGGGTGTTGATCCTTGCGTCCTTGTTCTCGGTAGGGGTGCAGGAGGTGGTGCTTCAAACGCTTTTACTCTAAATCTCTTGCATCCCCAGCATTGACTCCTCACTCGTTTTGCTAGCCGTTGAAGCTTGGGTACCCAGAAACGCTCTCGAACTTTCGTCATCGTCGTAGATACCCCGCCGTGAAGCGTAGTGAGGTGAGTTTGCTCGACCACCTTCTGTGTGTAGATACAATCTCGAGGCAAGTAGATAGGGTATTCACCTTCGATCCTCCAACACTTCAGTCATTTTAAAAAAAATATATTAACAGGATTCTAACCTGTTAGTTTTTTTCAAAAGGCACGACAGTGAATATATTGTGTGGTGTTTTGAAACACCTTTAAAAAATTATAAAATAGAGAAAATTGACATCAACATCAAACTGAAACTCAGACACGTCATCTTTTAGTCTCTTCGGTAGTATGAAGATTTCAAAATGGTATGTTATATATATATATAGGAAATTTTATTTCAAGAATCGTGTAAACTGATCAAAAAGAACTATTTTAAAAAGAGATTCATTCTGATCAGCTCGTACATTAGAATTCTATACATCTTTTTTCATCTGTGTTTCTTTTATTCTTTAGTGCTATCATCCTTCATCTGTGTAAAAAATACACACATATTTTTAATACCAATTACCAAATCAAATAAAAAAACCTATGCGGTTCGATTATTGGTAATAAAAAGATTTGTTCTTTAATTAAAAATAAGCGTGTGCGTCTCCCTATTTATATCAACAGGAATCTAACCTGTTCCTTATTTAAAAAGGACAACAGTCCGTATATTTAAAGAGGATTTTTTTTTAAATCCTTTAAAAAATTTGATTAGACTAAACAAGAACATTATGTATAACAATCTCGTGTGGTGTGATTACGTGTGTGCAGCAGTTCTTTTATAATAAAATTATTTTATTTTTTATTTATTTTATCTTTTACATTTTGTTTTTTAATTTATTTTTTCGCATTAATATATTCTTGAGAGTTAATGTTTTTTAAATATTTTCACGCAACATGTCTAAGGATATATAAGAAGACAGGATATCATAACCATAATGACAATCTAAAAAATAATAAAAAAATGGGGGAAGAACTGAAAGAAAGAACTGATGGTTATGAAATCATACTAGATATTAAACACAACAAATTGTTCGATGTTAATGATGGAGTGATACAATTGATAGCTGACGAATGGGAAGAGAATTTTAACGAAGAGAGAGAACACCATCTTTTCGAAACAGTACGTGTGTTGCCGTTGTCCGATTTAGAAATGAATGGAACGCGTCGATATTGGGTGTCGTTTAAGTGTGATGGAAAACAAAGCGTTGTAAAAGTTAAAGCGGTGATCGATCAAGTGTTTTTAAAGAAATTCCACATATCAATAATATCGGAGGTTTATATGAGGGGTTGGTTTATAGAAAACACTATGAAACATTATTTATCCCTGAGCCGGCGCAAATCGCCGTGCAAGGGTACTAATTCCGCTCGGAGATTTACACCCGGGTATGTGAAAACGTTGTGGAATGCAAAGTCATCCGCCATTTTGTTTTGTCATGGACGGGACGGGACTCAACCTTTTCGTAAGTTATGCGCATGTGCAAGTTCAAGCCGAGAGAAGACTTCCATTTTGCAAACTTTTTTCAAAAATAGTTTTGCACTCATTTTATAAGTAAGTCTCTATGTAAGTAGAGACTTGTATGTTAACTCTACAAAACAAGAGGAAAAATTAACAAAAGGAAAAACAGTCGAAAGACCGAAAAAGGAGCGTTTTAAACAGGCAAGTGTCTATTTTGCTGTTTTTTTGCATGCTTGCTTTCATGCTTTGCCGATTTTTTAACATAGCATGCAGTATAGTTTGTGAATTTGAAAATGTGTAGATCATTCTGTGTGGTCAATACAACATTGATTGATATTTAAGAGTTGATTTTAGTATTGATTCAAATATGTTATAGAAAAATAAAAGAAACATTAAATCTCAAGTGCGAAGTATAAAAATACTCCTCGAAAGGCAGTTGAAGTTTTTTGAAAATTTCGAATGTTACAGTAAATCAACGCTAAAAGAGTACATAATAGCATATACCCACTTTATATAGTTGGGTAATTGATAATTTTATAGTTAAAAACAAAATAATATTTTGTACAAATTAAAATATAAAAAATATATAATGTTGCGTGTTACCATGGTTACATATTCGTCGACACAGTACTTCATGTTACAATAACTTTTGGGGAGTAAATTGTTTGGTTCAAATGGCGAGGGGAGGTTCAAATGGTAGTGTTGATTCTGGTCAGGATGCCGATAAGAGAAAATCAATACACTTTTTTGATAGATATTAAAAAATATGGAAAAATAAAAATTTAAAAAAAGTTTATAAAATAATATTTTTTAAAAACTGTTTATATTTTTTATTATATATACATATACACACGCACATGAGAAAACCGCGTTGCACATTTTCAGAGCATTATGTAAATATCTTGATCGCTTGAAAATTTTTTAAAGGGTTTTAATAAAAACCCTAAAAATATACATGCTGTAGCACTTTTTAAAAGTACAGGTTAGATTCCTGTATGTATATACAAGCAACACACAAGCGTTCACAAACGCAACACACATGGATGTATGGTGATGTGTGTCAGTGCATAATTGCATGTTGTTGTTGTTGTTCTTCTTCAAAGGTTTTGTTATAAACCCGAATATACATGCTGTAGCACTTTTTTTAAGTACAGGTTAGATTCCTGTATGTATATTTATACGTACGTACAACAACACGATTTTTTATCTTTTTTTATATTTAATACACATCACATGATTGATTTTTGAACAAATCCACGATACACGACACCATAGAAATTACTTCCTTGAAACCCTTGAACACGAAGTCTTCTTCGATGTTTATGTTTATTAAAGATTTTTTTAAGTTTTTCTTGTTTCGACATCTTTTGTTTTTTTCATCTTTTTGCCGCCCCCATTAAAAGAGAGAGTAAACCTAAAAAGCCCCCGCGTTGTTTTTTTATAAAGAAAACCACGAGACGTGCTAAACGTTTTCGATTAGTTGAGAATATTCCTAGACTATCTAAATATCGTTGACGAAAAAATCCACCACGTTGTAGAGTTTGAGAACGCTTTTTTCGTTTCATTTTTAATTTATTATGTATATATGTATTTAGAAGTTGTACAGTTTAGGTGTACGAAATTTTGGTCCACCAATTAATTTTGCGATACCAAAACCTCCTTTTTGTTTATAAAACCGGCTTTTTATATTTGTTATAATTTTTACGACGTGTGGATTTTTTTTGACGAGGAGATTTTCGTTTTTTACCCATAATTATATTTTTAATCGTTATTTACATTTGTTTATATATAATTATATATTTTTTAGAATTTTTATTGGATGAAGACGAAGAGAAAGATGGAACGAGAAAATTACTATAGTTATGGAAAAACAATTATACTATAGAACAATTAAGTAAAGATATAGACAAAACAGAAAATAGTGTAAAATTTAAAATAATAATGTACGAATTAAAATGTAAGATGAAATTAAAGTATCCTGAAAAAATGAAAAAGTACGCAATGTTTTTTTATTCTTTTTTAATCAACTATTTTTGGTAAAGCTCGTAACTATTATAATCAAAATACTCATAGTAATGGTCACTATTTTCGAAAAAAATCGGATTGTCATCGTCAATTATATCCAACTCCAATTCGTCTCCTTCATTTTTTTACATATCCTGATATACATACATTTTTTAATCTCATTAGTGTAGTATTAGTTAGTATTATAATTTATGTAATTATGTATACATACGGGTATTACTAATGTGATCCCAACTTATTGTATAAATAGAACACTTTGTAAATACAAAAGGACATGTCTTAAATACAAGACAAAAACACTACATGGTGGCAGCGTGTTTAAGTTGAAAGTATGGCTATGGCGTATAAACCTCCGGATTCTTTTGACTTTTCAAGAGGAGAAACGTGGCCGAATTGGATTCGACGGTTCGAAAGATTCAGAACGCTATCAGAACTGAACGAGAAAGACGAAGTAACACAAATAAACACCTTGATATATACTATGGGCGATCAAGCGGAAGATATCCTAAACTCGTTTAAGTTAAACGCAACGCAGCTCAAGGAATACAAGTCAATCAAGGATAAATTTGATTCATATTTTGTAGTCCGAAGAAATATAATATATGAGCGTGCTAAGTTCAATAGGAGAATACAAAACGTTAACAAATCAGTAGAAGAATTTATAACCGCATTACATGTGTTAGCTGAACATTGTGAATATGGAGATTTGCACGACCAAATGATCCGTGACCGCATTGTTGTTGGCTTAAAAGACGGAAATGTATCACAAAGACTTCAACTAGACCCTGACCTTACATTAAAAAAGGCGCAAGATATTGTTCGAGAAACTGACGCCGTTAAAAGACAGCAAAGTGAATTGAGAAGCAAATCTGGTTCACTGAACAATGATATAGATTCAATTCGTTCTGCCAAGTATGATAAATCAAGGCGAGAACAGAACTACCATAAAGCGACAAGAAAGTCAGGCTTAAACGACTTTAAAAGTAAACAAACATGTTTTCGATGCGGGAAAAACCCGTCTCATACTAAGGAAAAGTGCCCTGCGAGAAATTCTGCATGTAACAAATGTTCGAAAGTTGGACATTGGGCCAAAGTGTGCCGAAGTAAAGTTGTGGCAGACATACACGAAGAAAATCGTGATGAGTATGGAAAATATGAATTCCTCGGGGAAGTCACATCGAAAGACAACGCTCAGTGGAAAGTAGATTTGAAACTGGATGGACAAAATGTTCAGTTCAAAATGGACACTGGAGCAGATGAAACATGTATTCCATTTAAAACATATGAGAGCATGAAAATAAAACTTCCTGTGTTACAAAAGTCAAAGAAAAAGTTGCATTCTTGTGATGGAAAGAAATTAAATATTTGTGGAAAATTTACTACAACCATTGAAGCTGAGGAGAAAATCATAGTACAAGATGTATATGTTATCAAAGGTTTACATCAAGCTCTTCTGGGTGGACCGGCAATACGTGCATTAAAAATACTCATTAAAACAAATGTTGTCGGTGCAGTAAACACCACTGACGAAGAGACACTTGATAAAGAGTGGAAAAATTCGTCTCCAAAGCTTTTTAAAGGTCTCGGAAGAATTAAACACGAATACACAATCAAGTTAAAGTCGGGAACTCAACCCAACGCTGTATACACAGCAAGAAAAATAGCTCATCCTCGGTTGCCTAAAGTTAAACAGGAACTCGAAAGGATGGAGAAAATGGGTGTGATTTCGAAAATTGAAACACCTACGGAGTGGTGCTCACATATGGTGGTTGTACCGAAAGCCAATGGTGACGTCAGAATTTGCCTCGACCCATCCAAGTTAAATGAAAGCATTCTACGAGAAACTTACCCCTTACCTAGTGTCGATTATACATTGGCAAAGTTATCTGGATCAAGAGTGTTCTCGAAGCTTGATTGTAACTCTGGTTTTTGGCAAATTCCATTAACGAAAGAATCTGCACCCATAACTACGTTCATAACACCGTGGGGAAGATATCATTTCAATGTACTACCATTTGGAATAACTCCAGCTTCAGAACATTTTCAAAAACAGCTTGAGATGATTCTTCAAGATTGCGAAGGTGTATGTATCGAGATTGATGATATTCTGGTTCATGGAAAGCATACGAAAGAGCACGATGAACGGCTGAAAATAGTTCTTCGTAAACTCGAAGAAGCTAATGTCACACTAAATAGCGAAAAGTGTGAATTTTCAAAACCTGAAGTTCATTATCTGGGTCATGTGATTAACGCTAAGGGGATTAGCGCTGATACAGAAAAAGTACGTGCAATCACAGAGATGTCATCGCCTAGCAGCATACAAGAAGTAAGACGGTTTCTAGGAATGTGCAACCATTTGAGCAAATTCTCGTCAGAATTAGCTAGTAAGACTAAACCGATCAGAGACTTATTGAGTAAAAAAACTCACTGGAACTGGGGAATTGATCAAGAAAAGGCGTTTCAAGAAATTAAAACAATTCTCAGCAATACTCCTGTATTGGCATTATATGATCCAAGAGCGGAAACAAAACTTCGCACTGATGCTTCTTCTTATGGTTTGGGCGCAATTTTGTTGCAAAAACAAACAAATAATGAATGGCAACCAGTTGCATATGCTTCTAGAGCATTATCCCCAACGGAACAAAGATACGCACAAATTGAGAAGGAAGCATTGGGAATTATGTGGGCATGTGAGAAATTTTCTGAGTATATTTCTGGCATGAAATTTCACATACAAACGGATCATAAGCCATTAGTTCCGATCTTCACACAAAAGAGTCTCAACGATATGTCTCCAAGAATTCAACGATTCAGAATGCGAATACTGCGATTCACTTATACAATCTCACATGTACAAGGGAAAGACCTTGTATGTGCTGACACTTTATCTCGTGCTCCAATCACAGATAAAGGAGATGAAGATATACTAGCCGAAGAAGCAAAAGGATTTGTTGACCAGGTATTAAATGAGTTACCAGTCACAGAAGACCGATTAAATGAATTTAGACTACGGCAAAAACGAGATGAAGTTTGTGATCAAGTCATGAAATATTGTACTCATGGATGGCCATGTAAAAATAATATCGATGACACCATCAAATCGTTTTGGCAACACATCGGTGATTTGACAATTCAAGAAGGACTTTTGCTTCATGGAAAACGATTGGTAGTTCCTTCTTCAATGACATTTGATATTCTTGATAAAATACATGCAGGACATCTTGGAATAACCAAATGTAGAGAAAGAGCTAAAACCTCGGTGTGGTGGCCTGGTATGAGCAAGCAAATTGATGATTTGGTTCGAAATTGTCATGTGTGTATCAAAGAGCGACAGAACAAAGCTGAACCTTTGATTTCATCTGTTCTACCAGAGAGACCATGGCAAAGTATCTGCACTGATCTGTTCGAGCTGAATGGTAAGAAATATCTGATAATCACTGATTATTTTTCTAGATATCCAGAAATAGCTCTATTACACAGCACCACATCAACGGATGTGATTACACATATGAAGTCGTGTTTTGCTAGACATGGGATTCCTGATAAAGTAATATCGGATAATGGTCCTCAATTCAAGTCCGCTGATTTCATGAAGTTTTCATCAATCTATGGTTTTAAACATCAAACAAGTAGTCCAATATATCCTCAAAGTAATGGTGAGATTGAACGGTCGGTAAAAACAGTGAAATCTCTTCTTAAGAAATCTAAAGACCCTTATATTGCGTTAATGGCTTATCGAGCTACTCCACTCGAGAATGGTTATAGTCCAGCTGAACTTTTGTTTGGAAGAAAGATTCAAACCACACTTCCACTTGTGACAACCTAGTCCCGACATGGCCATATATCGTGACGGTCAAAGAAAGAGAAGAGAGCATAAAGAAACGACAGAAGAAGAACCATGATTCTCGTCATGGAGTGAAAACATTACCACAGCTTGCACCTGATTGTAAAGTATGGATTCCAGATCGCAAAGAGTCGGGTACGATTGTGAAAAAGTTAAATGTACCGCGCTCATATGTGGTTGAAACTCCTACCACTACTGTACGAAGGAATCGACGACATATGATCGAAGAACCTTTAAAAAGTAACAATCATAGTCAGCAAGAAAACACCAGTGAACTTACTGTAGAAACTGATAGGTCAGAAAACATTTCTGGTTATTTCACAAGATCAGGAAGACTATCTGTACCACCGAAAAGACTTGAAATTAAACATTAGACAAGATACATATATTAAAAAATAAAATATATATATAAGTAAATAATATGATGGAACTGACTTTTAAAGTATCATTATATAGTATAGTAGTATATAGATCAATGACATTTAGTTCAGTCTGTGACTTGTTGAACTTAAAAGGGGAGATGTAGTATTAGTTAGTATTATAATTTATGTAATTATGTATACATACGGGTATTACTAATGTGATCCCAACTTATTGTATAAATAGAACACTTTGTAAATACAAAAGGACATGTCTTAAATACAAGACAAAAACACTACAATTAGTAGAAAAAAATCACATACTTCTTTAATTTTTTTTCTTTTTTAAATTCTATTATCCCTTTCCACCAATGTTGTAATATATTTTTTTTCCAACACCATATTTTTAAACTGTCAATATCTTTATTAAACCGTCAATATCTTTATTAAAAACATAACTATAGTCTGTTAGCATATTGTCCATATTATAAGCGTGAATGATTTTAAACTACATATAGATTTATAGTTTATACTCTCTATAATAGTGTCTTTTTGACATATTTCCCAACATATTTTTTTACTATGTATATTGTTTTCTCTACATCCTTCATGACTTATAAATTCCATATATACTGTTTCAAACATCATTATTTTTTCAATTCTTTTTCTTGTTTGTTTCATTCCGCCTGTTTGCTTAAGCAAGTCGTCATATTTTCACCATCTTTTTTATTCGACTGTTTTTCTTTTAATAAATACGATACATTAGCTTCCTTGTTTTTTTTTCATCGAATGATATATTTGCATTTCTTGAAGAAGACATGTTTCACAACTACATCTGCCGCTAGTATTTTTCTGTATTTTTTTTACCTACATATATACCCCAGGCTTGCTCGATAGTGCTGAAATACAATGTGAAATTATCTCCCACATTTGTGTTGTAAAAATATAAAGGTTGGTGAGATTGTTTTGGAATAGCTCCGACTTTTGTTATAACGATTTGAGTGATTTTATGTTCAGCATTCATTTTTACGTATAATGTTTGTGCATGCATGTGCTTGATATTTATATGTTTTTTAATGGCTAGGATAAGATATTTCTTTTATAATTGTATGTGTGCGTTATATGAAACAAGTTATTTTTTACATTTGGAAAATATGCTTAGAATACCGTTTTATAATATATTAATTCAAAGGGTATATATAAGCGAAGAATTACAATGAATATCATCATGTTTATCTGTAAAATATGGATCTAAGAGATAAAAAAATTAACAGAGATAAAATGTGTATTATGTGGAATGATATATTACGCCAAAGAGAAAAATATTTTAAAGATTCCTGATAATCTTTTTGATTCGCGAGTGATATTTCATAAATATGCATCAAAGTCTACATACGAAGCGTTCGCAAGGCGTATCGTTGCAAAAGATATGATGAAAAATTAAATATGAGAAAATGAATGAATCCATGAGATATGATTGGAGATTGATTTTAGCTTTAGCTCAAAATAATGATCTAGAATCGTTTATAGAAATGGTTTTTAATTATGATAGTAGTATTTAACAATATCAAGACGAATATCATAAAACAACGTGTGAAAATAGAAAACGTAAACATATTCGAGTAGAAGAAAGTATGAAGATAGTATAAATACGTCAGTATGGATATATCATCGAACACGGATAGGTATAAATACGTAGTATGGATATATCATCGAACCATATAAGTGAAAAAACACAATTAGTTTTTATAGAATTTAAAAACTTAAACGGTAAAGAGCAAATGATATGTTGTAGTAAATGTAATCATGAAATAAAAGTTGTTGTATGTTTTGAAAAGGAAAGTGATTTTATTGTTTGAGACGGTGGGAAATTTTGGGATAAAAGCAGCAATCAACCTAGCTATAAATATTCATGTAAATATGAATTTGAAGTGATACGGCGAAAAATTGAAATATGCTTTCATTCTATGGAAAGTTACGTGCATGTTCGTTGGTCGTGTTACGTATGTAAAGAAGGAATAACATTAATTGTGACAAGATATATAGAGCGAGGAAAAGATTATTGAAAAAAATGGATTATATTATGCTATGTGAAACAACCGATATATATCATCTTGTTTTGATAATTTAAAAAAAGAAAAGTATTTATTTTATTATATTATTGAATATCACAATTGTAAAATGAGAATTTTGTTACGAGAAATTGTGATGAGCTGTACAATAGATATTCATAGACGATTATGTATTTTTTATACTATATTAACATATATAGATTTTCTAAAAAGAAGAAAAGTATTTGATAAACAATTTTTAAAAAGTGTGGTTTTGTCTTTTATACAAACCATAAAAGACGAAATGGAAAATATAATATTAAGTAAAACATTGTATCGATATAAAAAATATGTAAAAAAGATATTGTAAAAATAAAAAATATACATTTCATTATTATTAAAAAACGATACAAATTATGCTAAAACGATACAAATTATGCTAAAACATACTAAATTAGCTGTGTACAAATATTTTTTACACGTAAAACATACTATTATTTAGGTTTCACGTTTTTCACTTTCTCTTTACAATTACGTATATACATGGCATGAACATTTTGTAGGGTTACGCTTAAAATATGACAGACTCTTGATATCTTAGCGCGTTCTAGTATTCTTTTTTTTAATTCTATTGCTACCCCCTTCATTGTATCAAATGCCAATTTGTCATGCACTAAATATTCAGCAGTTGTTTTGTTCTGAGTAAGAATGTTATATTCACACTTATTATTTTTTTGCGTATATATAATCGGCTCGAGCTCCTACAGTTTTTAAATTTAATACTTCGTCTAAATCTATGCAACTTTCATAAGGATCGAAATCTTCATACAGGTGAGTTCTTGATTGTTTTCGTTTATATAAACATCCTTGTCGTCTAATAATTTTGTACTCTTTTTTTCGGCTACGTATAATGCGGGAGGATTTGTAGCGGTGTTGACAATAAAATCAGGTATGATAATAGGTGGTGGTTGTACGAAGGGTGTTTGTGGTGGTGGTTGTACGATGGGTGTTGGTGGTGGTACGATTGGTGGTGGTGGTGGTTGTACGTTCGGATTTTGTACAATAGGAGAGTGAGAAGGGCGAGGTGGTGTTGTTGGCGGAATAAACGGCATTGGTGTGTTTAAAAAGGATGGTGGCTCATCGTCAAACTGATATTCTGCTAAAGGTAATGGTGTTTCTGGAGGATCATAATAATTTGATGGTGCTGCTCCAAAGCTTGATAGAAGTGTGGCTAGGGTTTCTTGAGAATCTTGCGAATCGGTGGTGTTGACAGCGGTGGCTGCGGTGGCTGTTGTTATGTTTGGATTTTTGGATTTTTTCGCTGTTGTCGTTGTGAAATATTCATTCGTTCTTTTTCCACGCATTTAATTTATTTTTTCTTTTAATAATTTTTCTTTATTTAATAATTTCTCCAGTTGTTCACTTATATTATATGTATTATCATCGTCATTGTCGTCGCCTAATGAATAGTTGTCCATTTCGTATAACTGTTGTGTTTGGTATCGCTGTTTAAGTAGAAATGATTTTTACATAAACGCGTTAACTTTTTTATGAATGTTCTTTTAGATGGGCGGAGAATAATATGATTGGCGATGGCATACGTTGACGTAGTATATGTTAAAAAAATGTTAAAAAAGATTATTTTAAAAATCATTATTATAAAGTTTTTGACAATAAGATCCCATGCTACGAACCCATTATACTTATACTTATCCCATCCATTATACTTATCAATTATATAAAGTTTACGATAATAATAAATTGGATAGGGATAGTATAGGTATAAGTAGCGAAACTAGTAAAATAGATGTTGTAAATTATCTTACATATCATCAAGTTGTAATTTTTATTTTTGAAAAATCCACACCGTTTTATACCATATTACCAGTATATATGTTTTCAAAAGTTAACGAAGGTGATTATTATTATATGGATAAAAAACTATTTAGCTGTGAAACAATCTTGTATAGATTTTTCAAAAATGTTAAACAACCGAATATGTATAATCCACATGAAGAAATATCAACATTATATACTTATAAGAACGGTATTTTTATGATATTACCGCAAAGTTTTGCGTGTAATGAGAAGTGTTGGCGCTTGTTTTTACATGAAAAATATAAAAACACGTTAAGTGAAGATGATTGTAATACAGAATGTTGTATAAGCAAAATTGTTTGCGAATATAAATATATACAGCCAAAAACTTTGAAAGAATTGGAATCAGAAGATCGACCCTATTTGAAATACATGCATACATACATTATTCAGCTCACTCCCCATTGGGGCTTTTCAGTGACCGATTACATCAAGTACCTATAGCTTACCTATATTATGTACTTAACCTACATTATTTATTTTTACAATTGTGATATTACATTCCTAATCTGTCTATCCTAACCCACCCAGTCAACTTTCCCTGTGGGAGGAAACCGGAGTGCCCGGAGAAAACCCACGACTTTCGACAGAGCGTTGACTTACTCTTTTCACATGAGTGTGATGAATGTCCTCAACGAGAATCGAACTCCAGACTCAGAGGTGAAAGGCGCTTGCTCTGACGACTGCACCAAGAGATTCCTGATAAAGATTCAAAATATGTTAAAATATGAATGTGGAAAAATTAGTCAATTTCAAAATTAGTTTTGCACTCATTGCAAAAGCAAGTGCGAAGTATAAAAATACTCCTCGAAAAGCAGTTGAAGACTTGAAGTTTTTTGAAAATTTCGAAACGTTTTGTGAACGTCTAAGGTTGAATGTTACAGTAAATCAAAGCTAAAAGAGTACACAATAGCATACCCACTTTATATAGTTGGACAATTGATAATTTTATAGTTAAAAACAAAATAAGATTTTGTACAAATTAAAATATAAAAAATATACAATGTTGCGTGTTACCATGGTTACATTCGTCGACTCAGTACTTCATGTTACAATAACTTTTGGGGAGTAAATTGTTTGGTTCAAACTCAACTATGGTTCAAATGGGCGAGGGGTTACTGCATGCATGTATTTCTAGTTTAAAAAATATAATTTAAACATAAAAAAATGCGGTCGTCATTTATTGTACAAGGAATCAAAGCTCACATTGTTGCTATTTAATTTTTTTTTTATTAATAATTTTTTATTATTGCTATTTGTATTTTATGGTATATTATGTGTATGTGTTATGTCTGTTATGTTATGTGCCAGAAATGGTATGATGGAATTAAATATATATTTATTATTGATGGTTAGGGTACTTCATATTAGCAAATTATAGTAGACTTGATAGTCGAATATATATTGTCAAACAATTGCTAAAATATTGTGTCAAATGTAGAAATAAAGTTACTTACTTCTACTACAAGTTGCAATCGACTTTTCGGTGTTGACTTGGTGTGATTTTAAATCCATTCTCGCGTCGCATAATAATGCATCTAATCGCCAAAAAAAACAACCAGATCCATAAAGCCCATTACATTTCACATCACATTAATCGTCTTCAGCAAACACAAGAGATTTTTTGTCTGTGAAAATCCATAATTTGTTTGATTTTCTGACAATCTCAGGCTCTGTGGCTGTCGATACCCGGGGATATTCAGTTGAGAGCTTGCGAGTTCGAATTACACTCTCTATTGTTACATTACATTGTAGTCGCATGAACGCGATTCGAATCAACCAATAACAATAAAGAGTGTAAATCGAACTCGCGAGCGCAGATTTACCTGCCTTCTCCTTAATATTACATAGAATACCATCCCCTCAAAGTGGATTTAAAATCACACCAAGTCAACACCGAAAAGTCGATTGCAACTTGTAGTAGAAGTAAGTAACTTTATTTCTACATTTGACACAATATTTTAGCAATTTTTTGACAATATATATTCGACTATCAAGTCTACTATAATTTGCTAATATGAAGTACCCTAACCATCAATAATAAATATATATTTAATTCCATCATACCATTTCTGGCACATAACATAACAGACATAACACATACACATACACATAATATACCATAAAATACAAACAGCAATAATAAAAAATTATTAATAAAAAAAAATTAAATAGCAACAATGTGAGCTTGGGATGCCTGTGTACATACGAGGTGTATATATTTGCTATTTTTTTATATAAACTTTTAAAAAAACAAACCGAATGTAATATAGTATATGACATGTATATAAACGAGTAAGGAAGAATATAATTTTAATAAAGATAAAAAATGAATGCTATTGCGGCGTTTCGTGAGTTACTATCGGTTTATGAATACAACCCTATCTTATGGCAATTATATTACGTGTCCAGATATTTATATACGTGCTGAAACCAAATTTATACATGAGAAAAGACAAACGATGTGTAATAAAAATACAAACAACGTATTATGAATATATTAATGACGACAATTATGAAACGAAATTATACGGGAAAGAATTTGGAGTGGTAAAAAACGGTGTTTTGTATATATATGTCAAAAGAAATTGTTTATATATATTTCCTAAAGATTGGATACCGTTTATATATGCAACAGGAGAATAAATTTTATTTACATTATGAAGTTATACATTCAAGATACAATTTTTATGATGAAAATGTTCTATCAAAATATATATGTCAGCCTATAGTGTTTCCAACATATATAAAAAGTAATCCTTACATATATAGAATAGGTGTTGAGAAATATGAAAAAAACTGTGTTTATCAATATACTTATTTTTTGTGTATATCCACATCGTGGGAATATATACAACAACTGTTATAAGTAAGGAAAAAGATATAGACATGTTATTATGTCTTTTTACATTGGAACCAATATATTACCATTGTTTAAACCATATAGCGTTGTGCATCAATTGTAATAAATATTTAGATTGTTATATACTACATGTATTAATGAGAACATAGACGTAGAACAGCTTGTGTATACAAAAAATTTAAAACAAATTATATGTACATATAAGGATGCGGATAATCACATTGAGAAATATTTTAATCACAACATGTTTTTTGATACAAATTAGGGTTGATTCGCGTGTGCCTAAAGATATAACACACACGAATCAACACACACACAAATCAACCCCCACACGAATCAACCCTAATTTGTCTCTATATGTCCGTGGCCGATGCTGAATTAAAGTCTACGATATCCTTCATGTTTTTTGATAATTGTCTTTTTATAAATATTTATGATAAAATAGTATATATTAAAAATAATATAGATTATAATATTGGTTATATGACGATATATTATAACGAAAGCCTATATAAGAAGAAGAACATATAAGTATGTAGTTATTTTTTAATTAAAAAAAATTTCAAAAAAATGTCTGGTAAAACGTTTTATTTTGTTGACACATATGTTGATGACGGATGTTATAATTTTTTTAATAATCGTGAATGGTTAGAATGGGGAAAAAACGAGATGGGAAATGAAAATAAAATACGAGACGGTTTGGTTGAAGGAATAATACAATTTGAAAAAAAGCAACAATTAATAAAGCAAGATATTATTTTTTAACTAAAAAAATGATAAATATTCTACCACAAGGTGTAAAAACAAATATAGGATTTATTCTTACCAGTATGTGGACTAATAAGCAAAATTATAACATAATGAGTATGGCAATTTATCGTTAGGTGGTGGTTATAGAGATTATAAAACAATATTAGATAATGTTTTTTCCTGATATGAAAGAATAAAAGCAGGTATCGAGACAGAATGTCGGTATGATAAAATATCACTTAAAATTTTATATCGTTAAAACAAATCGAAAAAACGTTACAAAGATGAAAAAAATATGATTATTTTAGAGAAATTATTTTAACATTATTACAAATATTTATTATGGATGTATATAATAAAGTAAAAAGTATAAAACACAAGAATATGATGAATTATTTTTCACAACGTAAAGATGAATTTTACAGGATATCATGAAAACATGTATGATAAGGAAAAGTACAAAGCGTTAAATAATAAAACTATTAATGAAGATGATGAAATATTTTTTTTAACACGTTTTCGAACGTGGGTGCGGTTCTTCACTTAAGGAATATTGAAATAGAAGAAGAGAAAATTTTACTAACAATAATGTATGACAATTTTACAAGTTGTGAAAAATATCAAGTCATCGTGGCTTTTACTTTTAGTCATTTTAATTTTAACATTCATACATCAGACAAAAAAATAAAACCATTTATAATGACAACCGACGCAAAATGTATCAATTGGAAATTACCTGTAAATACAATAAAAAAAATGTTAACCTTTTTAAATTATGAATATTTTCGCCACTTATGTTCTTTCGACATGAATGATAAAAATATATTGTGAATGTAATGCATGATTTTTTTGTTAAACCACAAATGTATGTATCTTACGATTTAGTTTATTATTGGGGTTTGTTTAATACGATATTAAAAGAAAATAAAGAATGTTCGTGCGGTTTGCTAAATTTAGAATTATGCATGTGTAAAAATGAAGATTGCGTATCTAAACTTGATGGTGATATAACACCGACGTACTCATTTGTGTGTGTACAGCGAAGACGACGATTACTACAAAAAATGCCTGCTTTTTTATGTACACCGATTGAAGAGGGTAAAATATCTTAGCATAATAAACGAAAATAATAATCGTCATGTCATTTTTTTCAACACGTATACGAAAAAACATTGTATAACCTTGGCTACACCGCATAATGCGGCAGCTTTTACCGCATATTTTCCATTCGTGTGACGAAAGAGTTACATTTTATATAAATTTGTACGAGGAAGATGATATATGATTGTGGTTGTAAAAATGGATGTAAAAACATACGAGAGTTTATTGTTAGGTGAATTAAAAGGCGTTACTATCAACGCGGTGCTGGTGAAGGAAAACAAAAAACAAAGAGGCGAGCGTTAGGTGCTGGTTTGGCATTGGGAATGGCTTTGTCATTATTAACTGGAACATTATCAAATATCATGAAAGTTAACGTATAAAAAAAATTGTTTTAGGTTATAAAAATGTGTAAAAAAATAATAAACAAATATATATATTTTTGATGTGTATTTGGTTTTTTAATATTTTTCGGAAAAAAATAATTGCGCGATCATGAGTAAACGTAAAAACGGGATCGTCTTAGGACAGCAAGAGGAAATGACATAACAAAAACATGACGGTATTTTTATAGAACCATTAGCTATGTTTCAAGTGCTCCAAGTGCTATGTTACAAGCAAAATTACAAGTGAGAACAGCAGATGGAGCGGTTTTAGCAGACGCTAATCAAGATATCGTTGTTTGCGTACCATGTCCTTTAAGAAAACCCGCAAGCAATCATGAACATTTGTTAGCATATTTAAAATTACTTACAACAGAAACACCTGATGATTACGATGAGGCGCCTGAAATTAATATGTTGTATTATGACGAATCTGGACATTTTAACCATAACGCAGCACAAAATAATAATAATAATGGATGTAACGTAGCGTACGGTGTTATAGGACGAGCATATCATGACGGTGATGGTGCAGGCGATAATACTGTAGCCAGTACAAAAGTATTACGTTCAATAGCATTAACACGTCAAAAAGCATTATTGGGTATAGCCGCTGTTTACTTAGAAGATTTGTTAGACGGTCCTATGTTTAACGGTAATGGAAAAGATGTGTATATTCCTGGCGCTTTCGACATTAGAATACGTCTTCAAAGAGCAAATTTTAACGTTATTTTTATGGGTCTTGTTGCAAACGCAAATCATAAACTAGCCGTAACAGAATTGAAACTTATTTTGCCTACATACAAACCTGTAGAACCGTTACGCAAAGCATTTAATAACGTACTTGTAGAACAAAATGCAGAATGTAAATTTTATACACACGAATGGAGATTACGTTCTGAAACGATACCGGCAGGTCAAGTCTATTATCAAGTTAGTAATCTGTTTAATGGAGCCTATCCTGCAAGATTATTTATTATGTTACAAAAAGTGTCATGTTTTGACGGTAGTATGTCAACAAATCCTTTTGATTTTAAATGGAACAATTTAAATATGGTTACAATTAAAAAAAACAGTACCATAGTAACACTGCAAATTAGAAATGCTAAACAAAGTTATAATTTATTAAAGAAAACTCTTAAACGAAAATTTTCACAAATGCCGTTTAAATTTAAAGATTATGAAAATGGTTATGCTATAATTATGTACGACTTATCGCCAAATCATGTCGGTGATTTTAGAAATCAAATTCAAGAACCGCGTACAGTTTACGATTATTAAAAATGCCTAAAGGAAAAAAATGTAAATGCGAACGGAAAAGAATACCCCATAGATGTTATACAAATAAATATATACGTTCTAATAATCTTTGCATTAATTATCCGTGTATGTTACCTATAAACACCACTCCTTTTAAAAGATAAATTATAGTTAAGAAACCTGCTATATCAGTTTACGGTACGAATGGATTTTGAAAAAAGCCAAGAAAACGAAGAAAGCGAAGATGAAGAAGACATAAAAGGAATAGAAGAAGAAGAAGTAGAAGAAGAAAAAGAAAAAGAAGAAACTAAAATATGTAATAATAATAATAATGATGATGATGAAGAAATGTATGAAATAGAATTGTTATCTTCGGACGATGACGATGACGACGACGAAAAAAAAGATTATGACGAAGCAATATTACAATTATTATCTTTAATTAATAAAAAAATTAAAGAAAAATGTAAAAATAATACTTTTGCTTTAGTTAAAACATTTCTTAAATCATCCATTGAAAAAAAATATATGTTGCATGAAAAATATAGTAAAAAAATAGAAGAACGATTAATATATATATCTAAAAATATTTTATCAAAAAATATACCGTTAAATATAAGCGATACCGAAACATATTTACTTAGGAAATTAGTAAAAGATAGATATAAAAAAAACAAATAAAAAAGTAATGCGTATAGAAAATTAGAGAAAATAAAAAAAATGAATAATAAACTACAGTTGGTTGATAGTGGTAAATTAAATAAACTTTTACAAATGATGGAAAATAATTATAAAAAGTCAGAGCTAGTTGAAAGTATTGATATTCCTGAATTAGAACGATTATCAAAAAGCGCTGATAAAATGCGCGCATCTGGAAACATTAATGAGAAAGAAATTAATGCGGTACATTTTATTAAAAAACGTGCAAAATGTCGAAAACGATATTGATAACGGCGAAGATGGTGTCGGTGATGTCGATGTTAAAGTTAATGCAAGAGAAATGACTGAAAAAAAATTTAAAAAATCAAAATCAAATCTTGAAACATTCCTCATATTTTACTGTATTTTCTTAACGTTTAATAAGAATTGAATAGAATGTCTATCGATTGACTGCCTCGATTGTATGCATAACCTTGATAACCCGTATGTAGAAATTCTGTGCATGCTCACAAAAATTTTTTAAAAATCAAATAAATTTTAACTTTTGATAATATTCATAATGAAGATCTTATAAAAGACCTAGCACATAATTCAAGAAGTAATTTTTTTACTCCTTGAGTAGATGCTAGATATGCAGCATTAAAAAAAAAAAAATATAGTGTTATCATCATCATGATAGTGGGTACAATTAAAAGTATTGTTTTCCAAATTGGAAAATCCAAGTCAACATTTTATTTCAAACGTCAGTACTATTAAATTCTAATTGCAACGCATGATCACTGTTTATCAGCATGACAAAATTTCGCCATTTGGAAACATTATTAGCACTGCAGACAAAATGCCCAGTACATTTTGTTTTGGGAAAAAAGCATGCAAAATGCAGAAATCACATAATAATAACCGATCAGCATTTTGTCATATGTCATGCTAAGCTAGTTATATGCACAACAGACAAGCGGTAACATATTATAAAAAAATACAATTAACACCTCTACAACCAAGCACATCAGCAAGATTACTACCGTCAAGATTACTACCGTCAAGATTGCCGGTGAGAGATTTACCACGCACACCTACAGGGAGAAGAAGACTATCAGAGTATACAGGAGTGCCCCACTCCATCTTTCCAACACCACCTACAACAACACCGTCATATACAGATCGTATGAGAAGTAGAAGAAAAAAATGAAAAATACATTAATTTGTTTTTTAAATCGGTTTTTAAACACGGACGAATTAGACAAATTAGCTAGTAAAAACACTATATTGAATAATTTTTTTATCGGGACATATCCTGCAGACATTATACCACCGTTTAAAAAAACATGTTGGATATGGAATATAGATAAAAGCGATCAACCAGGAACGCATTGGGTTGCGGTTTGGTTAAAAAACGATAAAATGGGGTTTTTTTATAGTTATGGTTATAATATAAAAAAATAATCGAAAAATATGGTTAGATTTTGCTAAAAATAACAACTTCTCTATATCGTACTATAACACAGGTTTTTTACAAAACATTCAAACTAAAACATGTGGGGTATGGTCTTTATTATATCTATATCAACAATGTCATAACGTTTCGACGAAAAATAAAAAAATTCCTTTAATAGTTTTAAAAAATATAATGATGTCAATTTATTTACTATAGCAAAATCTATTTTTAAACACATATCATAGATATATACAGAGTCAAATGTAATAACAATAAACACACGCAAGTTTGTAAAAATTTTATTATAACAAAATTTAATTATATACAATTGTTTTATCTTTTGGAAATATTTGCGTACGTATACGAGTGTTTTCGTAACTGTTCATTTTTCCATCAATAACTACATATTTATCATCACATTGTTTAAGGAGATTTTTTAGTAACTCGAGTATTTTTTTTAAAAAACGCTCAAAACTTAGTAACCAGGCTTTTGCTATAGGGCTAACATTCCGGGGATTAATGCCCCGTTTCAATTGTATTGAAAAAGGAAACGTTGTGAGTTAAAAAGGTTAGTATAGTGTTAGTTTAGTGCATTACTACAATCTTTGCACAAAATTTTCATTCTAAAAGTTGTTTTTTATGCTAATTTTGGTACGTAAGTATTTACGCTAACCTTGCCCTTGGCCTTGGCTATATGTTGCAAACCAACTTTTAAAAACAGAAAATTGACATAAAATGAGCAAAAATGTATAACCATACTTATATTTTATACGCCAGAAAGACAGCAAAACAAACAATAATAAAGATACACTTTTTAGCGTAATATTTTGGCAATATTTCTTTATGCAAAGAGCTAACACAAAATTAATGTATAAACCGATAAAAAAGCAGTACATGATACAAAAAATCATAAAAAAGTCAAGGCAAAGCCAAAACAAACTGAATGGCAAACAAGAAAGAAAAACAACTGCACGTATACATGTCTAACTTTAACGGACTATAATACAGAGTGAACCTTTGGTTTTTCACAAAACTCAAAAGTGTTATAAACTATATTTGTAGATTATAAAAGAGACATTCAGACAACGAAAATGAATGGCAAAGTTCCTTCAACTTCATGCACAAAATCAAAGGTAATGCAAATGATGATTTTTTAACTATATACGACTATACAGCATGTCATATTATGCCAGGCTTCCGTTCATGCATGCAAGTGTAAACTTGCATTTTGTAATTCCTTGTCTTTGAAGACTTTCCTCTTGAGACTTTTATAGTATTTGTTTATATATGCAAATCTATATATGCTGATAATGAAGTATACATTTCCATTCATTTTATACAACAGAATAACACTTTCAAAGCGTTATATGGGAAAAATAAAGCCTCGTCAAAAAAGATCCAAGCCGCTAATAAGTTTGGAAAAAGCCATTCATCAGTAAAAGCTATTGCCGAGGTTTTGCAATTAGAAATTTCCACCGCAGAAGTTTACATACTCTACGCCTATTGTGCTGGAGCTCCTATATCAGTCGAGAAACTTGCCAATGAACTGAATGTCCACAGTCCACTAACTGATAAAATCGCTCGGCTAATCAAGGACGGTTTACCGACCCTGAGATAAAACAAAGACGTTCTTGATGGTTATGTTTCGTACAATCAAATAAAATTTTGGTGGCGATCATTTGAGACGAACTGGATAAATTGGTATAGACAAAAAAAGATCTGAAAAAGCCAAAAACCTTTTTACTGAAGTTATATAATGACAGTTAAATTTCTTTGTTATTGCAATCAAATGTTATAGGAGTAAAATAAATTTGTTGCCAAAATGTTTCGCCACGGCTTGTTCATTGCTTTTGAGTTTCAAATGTTCGATGTTTTGTAAAAATCGATTATGATTATTGTATGTTGTATTTTGCACATATTAATTAGCCAACACTGGTGTTAAAACCTTTTTAAAATCAAAGGTATTTTTTGTTTTAAAAATAACGAAACTGGTTGTCAAATTTTTCGAACCCGAAGGCAGCCAAAATGCCACAGCGTTGGTAGAATATAAATGATTGCCTACCTTGTCTTGTTTTCACGAATGGCAAACATCCCAATATTGCAACCAAGTAATCTTGAAACATTCCTCATATTTTACTGTATTTTCTTCACGTTTAATAAGAATTGAATAGAATGTCTATCGATTGACTGCCTCGATTGTATGCATAACCTTGATAACCCGTATGTAGAAATTCTGTGCATGCTCACAAAAACCATTCCTTAACTCTTTCTAGACGGTAGCGTCGAATATCAGCTTCCAAAAGCTGATGACTTTGAGCGCTTGTATCTTTGGCGCCCCTCACCCAAAACGGACGAAAATACCACCAATCGATTACAAATCGATTCAGCAAACACACCTACTGCCAAACAAATCGCTAACACATTGTTTTACAGATCTCCGTGAGTTTTAACACCTTTGTAATCTGATATTTATTATTATCGTAAACTAATTATATATTCAGTACCTTTGGTCGATTATAACTTCTGTTTTAAAAACCGTGTGATCTTCGCTAATACACCGTTTTATAGAGCATTAAAAACAGTACATACTGACCAACTTGCAAAGAAACACAATAAAAATTGACAAAGTTACGGCGAAATTTGAAATGTAGCGTACGGGTCAAACCGGAATTTCAGACAAAAACAACCGGAAAAGGCCCAAACACAAACAAAGACTGTTGCTAAGTGGCCGGAATGAATTCCCAGGTACAATCTATATAAGATCTTTTTGTCGGGACTGAAGCGTGGGCAAACCATATAGTCAACCACGGCAAGCGCGTGCATGCTGGAAAATTCGATAAATAAAAAAATACAAAAAAAATATTTCGATTCGCCCTATCTCAGCAAAGTTTTACCAAATAAAGACACAGATAAAAAGCTAAATTTCGACCATTAGAAGTCTGTCGATATAATAAACATATGAAAAGATATTAAAGATTGTTTGAGTTGAACTGAAGTATGACTGGAGGTATGTTTGGGATTAAACTTTTAGTATTTTTGATTCTGTAATGTTTAGTCGGCAAAATAGCCCACTGTTAAAAAGCTTATTTTGTAAGGATTCCAATGGTGTTAATTTCATTGCCAGGGGGTAAATATTTTGCAAAGGAGATAGTACTCAAAGTGCTCTTGCGACAACTTGCGACAACATAATTAAAATGCGACCGACCAGAAAGAGTTAACCATGATTTAAAATGCGTGGATCCATGTTATGGCATTGAGTTTCAACACCGTTATTAAAAGTATAGTACGAACAGGGCCTTTTTTAAGAAATCGTTAGTGGGGGGGCATAATCGAAAGGGGACGCAACAAGTAGGTGGTGTATTACAGGTGTGGGAAGCTGAAGGGGGGTCTGGGGTCCTCCCCAGAAAATGTTTGCATTCTTGAGTCTCTGTGGCTTGATTTCCTGCATTTTCAGAGACAATTTTTGATATATCCCATCTAAACCATATAGCCAGGTTTTGTTGTGAGAATACCATAACTTTCCTCTAAACTCAGTTTTTCCCCCTTTTTTGCTTATATTTTGGACAAAAGGGACCTTCACTGGGGGGGGGGGCAAAATAGCTTACTGGGGGGGCAAAATAGCTTACTGGGGGAGCAAACGCTTTGCACCTCTGAAATCGTGGGTTCGATTCTTGCTGGGGACTCAGGACACGTATTAGCCTGCATCGCAAACGCTTACCTTCACGTTACCTTCAAATTTCCGGTAGGAACTAGACACGTATGTGAAAAGAGTTAGTCAACGCTCCACGGAAAGTCGCGGGTTTTCGCCGGGTACTCCAGTTTCCTCCCACAGGGAATGTTGACTGTATGGGTTTGGTTAGCCCTAAAAAACTTACCCATCATAGCTGTGCTCCCTGGTGAAACATGAGTGATACAGTGACAGCCAGAGGCGCCTATAAATCACCAATCACCGATTCTGGTGAATCGTGAGCAAATGGCCTTTCGTTTTGATTCAGGCCAAGAATGTATTTGTGACGTAATTATCGAAAGGGTTTATTCAGCTTAGTTCTCAGCTGCAAATAAGGAGGATTAGCACACCCCCACCTACTTACTTACTTAACCACTGGCGTAGGAACCGCAGGAGCTGGGGGATTGAACGACGGCCCTATTGAAGCCCTTAAAATATATTAAGTTTGAAATATATTCCCTTTAGGCACGATATGCTTATAAATAAAGATATCATTCAAAAGATGGCCTAATTATTTCAATGTGCTTAATTGATGTGTGCTTAATTGTAATTATAATTGTTTTCATGTGTGCTTAATTGTAATTATAAAAACAAAGTATATAATATATTCTTAATTGACCAGTTTTCCAAACCCCCAAAATGAGCGCATACTAATATGTCTGCATTTCTTTATGTAGGCAGCTGAAAGTGAAAATCATAAATGTTTCATATGTAACAACAACGTTCAGCAAAATGAGAAAATTCGGCAGGTAATTTCACACAGCTGGGAATTGCTGCTGCAGATCTAGCAAAGGGTTTGCGAATATGTGCACGTTGTTGGCTCTCAAAAATGGTCAGAGGTCATAAGAGATGCGCAATTCAAAGTTGTACCACCCCGAGAAAGAAACATACGAGACCTTATGCATTGCCATTAAACCATGCAGATGAAGAATGCTGCCAAGATGTGATGGAACGGTTCCAGGTAACAAAAGAAGGGAAAGTGTGCGGAAGATGCAGAACCAAGATGATAGCATGTATTGAGCGTGAAAAACACCAGACGCCACTACAGTCTACATCTGCAATACCTTCAAAAGCAAGTAAAGAAAAACCCTCTACTTCGGGAAGACCAAGGGTAAGGTACACAGAAGCAAGTTCGGCAACTAAAAGACGCATGAAAGTGTTGGCAAAGAATATGTTGTCGAGAGTGGTTGATGAATGTGACGAGATTTCTTGTGGAGAGGGCCCGCAGTTAGTACAAGATGTCATCAAGAACACAGTTCTGAAGGAAAACATTACTACACGTACAGAGAAAGCAAATGAACAAAAGATGAGGAATATTGTCGAAGGCATATCGGAGACATGGATCAGCTGGAACGCCATGGATCAGAAAAGCAACACCTGAAATGAGAACCAAATCAAATGTGAAGAATATCAACAGCGGCTACAATTCGACCAATGAAACAACCCCATCCACATGTCCGAAATGCCATAAATTCTTCCTTCGACAAGGGTGTATGCTAAACCATTTCTCCTCAACAAGACCACCCAGTCTTGCCAGCGGTTAATGGAGGAAAAGTTAGGGAAGGAGCTTATGCTAACTACCTGTCAGATCGCGAGTTATTGGGGTGCTTATAAAAGAAAGAAAACACACACAATAAGTATAGCATGATACAACGTGATAATATATTATACTAAAGTAAATATATTTACATGTATAGTTACAACAAAACCTTTTGTTACATTCGAAGCCTAATTTGTATCTTTACAGTCAAAATGGGTGTTCATTTTGCAACCAACATGAACAAACTGCAAATTGAAATTCACATGCAAGTTTGTAAAAAAAGCTTATGGTTAGCTACTAGAAAACAAAGAAGCCGTGCAAATATTCCATGACCATAGTGCAATGTTTCTCCCAACAGAACACCCATTTTACTGTAATCTGTATAGGTTTATATACGAGCCACTACCTGTATATATGGATGGCAATTTACATTAAGTGGTTTGTCGAAACGTTTTCAGGTCGTCTCTGTTAACCCAATACACTATTAACGGCACCAGGGGACAAGGCAGGTATATGCCTTTAGATTGGAAGCATAAAAGTACCGGTACAGTTAATAGTAAAAGCCACATTAAACATACAATACCATATAGTTAGAGCATGATATCAATGTAGATTGATTTCTTGTCAATAGTTGAAATTTATAGTATGCATGAATTTGCATTGTTATACATGATACAAAATATAGTATGTCAAAGGGTCCTTTGGAAGAGATGGATGAGATTCTAGCCTAAAATAGAACAGAAGTATAATGTTAAGCTTAACTTATATACCAATTACAATGTGCTGGCTACAATAGAATTTCTAATTTGATGCATTTGCTTGTCAGTGGTAGAATACTGCCAGTTAAACTGGGCTAACACTAATTAACATGCTTAGTGAAAAGTATTGGGTTCTCAGTTTCTTGGTGAGGCATTACAATGCAATGCACCTTATTTCAGTTTACTTTGTCATGTTATGCCGAAAAATTTAATTTGTTACCATACTTGCCAACTTACCCAATTCTGTGATAATCATAACTGGCACACAATGTCTAGATCAGAGCCCTTTTACCAACATACATAATTAGGGGGCAATTAGGAATCAGACCCCACCTTAACCAGTCACATCAATTCTGGGCATCAAATGAGTGGAATAGCAAAATTTGGTAATTACATGTTGAATATTTTCCTCAGGAGCATACCTATGGACCTCTCTAGTTAGAAACATTATGCCTTCATGCTCTTGAATGGATTAGTATGTCACACAAATGTTAACAATTGTGGCTACTGACTATGAATTTGGACAGCAAACATGAGACACAATTACAGATTTGGTCTTTAGATATCCTGCATTAATGGTTACACTTGATTACTAACTGTTGCCATAGCAACCTTCTATTCAATTTCGAACATGTACTAACACTATGATAACTGTTGGATAACTTTTTGACATTTATAATAAAAAAAGCTTATTCACAGATTTTCAGAAGTCCAAATACACATTTCCTAGCACTAGATTAACAAACAGCATTGAGCCACCTTAATAGATTATCATGCAAAGAAATAAGGAATGCCAATGAAAATTGGTAAATTCCTCCGAGGACCCCCCCTTCGATTTTTTTCAAAGCAAACTCATTTTGAAGTATTATATCTAAATCTTACATTAACAATAAGTTTAGCCTGCACGTGATAGTTATAGAATATTTACCAGATTAGATACCCAACACCAACCCTTTTAGGCTCATTTTGCAATTATCAATCTATATTACATGACAAGAATATCAATATTATTTCCAATTTTAGTGCCACTATTAGGATCGTTGTAAGCTAATGTACATCTATTTCGAATGGTAACAATAAATTTTGCTATTTTAGAGCAAAAATTACAAGATATATCATTTCTTGTTAAATGGTAACAAATTAGAAGACCTGAAGTCAAAAATACAAAAATATCCAAGAGGACCTCCCTTTGGATTTCCTTCAAAATCTGTAGTTTTAAACTTGAGTACCTTAACTTAATGAATTTTTGAGCTTACAACTGGAGGACACATATCTTACTAGAAATTTGGATTTTTATAGACTTTTAGTTAAGTAGAAGTCAGTAGCCAATGAGCCAAATGTCATTGAAATTACAATTATAGAATATTGAAAATATTAATTCAACACACTTGTAGGAAGTGTCAATTTTCATTAGACAGTACTGAGAGTACCATAGTTCAGTAAATATAAGAAAATAACTAAGGTTTATTACAAAATATTATGTGAAAATGAATAAAACAATCATGGAATCCATAAGACAATGATACGAAACCAAAACAAAATACTTTCGAAAGGTAAATGAACGCTGCTATATCATCAAGTTACAGAGACGTGACTAGTTTAACAGAGCTACATATTCTAGTCAAATATAGAGACGTAGCTAGAGGGGGGGCCGGGCCTCTCTGGCGAAATTCTCGGCCCCCCTTGGTAAAATTGTGACCAGCAAAATATTTTTATTATTTTCTCACGCTATACGTCATGCAAATATTATATTTTACTTTTACTACATGATGTTTTGAGAATTTGGGCGTATTTCAGCCAGGACCGTATCTACGGGGGGGGGGGGTTTGGCGGGGTGTCTAACCCCCCATGAATTGTATTTGGAGATTTAGTGGGCAGAAGCGAGATTTTAGTCGGCACAAAACAATACAAGTCGACACAAAAAAAGTCGGGATACAATACAAGTCGGAACAAATGAGCACGTTAGTTTTCCGGGATAACTCCCCCCCCCTGTCGACACATACAAAATGGGCATGCTGGTTATAAATAACGTTTTTGAGTTGGGCCCCCCAAAAAAATTTTCGGCCCCCCTTCATTGGAAAACCTGGCTACTGGTCTCTGGTCAAATACTGTATTTTTAAAAGTTTGATATGAAATTAGATATAGTATAATGTAAAAACAGAGTAGGAAAAGTTGTCATACCTGGGAGTCTTCTGTTGTTGTACATCACTCCTTCACGGATTGAAAGAACCTGTTTCATTCGTTAATCACTGTGGAAACCTTGTACAAACTTCGGACATACTAATAGTGTTATGAAGACTTCATCAGAAGTATATTTTTAAATATGAGCAGTTTTCACCCAAAAATTTAGACGCCAACTCATCGAACTCAACATTACACCCGCCATTGTGCAAAACGCAGCAAATTCCTTTGTTTTCACAGTATTTTTGAGCGCAAGTTTCTCGATTTACTAAAAAATCTCCTTAATATCGTCGCATATTGCATCTATACTAGTCGAAGGTATCTTTTTTTTAAATAATATTTTATGACTATTTTTATGATTGTTAAAATTATAAAACACGACATGATATTGCGAATTGTTATAAATGGTGTTTAAAACACCTAGTTTATAAGAAGAATCTTGAGATACAAAAATTAACGACATACTGCGGTGATGACTGTCGCGACATGCTAAATTATTTAAATTCAGTGTATTTTCAGCGCCAGACGATTCTAACGTGGCTGTTCCCGCATGCACCATTAAATCATCTAATACTAATAAGGTATTCTCGCCTAATTTCTGCTCGATTTTCTCAATTGATGGAATGCCTTTGTTACAATCTATAAACTCAGTTTCTTTCAACATGCTTTCTTCTTTGTTTTTTCAACAATCATCTTTATATCGTCTTATAAAGTTGTTCGGTCGAATAAAGATAAATTAATTTATCCGGTGTTGGATCAATCATCACATCAATATTTTCAATTATTTTTTTCACAAAACGCGTTTTTCCACATTGCGTAGGTCCGGTCACGGTCATGGTAAAAGTATGTTGAAACGGTATTACGACATCGCTTACATAATTTTTCTAAAAAAACAAAAGGAATTGTTGTAAAATCGTTTTTAACAATTCGTTTATCAAACGTAAACGAAAACACTTTTTGTTCGTCTTTTAAAAAAAATTGTTGATGATTATGTCTAAAAAATTTACGCTCATAATTAATCGTTATTTTTTGTTGACGATCTTCTATACACAATTTTAAAGATTGAAAATTTATTTTTACTTTATATTCGGCATTTTTTCCAAAACCTTTTACAACCGTTTTAACAACGGGTGTGCTCAAATGAATGCAAGAGTCAGTATCGTAATACAACATTTTTTCTGGACCGATTTCATTTAACAAATCCAATAATTTTAAACGAGAATATGCGGTCACATGTGCCGCTATAATAACGTTTCGATTAGGCATATTTGTCGCAACAGACTCTCTTTTTTTATAAGTCACTCGAGCTATTTTGTCTGTAATAAAATCCGTAGTGGTAACATCAATTGTATTGTCGTTTAGTAAACACAATAGTTGCGTGTACAAATCTATAAAATCAACAACGCTGTTGTCGTTTTGCGCCAATTTACCCCATAACAAATTTAGTATTTTTTTTGCAATCGTACGCAATGCTGGTTTTTTTATGTTGTTTTTATCTAATTTTATTCCTTCGACACGTTCAAAAGCCGCTATAAATTCATCTATATCTTCTTCTGTTATGCACGATTTCGGTATGCCAGAACTTTCTTGTTTAATCTTTAAAAAAGTGTTTACATACGCTTCAAAATTTTTTTATTTTTTTACATACTCAATAATCTCAATCATTTTGTATTTTTGTTTAATCGCTTTGTTTGCTTCTGCTATACACCACGTTCCGTATATACAATGTCCGTTTTCATTATAGCGCATGTTCGACACAAAGGAAAAATTAATTTACCCTCCAGCCGTAAAGGTAATACGGGAAAATGTAAATTTTGCGGTGGTAACATAATACATTTTATCAAGCCTATAGAATTTTTCAAATTCACTTTCACACAATCGTCGTTGCCTACATGAACTGTCGGATGATTTATGGGATATAGCATTTTTTTTGTCAGTCAGAATATAACGACGTGAAATCATGATACTCTATTTTCTCACCGCTTTCTCCAACATCGTAATATAAAACTGCAGGAGATGTGCGTCCGCCATACAACGCGTCTTTTGGTTTAAGTGGTAAATGATTGAATAGCGTGTTTTTGTTTCTCATTCTTTTTTTGTAAAATTATTTTCTTATCCCCGAGCCGGTGCGAAGCGCCGTGCGAGGGTACTAATTCCGCTCCGATATTTACGCCCGGGTATGTGAAAACATTGTGGAATGCAAAGTCGTCCGCCATTTTTTTTTGTCATGGACAGGACTCGACCTTTTTGTAAGTTATGCGCATGCGCAAGTTCAAGCCGAGAGAAAACTGGTAACTAACAACATCATGATTGGCTAAGACAACGATTTTGTTTTTATATGTTTACGTCAGAAAAATAACTGCCATCCTGGCATTTTATTTTTTGCATTGATATGAAAACCTTTTTCAAGTCGGGACATATTAATTCAGACAAATATTCAAAACAAGATAAATGAAGATTTTTTAGAGGACTTTCACTTACTAAAGTCAATAGGAATAGAAATCAGTCGAAATGCCGAGAAAGGAGAGGATTTTCGAGTTTTAAACGGGTAAGTGTTTATTTTTGCATACTTGCTTTTGCAGTTTTGCCGTCAATTGGCATGCACTACAGTTTAATTGTGGTTTTGAAAATGCGTAGTTCATCCTGTGGTCAATAACAACATTGACTAATGTTAAAAATTGTTTTAGTATTAATTCAAATGCGTTATATAGAATAAGAAATAACATATTAAATAATAACAGATAAAAAACTTCATAGTATTAAAAATACTGTTCAAAAAACAGTTGAAGTTTTATGTCAATTTCGAAATGTTTTGTGAGACGTTTAAGATTGAATTTTAGAGTAAATCAAAGCTAAAAGAGTACGTAACAACATAACTACTTTATATAGTTGGGCAATTGATAATTTTACAGTTAAAAGTACAAACCTTATCACTATTTTGCCATTTTGTACAAAAAATAAAAGAAATATACGGCCGGTTGCGTGTTACCATGGGTACAGTGATCAATTCAGTACTTCATGTTACAAAAACTTTTGGGGAGTATAATTGCTTGGGTTCTAATGGGCGAGGGGGTTCTGCATGCATGTATTTCTAGTATTTGTAGTATTCTGTGCCTGTTGTTTTGTACTCCAGAAAAGAAGTTTATTTTATCGTGTTGCCATGGCTACTGTGCTTCCTCTTCTTGAAACAAAATTTCCATTTTTTATTCTTTCAAAATAAATTTCCCAAAATAATAATGTTTCCTTCCACTCTTCTTTCCAAACTATTAGAGTAAGGGACTGGTCAGAAATTAGCTTGGAAATGACCCTCCCAAAGTAAAAGGATCGAAATATCTTGACCCTACCCTTGGGCTTGTCCTGAAATATCATACCCCTCCCCCCCCAAAAAATAATCAAAGCACTATTAAACGATGTTTAATCCAGTGTTCCTTCTATTTTATTAAACAATCTGATACACTTTTAAATGGAAAATCTAGTCTGACTCTGATTCTTGATCTGTTTGGTCATCACTCGACTCTCCAATCTCCCCTAGAACCAGGTCTTCATCACTTTCACTTGAATTGTTTAGATGTGCATTTCGCAGGTGATGAATGATGGCGTCAACTTTTTCTGGTTTGTTTTTATTTCGCACTTCAGACAGGTGATAATAATCTATATATTTGTCAAGAATGCATACCGCTGCTTTGCCAAGGTACCATCATTAAGCATTTTCTGCCAGTCAAAATCTTTACACGACTTTCTGTTTTCTTGTGAATTCTTTTCTTTGTTTTCAATTTTTCTTTTCTTGTTCATCATATGTAGATGGTTGAGATGTTGTAAGTATGTCTGAACAAGGTTCTCTTCAACAATGTATTTGTTACAGAAGGCTTGGAGACTTGCAGCATCTGAAGCATCGATTGCTTTCTCTTTATGAAGTGCCTTTAAGCAAGCCCTAGGGTGGAAATCATCTGCCTCCCTTCTATCGCCATTTTCTTTTAAAGTCGGTGTATCTTCAAGAGGTAGGTAGTGATGCTTTGGGAGCTTGCTAGTGTCTGGAACAGGACGAGGAGTCGGAGGTACTGACTGGTCAAAGCAGTACTCATGAAACATTTCTCCAGAGGTCATGTGAGTTGTGCTAAGATTATCGAGTTTTTGGAAATAGTGATGCCCAGGGACTTGCTCTCTTTTCTTTTCAGATTTTCCAGCATTATATGCATTTAGGTACTCAGTGTTGAAAAAAAACTGTCTGTCTTTTCTGTTGGTTACAAAAGCTTTCATGCAGTCCCCAGCAGGACCAGGTTCACCATCAATTCTTGACACAACATCCTGTGAAACTTGCCATGCATTGCGTTCCATTGTTTCTGCCTCAAGTTCTTTGATCTCAGCAACTGTGAGCTTTTTTATTTCTTCCTCGCTCAATATATCTGTTGGCTTGAAGTATTCCCACTTTAATGCTCCACCATCAACTAGAGCTTCCCCGATAGCAGCATTTGAGCGCTCAGCCTCATTCTGGCCAGAGTCATGAGGCGCCCTGTGAATCCTATTCATGTGAGTCCATCCATTAATTCTTGACATCTCGATATCTCTGTACTTTACTTCAACATTAGAAACTCCTATGCCTGGACCAGCATCAGTTGCCTGAAGAATGTAGTCACAAACCGGTGGTAATTGCAGGTTGTCAATGAATGTGACTGTAGCTTTGCAAAGGCTATTGACTTTCTCTAGATGTGCCCAAAGACAATTTGCATTGTTTGTGTCATCATTTATTATTGTGTCATTAACTTCCTTAATGTCGTTAATAAGACCAAGGAGCTGCATTCCATTAGCGATGTCATTGGTACATGTGAGATTTCCCTTCTCTTCTTGGAATGATTCTACTGCTTCAGATAGCCGAGTGTTTAACCAGTTTAGTTTTTTCATGCTTTAAACTTGCAATCTTGAATAGTTGTTACGCACATGACATCACTTTTCATGGTACAATCTTGAAAATAAAATAAAATGTCATGTACACGATGACAAAATTTCCTTAAAGTTAATGGATACCCATATGCTGATTCCACCGATTGCTCAAAAAGCTGAGGGACTTCCCACTTAATCTTGAGTAAATCAGAAGCCCAGACACTTCCAGCGCTACCTATATAGGCCTTAGGACGCACAGTAACGATTGTTTGATCTTCTTCATGAACAAACTTGTGCTCACCATCAATGTCTTCAACACACCCCTTGATAAAGCGGAAAGAAGATGGCGTTTGGTGAACCTTTGTTTCGCTAAAGTCATGCTGTGGAAGTCTCTTTTGTTTTGATGGGTCAGAGACATCATATATCACTCCCTTCTTGACAATACGTGCTCCTACATCACTTCCTGGTCTTATATACGCTTTGTCGTCAAAACTTATCATAAGGCTTCTTGTTTTATTACTTCCTGCTTTGAACATATCAAGCTTGCAATTGCGTATATGTGCTCGTTGATGATGAGTTGCAAGACCTGATTCACTTTCAGTCTTGGGAGGTTTTTTGGAGCAAAATAGTGCCTTTCCACAGTGTGCCTTTGCAGCCCTTGATTTAATGTTCTTTGGCCTCCCCCTATTAAGAACAGTTGTAGCTGACTTTATTAGCTTTCTCCCTCTGCGGTATAGGCTATAGTTGGCTAATGAGAGAAAGTCCCGCTTCTTAACACGATGATTGCTATAAAGTACTGTATCATGGCGCCTACCATGAGCTGTGCTCTTTTCTTCAATTGCGCCAGCAATAAATTCCTCGTCTTCTGTGTCCAGACTTTTCGTTGCTCCTGCACCGAGTCTACGCCTTTTCACCCTGTTTTCATGGATAAGCGTTTTTGCCAATCTCCGTTTCCTTTGATCAAATCTTCTGACACTCTGAGAATCACATTGGTTCAGATCTTTCTCTATCCACTCCCTTCTTGCTTCTAGGCTTGACTTTTCAGAAACAAGATCTGCCCTTTGCCTTTCTGATAGCAAACTTTCGTTCTTGTGCAATTTCTCTTCAATCAATGATATTTTCCCAGCAAATGATTGCAATTTTTCCTTATCTCGTAATTTTATAATATCGTCTGCTTCTTCAGTAGCTCTCTCACATTCCGTAGAAGCAGTAACCACTTTATTCAGGAAGCCTACAGCATTCTCTGGTTTTATGCCAAGCTCATAAACCTTTTTTCTTGATGCAGAAGTAAAAATCATTGCCTTCAAAACTGATTTGTCATATTCTGTGTCCATAGAATTTATAACACGTTTTAATGTCTCTGCATTTAAATCAAATCTCGAAAAGTTTTCTTGATCATTTGATAGAAGTCTTTCAAGTTCCAAAAGAAATTTGCCAGTGTCTACAGTGTCATTCTGCAGGAGTATGTATCGATTCTCGAGCACTGTTGCCACATAAACACTAAGTCCATAGTCCTCATGCAACAGGTGATCTCTGAATTCTTTATCTTCTACTTCTCTTTCCATGAAGCTACAAAAAATTCCATGAGCTTCATTAAAAGACAGATAGCCAAATGCTTTACTGCCCTCAAAAGAAGCCAAGAGCTGTCTCAGTATGTAAAGCAAACCCTCTAAAATTCGGCATTTCAAAGTCAGCTTATTTTTTCTATGGAACGCAAGCAGTCCTTCGAGCTTTTCCTCATTCTCACTTGCCTTGCATGTCTGCAGCGATATTCTCAGTTTCTCAGATATCGTGGTCTCTAGTCTGAGTTTGCTCCTTTTCTCAGAAAAACTCAAACTTTCTTGGACATTTTCTAAGTTTTTAGTAGCATTATCTTCTGAAATCAAATCCGCCATTTTCTTTTTGAGTCCGTCTTGCATTTGGTCAGCGGCAGATACACTTGGTGTATAATCTATGAACCACTATAATGTACCATACATGACGGACCTACCCTTGGTGTGCCATACATGAAGTACTTACCGAACCACTGTGCAAACTAACTGACGGCTCAGCCTATAATTCGTTCCATCTTTCTACCATCATGGCAAACTCACATGAGCAATGTTTGATGGCAAATAATCAACCGATATTCAGCTTTTTGGAGTTTTCAGATTTAATAAACTTTCAGGTAGTATTCCAAGCGTTTGGTGTGGACAAATTTGAACATTTGAAAGATGTAGAAGTTGATGATTTACGAAAATTCGGTAAGTTAAGCTTATGTATTCGATTTATTAAATGTCAGTTCCCAAATATCAACTTTCTGTACTTAAAAATGTTAAACTGCCTATTTTAATACATGTACATTGGACAAAAAAGTATTTTTATTTCAGTTTTAAAGTGCATTTAATAGCATTTGATTCTTTTAACAATGCAAGACAAATCATTTTGCTGAAGTTTGTATTGTAGACAAACAACCGTTGTTTGGTCTGTATTTCAGTCTACATATACTCAATACTGGACTGACCTTGGCTCCTATAGCAGACTGACCAGTTACACTGCAATACTTATTTACCATAAATGAAAGAGCTCAATCTAGTAGCTCCTAATATATATATATATCAATTTAATAATAGCTAATTCTTCTTTACTATTATTAAATCACAGTTTTATTATAATTTTTCGTAGGTCTATCAGATATTGAGATCAGACGGTATCACCGAAAAAAGGACGAGTTTGAGTCGCAGAACGTTGAAGTTGTAGATGAGAGTAATTTTAGTGATACACCAAAAGAACTACCACAAAATACCACAAGACAGGGGATGGGTCCATTAAAGCCATATAAACCCACTCCTGCTTGGAAGGCAACCTCAATGGGGTATGTTCCTAATCCCACAACACCACGGTCCCTTTTTATGAATTTGTTGCTGCCTGAATTTTACAACTCCAAGTTCAAACATTGCAAGAATGCTAAAGTGTTTGTCAAAGAATTTCATGGTAAAGGGCGTGAGCTTTATCACTGCAAACAGATGGTTGATGAAATTGAGAAGCAGATCAATGCAATAATGAAAAAAGAAAATCCTGCTTCAGCAGGGGCTGTTCTTCTTGCAGATTACACCTGATTCCTACTGATAGCATTCGAATTAACAACAACATTGACAAGGCTAAAGAAATTATGAAAAAACTAAGTGATACTGAGAACAAAGTAAAAACCTTAGATGGGAAACTTTTTAGTTCCACTGGGAAACTGAAAAGTGGAGAAGAAGCTACACACAAATTCTTTGAAACACAATTTGGACAGATTAAAATTATCTACAATAAAGTAAATGAAATTGTGAAGCAGCTGGTAGAGTTAAAGGAAAAGTGTGCTCGCATGTTTAAAGCCACCTACTCTAAACCAAAAAGTAAAAAACGCAAACAAAAGCAAAACCAAAGAAAAGCCAAGAAGGCAAAACAGAACAGACTGGAGACTAATTGTAAACTGATCATTGCAAGCATTGCACCAAATCATGATGCAAATGATATAGACCCTATTGGAGCCCTAGACCTCAATTACGAGGTAATAAGTAGTCTTACAAAGAAACAAGTACCATATATACATTATGCCTTCAACAAGGGATATGTCACTAAGACTGCTCAGGACATGATAACCCAATATCTGAAATTTGACTTGAAAGATATTATACATGATGATTGTAGTGATTCAGATGACAATAATGACTGTATTGATGATGGTATAAAGGAGGACAGTGATGACAATGACGGCGATGATGAAAATCATGGTTAAAAGCTGTTGTACAAGTATTTAGATGTTTAGAACCCTTTTCAGTTTGTTATCATTTTTGTGCACAGTTTGTAGTCCTTGATCTTCTATTATTAAACATTTTTCTTTATCACTGTCTTATTTTTTCATGACCCTCCTTTTCGGTGGTCTATTTTTTTGTGACCCTCCCTTTTTAAGGGCTCAAAAAGATGTGACCCTCCCCCATATTCCACCCCCCCTCCCCCCTGCTAATTTCTGACCAGTCCCTAATGATAAAAATTTTAATGGCAAATTTAAAATGAAAGAAGCCACAGTGATTACGTCAGGTAAAACATTTCATTTGGCGATAGCCTTTGATTGCGTCGTGAAGAGGGGTGTTAGCCAAGGATCCAATTCTGTTTTCTATGCCAAAAATTTGTTTTAAACGCAGATATCCGACTCGTCTACAACCTTTGCATGGCAGAATTTTTGATAAAAGAGATTAGCAATAGTAATGTTTTGGAATGTAATGTCTGGCAATGTTCAGCTGGGGCGAGGGGTTACTGCAAGCATGTATTTCTAGTTTTGTAAAATTATTTGTATCCGTATATAAATTATAAAACGGTTCATTTACCGCAGTGTTGTATTCGCTTAAATCAAAACATTTTTTTACAACCGTGCCAAAAACAACCATGAAATTGATACACGGTGTTTGTTGTCTCGCAATATCCGTCAACGAAACGACCTAATATTTTTTTTTCATCATTTAATGACAGCATATAGTCGATAGGAATCGTTTCATTAATACCGTCTAAATAGATTAAAGCCAATAAACTTTGATTGACATTTCCTTGATAACCAGCTGCGGGTAATAAAGATAATTGTTTTTTTTCCAATTGATTTATTCTGTATACTTTCAACGCAACGCCTGCTATTGTTATACAGTTTTTGATTGAGCGCGAATAATATATCTGTTTTACAATAATAATATATTTCATTTTCAAAAATATACGGTTTTTGACTCTTCTCGTTGTACCACGTGTTAAAATTTTCAAGTTATTTTTTATTCATTTTAGTCAAATCAAAATATGTTTTATATTTCACCGCAATAAGACAAATCGTAAAAATAATACGGATGATAGCCTTTTACTAGCATGTCTTCAAACCCTAATGCCATCTCGTATCCAAAAATAAATAACTGTCTATAAATTTAATATTGTATTCGGGAATTTTCAGCGACATGATTTTCAGCGACATGATCTCTTTTTCTACGAATAATTCATGCAAAAAAAATATCATGTCAAAACGAGAGCCGTTATGAGCAATCCATACCATATTGGGATATGCAAGCACAAAATCTACAAAATTGCTCGTCACATTATTTTTAATAACATATTGCCAATAGCCACAACACACGTTTTTTTTCCTATAGAATTGTCTGAAAACATTTCATCGCCTTCTTCAAAAACATTATTTGTTTCTAAAAACGGTTCTTGGTCGCATTTATAACAACATTTTTGTATCACGCAAAAAAATAATGTGGGGTGATTAGCTTCAGACGGTACGCTAAGAGGTTTCATATAGCACTTGTGATTTTTTTCATATTTCATACATCGATGACACATATCTTTTTCGCAATCATGATAGACAAAACAATTGGTTTTTAAGTAAAAAGAACGTGGTCTAATTTTCCGACATATTTTACAATAAAAAAAATGTTGGCACAGTGTTAAATAATTTTTTTTCTTAAAACGATTTGTAAAAATTTTTTGTGTTAAATGATTTTGAAAACATAGTTGGTTAGTAAATATAATGTTGCAATTAACTGCATTCATAATATATGCCTTCATTTTTACATTTTTTAATCGACGAATAACATTTTCTACATGTTGAATCTTAACGGCAAACATGGTTAAATTCATATTCGTGAATGCCAAATCTTTTCATACATCTGTAACAATTTATGCTTGATTTTGTAAATAACGTCATGTTAAGAATTACATCGTAATGTCCTTTATTTAAACAAAAAATAACCACATCGTTAGTAAAACGTAATAATTTTCCGTTCTTATCGACTCGTGAATCAAATACAATATTGTTTCGGTATTGGTCTGAGAATATTATCAAATCATAATCATTACCATACACTTTATCTCCTTCCGTCACACCGCATTCATGATACAATTTTTGAATTTTGTTTATTGTAAAAACATCTAATTTTTTCCCTCTAATTTTACAATCTGTTTTATAAAAACATATCGCTACAAGCAAAGCGATAATAAAACAACACGATTTTATAAATTTAGCAAAATATTCGCAACCTATTTGAAAAACGCCTTGTTTAACACATCTATTTTTTTTTAGGAAATTTTACATCCTATCTTTTTTTTTCGATTTTTTATTAAAATCTTGTAAACGCTTTTTGTCATTTTCTACAATCTGAATTGTAACAATGGCAGTCCATCCTCGACCTACAAGTTCTTTACCGCTTTGCATCATAATTTCAAACGTGTCCATAAAATGTTTTACGGTGTATAGTTTTAACGACATTAAGGACGTGCGAAAAAACGTGCTCTGCGTGTTTGAAAAACAAAAACGAACGTAGTCATCATCGCTTTTTGCGTTAATTTTTGCAAGATCTATTAATTGTTGAAAAATTGTATAAAATCATTATAAACATTTACGTTAATTTGATAGTGATGTTTGGAAAATAAAAACTCTGCAAGTTCCCTTCCGTCACCAGACTCGTTTAGTAGGTCACCAGACTCGTTTAGTCTGCACTATTTCTGGTGACCTGTGCCATAATATTTACATACATAATCATGTAATGTTATTTTCTTGGTGGTGCGAAATATGTCGTCGTCGTCGTCGCCGCCACCGCCGTCGTCGTCGTCATTGGACTTCTATAAATCCTTCACAAGCTGGAATAAATAATAATAGATCGAACAACGGCACGCGTCGCTTAAATAAACTAAAAAATATTATAACGATTCTGTAAGAAATGTGGTTCGATGTAAAAGCAATACGTTAAAACGAGAAAGATGTAAACAACGAACAGCCAAAACCACTAAATGTTGGATACATTTAGGAAAAGAAAATAATTTAAGAATAAAAAAATAGTAAAATACACAGGTAAAAATACAACCAAACGCGGGATAGATAAAAAATATGTTGATCGTTTAGCAACTCATGCTGCCTGTGCAAATGATAATCAATGTGTAGACGCGTATAAAACAACGCACGGTCCTGGTAGATTTGCGAACGATAATAGAAATTGTCAAAAAATAAATGCAAGATTTACAGATAGTTTAAAAATTAGAAGTGTAAAAAAAATAAACCCTCATCAAGAAATTTTTATTAATTACGGTCCTGAATATTGGAAAGAAAATGGCTAAAAAACGAGGAATGGTTAAACGAGGATTGGTTAAAGCAATAAATAAAAAAAAAAAATTTATAATAAAATTATAAAATATGTTAATCCGTATATATCAAAAATAGACAAAATAGCTAAAAAAAACAAACAAAACGTCTACGTTTTAATAATCTTTAAAAAAAAGCAAATAGGCGGGACAATATTTCCAACACAATTCAGACACGATATAAGATATGAGTATTAAATAGTTAACACATCATTCAACACTTGCAAATTTTAATATAAAGATGTGCATGCGTAATTTTACAAGTGTTGAAATAAGCAACGCGTGTGGCAAGCATGGAAGAGGTAAAAACTAGGGATCCAAGGATTGTGCAAAGTTTCAAAGAGCCATAAGTTTTGAGGAAAACGAAAGATTAATATGGAAGCACTGAAGTACTCTGCGGCGAAGACATAATTTACACCATAATTTACAAGTAAATGCAAGTAATGTTTCAGGAAAATCTCTCCTTGATCCTACAGATAAAGAATATTTCACAATTCGCCGTGGGAAGTGTATGCGTATTTATTGCTGACGTAAATAGATGACTCATGCATGGAATTAGCTAGCAGTATTTATGCCAAGATTGTCAAGTTCTCATGACATTTGTTTTTCGAAGGTCTATTATTACCATTTGCGTTCAACCTTGAAGTTTGACGATTTTAACGCGTTTGTTTACTTTTCAAACATGAACGTTTGCTAACAAAACGTACACCTCTTGAAATATTAGATTTTGCGATTTTTTGGCGAAGTATGAATATGTTTTTGATCCTTACTTTATGATCCTTATATCTTTCATTCTATCTTGCAAAATAACTTAAATTTTGCGAGCGTAACATTCGAAAATATGGAAAATTGCTTAAAACGTGGCAAACACGCGAACAAACATGCTTGTATTTTGCACAAACGTGGACATTTCTCACGCCAAACGTGGAACTTTCATTAGCCGAATTCATATTAGGGACGGGAAACTCGTCTGTGAAAACCCGTCTGAATATGAATTTAGGGACAATTTAAGACGAGTTTCCCGTCTAGATGGGATTCCCGTCTAACTTTCCCGTCCGTTTGGACCGGGAAAGTTGGACGGGAAAGTTGGACGAAAAAGTTAGACGGGAAACTCGTCTGACCCCGGATTCATATTAGACTGACGAGTTTCCCCGTCTAAGACGAGTTTCCCGTCTAACCCCTAATATGAATTCGGCTATTGTCAAAAGTGACACAGGGCGTGACCAAACGTTCACATTTGAAAAGTAAACAAACGCATTAAATCGTCAAGCTTCAAGGTTAATTATACCCATCAATTCAAGGTATACTGTAAAGTTTAAATTAACACGACTATTGGGACTGCAGGCTTTGCAGAACGTTTATATGATCCCGTTTTATACCATAGAGGTTATAATATAAATCGGATACTATAGTCTACACTGTTTTGATAGATTACAGATCGAATACACGCAGTATACTATATATATATATCCAGCCATCGACTTGCACAAGTTTATTGACATTGGCATTGCCCCTATAGTTCATAAGGCTATAGTTGTATTTGAAATAATATAGCCTTTAAACTGCTACCACATTTACCTTCCTCGCATTTGAGATACAGTCTTGTCATAATCATAAGAGATATTTTGTCATAATCATAATTCTCGAAAGCAAATCTCAAATAATAATGCTCGGGAAGCGAAAATAAGTGAATTTCTACAATCCTTCCTGTTGATTATCCAGTACTGAAGGCAAGTTGGTAAGTCAGTTATAATGACTGATTTCTCTCCGGTTCATCGACATACTTATAGTTATACTATATATTGATAATTTGATATAATGATAATGTTCTTGTCGCTAGACTCGCTACACGGCACGCGTACGAATCTCGCAGTCACCTCGCGGCCACGCACTTGATAGCGCACGTGCATTTGTGATTGCACAAAAAATCGCGTGTTCCGGGGGAAAGTCGCCAATTTAATGTCAATTCAACGTCTTCAGCAAATGTTTCAAGTTCAATATAAAGACTCTAATTCAGCATAGTTTGTGTAAAGTCGCCATAAGATCAAAATAATATTTAAAGAAAAATGTGAAGCCCTGTCTTGAAGCACTAAATCACTAAATGTTCATGAAATTTAAAAAGAAACATAAATTGTATGCACCCCCCGGAAAGTTTACACTATGACTGAATGTCTGACTGACTGACTGATATGAATTTTCGCCACTCATCACAATACTGCAAAGTTTCAAAGAAACTTTGCACTAAAAATGGACGCTATTATTAACACATATTGCACAGCACGTCTTGCTGAATCACAAAAAAAACAATGGGTGATATATACAACGATTTAAAGAAGCATTATACAGATCTTTATCTTGAATCGTGGGTTATAAAGAAGAAGAATTAAATGAAAAACAGAAATTGGATATTGTGTCAAAGATATATTGTGTCAAAGATGCGCACTCGTTTTGAAAAATTTGGAGATTATTTAGTAGAAAATCAACCCTACGAATTGAATTACAATAGTATGAGTACGTATCTAAAATTAATAGCAAATCTCAAAGTTTTGAAACAGCAACAAACATAAATTTATTATATCTTTAAAAAACTATACATTTCATCTTGACTAGTATGATACAAACATAATTATGTTTTTGTTTTTTTATACAAGATCTTTTTGATGACATTTTTGACAATCTATATAATCATCATTTTTGTTTATGTACAACTCTAATAGAACTATATTTATTTCCGAATACAATAACAGTAGAATTTCTATATAATAAATCAATGAAAAAATTGATTGTATTGGATGTGTTCAAGATATTCGTTTTCAACTATATACTTTATGTACAGGCATAATACGTTTAATAATATCATATGAAAAACACGTTTTATATTTTTTTCACAATGTTATAGACAACAGCGTGCGAAAATGTCGACATCTTCTTTTCTTCTTAGATATACTTCTAGCGTTCCAAAAAACACATATTTTTGTTGATATTTCACACACCGTCTTCCAAGATAATCGCTTTTGATTAATACTCGATACACGCGTCGATTTTCTTCACGTCTAAAATATACATAATAGCGCTTATCAATTTGAGATTTAAACGCTAGTATAATTTTAACCGTTCCAAAAATTTTCGTACATACACCACCATTGTTAAATATTAACACATGTTTTCCTAAAAGACCTTTTGCTTTCTTTTGCTTTATTCAACCTAGTAAAATATGTTCCTTTTTCCACTTTATAAAACGCTTTACACGTTTTAGATTCGTCGTAGTCAATTTTCACAATCGCTTTACCGTAAACATCGTCAATACCAATAAGTGTAGTTATCAAATTAGGATATTCAAGAAGTAAGTTTTCAAATAAAAAACAAGGTAAAAATAGACTACCTTCAAAAGCGTCGTCAGTGTCAACACCATTCATGTTAGTAGACTGACTCTATTCCTTCCACAGGCAGATACATCTCCTTTATACTTTCTTACAAACGTTCTTTAAACATAATCGACATCTACAAGACATAGTCATCTACCAATTGTCAAATCCAAACAAATCGGTAAAACAAAAAAATTATTTTCATCTAAACCGTCTATAGTATATATACGTAGTAATTTCGTGATTCGTAACTCTCTTCATAAATTCCGCTAAGTACATGTTGAACATTTTGATATAATCTACGAATACCGCAACATTGCATGATGTTTTTTCTGTAACGATTTAATGAAACAATCGTACTTCGTATTTACAACAGATAAACCGTAAAAAATAAAATAAGTCGATTCAAGTTTTTCTAATTGTAACGCGTCTACTTTTCCAAAACTACGATTAGATGCTGCATAGCATATTGCTATGTCCATAATAAATAAAAAATCTTAATATTTTACCGTCTTATTTATAAGATTTTCAAAAATACGATTCATAATTATGAAACGCGTTTCTAAACTTATATCTTCACATAGAATAATATCAATATGACGAAAAAATAACTTCTCGTAATCGTTAGTTTTTATAAAAAAATAATCAAAAAATTTCATATATTTATTATATTTCTCAATTATATCCATAATTAAAACGACGTATTCTATACCAATTTTTTTTATTTATAATAGGACAACCCGCACACTGCACACATATAAACCAACAGTGTTATATTGAGCTTTACTAAATTCCACAAATACACGTAAACATTTATTTTCGTTTTTTAAATATAAATTTTCTATATCATCTTTTCGAAAGTCGTCGTTCTTAAACCACGCTTGTTGAAAAAATATATCTCTATCATTTATAAATTTTAATTCATATTTATAATGCTCATCACGAGAAATCATTCTAACGTGTCCATACACATATCATCAAATGATAAAAATATTTTATCATAATCTTTTAAAAACATACTCTTGGTCATATAACGATCGCAATATAACTTTTCACATATCTTATAACAGTCTTTTATAATATCCTCTCTTTTTTCTCGCCATATTCATTCATTAAATCTTGAAAAGCTCTTTTCATATATTCAAAACAATTTATATACATTAATTTTTTAGGTTCTGGAAAATATCTTGCTACATTCGATTGGGTATATAATCTGCCTTTTAAGTCGCATATGCAACGCCATCTTCGGCAACAAATAGTTTTCATATTATGTCCCGTCACTCCTACAAACATACTATAACCAAGATCACAACAACCCCAATTGACAACTCATTTTGTAATTTTACACGTACACACATATATATATATATAATAAATGTTTTATTTAAATCATTTTTTTTTACATGTACATCCTATAGGTTTTACATGATCAAAAACTCTACATTCAATAAACAATATCTTCCAGGATCGCGTAATATTCCTATGTGAGGTCCGTGCTGTCTTTTCTGCAACAGTGTTTATGATTTTCTCTTCAGGAATGTTTTTTTTCATCGTCAATATTCAATTCTTTTTTTAATTCTTCAATACATTGTTCGTTATAATATAGTTTAATAATTTCTTCTTCAAACCATTCGCATGGTATCATATCAACTTTAGCTTTAGTAGCTCTTTCTTCTAACGTTTTCCAAACTTGTTTATATTCTCCGACATAATAAGAATTTTTACGTGGGAAAAACATATCACGAAGTTGATCTATGATTTTCTTGCTCCCATATCTTTGTTATGTTGTCTTTACTAAATCTCACACGATTTACTATATTCAACGGTCGTCGCTCCAAAATCTTTTTGTTCGTAATAACCGTCCAATACCTTCCTCGACGATAACCGATTTTTCTTTTCCTATATTTACTCTTGTAGTTATAATAATATATTTTAAAAAACACTGTTATTGAACGTGTTACTGGACCGTACGACGTATACTGTATATCCTCGTACATATCTACTATTTTATATATAGCGTGCTCGTTTGTCTCAACACATAAATCATCATAGTCAATTTTACCTCTCATAGGAAATTTACTCTTTTTATAAAAAAACGCAAATTTGGTATTCATTTTTTCTAAATACAATGTCATATCTTGAACTTCTTTTCTTTCCTGCCTTATTCTATAACACCACTCATGTTTACCTATTGCTTCTTTTTTATAGTCTAAGTTTTCTATCTTAAAATCATCACTTTCAGAATTTTCCACTTGTTTTATCAATATAATAATAATATTCGTGATCTTCTTTTTCACCAAATTCATCTGTTTGTGTTAATGGACCGACACATATATGGTTAAATCCATTTTTATTTATTTTACATGCTTCCTCCTCGTCTTGATTTCACAACGTTCTTTTAGGTATCTTGTAGAGTAATAAGCGGGAATAAACAAGTATGTTCATTATGTACAAATTCGTTTGCTATAATCCATATATCATGATTGGGAAATGTTTTAATCATAAGATCCTCCATTTGTTTAACCATATAATATTTTTCCGTTTCAATAGCAATCCATAGACGCACATGTCCGTTTAATCGTAGACCACAAGCATTTCGAATAACGATTTCTTTAAAACAGTTTTTTCCCCTCAGATAATTCTAACCATTTACGTTTAAAATCCATCGCAAGTCTTTCATACGTTAAACACTTGTAATGTGTAGCGTGTATTTCTTGAACAAATATCTCATACTGTCGTGATTCTATATTCATTACGAATCCGTTTTTTATACATATCATTTTTTATTATGTGTGTCTATACATATATAACCACTTACTATATATAAAACACGCGATGGAGAATGTCACAAGTAAGGAGCACTTTTTAACATATTCTAAATTCATTATGAGAGATGAATTAATGGGAGAAAACGACGATAATGAAATTATACGACTTCTTACAAGCATTTCTGATATTTTCGCTGTATTACGTAATCGTCAACATCTACGTGAACGTCGTCAATATCTAAAACACGACATATGGATGGGAAAAAAAGAAAATTCTTTTTCAGATTTATAAATAAAGAAGATAAAAGACAAAAAATTAGAAGATCTGCTTACAAAAATTACATAGACCTTTGATAGATATAGAACAACAATGTTGAAAATCTTACACACACAATGTCTACACATACCATACCCCTATATATATACATAACGATATTAAAAAAACATTTTTCTAAATATATGTGTATATAAAAAATATATTTTAACAGAGATTGTCACATTCAAGCGGTAGGATAACAAACACATGCTCATGTTACCTGCAACTTGAATGTCTATTTTATTGCCAATAACAGAACCACACGGTTTTTCTGTGTATTTCAGTAATTGGCGTTAAAATACACACCAACACATCATCAACACATTGATTTTTTTAGATAATCTAAAGATGTTTTTTCTACGTGGCCAACAGTTCATAATGATTAATTTTTTACTCATTCTCTGATCTGTTTCTTACAATTAAAAAACCAAAAAAACACAGATGAAGAAATTTGTCAAAATGATCTATTATAGTCTATACATCATGCTGATCAGCTTATACACTATTTAAAAAAATGCTCAAAGATGAAAAACAGATGTTGTGTGACATTCCAGATGTTATCATGTGGGGGCGCGTAGCATGGGTTAATTCAATTTTGATGTAGACGTTGATGATAGAAGTGACGAATTAGAAGCGGAAAATTGCTCCGAAATCTATATTAGATTTCGGAACAATTTTCCGCTTCATACACGTGGGGTCGCATAGCATGATGTTAATTCAATTTTGATGTAGACGTTGACGTTAATTCAATTTTGATTTTAGATGTGTCAAAAAAAATGCTCAAAGATGAAAGACAGATGTTGTATGACACAGGGCCTTTTTTAAGAAATCGTTAGTGGGGGGGCTTTTGCCCCTCCAGTACATTAGTTAAAAAAGGCCCTGGTATGACATTCCAGATGTTATCATGTGGGGGTCACGTAGCATGGGTTAATTCAATTTTGATGTAGACGTTGATGATAAATGTGTCATTCTAGATGTGTTATCATACATGTGGGTCCGTAGCATGACGTTAATTCAATTTTGATGTAAACGTTGATGATAGATAGATGTGTCATTCTAGATGCTATCATGGGGTTGCGCGTTGTATGAGAAAAATAAAAAGATCATTCTAGATGGCGTCAAGGGGCTATAGCTTCAAAACAACAACATGGATAAACGTTTACCCAACACAAGACAAGGAAACGAAAACGTTTACCCAAGAAAATGTTTACCCAAGACAAACAGTACCTATCTCAACGACAAGACATATCTCGATATGCAAGCGGTATGGTCTCGATATGCAAGCGGTATGGTCTCGAGGACGGGTCTCAAATGAGAATAAGAAAGAGTCATGGTCTCGAGTGTGGCTTGAGGGTATGAAATATTCACACCTATACCCTATATCATCATCGGAAAAAGAACCAACAAATATTAGCATGGTTAATGCTTGGTTGTCTTAAAGTCTTCAAGTCGTGCGTTAAACTCTTCATGTCAGAACATTAACGAACAGCATTATTAGAGAAGAACAATTTAACGAACAGTTTGCAGAATATAAACAGTGAATTAAGGGCTATATTGCATTAATGTGTATATAAACGAAAACAATAAAGAAATTATTATGTAATTGGTGTCTCAGTACGTATATTAATATATAAATGTAGCTAGCAGACAGTTCTTATGTTACATGCCGAATTCTCTCTCCACGTACTAACACACATAATACACGATTGTGTGTAATATTGGGCCGGTAAAAGTATATTCTTAAATTACTTTTTATCATCTCAACATCATGCGCAAACGAATGAAAAAACGTCAACAAGAATCTAACTTTTTTTTTTCATACAAAAAGCAACAGCAACGTTTTTTTAGGCAAATATCCAATTCGCCTTTTTAAAAATTCGTGCAAGAAACAGGTGCGTTATGATTTTGAGAACCCCAAGTAAAATATTTATACAACAACACAAAACACGTATGCGTCACATAAAACGTCAACAAGATTTTAACTTGTTTTTTTCATAAAAGAAAAAGCAACAGCGACTTTTTTTAGAGGCGTTCACCTTTAAAAATTATAATGGAAGAAATATTATAACCAAAATGAAACAACAAACAGATCGCGAGGGATCTTGAGAAATGATAGTTTTTTATTAAAAAATTCACATGTTATATATAATAAAATAAAATATTATAAAATCATTTTTAAAATAATCGCTAATTACTAATGAGCGGTGATTATTACATTTTTTAACGCTTATAAATAACAAGCATGCATGCATACAATCTATGGTCCTTCCTGCCAAATATGTATTTTTCTCACAATCATTCTTAATTTGTTTAGGGGTGTGTGTACACCCGTACCCACCTTTACCAACTTGTGGGGACACTTACTTCTGGGGACACTGCTTTTAATAGCAAGTATAGATTTCATACTTTGTCAGTAAGTTACTTAGAGTGTTTATCTTTTAGACGTAACATAAAATCCTGGTTTAGCAAACATTTAGCACACACAAAATTGTGAGGACATTTATGTCAACACTTGTGGGGACACAGTGTGTACCAACTAGTGTGGACAGTTTTGTATTTAGATTTGTGGGGATACTTTGTGTGTGGCGTTGTAAGCCAGTTCCAACTTTGAAAACTTGTGGGGACAGTTGTGTGTTCTATGTTCTGAGGACAATTGTGTATTCTATTTTGTGGAGACTGAAGTGGGAATGAAGCAACATCCTACACCTGTAGACGTTTTATATCTCGGTTGTAATAACTTCTGTGCTTAAAATTATAGGCAGTTTATCACAGAAATCACATTACTTGACACTAGCACCAATATATGATGACATAAATCTGGAACGAAATCTAGAAGAACTATGGTAATTTCTTCTAAATAATGGTATATACCATCTATGTCAATTGATGCAAGAAAATCACATGCATTACTTATATAACACGAGAACAAATGTTATTCAAATATAACAAGAATAACTAGTATATTTCCTACATGAATCCTCAAACTAATAACGCCAAATAGTTTTGCGCCAAAATTCAGTAGTTTTCGAGAATTATATTTGTCATATTTGTTTCTATAATGGTCAATTAAAAAATAAGTATAACTAATGATAAGTGAGAAGGATGTAGACTCAGGATGTCAATTGTCTAATAATGAGTTTATCGAAAATTATAGGTCAATTTCGTCTAGTCAAATGTCCCTACAAGTCCATTGCTAATCACATCCATGTCCCCACAAGTCAGGAAATGTAAATTTCAATATATACAGGTATATTATGTCCCTTCAAGTCTGGCTAGAGTGTATGATCATGATTATATCCTCATATTTTTGCGCATGAAAGCTTAGGGATTGGGGTGGGATTAGGTATACATCAAAGAAATATATTCGTGCGCGAAACATGAGGATACTGCCGTAACCATATTCATCTCCTTAAAAGTGCAGTGTGTAATCATATTCATGTCCCCACATGTCCAGTGTGTAATCATGTATACTCACGTCCCCTCATGTCCAGTGTGTAATCATGTATATTCATGTCCCCACATGTCCAGTTATGATCATATTCATGTCTCCACATGTCCAGTGTGTAATCATGTATATTCATGTCCCCACATGTCCAGTTATAATCATATTCATGTCTCCACATGTCCAGTGTGTAATCATGTATACTCACGTCCCCTCATGTCCAGTGTGTAATCATGTATATTCATGTCCCCACATGTCCAGTTATAATCATATTCATGTCTCCAGATGTCCAGTGTGTAATCATGTATATTCATGTCCCCACATGTCCAGTTATAATCATATTCATGTCTCCAGATGTCCAGTGTGTAATCATGTATACTCACGTCCCCACATGTCCAGTGTGTAATCATGTATATTCATGTCCCCACATGTCCAGTTATAATCATATTCATGTCTCCACATGTCCAGTGTGTAATCATGTATATTCATGTCCCCACATGTCCAGTTATAATCATATTCATGTCTCCACATGTCCAGTGTGTAATCATGTATACTCACGTCCCCTCATGTCCAGTGTGTAATCATGTATACTCACATCCCCACATGTCCAGTTATAATCATATTCATGTCTCCAGATGTCCAGTGTGTAATCATGTATATTCATGTCCCCACATGTCCAGTTATAATCATATTCATGTCTCCACATGTCCAGTGTGTAATCATGTATACTCGTGTCTCCACATGTCCAGTGTGTAATCATGTATACTCGTGTCTCCACATGTCCAGTGTGTAATCATGTATATTCATGTCCCTACATGTCCAGTTATAATATTCATGTCTCCAACATGACATTCACGCCCTGCATGACTACCGTGTTCCATGTTCTGGCGAGTCAATGCTTTTTGAAGCATACAGTACATGGTATAATGATTCCAAAAAATTACAGGATAACTGTCATCAAAAACTTTCTCTGGATGCCTTTAACTGGTATTCACCCTGAACTAATATACTTGTAATTGAACTAAGACTTTTCTCCAGATCCCAATCAATATTGTTTTGAAGTAGCGTAGAGTTGGGATATTGCATGCCGATCGATTACAGTTTTGCGTTACAATAATTGGTTACTTCAATCAGAGTGATTGCATTACTAAATAAATTAGGCCAGTACTATTATATGTGTATATCAATGAATGCTGCAAGAGATTTACTGAAAGAGTGTTAGGTGGGCTTGATAAGTTATTTTCTAAAAATTTGAGTACTGTTATATTATTTATTGAATTTAGATACATTACCAGACTAAAAAGGTTACACAAGATGGCGAAGTAATAGAATAGGATCTGCATGGTGTATGAAAAGTAGAAAGTTTCAAAATGTGTCAGTCTAAGTACACAACATTATCGTTCAAATAGAGAAAATAATTGTTATTTATTGTAAATGACAGAATAATATGAACAATATAAAACAGAAAAAGTATATTTTAACATTAACTAATATAAATAACATTTTCTTAATGAATACTAATAGTACTTATACAAAAGATACATTGGTGAACTATGTGTTAGTAAATAGTAAGTAAGTATAATCTATTTATAAATGTATAAATACAAGTATAATAAAAAGCTAGACAATTCTGGATGTTCCCAAAATGAAGATTCGCGATTGCACGCCGCGTCTGTGCTACCAGGTCACTCATTGTTTTGACCATTTTTACTACTTCAACAGGCCTATAAAGGTTTTATCTAGCATTACAAAATTTGTAATATATTAAAAATGAAAGCTGGAAAGCTGATTGTTTTATAAGTTTTGTAGATCATAACACCAAGTTTTATTTAGAAATTCTGGGTTGATACAAATATTCTTTTCTGAGTTACAGAGTTTTTAATATGCTGCTGACGTCAGCATGATATTAGAAAAAGGGCCGTTAACGCTATTTTGTATAACGTAATTTAATGCATAAAGTTTGGTTATTCATCAGAAATTATGTGGCTTACCTTTGTAATCAATCATTGGTCAAATCTGACCAACAACATGGCGGCCAAATTGTGATGCCAATATTTTAAAGCGCTTCAACCAAAATGCTACAATTGTAATTTGGAACAGATTACTAATCCCCTAATCAACTGCTTTGACCTGTCAATAAACGTACATTTAAAGACGAAGAGAAAACCCGAGATAACTACACTCGAAAAGCGAATTACTATTAGTAAAGTTGTGACAATTGTGGCAAATCTGACCACCTTTTGCCTTTTATCACCCAACACCAAGATGGGAGCATATACCAAGCCTGTGTGACAAGAACCATACTTTACAGTATCAATGCGCAGGCCACACATACTCTACCACTGATTTAGCGAAATGACCTTGAGGCTATTGTCATGGACCAGGGGTGGGGAGGAAAGTGGATGAGATCAGTTGTAAAGGGTGTCCTGTAAAGTGAAGAGATTGCGATTAATGAAAACTAATAATCGATTCTGAAAATGAACCAATGGGGGCAGCTCTAATCCCGTCCTTAAATATTATTCTAAATTTTCCGTCTTAAGCAATTTCTATCAGGAGATTCAAAACTTAAGCTTAATTGCATAACTTGTCGCCGTATCTATAAACTAATCGGCATTAATTCATTCTAATCATAAGACAATTCGTAAGATATTCTTTCAAAAACATCTCGACTGATCATGGTCGAAGTTTGTTCATGGTTTTGCTGTGAAATATTTATCGAAACTTTCCTATACCCTATGGCTATGAGCCGTACGAATGCAAAGGCATTTCAGAAGTAGTGATAGCAAAAAATGTTTGAAAAATAAATAAATTTAAAAAAGGTAAGGTTCCTAAACATTTTCCAGACATTTTCAGACAGTGGTCTGTGTATGTTTTGGTTGTTGCATGGTAATGATCACTACAAAGCTTTGATTATCATATTCCATAGTAAATTCTGGTAGATACCTATATATATATATATATATATATATATATATGAGAATCGAAACAAAATATATAATTGTTGAATTAAATAAAGCACATGCATGTGTGCTTTATTCTTAGAATGACCACTTTCAAAATCCTCATGATACATATAGTGTAGTCGGCTATTTGTATACGCACATAGCTGCTCTGCAGTTTTGTATAATTATAATTTAAAGACGTAAAACTGCAGAAGTTGCTATATGTCATCATGCAAACGAGCCGGTAGTGTGTTGTGCTTAAATTAGAGACCTTACGATTTAAGACGGCAACGTGACGACGACGAAATGAAATTTATAGTATTTTAGAATAGAAATGAATAATTAAAATCCCACGGGAGTTTTAGACGTCATCCTCGCTCTGTTTACAATGGTAAACTACAGATTTTTACGTCTTGTGTTCAATGTCTGCACTTCAAGCCGCGAGAAGTGGTACTGAGCAAATTGGCTCAGTCCTGAAGTAGAAATCTTCTAAACCAAAAACCCCTTATCTCAACTTCCTCAACCGAAAGTGAATTCAGACGATTGATAGTACACGACAAGTTTTATTTAATTGATTTATTTGAAGGAGTTTGTTTTGGCCGTCGTCGTTCGCGTTGCCGTCCTACATCGTAAGGTCTCTATTAGCACACAAAGCCTGACTTAGGAAACAAAGAAAATTAAGGCTAGAACTGCTCCTAATTAATCGATGGATATCGATTAATCGATTGTTTTTGGCGATCGATTATTGTCACAATAATTGGATCATTGTGAACAACCATGCACACCATGATATTTAACCCAAACTTTATCTCTGGAATTAGGAGAATGAAAAGAGATAACGGCATTCTGGTGCTCTCAATTTAAGATAGTTAATTTTGCAACGAGTATAGGAAACGTCATGTTTTCTCTTTAATTTTGCCACGTCTTGGACGTGTGGTGATTTAATTCAGTACGATTAATTGATATAAATATTTGCTGACAGCAATAAATCGACTAGGAAAATATTCCGATAGGAGCAGCTCTAGTTATGGCAAACTAAATCATCTCAAGTTATTGGCTATTAGTGAGGTAAAAAATATGTCAAACCGGTTTGGATAATAGACATGTGCCATAGCTAATACACCCTTTCGATAATTACATCACGAATACTTCCTTGGCCCGGAATTCCCGCTTTCATAAATCAAGAATAAGTGCAATTAACTCACTATTCGTGAGAATGAGGCTCCCAGGCCAAGGAGAGCTTTGCGACGTAATTATCGATAGGGTTCTATATAACATGCCCAATGGCAGGGCTGTTCTGATCGATATGTCATTGAGAGGGTACAAAACAAATTTTGGGCTCCCTAAACTTGTCATTAAGTTTTGGGGCTTTGGGCCCCCCAACGTGATGCACTTTGTTTGACCTGTTTAATGTGTTTTATAAGTAAAGTTACTCCTTTGCAATTACAAATTGTGTCACGGCAAATTTCAAAATATATACAGTTTACGCTCGAAGTGTTTCAAGAGCCCCGCGAGCCCTCAATTTATTCGGCGAACATGAGCATTTCATGTAAAAGCTACTTTGACAAAAGAGCAATGTTGCACAGCCACAGGATAAATTTTAACTATTTCCATGACAAAAGTCGCTGCTGAACCAAGCAAATTATGTTTTACACTGTTTACTAAAAAGTGTTCGTACAAGTGTAGCGTAGCCTGAATGGGAGTGGGCCATCTGCCAAGAGAAAAACCCAGAGAGGTGAATTGATGGCCGGATCTAACCACGGATTCGCACAGATTAAACTACAGATTTAACTTTATCAACAAACCATATATTTTCCTACTTGCAACCCCCCATATTAATCTTACACCACTTCCCTCGTGCTATGCACAGGGAACCCAATTACACTACATCTCTCCCCTTTTTGGTAAACTAGTCTATTGTTCAAGGAATAACAAACGTCAACAATAAAGGTCTTTTTCACTGTTTTTGGCAGTTCGAAACTTAAAAGCCTGTAATATAGTCGTGATATTTCGAAGGTGTTTTCTTGTCTCTTGCGGGTTTGTTGTGTTTCTCTGGTTTTTCTGGCACGCTCGTTTCAGTTTGATTGTCTTCGGTTGTGGAAATATATTTCTTAACATGAGAGGTGTTAGTGGAATATATAGTACCACTGGAAGACTGAACTACAACCTTACTTCCATTTTTACTTATGATGGTGTATGGATTAGGCTCGAAGGTCGTGGAGAATTTGTCGGACTTCTCTTGCTTCAACAAAACTGTGTCACCTACTTGGATGCTGGAAACCTTTGCATTGCTTGCGGCGTTGGTCAGCGTAGATCTTTGCTTTGCCTTTCTGTTCTGCATCTCTGTCTCGTGTTTCTAAGTCGTTGCTGCGATGGCCAATGTTTAGGTCTGGCAGTTTCACCCTGATTCAGCAGTTGAACATCATCTCTGCTGGGCTCTTCCCTGTTGTGGTTTGGGCAAGTCCTCTGTACTTTGTGACATATCTTTGAAGTTCTTTCTTCCAGTCGAGGCCTTCTGCCTGTGCGAACTTAATCCGCTTTTCCATAGATCGATATTGTCTCTCCACCGCCCATTGGCTTGTGCCCACTTGGGCGTGACTTTTACTTGGGTTATACCGTTGGCGTTGCAATATTCGATCTCCGAACTCTGCAGCCTTAAACTGTGGTCCATTATCGGTTTTGATTGTCAGTGGCAAACCATGGCGACTGAACATTTCTTCCATGGCGTCAATGACTTTGTCAGTGGTTGTGGAACGTGGGCTTTCATACTCGTAGAAGCGACTGTAGTAGTCCACGACAACCAGTGTGGAGTGTTCAGAGGCAAAGGGTCCCATTCAGTCAGCTGCTAGGTGTCGCCAGGGGGCGCTGTGGATTTTATTGGCTCGGGAGGGTTTGGTTGGGCTACAAGTTGGCAACCGTGACATGATTTGCAATGTTGCTCTGATGCTTTATCCATGCCTGGCCAGTAGACTTTGCTTTGTAGATTTTGTTTCGTAGATTTTGTTTTGTGCCAACAATACCCAAGTATCCATCATGAGCAAGTGCCAAAGCTTGTGGGCGGAGCTTGGTTGGTAGCACAATTGATGCAAAGTTCTCCTACAACTGGCATGTATGGCTTGCATTTCTCAAAACGACCACTGTGTATTGATATCTTCAGCTCCGGCAGTTTGTTATCTTGTGCGGTGGCTGCTTCAACCTCCCTAGTATTCATTGCATTGGGAATGGACGCATGTGTGACGAACCGAATATATTCATCAGCAACGTGGTGGTGGGATTGACCAGGGTGTTGTGGTAGCAGACGAGACAAGGAATCCGCAATGTTTTGTTGCCCCGGGATATGTACAACTTTGCAGTCATAAGGTTGAAGCCTCAGTGTTCATCGTTCAACACGTGCAGATGGTCGAGAACAAGGGTTGTAAATGGCTTTGAGAGGTTTGTGATCAGTAACCAAGTCGAATTTAATACCGTAGATGTGGGGGTGAAACTTCTCACAAGCCCAGACTAATGTCAGAGCTTCTCGTTGCGTTTGGGAATAACGTCGTTCACAATCAATAAGGCTGCAGCCTGCGTAGCAGATGGGCACGTGGTTACCATTTTGCACTTGGGTCAAAACTGCTCCCAAACCAACCGGGCTGGCATCGGCAATAACTTGGGTTGGTACGTTCTTGTCAAAATATGCGAGGTTCGTTGCGCGGGCAAGACTGTCTTTTAGTGCTCGGAATGATGCCTGTTGTTCTGGGCCAAATACGAAGGGTGTGTTCTTTTTCGTGAGTCTACGCAGAGGCTCGGATAGGGTAGCAAATTGGGGTATAAATCGGCTGCTGTAGCTTACCAAGCCCAAAGTTCGTCGGTGGTTTCTAGTTCTCTTGCGTCTGTTGCAGCTTTCACCCCCGGTTATTGGTTGGCCCAATGCCGAAAGAAACATACCCATAAAAATAATGCGATCCATGTTATACTGACACTTGGTGGGGTTCAAGGTTGGACCCTCCTTCAAGTTAGGAACCCTTCTTCAAGCTAGGAGCCTTTCTTTAAGTTAGGGACCCTTCTTCAAGTTAGGAACCTTTCTTTAAGTTATGAACCCACCTTTAAGTTAGGAGCCCTTCTTCGAGTTAGCGACCCTTCTTCAAGTTAGGAACCCTCCTTCAAGTTAGGAGCCCTTCGTAGAACAGGTGGAAATTTTGCCAGCGCTGGTCAACAAATTGCGGGCGCCCGCGAAATTGTTTTAAAAAAATTGTTAAAATGAACAAAAACAAGTTTTAGTGTGTTTTTTTTTGGCCAGAAAACAGTGGATGTATCAGTACTAAAACATATTCTACAAAGTTTATGACAAAATGAACAGGAGGAAAGAAATTGAACTGAAATCAGAGAAATATAAAGGATATTTTTCTACGACAGACCATGAGCGAAATTTACTTTGTTCGAAGATGCTACTTGTCTTGGCTTCGTAAACATATATAATTAGAAAGTTTAACTTACGGTGGGTTTGAATTTCATTTTTCAACGCATGTTTCTATACAAAAATTGCTATAATAGTTTTCTCATTATCAAAACCTGTGAGATTTCGAAACATTTTTTTCGAAAAATAGGAAAATGCCACATTTTAAACTTAAGATTGCAAAAAATCTAGCCGAGGCCTCAAAACGAGACTGTCCTTAAACGGTAGTTTGAACCTTTCTTAATCCCTTAATCAAAGTAATTTAGATATAAAAATTCGCGTTTGATACCAAAAACGGCGACACTATTTATGTGATCTGAAATTGTTCACAAAAGTACCTTTGAAAATGCTGCCAGAAATTCTATGTTTATACTATTCTTGCTTGTTAAAGCGATTCGATTGAGAGATTAAAACCCATTGATTCCAGAAAAATGGGCAGTTTTGAAATCATGAATATTTTGCCCTTTTTCTCTAATATAGTAAATAGTAATTCAAGGTGTAAAAATCAACACAGTAAAATGATAAAGAAATAGAATATTTCAAAATTTTGTCGAGAGGCTCAAAACCAAATACGGTTTAAAATACCCCTAATAGCATAAACATATTGGGGAAGAATTTGTTTACATCAAAATGCGCGCTAGTACGAATGTTGGCGATTTTCTGGGATTTTCCGTCGAATTCCGAGAGTCTCCGATCTTTTTTTAAAAGTAATTATTCATTCGCTTTACACTCTCAGTCAATCAATCAATTAAATAATTTCGGTTGGTAGAAAAAACTAGGTCAAAATTTGTAAGAATCGCTTGGAAATTCAATAGCTGAGTTTACTCGCCCCAGGTCTCATTTCTAACAACAGCGCGAAATCCAATGCATGCTCAAACAAAATTCCCACCGGTTGGACGTAGTCTATTAGACCGTATATTTTGCTATATAATTGAATGATTTTAATGTCTTGGACATTGGAAAAGCCGTGGGCGAGTTAAATCTGTTGGAAAAGGGCAGAATTGTTGCCACAGACCATGAAAAACCTCAAATCTCCTCGAATGGTTTCTGAAGCACGTGGGATTTGTAAGCTGCCAAACATTGTGAGTTTCAATATGTATTTTTCTTCGACTTAATTTGTTCAAAATATATTCGATACTAACGCTGATATCAAATTGCTTTTCTACTTTGTTTAAATGCGATCTCCATTCCAATAGTCCAGCCCCGCTCATTTTACAGCTTTAAAAGTATGAGTCAAAACCAAAAGCGACAGTCCCCCCCCCCAGCATGTTCTTGACGAGAGAGATTAACTTAAATTGCAAAAATGAATAGTCCGTCTGCCCAGATGAAAAACAGTCAAAGGCCCTGCCATAGGGGCAAAATTTTGTCAAGTCCTAGATTTTAAATAGACATTAAATCAGCGTTGGCCACGGACATATAAGAACAAATGAGGGTTGTTTCTCATGTGCCTATTGAGATATAAACAAAATCTCGACGTTTCGAGCTAAAGCCCTTCGTCAGGAGAAATTAGTAGACAGATAAACACATTACATCGGCTTTTATAGCAACGCTATAAAAGCTGTCACGTGAACAAAATATTAACCAATGAAAATAAAGTAGTCATAACAATCATAACAAAATAGAATTAACATGTAAAGATATAGACTGCGTGCAGGCTTCGGCCCGATTATAGGGTCGAAGGCCTGCGCACAGGCGTTACACTTATCAAAGCACTATAAATGTCGTACAAGGGAAGGGAAGAGGGGATATAGAGGAAAGTATATAAGAAGTATTTAAGAGAAAAGAATGAGCTAGATGAAGGAGAGTCGCTCATTGATACCATCAGGCTGAATGGTGCCAAGTTTAAAAATGAGACGCTTTTCTTGCTTCCGACGGGTATCATTAGCACCAATAATGGGATGAAAATATGCGCCATTTATCCCATTATTGATATGAAAATATGCACCATTCACCCTATAATCGGGCCGAAGCCTGCACACAGTCTATATCTTTACATATTAATTCTATTTTGTTATGATCTCAATGAGCACACAAAAACAACCTCATTTGTGTATATTTATTTACTATTTCAATATTTTGTTCATTATTCAGCTTTTATAGCGTTGCTATAAAGCTAATAATGTGTTGTGTTTATCTTGTCTACTGTTTCTTTGAATAGTTTTGTTTTGAAAAACGATCGAATTTTGTTTATATCTCAATAGGCACACGCCAAACAACCCTCATTTGTTCTTAGATTTTAAATAGCTGCATTTAAAGCTCAGCTTATAGTCAGAAAAACTACCATAAACCCTGACTGGAAAGTATGGAAATTGTGCGACCGAGATTTGCCTGCAAGTTGATTATAGTGCCAGATCATACACCTATTTATGAGCCACTGCTGACAAAATTTATTGTACATGGTCATTTGTTCGACTGGACAGAAGGAGCTTGCATCAAATTCCCACCTATGCAGAGCTCATCATCAGTCAAATGCCTGCCTTCCTGTCTGGCTTGCATCGTCAGTCAAATGCCTGGCTTGCCTGCCTATCTGGGGGGAGGGGATGAACACAGTTGGATTTGACACAAAAGTAGCAAAATTGTTTTGTTATGACCATTCATATTATGACAAATATGATCAAGAAATGTGAATAATTAGAGTGTATTAATAATCAGTGCAATGCGTTAATGTTAGAGACACTGCAGATAGTTTTGTTTGGCAACCTTTTTGGAATTTGTGAACAATGTATTTTAGGATTTATTATTCCTCTTGCCAAAAAGTAATGATCCGTTCCTTTGTGGCTTGCTACATATTTCTGCCACTTAGTTTGTGACATGCTCTTAGTCAATGACCCTAGTATCTGACCATAATGAATGTGTGGTTCTAGTCAGTGTACTCGGTAGGTAGCATCTATACACAATATGCTGTGGGTCTATATGATCAAACTGTCTATATATATATATATATATATATATATTTTCTGCCTCCTACAGACATACAGTACAGCATATTGAGAACAAATATTGAGTTAATTGTTGTTCTCTTATTATTTTAATTTCTTGTTAATGCTCTGTTAGACTGCAGTGTGGCCCAATGCGTCCTACTTTGATATTTTATTATATATTACAGGGAACCGAAGAGTCTTACATGTTAATGAATCTACCCATTGAGCTGTTAATGAATCTACCCATTGAGCTGCAGTGTGCCCAAATGTGCCTAATTTTGTTATTTTACTCTGTCTAATGCCAGATGAGTTTACTTGCCAAGGCAACACATTGGCATCTTGCACATTAATCTGCACTTTGATCTGCATTTTGAGTGGCAGGCCAGGAGTCAAATGGGACATTTGTTAGGTCACAGCCATGTTTCTTTAATAAATCTTGCATATCAAATATTATTTGGCATATACACTACTATAACTAGGTGCTTAACTTGTGCATAGAATTCCACTCAGCTTACCTTAATTTGCACATAATGTAGTAGAATAATAGAATAAAGAATAGGTAGTAATAGTGTATGTGCTTACTTGGAGACCAGTCTTCATCACTCATGCCTTCTGTTTGGGTGCCTAAACAATGAAAACTGTATAAATAAATGTTTTAATGGGTGTGGGTGTCAAAAACATATGCGTTCCTCTGTTTTTGTTGTTTAGTCTTAAGTTGTTTAGGTTATATATACTAAATAGGTATTCCAACATTAACATGTTATCATGGGTGAAGTATTTTACCATATATTGGATAAATATTGATGTTGCCACCCATGGCTCATTTCAACGAATTGATTAAACTTACCAGGTAGCCACTCCTCGTCTGTGCCATTTTGAAGTCTTGGCCTCTTTGATTGGGACACTTAAAGATCATTAGTATTGCTTAGCATAAGAACACATTTCAGTACGAATTACTAGTTTGTTGTCACTGAATGTGTGTATTTGACACAAACTATAACTTGTATCTATTTTTATTTGAAATTGGGCGATTCATTGCAACCATAACTATTCAACAACAATGGCCTGAAAACACAATTGCTTTGCATGTAGTTGCTATCCGTGGTACACCTTGTACACTTTGCAGTCGCTAAGGAAAACCACACAAATATATTTTACTGTAGTGTTGTGTCCTGGCTTTGTTACTAAATAATCTGTTTTTTTCTTAAATTTTCGGCATAGTTTTGTGGCGCTAGTTTCGTTGCAGTATTCCAGCTTAGCGCAATCCACCAGCTCATTTTTCCAAAATATAAAGCACATATATAATAGTTTCTAAAATCTTTAATCAGAAATGCAGACTATGGAAACAAAAACAGTTTTATGTAATTAATTGCTGGTTATGGTTTTAGTATAGACTGGGTACTTCTACATTACAGCTATATATATGACGCGGAACGCTACAGAACTAAGCAAATATATCTGGAAGTTAAAGGATAGCAATGTTCATTACAGCATTAAATGGAACATTTTGAAACGAACTATAAACCTTGCAACTGCGCCTCTAACAGATGCAATTTTGCTTGTGGGAAAAATACTACATCATATGTAAACCCGAATTAGCTACTTTGAACAAACGCAATGAATTAGTCTCTTCATGCAGACATGCATTTTAATGAACATTTAAAAACCACGAAACACTTTATTGCTATTTTAGATATACCGCGCGCTGTGTCTATACCTTGGCGTCAGGTTTCGCGTCCTGTCAATGAGCACTCTGCCAAAAGTTTTTATAATCAACGAAACCTAATCTTATATATATATATATATAATTCAAATATTAGGTACGCTATACCGTACATGCGTCTACTGCGATTGTAGTTTGAGGACACAGAGCCATAGGAAGATGTTGAATGCGGATAAAAAGCATGAAAATGAAATCAAACCATTTTATTTGAAATATTACAAAACAATGTATGTTTCTGAATTAGAATTTCTGAATAGATCAGTAATAAAACTATTTTCATAGAGATTAACATTGCATGTATCGACGGCATTATAAATACTTCACGTTTTCGTTATTCGGATAATTTAACGCAGGTTAGCGTTAATTGATGATCGAACCATTTATGGGCACAAGCGTAAACAAGTGTAATCCGGAAATCGCCGAAAAGTTAATCCTGGAATCTATGCCATGTCGCCCAATTACACATGCAGTCGACAGCATATAGCGTCTCCTGTTCCAGTAGACGCCAAATAGGTTGTCCTTTGCAAACTTTAAACTCTTAAACCTTAAACTCTAAGCGCGCAAAGCACACTGGGAACACAAGTTTCAAGTTTAGAAATTGAGTATGGCAGCCATTTGTGAGTGAAATGTCCTTGTAGGAAGATATTTACCATTTCTCTCACATATGTAGTTTATAAACTGGAAATTTGCGTTATCATCGTGCTTTTTGCGCTTAGAGTTTACAGTTTAAGATTTTAGAGTTTAAGGTTTGCAAGGACAACATTTTTTGAATTAGCTGTATATATATATATGAGAAACATAGACTTGTTCTGTGCTAACTGAAGTTCACAATTCATCAATTTAATAAGTTGTTGACAACAATAATAGGTAATACTATGTAAATCATGAGCGCACAAATTTCCCCAAGAGAGGTTAAGTATTGTAGACGAAAGCAAGGTTGATTGCAATGAAGTATATTTATTGCTCACTTGAAATGATTGAATTGTGTGCAAATAGATTCGATTATATCGAAATTTTGAACAAAGCTCGTAAGTGATAAATCCAAAGTAACAACATATTGTTAAAGACCGCTAATGATAATCTAAGAGTGAGTAAATGATTCGTTAAAATGACTTTGAACTGAGTATACGTTACTTTTGCAAACGTTATTAAATCCAGGACTGCTGGGTATTACTGTATTTTCTGGTTCATAAAGCATGGGTTAAACTAATTCTCAAATTTATTCCACACTCAGATAATTCAGCTTGAAGAAAGTGCTTCTATAGTTTTCAAACAAGTGTATATACAATTGTATTGATGGTTTAAATTATAAGAATTATTCCTACCTTGGGATTCGTCTTCATCTGATTTTCTATTTCTTCGTAGCTGCGACTTCTTGCTTGTCGAAACTGAAACAAAACATCGCTCGGTTAATACCACTTTTTTAAGTCAGTTGTTTTGGAAGGATATATAAACCTCGTTTGGCGAGATTTTCTTGGTTACGGGTTTCATCTCGTACAATTTCACTAGCTATAAAACCAATCACCAGTTGTACTGATTCCCCACCACTGTTGGGCGGGTATTCCGAGTGATAGCCAAGCTTGGTAGGTTAAGTGTTAAACACTTTCCATAGATTTTTATGCATATGGAATTGCTGAAACATGGTATTTTTCCTTTTATAGCTATAGTATGTGGCATCCACAACTTTAGAAAAGCTGAGAATTTACAGGAAAGAATATTTATCTTGTATACTAAAGAATAGTGTAAATTAACAGACACAAATCCATAGTGTCATTCGTACATATTTCTGCCACTTAGTTTGTGACATGCTCTTAGTCAATGACCCTAGTATCTGACCATAAAATATTGTTATTTTCTATTCAAAAGTAGGTACTATAACTAGGTGCTTAACTTGTGCATAGAATTCCACTCAGCTTACCTTAATTTGCACATAACGTAGTAGAATAATAGAATAAAGAATAGGTAGTAATAGTGTATGTGCTTACTTGGAGACCAGTCTTCGTCACTCAAGCCTTCTGTTTGGGTGCCTAAACAATGAAAACTGTATAAATAAATGTTTTAATGGGTGTGGGTGTCAAAAACATGCATTCCTCTGTTTTTGTTGTTTATCTCTAAGGTTATTTAGGTTTTAAATAAGGTATTCCAACATTGACTTGTTATCATGACTGAAGTATTGAGTTTGTACCAATAAAGATCAAATTTAGTTGTCAAATGATACCCTTTTTCTATCAATGCGAACAAAATTGGTCAAGGCAAATACGATCTATTTATAGAAATTGCCGATTGATTTTCCCACCAATAGTATATATATAAAAACTTTGTCAGACTAAGCATGGTGATAATATATTGCTACAACAAAAATATATCTATAAATTAGTACCTAGATATATATATATATATATATATATATCTATGATTTACCTTATCTATTCCTTACCTTAGATAGAGTCTTAGAAATAATGACAAGCGTGGTTTTATTTCTGAATTTTAATATGAGAAGTTATCTTTTTTTTTATTTTTTTATTTTTTATTTTTTGATATGATATATTGGAATATTGGACATGTTTATTACACCACAAACTTTTATAAACTTTTCGATATAGAGAAAGTTAAAAAAAAGGTGGTGTATATTATATATCTATAAAAAAAATATATAGTACAGAAGGGAATATATATATTTATAATATATACATATCTATTTTTTACCTTCTATAAGTCTATTCTATAATAGAATACTTAATAAAATAACATATTGAATTTAGCGTGGTTGAATTTTAATTCTTAATATTTATTTTGTTTTTTTTTTTTATTTTTTATTTTTGTTTTATTTGGACATATACATATATTGATATTGATATTACCACCCCACAAACTTTTTTTAGATATATAGAGAGTTAGCAAAAAAAGGTGTAAATATGAGCTTCGTATAATGTCATTTCTAGTAACTAAAGGTAAAACTTCTTCAAATATACGAACAGGCTATGCTACAGTGCCTATTCTATTGTCTGGTATTTCTGCTAACTGTTTCCGAAAAGTAGAAAAGGTAGCTACATAGTATATGTAGGCTAAGGGCAATCTAACTAAGAGTGAGTAAAATATTTGAACTGAGTATATGTTACTTTTGAAAATGTTAATAAATCGAGGACTGTTGGGTATTACTATATTTTTAAGAGTATTTTTCTGGTTCATAAAGCATGGGTTAAACTAGTTCTCAAATTTATTGCACACTCGTATAATTCGGCTTGAAGAAAATGCTTCTATAGTTTTCAAACAAATGTAAACTAATTGTATTGATGGTTAAATTATGAGCCTCATAATTGAATTATATTTTATGAAGAAAAAACCTGCCTTGGGATTCGTCTTCATCTGGTTTTCTGTTTCTTCGTAGTTGCGATTTCTTGCTTGTTGGAGTTGTTGAAACTGAAACAAAACATCGCTCGCTTAAGTCAGTTGTTTTGGAAGGATATATAAACCTCGTTGGTGAGATTTTCTTGGTCACAGGTTTCACCTCGTACAATTAGATATCTGATAGTGTCTTTAATAATCGTTTATAAGAAAGATGGTGATCTTACTAAATAGATGGTGATTCATTGATAGTAATTGGTAGTATATTTTAACGGATAAGCTAAGAAAGTCTGTATCATTACTCATTCTCTAATAAGCGAAAGCCAACTATGATTTCGTGATTGAAATTGTCACCTAAATTTTTTCTTTACCATACAATGACTATACCACCATTAAGATAAAATTTTGCTAACCGTTTTGCTGCATTTATCGTATACTGTATATGCAATTTCTGTATCTGTCTATAGCTACCTACTATAGTCTATTGAATACAGAAAGCTCTATTTTTAAGACGTGTGTGACAATCTGCCTATTATCTTTTAAGTTATCCCATATCAGTTCATTGATTATTATGTTTTATTGCTATACCAGGTACTGTCATCGATTTTATTTACCCTCGCAATGGCTCGCAATTAGCGAGTCATTATTGCACTCGCAATGATTCGCAAGTTTCGAGTAGCAAGTGAGAGTACTCGCTAGTAGCGAGTCGAAACGAATGCGTGTGAATGAATATATGAATTCTTGTATTTCTGGAAATATCTCCGAGTAAAGAATAATTGTAATTGTAATAGAGGAAGAAATTATAGTAAGCATATACCGCATACCTCGGTCACTACCAGGTGTTTCTTCGTAGTCGTCACCCTCGTCTTCAGTGAGATCTGGCTCAGATATGTCTACAAAAATCATTGAATCATTTTAATGATCATGTGATTATTATATCAGATATCTTTATAACGTTTAGTCTCTATTACAATGGTCACCTTGAAAGGCATGGTTATAAGCGTATATACGTTCATCGCCTATACTTGCAATTAATATATTTAGGACTTAAACATTTCTATGTCGCAATATATACATTTGGAGGTGAACAGTGAACAGATTTTAATCAGGTCGGCTTGCTGTGCATGGTTGTTCTGCCAATGTAATTCCCAGCTAACTGAGATGTAGTAAGTCGAGTTAAGTACAGTAGTGTGCAGACAGCATTTATAATAAAGGTTAATTTTATAATATTATTGGTAGTTAGTTACAGACCTACATGTATATCCGGCTCACTGAATATCGTTGCGATTTAAATATTTTATACAAGTCGATTAAAGGCTTATAAACCGGAAGCTCCATTGAATGTTAAGTTGCTGGGGTGCTTAATTCTAGCTTGCAGACATTTATCTCTATTTTCATAATAATGTATAATGATACTCATTCAGCCTCGTACCCGGCAGACGCTTTAAAGGGAAAATGAAAGAATCGCCTTTAGCTACCATACGGAGATTAGTTGCTGAGAAGCCTGTGCACGGGGTGGGGAGGTGCTTTGGTTCTATATGGTAGCTTAATGCAAGTTTTCTCTTTTCCTCTAAAGTGCCTTATCCGAGATGTACGTGTAGCTAGAGTAATGATGTCAACCGGTACAAACAACTTGAAAAATCGAAAACCAATAATAAGTGAAGAGCTTAATACAAGTAATAGAACCTGCGGTCCAGATAATCCCTGAAGCAATCATGTATGTTAAACGTGTCATCTCAATTTGCAAGCAAATTCATACTATTAATATTAGTGTGTGAATTCACTTGGCAATAGCAAGCGGTTAACAGTAGTTGTGTAGTTAGTGGTTGTATAGTTAGCGGTCTGTAATATTCGGCGGATTTTCGGCAAAGTTTGAACCGTAAAGCGTTTACCTGATCTCCGCGATTTAGCGCTCTGGATATCGAGCGCGAGATGTCAAAATGTGATATATTTGATATGGAACAATTCCAAAAATATTTAAAAATGCAGCCTACTCAAAAGTACTCCAAACCTTTTGTTTTTAAAAACAATTTCTAAGGAATTTTTTGAGCTGGATTGTTGTTGCTTTTTGCTGTGTTGGGGTAGGTTTTTTGTTGAATTATTGTTCCTCTATTCTGCTTAATAAAAATTGCTGGGTTGAGTGGACAATGAAAAAGTAAAAATACCCGGCCCACATATTTAGGATTTTTAAAATTTGCGTTCAAAGCGTCCGCCATTTGAATTGCGGTGACTCAATTAATATTGCTAGCGTTACAGCGTACATGACTTCTTTCCGATTTGTGACCATGAGGTGATGATTCCGGATATACAGGATCCGCATCGTCACGACATCAATTTACAGGATCCGCATCGTCACGACATCAATTTAAGCCGTTTTACGGCATCCCTGACTCTAGGCTTTTCCCTCTTAGCTGATTTTGTTGAATCGATCATACTATTATAATTTGGGGGGCTAAACTCACTTTGATATGGCTGAAATTGATGTCATGACGATGTGGATCCGGTATAGTGTAAACAGGGCCTAATTTAACGCTCCATTTTGTGTTTGAATGACGGAAAAAGAAATGCGAGCTGAAACCTATAGTTGCTGCGAACACACCAGAAACTAAAAGGTCAGGGGCCGGTTGTATAACTAAAGTCTTAGCTAACTACATTTTAACTACCCGTTTTGTAGTTAAATAATAAACTGTAAAATTCGCGATTCTGATTGGTTAACTTTAGCACTAACTATAGTTAACTTTAACTACCTTTTTATACAACCTGACCCTGCATGATAATTGGAACTTCAAAACTTGCGGCTCGCAATTTCACAAGTCGCAGATTAACTAATCCCACGTTTTCCTAACATTGACGCAAATAACTTTAAACTACTTATGTTTATTAACCAGTGTATCATGCTCTATTATGTGCAGATGGATATCAAATAAAAAATATATATATATATATTCTACTTTCAGTCATAACTCACCTTCAATTGTTATTTCATCCAGAGACTTGCCTTTCAACGAACCAGCCTTTCCGCTATCCACGGCTGACAGAAGCTTGCTGATTTTTGCTATTTCAATTGTCGATTCGTGGAGCCGATAATACTCCTGATGTGTCCTTATATCATGGCCCAGGTGTCGTGCAAGCCAGTCAATTTCTTTTTCTTCCAGGGAAAGAACCTGAGTAATCGTTGCGATATATTTTCGCAGTTTGGTGCTGGTTATCGCATCAGGATTTTGCAGTCCGGGCTGGCATTCCAAAGCACAGTGTCTCAAGCAGTCCCATCCTCTCAATGGTTCCAGAGATTCTCTACTTACCCGTGCGAAGACATATTTGTTCTCTTTCTTAATTCCAACCATGGATCGTAAAGAATTAAGAAGATCGATCCCATTTTTTAACTCTGGCGTTAAGATCATAGGGACTTTTCGACCTCGTTTGCCTCTGGTTTCAACCATGGTAAGTCTACAGAGATGTAAAATATATAGTAATGAGATTTTTCCGATACCATAATTTGCAGCATGCAATGATTGGAGAATGTTGTTCAATCTGTCGAATAAATACAATTTATCAATTTTATGAATCAAATGATTCCGTCCATTTTTTTGAACCTACCCTAGCTGTATTCGTTTGAACAGTCCCAACTAATTCCTGTTAACATTGCTATTGCTAACGTTGTGTTTCACGGTTGCTATGGTTGTATGAGCGTAAATAATAAAATGGTTTGTGTATATTATCGATATGCACGGCCCCGTAAAGAATATGTGTAAATGTCACATACATATCTTTCGAGTGTTGGGGATTGAGTATGTAACTTTCAATTGTTAACGAACAGATCATTGGCGTACAGGACCGACGAGTGCCGGAGGCGCGAGAACTCCTATTGGGGTCTCGGGGCGTGCTCCCCCAGGAAATTTTGAAAAGTAGTGTCTCTAAAATGCCCTTTCCTGCATTTTGGGTGAGATTTTGTGCATGGAGCGGGTGAGGAACGAAGAGAAAATATTACTTTTATTGTTTATTGAATAATATTTGTTTCATTGTTTGTTGGAAAGACCAAATTGAAAGACCAAAATGCTTTATTATTTCCATTGCTATTGTCAAATAAGTCGCTGGGACACTGTGCCCTTCGGATGATTTTTGGATCTCCACAAATATTTGTTCGTTGTCCAACCGGCCATATATCCCGGCCAAACTACATAAGGTTGAAGCCTGTATTGCTTTATCTACTTTTTGATCCACTAAACGGCCGCCTGTTAACAAGCAGAAATATAGCTTTCTATAGCTTTCAGAAATATAGCGTATTATTAAACTCCATCACTCGCTTGGGAGTAGCTTTTTCACCTTTTGACCATAACTTTACATTTCTTTAACCTTCCCGAGCAAGTATATCTCGGATATATTGAGCGAGCTTAGCTCCAAATTGAGCGAGCTGAGCTCCAAATTGCTAAGACTAGCTCTAACAACAAGGTTGTAAGGTTTAAATCGCTGTAAGAACTATGTTTATAAATTTGCTTGGCAAACATATTTTTGTATTGATCTATAAGACCTTAGTAACGCGATAAACTTTAAGATCCTCTCGTTTTAGAAAGCTATATGTCTGCTTGTTATTACTTCGCATAAGGCAATAATATTTTACTAGGTTAAGCATCGCTATATTAGTTGTCTAAGCCGTTTCGTATAAGGTGATATTAGATACGAGAATATATTTACGGAGTTTATAAATCGAAATGTTTATTACGATAACAAAGCCATATTTCTGAACTCAACAAAATATGCGGAACTCAGCAAATTTATGTTCAGCATAGCTATCCTCGCCAAAAGTAGCTTTGCAAGAGAGGTCCAGTTCTTGGCCGTGGGGGATATCTTCAGTTGGCTGGACTTTTCGACAATCCCATCATCAATAAATTTCCTCAACTTCGATATATCTTCCGCCAGAGGAAGGACTTTGACAGAATTTAACTTACGTTCTTTGAGTGTGGAGAGAGAGTAATGGGAAATTTTATATTCCCACTCCGATCTCATCAATTTCTGGAAGTTCTTTATCTCCTTTACTTGGTATTCGTCTTTCGCACGCAACGCTTGGTTCTGTAAAAGCGAAGCACACTTCTTTATTGAATATCCGAGTTTCAGTGCGAGCGAAGGAATATTGACTTCCTGTTGGCCATTTTGCGGCATGAAACCAGCAGTCTCTTTTACAGCTTTGACAATGGTGTCAAATTTCTCCGGCTTGATAAAATCGGACAACTGGATCCCTTTGTTTTCCTCCACGTCCATGAGGCGTTTCACGAGGCGACCCAGTTCCCTCATCTTTTGGGAGACAAACTGGCGATGTTTTTCCCCTTCTTTTTCTAAAAGTGTTGCTCCGTATAATTTTATAAGGGAGTCCTTCTTCACAATATCCGCAATATCGCTGCGATTTATGGCGGACAATATTTTATTCAATGACACGTTGTCGCTGCTTGTTATTGCTGGAGCAATCATTAACTTTGCATTCTGTTGCACAGGATGCCTGCGTTGAGTGGATGTTTCTTGAGGTTTAAAATCACATGATAAAACATGTTTCCATAAGTCCCACTTCCAAAAAAATCCCAAACAAAATTTGCAAGGAAGTCGTAGATGTCATATTTCGTCTCATCCTGGCCTGGCCGTCTCACAATGATTAGTTCTCCTTCTCCTGTCTCCAGGGTATTCATATTGTGGTGGAAATCACCCTGGAGACGAAGCTTCGTTAAATACTTATTCCTTTCGGCCGAATTCTTTCTAGATCGTAAGGCTGCAACCACTTCTTCTTCCCCCTTGTGTATGGTTGTGAGATGTCTTCCAATCTTGGAACATAACGTCCCGCAGTACGTGCAAGCGTGCTTTCGGTCGTAAATTCTCGTGTTTTCTTTCGTCTTTGTGGTGACATTTATATGGGCTGCAAATTAATAAAAAGGTTTTTATTACATTAATGACATGATGGTCAACAGAAAAGGAAAAACTGTACGAACTAATAAAAATTAGCTGATTATTAATTACATGACTGTACAAAATTCCACCGCTATTCTGTGTATATAGAACAAAAAACATGGGAACACTATAATATTTATACTTATAAAGATTTCAAGGTGTCTCCGTAAGCCGGAATATGTCATCAATAGAGACCGTTAGATGCACGTTTACGTGTGAACGGGAAACTGCAAACTGCAGTTTGAGGTCAGCTGCTTGCCGTTCTGGCGGATGGGAATGTTTAGATTGCGTTTTTACGACGAACAGCAAACAGCTGGAAGTCACGTTGGAAGTTTTAAATCTAAAAGCATAATTTACCGTAAACGGCAAACACCTGACCGCAAACTGCCGGTTGTTGTTTGCATGGAACTTGAATTTAAACGTCTCTAGTTATTTAAACCGCAAACGAGAAACGACATTCCGCGTTTGATGTTTGAAGTGAACGTGAATCTAATGGTCTCTAGTATATTAAAGATCCCGTTTACAATAGAAAAGTTTCCGGAGATGGACTATTATTGATATTATTATTATGTTTATGTTAACATCATGGCGGCATCCATGTGTGAAATTGAGCTAGGCTAAAGAGGAAGTTAAAACAAAGCCAATGGAGTGATATATTAAACGATTTATGTTGCACACGGGTGTATGACTTGTTTATAAGTTTTTAGAAGAAATTCTAACTACGCTTGTGAATTATGTAATCTGCATTCGTCTGAATTACAAAATGTTAACGTGAGTCAGAAGAGACAAAGCGATCATATATCGACTTTGTGCCAGTTATATACATGCAATATGCCCGCGGCTCGACGTAATACAACATCAAAACGAATTAGTTGGACCGAAGAGATGATAACACACCTAATATCGCGTAGAGAAAGGACTATAAAAGAACTGAACAGCCAACATAAACAGAAGCAAGGTTATATGGAAATAATGCGGTTGTTGTGGGGAGAGAAAGGATATGCATCATTGGGTCCAACAGCACAAAATCTAAGATATAAAGCAGCTCAAGTTATTAAAAGGGACCTTAAGCATGTAGGACGGCAACACGACGACGATGGCGATTAAGACAATAATTCGATGAAAAGAAATTAATAATTAAACTCCCACGGGAGAATAATTAAACTCCCACGGCAAATCACAGATTTTCACGCCTTGTATACAACGCCTGCAATTCAAGCCGAAACAAGTGCTACTTCAAATTTGTTCAGTAGAACTCTTCTCAACAATAAAGCCCATGTCTTCAACTTCTTAAACTGTATTAAATTCATACAATTGATAATACACGACAAGTTTTCTTTACTATAATTTATTTGAAGGAGTTTGTTTTGGCCGTCGTCGTCGTGTTGCCGTCCTACATGCTTAATTGGGGGCCTGCAGTAATTGGGTACTCCTGTTGCGGTAACCCTGCCATTTTTTGTAATTGTCAAGTTTCTCTTTCCGTTGTCTGTCTGTCTGTTAGTTTATTTATTTATGTATTAGTGTTTCATGTGTGGCAAAGCTAATAAATTAAAAAATAAATTAAATTAAAATTAAGGTCCTTCAGGTCTCGTGAAGAAAACCGGCATCATGATCAGGAAGAGGCAGCGAATAATTAAATTGATGTTCATGATCTATAAATAACGAAATTCTTGAACAAGACCAACATGAAAATATTAGACCTGAAGAAGACTTCAGCACAAACGAGGAAGTCATAAATGCAAATCAGGAGTTCTCAGCCGAACATATTAACAAAAAAGTCAGTTCAAATGGGGCGTTCTGAGAGGAGAATTGTTTATTCTGCGCATCAATGTGGCCTATGAAGAAATCGTTAAATGGAGGCGAAACATTTTTCTATTGCCGTCTGGGAAAGTGGGAAAAGCATTTATCTCAGAATTAGCTCGAAAATATCAAGCCTTTGCAGATAATTCGCCTTTAGAATGCATTGCTTTAAAAGCATGCTCAGTCATGCAAAGTTGTTATTACAAAGGACTCATACAAAAAGCAAAACGAAAGAACAAATAGCGTGTTTAGAATGTAGCTGGGGAAGCACGGGTAGCAGTTGCGGTTAGCGCGCTGCCCCTTACCTGATCAAGGGCAGGGATTTACCTTGGTTAGGTAACGTACGTCCCTGTGCTTGGTAAATTTATGTAAGTAGAGTTTGGTTGGTTCTCCTGTACTTCGAGGGTTTTTCTCCAGGTATTCCGGTTTTCCTCCCTTGCCAAAAACTAACCCTTAGGCCTTAGTTGTCGAGCACGTGTATCACGAGCCTCTGGCTCGGGTGAATTGGGTAACCACACCCTGTATAGTCGACATTAAATAAATCATCATTATCAGAATAGCCCTATGGATGGAGGGAAATATTGACAAATTAATTTCGGAAGGAAAGTGCCTTATCACGATTGATAAAGCAGAAATGGAATTGGAAAAGTTTTCGGGAGTATTCAATTGTGTCATGCTACAAGCAAAGGCAAGACAAGCTGTCCGATTAATTAACAATGCAAATAAAGGAGGTCTACTAAATATAGATTCACTTATTCCTATCGGAGAGAATGAAAACGGCGATACACAATGGAAAACAAGAAGTTCTACTAGAAAAGCATCCACAAGGTTGTGTTCCAGTTGCAGAAAAACTTCTGACAGCGCCAGATCATGTGTTGACGAAGTACATCATGACCCTATAATTTTTGAAATAATTACCGAAGAAGCAATAAAAACAGCGGCATACAACACGCAAGGTGCGGCTGGTCCTTCAGGAGTTGATTCATATTCTTGGTGTCGTTTTTGTTCGTCGTTCAAAAGTGTCTCGGTAGATCTATGTAATGCGCTGGCTGGGGTAGCTCGTCGTCTGAGCACATCAATTGTTGATTCAGAAGGCTTATCAGCCTTTGTGGCTGGTCGACCGATACCATTGGATAAGATCCAGGCCTACGTCCGATTGGCATTGTGGAAGTTTCAAGACGTATAAAACGCAAAAGCTATTCTCAAAGTAGTTGGCTGTGAGGCAGCTCTTCTCGCCATGAATGAGATTATGTCATCAGATGAGACAGAAGCAGTACTATTGGTAGATGCCAGCAATGCCTTTAATACAACTAATCGACAAGCAGCATTACATAATATTGGAGTAAATGTCCATCCATATCAACAGTGCAAAGAACACCTATCAAACACCTGTTAGATTATTTGTTACGGGGGAGGAAAAATTGAGTCAGCAGAAGGAATTACCCAAGGAGACCTGCTTGCTATGGCCATGTACGCTGTAACACCTTTAATTCGTATATTCGTATAATTGAACAAGTGTGGTTCGCGAACGACTCCTCGGGAAGCGGAAAGATTATAACTTTAAGAAGATGGTGGCAATCCTTATTATATATCGGCCCACAGATGGTACTCCCTGAATACTTTCCGAATGCAAGCAAAGCCACCTCGTAGTGAAACCACAGTTCGAAGAAGAAGCAGTGAAAGCCTTTGAAGGAAAATGTATCGAAGTGATAATCGAAGGACACGAAATGCTTGGATCTGCAATGGGATTTTGCGGAACAATACACGTGAAAGAAATTGAAAGTCTTGCCAAAATGGCAGAGCGTTAGCCTTTTTCTGCATATGCTGCTTTTTCTCATTGTATTGTGGGAAAGTGGCGCTACATAATGCTGACAGTCGAGAATATTGATAGATTATTTCAACCGTTAGAAGACGCAATTAATCAAACTTTTTATACCTGCACTAACTGGAAGAAGTCAATGTAATGACGATGAAAGGGCTCTCTTTTCATTACCTATACGTTATCGAGCAGAAAGATTTGTTTAGTTAACCACAATTACAGTGCATCAAGATAAGTGTGCGTCAGAGAAAGAAACAGAAAATCGAGGATATGGTTCAACAAAGAGAGAATGTCTATACCACCAGCAAAGCAACAAATTATGGATTTACTTTGCGAGAAAGACCAAGGTTTCAATCTGAATAAATGGGAATTTTGTGATGCATTTAGTCTAAGATATGGATGATAGTTGAAAAATATACCCCATCACTGCAGATGTAGAAAGCCCTTCTCCATTGACCATGCCATGATATGTCCTTTTGGTGGCTTACCAATAGCAAGGCATAATTAGATTAGAGACTTAACAGCCAGTGGCTTAATGAAGTATATACAGGTGTTGTAACAGAACCACCTCTTCAACCACTCTCATGCAGGTGAAGTCATACTACCACGTATAGCAAACAGGCAAGATGATGCAGGTCTAGACATCGGAGCGAAGGGTTTTGCGAAGCAAGATGCAAGAAGCAAGGTTTTTTCACCCAAACACACCGTGCTACCGGAATAACAGCATACCCTTTCTCCACAGGAAGAGGAGTGGAGTATGCTGTCCTTACGCGACTTGTGTTCGCGACAACTGGTGGAATTGGAAACGAGACACCCATTGCATATAAACGTCTGGCGGAATTGATGGCAGAGAAGAAGGCCGAATATGGTATCACACTGGCATGGAGGCGATGTACAATATTTTTTGCCCTAATAAGGGGCAACCAGTCAAATCTCAGTCGAGAAACAAACATTGACATCGAGCTAGGGTGTAAAGAAAGCGGTCTAAGAATATGATTTATAACTTTTTAACTCCATTTAGGATCCCAATGATGCATATCCTTTCTCTCCCCACAACAACCGCATTATTTCCATATAACCTAGCTTCACTTCAATAAAATACCTGTATATATAAATATATCTATGCATATATATCCTTGCTTTACCGTATCTATGACGTTTTATTTCCCTTTAAACTTTGTAAATATATATACATATTTTTTAATATTTTTTCTCCCTCTTTTTGGTGCAAAGTTCACTTTGCAACTATTGTGATTACAAGCAAAAATTCACATAAGTGACTCAGATGAGTCAGATAGGCATAGATGTATAGATGTATAGAGTAAACAATCCGGGGGGAGCTTACACTTGATCTCTATTAGGTTATATATAATTCAAGGGCTTATTATTACTTTTTCAAACATTGAAAAATTATTATTTTTAGCTACAATTGCGCGTTTCATATTGTCTTTCTGTCTGTTTAATTGAAACGTTGGGAAACGTTGATAAATTACCCGCCTAATCCTATAAAGAATATATTTCATATCGTAATGAATTTTCCTTTCGCCAATGAGGATTCGGGCTATTTCACCCCCCGTAACACGAATTTTTGTGAGAACTGCAAATCAATGCGCATATAAAATAAACATGGCGACGTATGAGTGTGTGCCGAAAATTGAATTTTTGGACAAGAGATTTAGGATTGGCATAATTATATTACTTGGGTTGCAGTTGTAACGGTATTCTATTTCAGTGTACGGCTAGGTCTATGGCTATGCTCAATTAATCTGAGGCACGAGTTTCGCCATAAACATGTCCCAATATTGGTTTTGACGATTTCAAAATATACAACAAGACCTATGTATCGAAAATGTTGTGCGTGATTTGTCCGGCACTATTAGACTTGGTAAGTTTTCTACACTTTTAAAACATCTATTACTGCGACGTGTTCTTGGCGTAGATTTATAGAGACTACTCTATAAATCTGTATGAAATATATTGAATAATAATTTGCATGCACAAATCAAGCTACAAGCTGTATTTCATTTGGTTCGCTACAGGGGTTGCTTGTTGTATTACTACTGGCAGATAAAACATTTTGTATTAATTCTATCTATTTTCTTTAGAGAGATATTTTACTGTAATAGTTATTAAAATCATGTAGCTATATAAATCATGATCTATAGTCAGACACATTATAATATACAATACACAGTGTCAGTGTATAAATAACATGCAATTTGATTCGGCATTTATCTATCAACCTCATCAGTTGTTATATAGTTCGCTTTTTGTTCGCTTGTCTAACTAATTCCGCTTTAAAGGAAATGTCCATTCGAATGAAATTTTGAAAAAATCAAAGTCATTTGGTACAATTACACACTGAACAATGAATTACAAGCGCGAATAATTCAGTCATTCAAATAATTTATATTTAAGAGTTGCAAGAAATTACAGATGTGTTACCTCTATTAAGCTCTATAAATATTTTGCATTTAAATTCGAGTATAAAAATGACTCTTTGGTGTAAAAATGACTCTGATCAGATCTTCTGTGCTAAACTTGCATATATTGCCTAATCGATACCGTATTCATTTGCCTATATGATCAGTACTTTACCCCATTAACTTTGCACTATCCTTGGGATCTCTGAGTTAATGATTATGTACTTGATTAAATAATTTAGTAGTATGTGAGGGCCATTAGGAAGAATACCGTTTAGGTAATAATGTTGTCCAACCCTCTGTAAATATTGATTTAATAAAATAATTATTATTATGAACATCTTGTAAACCAGCTCTAAACTCATTAAAATGACACATTCGTGATTAATTGCTTTCCTTTTGTTATGCGCTGCTTTAATTAGGCAGAGAGCTGAAAATATGCGATTTCGACAAACAATTTTTATCGGACTCGTATTTGCTCATTTTTTCTTTCTGCCTGATCTTTCTTGATATCGAAAAATTACGCTCGTTTATCTTTTTTAGAGACATACTGTTTTGGCATATATAAATATATTGTTACATTATTATTATTTGTGACATAAAGTATATTAAATATATTCACCTTGTTTTCTTGAATTTTCTGTTCTGGCACCAAACGAGTTTTTAGTTTCATCCTAGAAAAACAAGGTGTGTGTTTAAGCATATTTAAACCATCAGCGTTGTATTTATACGCACAATATTGGCGCCAGCATTGGGGCACTGGGGGTTAATTAAAGATTATAGCTTAGAGTAAATAGTTCGATAAATTTTGACAGTACGAGACAATCGTATTGTCATTGGTGTTTGTTTGGGCTTTTATGTTTTGACTTTTTAAATTGCACACATTTTTGACATAAACTTGGACTGCTTTGAATTTATGTTATGTTAGGACACTACACGTATTTTACTTAACTATCTAGCGGTATGCAGATATTATTTTGTAAATATATACTCTTTCTCTGAAACTGTGCAGTTCGTCAAATGAATATATAGATATACTAGAAGGCACTCAGACTTGAGTAGATAACCCCCCATATATACAAACGGTAGTAGTATTAGGAATATATAAAGTATAGGACTATTACGACTATAAGGACTATATGATTATAAGGACTGTATATGACTATATGACTAATAGAAATTGTGAGGTGACTATTACTTTTCCTGCATTCTGATTGGTCGAAATTGACCGTCTAAAAAGTCAGTCACTGGCTGGCCAGTGACTATGACTTTTTTCAAAATGGCTTCTTCGCGAGCTGCTGAATTTAAGGTGATTCCTCAGTAATTGTTCCCTTCATGAGAATGCGCTGAAACTTCCTCGACTTGAAGTTTATAGTATGCGCATAGTATAAACACAAAACAAAATAATGCAATTGTTTTACAATTACCAATGCAGAACAGAACGTTTTCGGAACAGTCCAATTGTTTCGTCAATTGAACTTTATAATAACTCTCTTTTATAATATATCTATATATATTCTTAATCTGAACTTTTAGAAATAGTTGCATGATAAATCATTTTAACACTTACTTCATATGCTTTTACTAGTGATTAATTGTAATAGTTTTAAAATTATTTAGTATGGTATATTAATGTATTTATTGCTATGTATTGTAATACACATCCCAATGATCTATTAAACATTAATCATCAAACATTAAAATTGTGGTCACCGAACTTGTTTAAAACATATGCATGGCGAGCAAAATATACCGCTATTTTTCCAATATGGCGCCATCTTGGCCATTTTATGAGTCACCGTAAAAATCACGATTACACAAGTGATGTCGAAGTTTTAAAATAGGATCTTGTCGTAATACATCTGTCTAGTAACTGTTTTCAAGAAAAAGTTATATTTTAGCAAACATAAAAACGAATTATTCTCGAAAAGAAAATCGTTTTCCATATTTTGTGACATGTTTTTTTGGTAGCAGCCAGCAGAAAATAGTAAAATATTGGATGTTCTAAAATGATTTTTCTTTTAATTTCTCTATTTTTCTTCCAAAGTCAACGTTTTTTTCGCTGTTGAAATGTATATATACATGTATAAATCTTTTAACGTATACGGCTGAACCACAAGTGTTTATTTTGTAAATTATTCGTTTTATCCTCATTTATATCGTTATATTCAGCAAAAACCTAGTTGTGATATATTTTTAAAACCATTTTTTTCTCACGAAATTGTTTGTTTTTGTTTCGCTTCAATATAAATTTGACACTCGTCGTGAGTGTTTTTAATAACCGTGGCCGCAGAGAAAAGCGCTGAATTTAATAACCGTGGCCGCAGAGAAAAGCGCTGAATTTTGTCCTATAGCCTTTTCAACTGTCTTCATAACTTTCTAACTGTTTGAAATTTCTACTAAAACAATTAGTCGCCTCAGGCTCGGTGATTCCAAGCCTATAGTCACTTCAGTTCAGTGACTATAGGCTAGTAATATCCTCACCTTTGGTGACTAGTTGTTATACTAGTTGTATAACTATAAGGACTATAGTCTCATGACTATATATGACCATATGACTATATAGTCTTCGGATTATATATAACCATATGACTATAGTCTTAGGACTATATACGACCATATAACTATAGTCTTAGGATCTTTATGAAAATAGTTCAGGCCTACTGAATTATCCAGTCTTATATTCAGAAGCATATATATTGTTTTGTAATGTAATATTTCAGATATTTGATTGATTTCATCTTCAATCCTCAGCATTTTGCTATGGTTTTGTTTCCTCAAACTACAACTCATAGCTTACGCATGTAAGCTATATAGGCTAGAATACGTATTTTAGTGATAATTTGCGTCCAAATACAGGGTGTGAATGAATGAATGAATAAACTTTATTTACCGAGGGTGGCACGTAACACAACTAATGTGATAAACTTGTGGCCCTCAAGTATAAGGTGTATAAAAAAAACTGAACAAAATTGAAATTGCTCTCAACTTCGCGAAGCAGCTCCAGGTACGAAGTTTTTTATTAATATATATATTGTTTGGGTATTTATAATGTAGAATAAACTAAAAAATTCTGAAAGTTAACATTTTTCAAAACCCAGGAGGGTGTCTTGTCCAACAGATCAAAAATGGCTTGCGCACGAAATTTGAATGCTTAAAAGTTATTTTGAATTGGTGGGTGGAAAATGTGTTTGGTGTTGCATTGCTGTTTAAAATTTCAGAAAATTTGCTTAAGATCATTGAATGATAAATATTGCAAGGTAGAGGAGGAGTTGATAGAAAGTGAAGAGATAGCAGAGGAAGAGCTAGAATTAGATGCTGCTGAAAATCAGGCTTTTATTATATTTATATAAGTTGAGTTGGCAGGCACGGATCAACCACAACCGAACAAATGTATTTAGACAAGTAGTTACTGATGGCAATGTTCTTGCAATGAGATACAGGGAGGATGTTCTCATTCTGAACAATGTCAGAGATAATCAAAGTTTTTGCCATGCAGCATATAGACAATATGTACTATGGCAACATGGACCCTTCACCCAATGGTGTGTACACAGGATATAGGCCTGCACGCTTGTAGATATTAAGCATATGATCCTTTATTTATGTTCTATTTTGTCTAAAAGCAGACAATTTAACTTGCCTGCATTATGGAATTAGTAGCCTGTGCACAGTGTACACAGAAATTTTGTTTCCTGTGTATAGACTGCAAATTGACAAATAAAAGATAATTGTTCTGTCACATCTTCATATTATTAGTGCATAATTTCGGATTTATAGTCTATCATGTCATATTCTATATAATTATTGTTTAGCCTATCACAATTTCCCCCTGATTCTCACATGATCAGAACAAGTAATAAATTGTTTGCCGATTCACAGTCAATACAGGTAACAAAATTTATGTATAGACTGTATTATTTGCTGGATATAGAATTATAAATAAGAGGAGAGAAGTTCTAGCAGGCAGTTTTGTTTTTTGTTATTTACTAGTGACTCAGTTCAATACTAAAAATAGTATGGGAACAATTAACTTATTGGGTTGAGCTGCCCATCTCCCACCAACATGGCCAAGGATACCACAAGACAGGTTCCCCGATACATCTTTCTATAAATCAATGAACGGCCACAATCTGGTTGTTTACAAACACTCCCATGTATAGATGTAATCAATGACATAAGAGTGTCTGTAAATACAATACACTTTTCCATCTTTATGGCTTTACGGTAGAGATGTACTCTGATGATGTCGTTGTCTTGGTTCGTCCTTCGCTATTTCCACCTTCAGGCTTATCTCCATCTTCATGCTCATCTCCATCATGCCCATTTATAGTTACATTTAATACGTCCTCTATTAACGGTTCATCAAAAGCAGGATCCAATCTAAATTGTGCATTAAGTATGTATTACTTGCATGCATGTACAGTAATACTATACATACATAAATCATATGGTATATAAAGACAAGTTTTTTAAAACATGTACCCAAAAATGGGGAATATTTGCTGTGTGAGAAAGGCTAATTACATTATAGACTAACTCTTTATCAGTTTATGCCACTTTAATAATACCCTAACAGCCTCTGTTCAGCAGACACTAACCTGCTCTTTGACAACAGACTTTTAAGGGTTGTGTTGATGGCATATACTTACTGAGGAAAATCATCAGTAGGAGACAGTATGTTTGGTGGCTGGATAGTCAGATCAGATATGTCATCACCAAAGTCATCATCACTTTCTCCACTACTGGCAGACATGGTTTCTTTGCCAATAGGATTTTGATCAAATCTGGTAAATTGTAAATACTTCATATATAAAAATCTTAATACTGTATATGCTTGCCACAGAAATAAATAAACAACACAAAATTTGACATAAATTATACAGTATGTATAACAAACTCAAAGATTCAACAACTTCATTACGGAGAACAAATACAATGTACCCCACATCTTCAGTGCCAGACAATGGCCATTGTCTAAAACATTACAGAATGAAAGTAAATAAAAAGCGTAAACTCATCATAAAAGGGTCAAAGGTTTATTTGCATCATCAATATGCTTACCATAACGTGTTTCTCAATGCGTAATAATCGAGCAGAAACTCTGCGACATGCTGATCGGTTTTGAGGTTGTGATCTTCTTAATCAGCCATCAAATGGCGACAGTCGAATGAATATTGATTAGAATCGACTGTAACCTACCTTTAAGTGTAAGCCCTTCAAAATGTCGTCTTCAAATCAGCTTTTGCATGCTTAATTTACGCCTTTACCTAATTTGCATATTGTCTAGACAATATGCAAATTGATAAATAGCCCATGCTTACTTCTGCTTAAACATACAAAACGTTTTTGTCTTTCGTCTCACTGTCTCTTAACTTATGTATTTTAGAGCTCGAGAGAAGCTTTGTGAAAAATTTGGATCTTCAACATATATATTATATATAAACTCTAAGCGCGAAAAGCACAATGAGAGCGCAAGTTGGGCCCGTTTGTGAGGGACATGGTAACTACGTCCCTACAAGGACATTTCACTTAATGCATTGCTGCTACATTCTAAGTCCCATTGTGCTTTGCACGCTTAGATATTAAGGTTTAAGATTTTGGTGTTCAAGGTTTGCATAGGACAACTTTTTTTAGTTGGCTGTATATATATAAGCTCTGCATGTAGAGTAGAGTGCTCAATACTTAAAAGTTGGGCTATATTTATTAATCCAATTACAATCTAAACTGTGATATTTACAACTGTAATAACACTGTGATTCATGCTGTATATTTATATATACATTATTACCCGATGTTAAGGTAAATGCATGTTATTCTGTTACTTACTGCCGTCACTCCGCCATTTTCATCCTCTTCATCGGAGTAAATGTCATCCACCCTTAAAGTCTTTTTCTAAATAAAACATACATGTGTGTATTTGATATACGGACTAGATGATTGTTTACTCTGTTCAGTTATAGACGAATGTCAATAATATCTCACGTATAACATATTATCGTAAAATATTTTGATCCATAAACTGCAAATGCATTGAGGAGTAAAGGTATTGGATATTTGGATATATGCCACTGAATTGGATTAATTATAGGTAGGCGAGATGAAAAATATTCCATAGAACACGCCAGCGCGCTTACAGGGACGAAATCGAGAATCCAAATTTCCGACAGCAACACACAAGCGCGAAAAGGATTCGCCTAAAGGCAGCAACACACAAGTTGAATTCTACCAGTAAGTGTCAAAGTATTTTTCAAATATTACATCTATTTATGCAATAATCTCAGCTGCCTTTTCACTGTTAGCCATGATATATAAGTGATTTGATGCACAAATAGCCTATACTAGTAGCTTGTGGGCTACATTTCAATGGTTATCTGTAACTGATCAGTATCTGTAATTTACTAAGACAGTGTCTGAGAAACAACATGTTTTGTAACCTCGCAAGCCAGTGGGTGCATTCCATTTGGACCTTGAAAGTTCCATTTTCAAACGAATGTTTCCCAGTCAGAATGACATATTTTAGACTCAACTATAATTTAACTACAAAACGGGGAAATGCCATAAAGAGGAAAAGGTCAAAGGAAACTGAAACTAGATCTCAAGTCAGAAAACTGCATAAGTTCCAAACGTCTTTTTTTATAAATGGTTAACAGTTTATCTAGTGGGCTAAGCCCCCCTAAAAAGAGATTAAGTGGCATATGTATATTTCCGACATACTATGTGTATGCGTATAGTATTAATTGTGTATATCTTAAAATTACATTTCGTAAACTTGCCTGAAGATCGCCCAAAAGAACGTGAAACTCAGAGTAGCGAAATGTAGTTTTAACATATACACAATTAAATCGCTCTGCTATGATATTAGCATTGAGCACTTTCATATCTACAAAACCAAACCAATTTGAATTAGGTACAGTAGTATATTATACAGCAAAGATTGGTCAACCATTTGAGATTTGAGGGTTTTGTTCATGCATGTTTTGGTAACAATAACAGCCTTCACATATACTCATTCAAACCACTATTGCACTTTAGCTGATTATGAAGCAAATTATTTTTTGCATCTTTTTTTTTGTTCTTCATGGTCTATAATAAAAACTAATACTATAGTATTAGTTTTTAGTATCAGTTAGTCACATGACCAGCTTTGCTGTAATATTATATCTGGCTCCAAAAAATCCAGGAAACCGCATTTCCGAGGCTCAATATTTCAAAAGTGAGGCGCAGGGACGCCGGAACTGGGGGGGCAAGGGGGGCGACAGCCCCCGTTGCCCTTTGCCAAGGGGGGCAGGAGGGGCAGAGGTGCCCTTTCGATTTCAATAATAATACTGGCAAAGAAGAGAGAATACAGCTGTAAATTAGACGATCAGTGCATAATGAAAGCTATTGTTTTCGTTCCATACTTCTTTAGATCTATATTTGTACATAGAAATAACAATTAAATGAATTGAAATTTGAAAATCATCAAAATCCCATCGAATTAAAGGGCGTGGCAGCGAAAAAAAATTTCGACCCCTCTGCCCTACCATCGCTCCGGCGTCCCTGGTGAGGCGTTTGCAATATTTGGTCGAAATTTCCCAAAGTTGCTCAAAGTTCTGACACTCCCCCCAATATAATTTTTTAATGCAAAGTTTCACTTTGCAACTATTGTGATTACAGGGCAAAAATTCACATAAGTGACTCAGATAGGCACAGATGGATAGATGTGGTAACTGAATGCAAACTACTTGGATTAACAATCACTAATGACTTGAAGTGGAATACCCACATTAAAAAGATTATCAAGAAAGTTTCCTGTCGGATTTACTTCTTGGTCCAACTTAAAAGAGCAAAAGTAGAATGGATGAATCTAGTAAAGTTTTACACTACATGTATCAGATCAGTCGTTGAGTACTGCTGCGTTGTTTTCCACAATAGCCTCCCCGAAAACCTTCATGCAAGCCTAGAATCAGTTCAAAAGAGATGTCTGTCTATAACCTTTCCCCATTTAAACTATGAAGATGCGCTTGAAAGAGCCTGGCTGTCAACCCTAAGAGATTGCAGAGAAAAAGTGGTGACCAAACTCTTCAAATCTATCACTTCGAATGACCAACACCCACTATTCCCTCTTCTGCCGAGTCCAAATGTATCGCGATATAACCTTCGTAGAAAGCGAGACTTTTCTTTGATATAAGAAAACTTTTATTCCTGCTAATATTTATAAACTAAAATGAACTGCTAATTAGTTAACTTTTGGTTTACTCCGTTTCGAGTAATCCCAATATTTAGGTTTTAGATTTATATTTATAACTTGTATTATAGTTTTATCCAATGATTATAACTAATACCATAATTTTCCATTCCATTCCAATTTTACATTCCATTTTGTGCAATCAACCCTCGGGTTGCAAGGCAAATTTTTCATTAAAATTAAACGATCCTTATAATGGATAGATGGATAGATAGATGTATAGAGTAAACAATCCGGGGGGAGCTTACACTTGATGTTCTATATTACAATATATAGGATTCAAAGGCTTAATATTTTTGAAACATTATTTTAATAGCTACAGTTGTTTATTTAATGTTATTTTTCTATCAGTTTAATAGAAAATTTCGAAAAAGTTTGATAAATTGTCGATCTAAATTGCCTATACTATAAATCGTAATTAACTCTGTCATTCCCCCCCAGCAACACCCGAATCCCCATAAGAGCGGAGAATCAATAGTTCAATACACAAATAAACATGGCGATGTACGAGTGGGTGTCGAAAATTGAGAACGATTTTTGGACAAGATTGGGCTGCAGCAGTAACGTCTAAACGATATTCTATTTTAGGGTATTACTGTGCTCCATTTGAGCTGCAACTTTCGCTACTAAACCGAGTCAATTTCATATTTTGACAATTTCAATATATACGAGACAGACAGTTTTCATTGTCGAATGCGCAACAACTTGCCGTTGTCAGCGTTGTGATTTTGTGTGATTTTGTCGGCGATCTTTATAGACTTGGTAAGTTGTAGCCTCTATATTTTAACATGCACTGAGTGTTTGGTGTGTAAAGACATATGAATTATATTAAATTACAATTGTATATTATTAAAATACAAGTTCTTATAACTTTTCAAATTTTGGAATGTACAATTTATGATCAATCACCTTGTGTGCATTTGGACCGATCATTTCTGCATGAATCTCCACCTTGTCTGTCTTCGATTTCAAGGACCAAATTATCTGAACACTGTGTCTCGTATTGTAACAAATGCACCAAAAATATTTGATAGCTCTTGTTGACAATTTACTGGGGATGAATAATTTTAGCTCTTCACATACAGTTTTATACACTGCTAGGTAAGTTGTACGATTCATAAACATTTTATATTACTGATGTGAGCTTTTATAGAAACTACTCGATTAAATTTCCCCATTTCAGCGTTTTATCCCCATTTCAGCGTTTTTATCCCCATTTCAGCGTTTTTATCCCCATTTCAGCGTTTTTATCCCCAATTCAGCGTTTTTATCCCCAATTCAGCGTTTTATCCCCAATTCAGTTTCCGCTTTCAGTTTCCGTTTCCGCGATTGAGTTTCAGTGTTTTATCCCTACCCAAATTAATCCGCTATAAAAGTGTAGATATACTCTTTCCGATATAAAATATATTAATTATTTTCCGTGTAGTTTAGCCGCTCTCGATCGCAGGAAACAGTTGATTTAATTCTATAAACCAAGAATAAGCTCCGTTAATACAATAAGTTACAATAATATGTATTATTAGTATATTCCCATGCATGTACTGAAACATATACTTCAAAGTTAGGAGTACCAGTAGTTATTAACAGGCTGCGTGCAAAACAATTACATTTGTTTGTATACTGTATATTTATTAATAAAACATAGCCATAGCCAGGCTGAAATAGACAACGCTATTTATAGACAAGCGAAAAATCATAGCTCATGCAAAACAAACGCAATGCAGTCTTGAAACTTTGCACTATCCTTAGGATCTCTGAGTTTAAAGGCCTTGATACACTAGGAAAAGTTTCCGAAACAAAGTTTCCGAAACAAAGTTTCCGAAACAAGTTTCTGAAACAAAAGTTTCCGAAACAAATGGGCATACACATATAGTACAGACCGAGGTACAGACTGACCTGTTATCCCTAGCATTTCGGCCATTTCCTTCCTTGCTTTCTTCTTAGCGTTCCGATCGTGATATTCTTCTTTTGTCGTGTCATACAGACATAGTTTGCTTTCCCATAATGCGATGAATTGCTCAGTTTTTTCAGAATTCCAAAACTCTTTTCCTGCGGCCATCTTTACCATGAATTCCAATGCCTGAAATCTGCACGGTCACGTGGCTTGAAATGGCTCATTTGATTGGCTACCATAAAAAAGTTTCAGAAACTTATTTCGCAAAATAGAACATTGCTCTAATCCCGAAACAAGTTTCCGAAACAAAATTTTCGGTTTCCGAAACAAACATTTCGGGAAATTTTTTATGATACACAAGAAACTTTTCCTAGTGTATCAAGGCCTTAACACACGTAATTTAATGAAGATAATTCTGACACGTATTACATTTCACCTGTATTCACTAACTACAGAACAGGTGAATTAATTATTACTTATTCATTACACAAATAGCAAAAGTTCCGCGTCCTTGTCTTCTCTTCGCTCTTATATTTTATATATAATAGGAGCTGCATACTCTGCTCATTTTTTTTTCATTTCATTTGTTCAGGATTCTTTTATGAAGTTTTAAGTGCCCAATCTCACTACTATAAAATCCTAACGAGGATAACTCCAAAAAAATCAAACCACTTCTTTGCTTTTGTTGATGATGCTTTCCTTTAAGTACGCATATCTATTTTTCTTGTAATTCCGTGACTTCAGAAGGTTCGTTTCAAAGCAAACCGTCCGTTCCAATATGAACAATTTCGAAGTTGTGGCCAATAATAATAATAATTTTTAAACAACAGAAATCTTTATTAATAACATGATAAATTTGACAAATATCACATTAGATTTACAATTTGATCGAGGAAATAAGAGAGACAGTTCACTATATTAAACAAATAGGTCCATTCTCTACACTTGCATAGCGATAGCAGCTAGTAAAATATTATATATTCTGCAGTAAATATAGAATGTTGCTCTCAGAGCTACCTCAATACATTTTTAATAATATGTTCATCGTTCATTTCAAGTGTTCGTAATAATCTGTCAATATCTTTCGACAGAAACCCTAGAGTGGTTACTTCAAGTGTGATAACTTCAAACGCGTGACACGTCGTAACCAGCTCAGATCTTAGATATCTGTATCTTTCTTTCTTGCTACGTTTAGCCTTCGTACAATTCGTTTCGCAGGGGACAGTTAATTCAATCGCATATACAGAACCCTTGAAGTCCACCACCATGTCAGGTCTTAACGTTTCAAATAAAGTTGAAGTACACGTTGTACCTTGAATTAGGACAGTCCGCGAAAAGTCGAAGATCTGCACCAAGTGCGATTTTAATAATAATAATATATACAATAATAATAATTTTGTTATCAATGACTAATAAATAATGTATCCTAAAGGTAAGTATCTAAGTGTTTGTTGATCTGTACAGTGTGTTTAAAACTTTGTAAGCAAACTGTGCGCAATATACCCAAAATAACTAAAATCATTTATACAGTTTAAAATGTTTGAGAGGTAGCGCTCTCGGCGTTCTCAATACTAAAATCAATGTTCCTAATGTCGTACTTGATTATCCTTGCCCTTGAACCCCTCAGGCAGGTAAATGCCGATCTCAATAAAGTGAAAGAAGTTCTAGCTCTTATCCAACTCATAGTTGTCGCATATTCTTCGCCTTTCTTTATGGCTACCAGCTCTGCCAATCGACTATGGTATCTCATACACTCTTTGCCCATACCGCCTGTGGTGGTGAATACGAGCGGCGTAAATGTTCCTTGTTCTACTTCGAGGACTCTCCTTGCATAGAGGCGCTTCGTCTCGTTTTCATGCATCTGGTAGACTTGGCGTAGCTCCAGGTTCTTATACGAATCAGCATTGGGGTGACAAACCCTAACATCAAAAAAGGCTGATCGTTGACTTTCCCAGAAACCACGTGCACGAATGTCGAGTCTAGCATCAAGTGCTCTGTTGGAACCATCATTAAGTTGCTCTCCCGAAATATCTTGTAGGACAGGCTCGACTTGGACATCACTACAAACAATATTGAGGAGTTCCGCTTCCAGATCTCTCAGCTCATTGTGGCGCATAATTACAAAGCCTCCACATTTGCAGATCATAGCATGGTCAACCGTGAAGGCATCACCACATACACATATGGAGGGGGCTCGTCAATTGGCCAATCATAGCGCAACTTTACGGCATCGCGAAATTCCCTCTTGTATTCAAGTTAAATCCTAGTTCTTTGAGGGGAAGTGTTGTGAGCAAAACAGATGATCCTTTTTCCGAAGCTACATCTAATATACTCTGAATTCTTGGTGGTGCACTCTCTCTAAAACGTTCTCACCTATCCTCCCATTCTTTAACTCTCTCTATTCTGACGACTTGTTGCGCTGATTTCATATGCGACTAGTCCGGTGATGCGACTGCGCTACAATCTGATCAACAAGGGGCGATGTTACTCTTTTAGACGAGGCATACTCGCGCCTTGCCTCGTAATAATAACAATAATAATAATAATAATAAAATAATAATAATAAGCTTTATTTAAAAGAGGGTAACAGCTCACAGTAAAAACTTAAAAACTTGCACGGTATATCAACGACTTCGCGACGTCCCTGATTCAGTTAAGTTAGATGATCTTACAAGGTATAATCTACTTCATTTTTAGGACGTTCTCGTGGCTACCAGCAGTGGACGTATGGGATTATGGGACTCCTGAACGCTGCGATTCTAAACCGCTGGTTTAGTAAACGTAGCGAATACCATAAAGACATCACGCCTTTTGTGAATTCAAAGAAAAAGACGGCTGTCTGGAATGTTTTATCAAAAAGCAGCGAATGAGTAAAATATTGTTTTCAACACAAGAAGATAAAATTCGTATCTTCAAGCCACCATGTAATGTTCTTTTTATTTATAGTCATCGTGAAATTGACAACTTCAAAACACAAAGCCATTGGCGGGAAATGATCATGTCACGTCATATTTTCCATATCTTACTGTCTACTATATAATAAAACTGCATAATCATCTGAAGACTAGTTATAATGTCTAATTTTCATGCGCAGAAAACGAGTTTATTTCAATGTGGTCAAACAATGAATCATGAATGTCATTTATATTATAATTTCGGAACGTGATTAAACTCTGCTTTTGCGGATGCAATAATTATTCACAGATAATTATTCAATAATTATTATACAGTGTAGTCTGCAATTCGAACTTAGTGTGTGATATTCTTACATGTTGGCATTTCGTTTTCATCCGATTCAATGGCCAGTCTGATAAACTTGATGAATCTATTAAACAAAAATTTGTTCACTATTTTTTGTTCAAAATATGTTGTAGGAGCAAACATGCACGTATGAGATGTGTTAATAAGATCACAATCCCTCTACATGCACACCAACAATACTTATACACAAAAGACCTTGCAAATTTGTTCGCATTTGACCCGGGGCTTATAATTTTTCAAGCACCCTTGGAGCATATTGGAGAGTGCGCATATTTGTTTTTCTCCATAAAATAATATGATAATTTTGTTCAAGCAAGGTAAAAATTAATGTAAAATGTAAAAAAAATATGTAAAAAATGCAATAATAACAATGTAAAAAAATACTAATCGAAACCCTTGTGATTTTTCTTGAGGGGTGGCTTTTTAGTGGGTTATTAGAGAGGGGGAGCGGGAGCTTAAGGGGGCTTATTAGAGAGATTGCCGTATGCGCCCAGTGAATTTTCATATAAGAATATGTAACATATCTTAACATAACGTATATGTTATCTTTTAGGTTGTTTAACAATTAGTAAGCATATCATTCAAGTATATTTACCACTGGAATCTTCATCAGAAGACGTATTTCCTTTGGCGTGTCCACGTTCCTTTTGTAATTGCGCTAAAAAGGAAAGAATCTGTTATTATTATATGTTACAAGAAGTGCGTTCCCCGATTGAACCTGCCTTTGGAGTTACTGGTTTAGCGACGTTGGCTAAGCAGTGCTGACCATTGCTAAAATTATAAGTTTTTCAATACTATTTGTTCTGACCTTTTAACTGTTTTATTTTGTCTTTACAGATTTGAAGATGATCCTTAATTTTGGAAGGTCTTCCTTTACCTAAGAACAGTGACGTGTATAAATACATTGAATAATTTAATATCCTTGTTGCTCAGCTTGGAATAGATTATTTTTATGAATATATATCATATTTCTTTATATATCTTTTTGTTTGTCTGTTCGGAGGACAGTGTTTATTCCTAATACCTACCCAGCAAATTAAAGAGGTGATCCTGTCGGAAAGTGGGTTATGAAAATTGCTTGGCCTCTTAACATTTTGCATACGGGCGCTAAGCCCTTCTGAAAAAATATGTAGTGGTATGTTCTTAATCCCCGAGCCGGCGCGAAGCGCCGTGCGAGGGTAATAATTCCGCTCGGAGATTTACACCCGGGTATGTGAAAACATTGTGGAATGCAAAGTCGTCCGCCATTTTTTTTTGTCATGGACGGGACCGGACGGGACTCGACCTTTTCGTAAGTTATGCGCATGCGCAAGTTCAAGCCAAAAGAAGACTTCCATTTTGCAAACTCTTTTCAAAAATAGTTTTGCACTCATTTATAAATGAAAATTATTTAAAGGACAAATTAACAAGAGGAAAAACAGTCGAAAGACCGAAAAAGGAGCGTTTTAAACAGGCAAGTGTCTATTTTGCATGTTTGCTTTGCCGATTTTAACATACTGTAGCATGCAGTATCGTTTGTGAATTTGAAAATGTGTAGATCATTCTGTCATTTCTGTGTGGTCAATACAACATTGATTGATCTTTAAGAGTGTTTTAGTATTGATTCAAATATATTATAGAAAAAAAAGCACATTAAATCTCAAAAACTTCATTGCAAAAGCAAGTGTGAAGTATAAAAATACTCCTCGAAAAGCAGTTGACGTTTTTTGAAAATTTTGAAACGTTTTGTGAACGTCTAAGGTTGAATGTTACAGTAAATCAAAGCTAAAAGAGTACATAATAGCATTTACCCACTTTATATAGTTGGGCAATTGATAATTTTATAGTTAAAAACAAAATAATATTAATTTTGTACAAATTAAAATATAAAAAATATACAATGTTGCGTGTTACCATGGTTACATTCGTTGACTCAGTACTTCATGTTACAATAACTTTTGGGGAGTAAATTGTTTGGTTCATGATCAAATGGGCGAGGGGATTCTGCATGCATGTATTTCTAGTTAAGAAGTACTCATAGCAAAGTTGGAACGATTATGGTAAAAAGAAGTATAAAGTTATTTTTTCCTTGGCAGAATAAAAACGAAAACCAAATACACAAGGTATTTCGTTGTGTGTTAGTCAAGTGTAGTAATATATATTTGAGAAAGAAAGTCTAGTTTAAAAAGTGTTATCCTGCGTGGCATCCACAGGCGGGCAAGGCAAAGGAGCCACCGCCTCACCTTGCCCACTTTTTGGATGTTCCGCCACAGGACCGTCTGCCACACAGGTTAAAAACGTGGGTGCTGTTTTCCTTCCACAGTTATTTTAATAGTTGTTTTCAGTGGATTATAGGACATATTTTTGTTAGTATTTTTGCTGTTCAAGATCTCGAATTCGGCGCCAGAAAGTGCGGGAAATTACATTATCTAGCGTCATTTTTTCAAAATTTCCTGGACCCTCTACCTCATTTCAGCCTCCCTATCTTTAAATATCTTCCTACGCCGCTGCAAGATTGTAGAAATACATCAAGACGTAAGATCCTCTGCATTCTATTCAGGTATTCAGGAACCACGAGTGAAAGCAGGAACGCATTCCTGGATGTGGTTCGTGATCATAGAGCAGTGGTCGCTTCAGAGTTTCCTTTTGGTCCGAACTCCAATATATCTTAGTTCTGATCTGTTAATGATTATTGATTTCCCGCATGCCTTGTGTTCAGTGCACTCACTTTTGAGCAATCTAAGGAACTTATTTTTTAAGGATATTTTTTAGGAATTTCTTACAATTTCAGTCGAAATGGATAAAATTAGTATTTATGGATAAAACTAATATTTCAGTTATTTTTCAAGTTTCGTAGACGTTTTGTTAACGTTAATACGTTATGTTAACTCTAGTTATAAATTTGATTACATGTCAGTGAATATTGTGACGTCCAGGTACATCCCACCGAGCTCCCAGGAAACTATTTTGGTCCCCTAGTTAAGCAACCTCGTTCCCAGGGCATTTCCCTTTTTGACATGAAGGTGTCCCTTTGTCTAAAATGTTTCTTGCTATTATACCAAAAGCTCTAGCTACATGTCAACATTATACCATGTCTACATCGGATGAAATGCCGGAAATCAAGTCACAGAGGCTTAAGAATATACCGCCCTACAGGCTCATACGCTTCCCCCCCCGCCCCACTGACGAATTGGACAATCTAAGGAATTCACATTTCACAACTCGAAATTGTGTGGCTTCCGGGTCTTTTGGGGCAAACTCCATCATTTTCATTGGATAAATTCAAACTAATTAAAATTCAGAAGTGAATTTTCCATTTTCACTTGATGGGAGTTGAAGTTGAAGGTTGTTTGTTGATGGAAGTACGAGTGATAAATATATACAACTTTGAAATCCAGTTACCGGGAACGACTGAGAAAAATGCAACGCTAAGGTCCTCCGGCAAGAATTGAACCTCTGCCCCTGCGATTCCGATGCACTGCTCTGACCACTGAGCTACAGAGTTCAGTTCAACTGCAACTCTAAGGTCCTCCGGCAGGAATCGAGTCTGCATTTTTCGCAGCCATTCCCGCCTTCCCAGTTAGGTTTCAAAGTTGTCAGTTAAATTTATCACTCATACTTCCATCAACAAACAGGAAGAGGCGGGGGAAGCAATTTAGGACTGTGGGTGCAGAATTTTACAAAAGGACACTTTCATTGACATTGAGGAGTATTACCGTAAAAATTTTAATTCGGTGTGTTAAATTAGATAAAAAAGTGTGTATGATATTGCTATATGGCAGCAAAGGGTACAGGGCTGCCCCGTGATTCCAGCGCACCTGACAACTGGTACGCCAATTTCCTGAATAACTCGAGTTCTAGACATGCTAAAACAGGCATACATTATCTTATAACTATCAGTATTTCGCAAGAATAAACGAAAACGGCACTTCGATGAAATCCACGATATGCCACGCAAAGATAGCATGTCGTAATATTCTCTCGTGATTGCACAAGCCGAAAGGATCACGGATTATTAAATTCAGTGTGACCAGATTTGGTAAATTAATTTACTTTTGGTAAAATTTGGTAAATTTTGACAAAGTTTTGGTAAAATTTCTCAAAAATATATAAATTTAGTACTTTTTTGGTAAAATCTAGTTTGCTTTAGTTTGCTGTCATTTCACTGATAGCTCGTAATTTAAAGTTACCCCCGGATGTCAAGCCTGAAATCCCCAATTTCAGACATGCACCTAAAATAGGTCATTTGTGGGTATTTCGGGATAATTATGGTCACGTATATCGCCTTGTCAGGAAATTTGTATAATTTGTTATAAAGCATTTGTTACGAGAATGACTGAATCTGACAGTACTATCGGACAATAATATCTCTCTGAGTGGGAGTTGAAACCAGAATTTTCGAAATGGTTAAGCGAAAGTGGTTCAACGGAAACTTTTGCATTTTACAAAGTATGTCCATGTCAAATTGAAGCCCGTTTGGTTACAATTCCGCTACATGGAAACAGTGCAAAACACTTACTTCATTAATGAGCAGTATGTCGGGTAGCTCAAAGGTACATAATTAACATAAGTAAAACTATCGAAATTCAAAATATATCATTGCTCATCAGGAGTTTTCATATCAGTTTTTTAATCTTGTACTTATCCTTGCCTTCTTCACAATACTATTAACAAGATATTTTTGAAAGTGTGCTTAAATTATTCTTTGATGGTTTGATGCACATTTTGTTACCAAAAAGGGTAAAACACGTGCTTAACACGTGTTTGGTAAAAAAAATCCAATTTGGTAAAATTTCAGCATGTCATTTGGTAAATACCGCTGACAAAATCTGGTCACACTGATTAAACTATTTAAATATGATAATATTTTGGAGAGCTAGGAGTTAAACATTTTGCTGTTGCTGGTATTTTATAATAAGAAAACGAGAGAAAAGAGTACGAAGTCGTTGAGCTTTATATCGAGGTTTATATATTTGCTATCATTAAACAAAAATGTATACTGGAAGTAATTTTCTCCATATTTGCAGTAAAATACGGATACAAAATACGAAGTGAGTGACTTGTATAATATAGTTTCATGTTTCGCTTTATCATATTCATATATTGGAAAGGCTATTAAATTTGTTTCCAAAAATGTTAATCATTTATACTCGTAAGTGGTAGGGTACTCCCAGTTAACAGCCAGCTACCTGCCACAGTGCCACTGTCTCTTGTTAACCCATTGAGCTGCTATGTGGCCAACTTTAGGTTGGTGGGGGAAAGGTCTTTCACTGTTGAACATTAGTTTCTCATCCTCCACCTGCATGGCCATAATCGCAATTTTGTCAAATATCAAACGAACATAAATTTACTAAAAAGATTTCTTTTTTGCATTTCACTTGGTTGAACTAGAATACTGGGTTTGGTGGATAATCCAAGTGAGTAGATATATACACAATTTTAAGACCTAACCAGGAACGGTTGCGAAAAATGCAACACTAGGCCTATCCTCTGGCAGGAATTGAACCCACAACCCTGCGATTCCGGTGCAGCCTGCATTTTTCGCAACCGTTCCTGGTTAGGTCTTAAAATTGTGTATATATCTACTCACTTGGATTATCCACCAAACCCAGTATTCATAAATTTACTAAATCTCTGTTGTGGCAATGAGATAATGGTAATGGATGCCCGCCCGTGTGAACTTTGGAACCATCAAATAGTGGCCAGCCTTAGTTAGCAAATTAGATTAGCTGACAATGTGCCCAGATGCACCCTACTTTACCATTTTACTCTTGACTAGCTGTTGAACACAAGAGTAATATACACTCTGTCCAACACCAGGCAAATTTTACTTGTCAGTGGACAGTGGTAATTAAGGTATTGCCAGTTAATAGGGTAAAAACCTGAGTTTTATATATACATACATAAAATCACTTGATAATCGCTTATTGCGTGAAACAAGCTGTAGTGGTACCTTGAGGTAAGCAAAAACTATACATACATATATATATACATATATATGTTCAGTTTCAAAATTGGGAGGGCTAATATCTGAAGATCAAATTCTGAAAACAGCCTAATATCCAAAGAAATATTCCCCCAGGATTCCAAATTTCAATGTAAAAGCAACTTCGCAAGTGGGATTGAAATTTTCACATAAAAACAAAAGTGCTTGTATACCAACTCTCAAGCATAGCCGTGAGTGCAAGACTGGGATGTTATTTCATGATGCTATGTTGCAAGGGGTGGACATGTCCCCTTACATTTACTGACTGAAGGCATGTTTACAATACCCATACCAATGTTACCTGTGTGAGGACTATCTAAATAGGATGGATAAATAGCATGGATCTATATCCATATCTATCCGTTCTTATAATTCGAACCATCGCCATAATTGCGTACTAAAATATGGCTAAATGGCAAAAAGGCAGCACACTGTACTCGCGATATTTTAGAGCTTGCCTGCACTTTATCTTGTAGAGTGGATATTGAACGGCTCAACAAGCTCCCAATCCTTGGTACGACATGAAGGACAACAAGTGCCCGACTCCAGGAACAGGGTAGCTGTATAATGCTTGATAAATGGGGAGGGCACCCATGGAATTGGTCGAGACAATATTACACTTGTGTCCCTGAGTAACATTCACTAGAGCCCTGGATTATGAGGGTATGTTCTATAAAATCACTTGTGACTAAATACTATATAATACACGTACATTTTTCCCTTGCTATATCATTGTAAGCGAGATTTGAAGTTGATTAACACAGTATTTACCTGTGGTCATGGTAAATACATGTTACTAAATACCTTCGTCTCTTTCATCATTATTGCCTGGGCTTCTGGCGGAGGGATTTTGCTCATTCCCTTGCTTGACTTGTGCTTAAAAATACAAATTTAAACTATTTTTAGATTCTTCTTCTCATGAAATTGTTTGTTGTTGTTTTAATTATGTTTTATAGGTTTCGTTGAATGCCCAAAGGTTCGAGGTTGCGAAATGAGTAAGAAAACGTTGTTTATCATATCTGGCAAAGTAATTTAATGGTGAGATTATTACGATTTAACCTCCTTGAACTTTTAAAATATGTCACCCAGTCGGAACCTTGGCTGTGGAATGTTTCTATATGTGTAACTACTAGCGAAATGTTCAGCCGTAAATATAATCACGTGAACAATAACAAGATAAATGCTAGAATGTCAAGGTCTGAATCTGAATTATAATGCACTTGGTCAACAGTGTGTAACCATCTGCTCATCAAACCATCGCTATAATTGCGTACTAAAATATCGTTAAATGGCAAAAAGGCAACACACTGTACTCGCGATATTTTATAGCTTGCCTGCACTTTATCTTGTAGGGTGGATATTGAACAGCTCGATAAGCTCCTCACCCCCAGTACGACATGAAGGACAACAAGTGCCCGACTCTAGGAACAGGGCAACTGTATAATGCTCGATAAATGGGGGGGTGCACCCATATAATTGGTCGAGACAAAAATACACTTGTGTCCCTGAGTAACATTCACTGGACCCCTGGATTACGAGGGTATATTCTATAAAATCACTTGTGACTGACATATATAATACACAGTCAATATTCAGTCGCTATATCATTGTAAACTGGTTTTGAAGTTGGTTAAAACAGTATTTACCTGTGGTAATGGTAAATACATGTTACTATAGAAAATGTGATGTATAGAATACAAAATACCTTCGTCTCTTTGATCAGTATTGCCTGGGCTTCTGGCGGAGGGATTTTGCTCATTCCCTTGCCTGACTTGTTCTTAAAAATACAAAACTATTTTAGTTTTCTCTTCTCATTAAATTGTTTGTTGTTGTTTTAATTATGTTTTGTAGGTTTCGATGAATGCCCAAAGGTTCGAGGTCGCGAAATGGGTAAGAAAACGTTGTTTATCATATCTGGCAAAGTAATTTAATGGTGAGATCATTACGATTTAACCTCCTTGAACTTTTAAAATATGTCACCCAGTCGGAACCTTGGCTGTGGAATGTTTCTATATGTGTAACTACTAGCGAAATGTTCAGCCGTAAATATAATCATGTGAACAATAACAAGATAAATGCTAGAAAGTCAAGGTCTGAATCTGAAATATAATGCACTTGGTCAACAGTGTGTTACCATCTACTAAACGATCACTATAATTGCGTGGTAGAATATGGTTAAATGGCAAAAAGGCAACACACTGTACTCACAATATTTTATAGCTTGCCTGCGCTTTATCTTGTAGGGTGGATATTGAACGGCTCAACAAGCTCCTCAACCCCGGTACGACATGAAGGACAACAAGTGCCCGACTCTAGGAACAGGGCAACTGTATAATGCTCGATAAATGGGGGGGTGCACCCATAGAATTGGTCGAGACAAAAATACACTCATGTCGCTGAGTAACATTCACTGGACCCCTGGATTACGAGGGTATATTCTATAAAATCACTTGTGACTGACATATAATACACAGTCAATATTCAGTCACTATATCATTGTAAACTGGTTTTGAAGTTGGTTAAAACAGTATTTACCTGTGGTAATGGTAAATACATGTTACTATAGAAAATGTGATCTATAGAATACAAAATACCTTCGTCTCTTTGATCAGTATTGCCTGGGCTTCTGGTGGAGGCATTTTGCTCATTCCCTTGCCTGACTTGTGCTTAAAAATACAAAACTATTTTAGTTTTCTCTTCTCATTAAATTGTTGTTGTGGTTTTAATTATGTTTTGTAGGTTTCGATGAATGCCCAAAGGTTTGAGGTCGCGAAATGGGTAAGAAAACGTTGTTTATCATATCTGGCAAAGTAATTTAAGGTTACTCCATATGATGAAAACACTGATTCCATCATTTTTTACATTTTTATATATTTGAATTGAGGGGCTGAAAATTTTTCGATCCTCACAGATTATTTTCAAAAATATTAAAATGCGACTGAGATATAACTGAAAATGTTTTAAATTCGAATAATTTTGCGCGAAAATAGTAATTGTAATTGAAATTCTGCTAATTGGTGTTAACTCAATACCGGATGGGGATGCAGGTGAGAAATTTTGTAGCACAAATTCAAAAGAAGTAACGCACATACCCAATAGCTCTCATGTCCTGAATTTCGTTTTGCTGATTTAGCTTGCTCCTTATTCGCTTTGCTCTCCCTACATTTGCGTTTTGCCGGCATATTTTAATGTTTTTGTTTTGCCTGTTACGCACTTATAACGAACTAGATAATCAATAAATGATGCAGGACCACTTTGCCCAGAGCAAAGAGCACCTTGCCAAAAGTACTTTGACGAGGTTCGATCTGATTGGCTTACAGTTTGAAGCGAGAACAGAGGGTGGAGAAACACAACAGGGAGCGGAAAAGCCCCCGCAAAATCTCTTTTGGCCTTTTACACAGAATGAAATATTCTCAGATTGTCCTCACAAAAAGAGAAATGCACCGTGCACGTTTTATCCGATTCCTTCCAAACTTTGCCACAATGTAGAACAATAGTTAAGGAGCAAAGGTGTGTTCGCATTTTTCGTTTAACGCCATACTTTTCGAGTTATAGGCATCCATTCTACCGTGTATACAAAATTTGTCTGAGTCAACTTGTCTGCTTTATTTCAAAGCAAATACAATAGCTGTCAAAAAATGCGAACACACTTTTGTTCTTTGATTATCTGAGATGGGAAATATGATGTTTTGCAGGTCCTAGGGTTAAATCGGCGGCGTGCAAATCTCGTGACGCGAAGGAGGTCAGATTTTCAAAAGTAGCCCGTAGCAACCATAGTGTTTTGTATACCGTGTATACAAAATTTGTCTGAGTCAACTTGTCTGCTTTATTTCAAAGCAAATACAATAGCTGTCAAAAAATGCGAACACACTTTTGTTCTTTGATTATCTGAGATGGGAAATATGATGTTTTGCAGGTCCTAGGGTTAAATCGGCGGCGTGCAAATCTCGTGACGCGAAGGAGGTCAGATTTTCAAAAGTAGCCCGTAGCAACCATAGTGTTTTAAAATATAGCATTTTTGTTAAATTGCTGGTTACAACAATGAATCATCATCACGTACACAAAATTTGACGGCAAAAGCGTAAAAATTGAGCGCGCGGTGAGCATTTTTGTAAAACGCCATTTCATCATGTGGAGTAACCTTAATGGTGAGATCATTACGATTTAACCTCCTTGAACTTTTAAAATATGTCACCCAGTCGGAACCTTGGCTGTGGAATGTTTCTATATGTGTAACTACTAGCGAAATGTTCAGCCGTAAATATAATCGCGTGAACAATAACAAGATAAATGCTAGAATGTCAAGGTCTGAATCTGAATTATAATGCACTTGGTCAACAGTGTGTAACCATCTGCTCATCAAACCATCGCTATAATTGCGTACTAAAATATGGTTAAATGGCAAAAAGGCAACACACTGTACTCGCGATATTTTATAGCTTGCCTGCGCTTTATCTTGTAGGGTGGATATTGAACGGCTCGATAAGCTCCTCACCCCCAGTACGACATGAAGGACAACAAGTGCCCGACTCTAGGAACAGGGCAACTGTATAAAGCTCGATAAATGGGGGGTGCACCCATAGAATTGGTCGAGACAAAAATACACTCGTGTCCCTGAGTAACATTCACTGGACCCCTGGATTACGAGGGTATATTCTATAAAATCACTTGTGACTGACATATATAATACACAGTCAATATTCAGTCGCTATATCATTGTAAACTGGTTTTGAAGTTGGTTAAAACAGTATTTACCTGTGGTAATGGTAAATACATGTTACTATAGAAAATGTGATCTATAGAATACAAAATACCTTCGTCTCTTTGATCAGTATTGCCTGGGCTTCTGGTGGAGGCATTTTGCTCATTCCCTTGCCTGACTTGTGCTTAAAAATACAAAACTATTTTAGTTTTCTCTTCTCATTAAATTGTTGTTGTGGTTTTAATTATGTTTTGTAGGTTTCGATGAATGCCCAAAGGTTCGAGGTCGCGAAATGGATAAGAAAACGTTGTTTATCATATCTGGCAAAGTAATTTGATGGTGAGATTATTACGATTTAACCTCCTTGAATTTTTAAAATATGTCACCCAGTCGGGACCTTGGCTGTAGAATGTTTCTATATGTGTAACTACTAGCGAAATGTTCAGCCGTAAATATAATCACGTGAACAATAACAACGTAAAGTGCTAGAAAGTCAAGGTCTGAATCTGAATTATAATGGACTTGGTCAACAGTGTGTTACCATTAAACGATCACTATAATTGCGTGCTAAAATATGGTTAAATAGCCAAAAGGCAACACACTGTACTTGCGATATTTTATAGCTTGCCTGCGCTTTATCTTGTAGGGTGGATATTGAACGGCTCAACAAGCTCCTCACCCCCGGTACGACATGAAGGACAACAAGTGCCCGACTCTAGGAACAGGGCAACTGTATAATACTCGATTAATGAGGGGGGGGCACCCATGGAATTGGTCGAGGCAAAAATATTACACTCGTGTCCCTTAGTAACATTCACTATTGAAGAAACTAGCGGTAACACGTTTGACTGCTTCAAAATTAATCCGCTGTATTGGTGTACCACTTTTGCATCAAAACACTTATCTACTTGACGATGTGCACGGTCAGCCAGTTATATGCCGTTAAATAAGACCATAAGTTGATACTATAAGTTGGACAGTGTTATTATCTAGCGTTAAAATTTGTAGTGGGCACAAATTGCCTTCCCACTCAAGTTTTCCCCTATACTTACATTTTTTCAGAAGGCCAATAGATTACGATAAGATGCTAAACATGTTTACCATTACCTGTCCTGTATATGAAGTTTCTGCCTGTTTTGATATCTGTCTTTTTCAGGTTTATTGGAAAGGAAGTATACCCAAGCATCGAAATGTATGAGTTTAGAATTTGGAGCAAGATAATTTTTAAGCGCTAACACTTTCTGACAGTTCAAAACTAGTACTGCTCAGTGTTCTAAGTCCAAAAAACTACAGTATCTTCACATTTGAAGTTTTCAACAAGAAAGGAAATTTCAGGTGAAGCCTCGCCATATTCACTACAACGTTTCAGAAGCATCAGAGATAATTATGTACACATTGAAACAATATAGAACTGTGAGCTGAATAGCTTAATTCACTTTTCGACACCTTACTAACTTTTTTGCCTAACTCATTTCGTAGAAATTTAAGTGCATAAGAAATTAGAAGTAAAAGTGCCTATGTCACATGATTGAGTTTGGCAAAAATCTGACTGAGATCTGAGAGCACATGCATAATTGGAAAATCGACGTACACACGTGTTTAGGAGCTGTACTATACTTTGGAAGCCTGGCTAAGTCAAACAACTAAAATTCTTCAAAACTGACTTAGCCAGAAATGTTAGTAAGCTATCGTTTTGTTTTTAATTGTCTTTTAAAGGTACCATAGATTGTAAATGTCTATTTTCCTTTGGCAAGCGATTCCACAATCTGGCGGCATCAAATTGGAACGCCCTGTCACCAAGTGTAGTTCGAGATTTGCATAACGTCACCGCTAGCAGATTTCGTCATTTGATCGTAGATGAGAGCCTGATTGTTATCTGATGCGAAGTAGTTCACATAAGTATTTGGGAGCCAAACCATGAATTGCCGATGGGCCGGATAGTGACGTCATATAAGTCCTCTGATCTGACTTTTTGCTATTGCTGGTAAATGGTAAATGGTCTTTATTTCCACATATTAATAGCAACTACGCTAAATTATAATGTGTTTACAATTTGAAAAATTTGAACCTTACTTTCTGAGAATGTTCCATACTAATTAGATTAATATGCCATGATTACTATTACAACTATAACTCTATATCTGATACTCATTGAAGATGTACAGCAATACTGCTTTTCGTATTCTTTAGCCTCTGTCATGATTTCCTGCATTTTCAGTGACAGTCTTTTTGATATCCTATCTAAGCTGACTGAGGTTTCAGTATAAAAGCAACGTTTTGTTACGCGAACATTAAAACACCTTCTGAACAAAGTCATACTTGGGACTTTGGTCCCCCCCTTCTATTAGGAAAGGGCTAGGAGGGCCACTTGAGGTGCCAAACCTTTGAAGTTTTTGACGCTGCGCATGTCGTATTACGCATGTTCATTACCATTATTCTAGCCAGTCAATTGCATTTTCTGGCCAATAAACAGGCTATTCTGTGACCGGGGGGGGGAGTGAAGAGAAAATGTTTGCATAACTGAAAAAAATACTTGTTTTAGGTTAAAAAGGTTTACCACATTTATACACCAGGATGCGAGTGTTGACCCTCTTTCACTAATTACATATTGTTAGAACTCGTTATGGTCTCATGCAGGACATTGGAACCTGGTCCGGTAATCGGAAGTGGATCAAGGCTCGGAGAACTTTGGGGGCCCGCAATTACTGCAAAGTAAGGTAGAGAAGACTCTGAAAATGCCAAATCCGACGGTCTGGAGACTCAAAATTTTCCCGCTCAGCACCAACCATAGTGGCGCAGTGCGATTTGGTCCCTCTAATTCTAACAATCTTCCTATGCCCCTGCTTTCGAATGCATTTATACACTCATACATGGACCCGGATTATATTCCTAACCAAGGCCCAAAAAGACCTGTTAGACCGCCCCTGTGTTTCAGAGACAGAGTAAAGTAGACTTTGAGGTGTTATTTTGTACATTACAGTTTTACTATAAGTAATATCATGAAATGAAGTGTATTAGCTATTAAACCGCCAGCTCGATGAGGGTCATTAAGTAAAATTCCTGAGGGCCGCATCCTTAAATCAACCCATTAGTGTCGTTCCAATTGAAGTGTTCCTAAAATATTGCATCAATTCATTACCTAGAGTTTATCAATTCATTTGTTGAAAAATTGATCAACTTCCTGTGTGTGTGTGTGAATCGACCAATGGCGTCTCATTTCAGTGACTGATTGACCAATTGGGAACAAGTATGCTAGTAAACAGGAAGTTGAGCAATTTTTGAGCAAATGTATTGATGTCAACTTATGTAATGTATCGAATCAATATTTGAGGAACACTTCAATTGGAACGACAGTAAGACAATAGGAAAACTCGCAAACTATGATAAACACAGGGGCGTAAATGGGGAGGGGGGTTCATGATCCAGTCGGTCTCAAAATGTGCAGTCGGTCTTAAGATATTCATTGTTAAATTGGACGCATTGTGCCACGTAATGCTACGCGAGACTGGCTAAATAGTTTCAGAGACCGACTTCAATATATCATTGCATAAAGATGGTCTACAGTCCGTTGTGCGCATGCGCGGAGTTTGTTTACGTTTTGTTTTGAACCATATAAATTTCACTGTAAATCCATCGACGACGCAAGCGAGAGGTTCTTGACGCTTGAAGAATTAGAAGTAAAACAGACAGAACAAGCCGCGGCATTGCCTAATGTGGATAATTTAACTGTACACAAATGCAGCGGCCGTTGTTTAAAAGAAACGCTTCGTGCCGAAGCTTTGTTCAAGTATGTGTCCATGATGGCGAAGACTGTGGTTGAGTGGTTCTACTTGTATGAACAACAGAAGGGCCCAAGAGAGCGATAGCAACAATACTGTCAGTACGGTAAGAAAGTTTACGTATTTCATCTATTAATGAAAATTTGGCGCATGAATAAAAAACAGGCAGGACTTTCTTTGTGCTTTACAATTCATTTACATATGTAAATTCGGTTCACATCTTAATTTTCTATTTCATATTAACTGATAACAACAATTGGTTCTCTTCTATGAAGCATAGACTTTTTATTACAAAAATTGGCATGCAAACAAATACCATTATTAACAATCTTCCTGTACCATATATAATTTATCTGTTCATATTGATCAACCCCTAAAATGTACAGTGTATTTCAACCATCATTGTGGTATATTCATCCATTAAGGTGCAAGAATCTCCCCTTGACGAGTAAAATTGTCTGGCGTTAGACAGAGTAGGATAACAAACTCCGGTACATATTACCCTATTTGGTTAATAACCCATTAAGCTGCAAGGAGGCGAACTGTTTTCGTTTGCTCTAATTAATGCCAGACAATTTTACTCAGCAAGAAGTGTCTTGTGAATTAATTATTTAACCATCTGCTAATGTTATTAACCTATTAAGGTACAATTTGCCCTACTTCATTCTTTTACCCTTTCTAATGCCAGAGTTCATATTTCACCTATTTGTGATTGATTTACCAATGATACCCATATCAACTTTTCAGAACCTAGTGCAAGATATGAATGTTCTTGTCTTATGTAGGTTGGCCTTGGAATTACTACGTAGACAGCCAGCCACCTTTGCTGATATAGTAAATGGAGAACTGGCAGAAGGGAATGGAGCTCCAGAACCAAACCCTGATAATACTCCTCGGTGGTGCAACTGTGGTCACTGTATAGCAATACCCACTCAGGAGGAGAATAAATGCTGTGCCAGAACAAGAAGACCATGCATTTCAAGAACACCACTATTCCAACAAATTGTCCTTGATGGAAATATTTCGGATATTGCCATGAGGTACAGAGAAGATGTTCTGGTCCTAAATAACAACAGAAACAATGAAAATTTTCACACCATGCAGCCTATAGGCAATATGTATTATGGCAGCATGGACATTTAGTGAAGCGAAACCGAAGAGTTGTCCCAAGTTGCTGCGTAGTTGCTATACGTAATCCAATAAATTAGATTCACTGATGATAAACTCATAACTGAAACTGATTTGTCAGGTGGATTCCTCAAACAGATATGTTTTTGTATATCCATTCACAACTAAATACATTTTCGAATGGAGTTTTAGTCTTTTCTGGCAACTGCAAAAATATGCATACCAAGTTTCTACAGCACACAATTTTGCAGCTATTTCACCATGGTTGGCATGCACATGTTAGCACTATAAATACCAAACTACTGTGGTTTATAGAGGTTCATACTATTACAGTAATTTTCAACTGACTTTCAACTTCCTATTTATGTTCCAAATTTGGAATATTTGGCGGTAACTTCGTGACAAACTTTGTTGACGAACTTGTGAACTTGGCGAATTCGATTGAATGTCAATGTTGGAACTCTAGTAAATGTTTAGTGGCCACTAAACAAAATGCATGTTTAGGCAATAAATTTACAGAATGGACATGAACAATGAACAATGAACATGCAAATTCATATGCGTGAGAGCAAACTGCTTTGATTGGCTATTACGCTTTTTTTTGCCAAATGTTCTATTTTTGTTCTTGCATTTTATTGGCTTCTTTTGTAAAAAATGCCCCCTAGTCCTAGACGCACTCTAAAATGTAACACAGTTCGTTTTATATTGTATAGATGGTCTAACTATCTTCGTGGATTCAAACGTTCGAAGAATTGGACGAAAGTATTCGTGCAAAAGTATTCAACACGTTAAAAGCAAATGGATTTACCACCAGGTTGCAGTTGAAATTAATTACAAAAGAGCAAATTCATTTTATGTTCGCCGATTTCCTCCAGTGTCGATGAACCTTTCAATTATGTTCAAAACAGTTCTAGCTTTTGGACAGTTTAATTTCCCTTCCAATTTCCATTGGTCCTTTACCTTGAAGCCACAATTCTACAATGCGCGCTCTAACAGGTACAGGTAAAGTATGCCCTTGACGTAAAAACGGATTCATATAATATATATTATTAAGTTTTACAGTTTTCAATTTGTTTCACAATTACTATACGAGTTTTATAATTTGTCTGCGTCCAAAGTTTCAATATAAACCAACACTGACATTCATCGAATTCGCCAAGTTCACAAGTTCGTCGACAAAGTTTGTTACGAAGTTCGTTACGAATTTACCGCCCAATATTCCAAATTTGGAACGTAAATAGGAAGTTGGCAATGAACTTGCGAAACTTCCAGTGTAAAGTCAGTTGAAAATGACTGTAATACATAGAAATCATAATTTGTTAAACTTTGTATATTAAATGGTAGACCCAAGTCTCTAATAAAACTGCTTTTTATTTATTCACCATTAATGCATGGATCAATTCTTACTGTTACCATCTCCCCCCCGGGCACCCGAAGGATTTGTACATTTTTTAAAGCTTACTGCAAATTTACAGCCCCCAGGTATTTGAAAATTAACAATTCTCAACCCCCTGGCAAAGGTGAAAAACTAATGCAAAGACTTTAACATAAAAATATTCCCGGCCTAAACCCCCAGGAAAAAATCATCAAACCAATTCCCGGCCCCTGGAATATGATTTGCCGGGGGGGATGGTAACAGCAAGAATTGATCCATGCATAAATTACAAAGCAATTTTACCTTTTGTTGATAGGGGAAAGTGTGTAATAATAGGATAATAAAATATCTAAATGTAAAGATAGGATATAAAGATCTAAAATGAAGACACGTGTAAGTTAAAATGATGAAGATGCATTGGTATACAGTAATCACACAGCAGACATCATTATCTACACCATTTTAGAAACATTTCACAACTGGTGTGTGAGTGAATGAATAATATATGAAATAGCTATCAGTGTGTAAGCTGGGGAATTGCTTTGTTGTGTTGACATATTAAATACAACACTCTTGATCGGTGGCTAAATCTTGTTTGAGGGTAAACTGCATCATAGAAAATGTACAGTTTGATCATGAAAAATTATGTTACGAATCCTATGGGCTAATGTGGTAGTAATTTATACATACCTTGAACTAGAAAACTTAGCTTCATCAGCCTGGGTTTCCACATCGCTGAAAAGATGCAATACGCGTGTAAATAACAATTAATGTAATAGCTTTTAAATGTCAAAACTCGAAACTTGTTATGTATAAGCAAAATTCTTACCACAAAGCCCTTGTGGATTCCGTAGCGTCGAAGTGATCAAGCAGCATTTCGGCAACATCTGCGTCTGAATTCAAGGCATGTTTTGCCTTGATTTCCCTCTATCGGGTAAAATTCTCGAACAAATACACCCTAGAAGCATCCCTTTTAGCGTAATATTCTCTCCTGCTTGCTTTTTTCTCAATATTACTGCCCGAAGTCGAAGAATAAAGAATTCGACGTAGAAGATTTTGGCTCGCTCATCGTTTCGGACATGGCAGGCTCTCTGGGTTTGGGGGAGGCGAAGAAAAACGGAAATTTTTGGGGGGCTTCGCCTCCCCAAACCCAGAGAGTCTGCCACGCAGGCTAGGACAGCTATCGCGATGTCATCTGGATAGAGTATTTAACAGTTATTCTACGAACTCGAGTCGTATATGAGCTGATACCCGATGAGGCACGATAGCGCCAAGTCGGCTATCAGTCATACGACAAGAGTGAGTAGAATAACTGTTTTATTATATACACAAGCTCTGGATCTGGATATTTACTTTTTTCATTTAATTGTCCAAATCTGCCAGCCATTTTTCTACTTTTCTATAATAGCAGGATATGAGCTAATATCCTGCTAGTAGAGAACCAATCAGATTGCAGAACACCTCATATCCAGACCTTGTGTATATAATAAAAAGGATTATTACATATTTACATTACATTTCACTTCATTTCTCTCCCCCAGGAAATTTTGCATTTTGAAGTCTTGCAGGCCCCAGACACCTCCCCCGTTTTAGTAGGTAATTATGTCTTTTTTTTGGTAATAATTCTATAATTTTTATTATTCATCGAAACTTAACCATCGAATCTTAGCTTTTTACTTGAATTTGGAATTTCTGCTTAACTGTAACATATGGAAAATTGAAAACTTGAAAGCGGAAGCACTTAGTTAATATCAGTGAGCTCTATATATATATATATCTGGAGTGAGAACTTACGTCCAAAAAGTGAAGCCAAAGATGGCGGAAATTGACGTCCAGTGCCAATCCCTTTCTATTGTTTTCAACCCAGGTTGGAAGACCCCATGGGACTTCTTTTTATTGCATTCACAACATTAACCCGGGGTTGGGTGCAACACTGGATATTTGTTTTCAACCCAGGTCAGCTTGAACCAACCCTGGTTGACTTTCAATTGAGGTTGTGGTATTTTTCTGTTCACAACTCTTTCATTACACACTATTTTGCATCAACACATGTGTCAAACCTTTCTACTGTCCACCTTATGTCAGCCTGTTGTCCATGATCAGTTGTGCTGTTTTGACAATGTCAAGAAGGGAGCTGATATAACATGGTGTCAACACATCTTTGCAATCGGTAAACTGATTTGCATACATACAGCACCCATACATACAGCACCCATACATACAGCAGCTGCATTATAAAAGTAGATTCACTCCACAAAAGGCTATATTTGGGCAGGCTTCCAGTTTCATAGTATACTAGAAATACATGCTTGCAGTAACCCCTCGCCCCATGCACCATGCACCCGAACATTGACAGACACTACATTCCAAAACATTACTGTTACTAAGCTTTTTCATCACAAAATCTGCTATGCAAAGGTGGTAGACGAGTCAGATATCTGGGTTCAAAGCAAAATTTTGGCTTGGAAAACTGAATTGGATCTCTGGGCCTCTGGCTTACACCCCTCTTCACGACACACTCAAAGGCTATCGCCATATGAAATGTTTTACTTGACGTAGTCATTGTGTTTCCCTTCATTTTAAATGTGCCATTAAAATTTTGATCATTACTGTAATAGTTTGGAAAGAAGAGTGGAAGGAAACAATAATATTTTGGGAAATCTATTTTGGGTTGAGAATTTTTGAAAGAATAAAAAATGGAAATTTTGTTTCAAGAAGAGGAAGCACAGTAGCCATGGCAACTCGATTAATAATATAAATTTATTTTCTGGAGTACAAAACAGTTTACAAAAGCTGCAAAAATAATTAAAATATTAGTTGTTTTAGCCATAGAAGTTAGGCTAGCCATAGCGGTAGGTATGTTCTTATGCATTCTATAAGCTTCAAATTAATGTTTTAATGCAACCTTTCGTTCACTAAAACGTTTCGAAAAGTTTGTAAAACTAAACTGCCTTTTACTCTATACAGTATGTCGCCCAGTTTCCGGACAGTACCAGTATCCGGACACCAAGAGTTTGTTTTCAAATATTTCTTCGGAAAATAAAAACGAAACAAAACCGATACATCCCGATAATAGGCCGACAGTTCACGATATTCGTCCAGGTTTTCTTTTCTTTTTCGCTGTCTTTGTTTGTGGAGTTATCGAGTTTTTGTCAAGGTAGGTAAAATATTTTTTTTCAAAAAGGCCGCCATTTACCGCGCCGCGAATTAGATAGCACACTTAAGGAGAGTCATACTCTTTGAATATATAACACAAGCAGTTAGTTTTTGTGTAGAAAAAAGCTAAAAAGTCCGACTATTTATCTGAAAACGTTTTGGCGCCATTTTCAAAAATGCTAAAATGTGTTTACTTTTATTTCGTAGCTGATAGTTTTACGCACTTGCCCAATAACCGACGCCTAATTCCATGTGTACGTTTTAAATTCTGTTAACGCTAAAACAACCACATTTGCACAAAATTATAAAAACACAAGCAATGAAAAGAAATTTGCACCTTTGTCTCTATAATACAATTATATTTTTAACAGTTTCATGTACTTTTCGCATGTTTCATACATAAAAACTGTTATAACAAGCATAAATGTTTACTCTTCCACAGTATAAACCGCAAAATAATAGACATAACACAGCTTTTTAGTTCATTTCAGGAGAAATTTTATTTCAGTAGCTATAAAGCTTTAAAATTATAATAGGTTAATTAGTAAGATAATAATTATAGGTCAGTGAGAATACTATGCAAGCTATAGAAAACAAGTCAGAAAAGTACAGAAATGCATTGAAAGATATTTCAAATTATGGAATAAGTGTTAGAGAAGCAGCGACCAAATGGGGTGTGGCAAAGTCGACTCTTCATGACCGATTAAGTGGTAAAGTAGAAGTTGGTAGAAGATCGGGACCACCAACTGTGTTGACGAAGGCTGAAGAAACCAGGATCACAGAATGGATTGTTGAGATTGCCCATCGTGGTTTTGGCTGCTCTAAGGATGATTTTCTTAACACTGTGAAGAAGCTGGTAGAAAAGGATGGACGACCCACACCATTTGTAGATAACAGACCCGGTGAGAAATGGTATAGAGGTTTCATGGCCAGGAATCCACAGATCCGTATTCGAAATGCACGCCCCCTTGACAAGAAACGTGCAAAGATCTCATCAGCAGATTTGAATGAATGGTTTACCGGATACGAGGAATTCATCCACCAACAAGGACTCCAGAATCGCCCAGGACTGATCTGGAATTGCGATGAAAGCGGTTTTGATCTCCAAGGAAGAGCTGGCAAAATTTTGGGTCCATCTACAAAAGAGAAACCGTATCGTGTTACAACTGGAACAAAAGAACATATAACAGTTTTACCATGTTTCAACGCCTGCGGTCAATGGATTCCACCTTACTTTCTTTTTGTAGGAAAACGGGTCCCAATGACATATAACCCTTTGGAAGGCGGAGTTCCAGGAAGTGCCTTTTCGATGACGGAGAGTGGTTACATGGACACACCAAGCTTTTACATGTGGCTGGCCAACCACTTCATTCCTCACATACCACCAACAAGGCCGGTTGTTCTTCTTGTAGATAGTCACGAGTCACATATCGACCTCGACTCATTCGAGTTGGCCAGACAGCATGGTATTCATATCTATGCTTTGTTGAAGAATGCAACCCATCTTGTCCAACCCGCTGATGTTGGTCTTTTCGGTGCTATGAAGCAGTCATGGTACAAGACTGTCAGGATCCACAGTCAAAGAAATCCGAACACTGATATTACGAAAAAGAACTTTTGTTCTATATTCAAGTCTACTTGGGATGATGTAATGCGACCATCTATACTGGTAGACGCTTTCCGTAAGTCTGGCATATTCCCTTTGGATAGAGCTAAAATCTCCAATGACAAAGTTAAACCATCTCTTGTCTACGCTGGTGCGACAGAGAATGCTTCAACGTCATCTGCTCCAACGTCATCTGCTGCAACAGAGAATGCTCCAATGTCATCTGCTCCAGCATCATCTGCTCCAACGTTATCTGCTCCTACATCATCTGCTCCGACGTCATCTGCCACAAGGTCATCTACTACAGAGTCAACTACTGGTGCAATAAATTCATCTGTTACCCCCACTTCTTACCTATCTTCCTCTTCATCAGGTACCCAGTCAGCATTAGATATTCTTGAACGTGGCCTTAATACACCAACTAAAGAAAAGTACAGGCGGCGTGTTGAGGAGGGATATGATTTGCCTGGCAGTCCTATTTTCTGTGCCTGGAAAGAGCTATTCAATGCATCGGTTGCAGCTGACAAAGAGAACCAAGTTCCAACATGTTCTTCTTCCCAAGCCAATCACTCTTTCCAGAGCCCTAACAGAATGGAATCAAGTACCACGCAGAGTACCAACGGATTATCACCATCATCATCAAACCCACCAGCTTCATCGGTCCTTGATGAAATATTAGTTTATCCGTCAGCCAAAGAAGGAGCCAAAAAATCTAGGAATAAAGTGACAGTTCCAAATTTCATGACAAGTGAAAGGTCTATGAAAATATTGTTGGATCACAAATTGAAGAAAGCAAGGGAGATGGCTGAAAAGCAGAGGAAGCTAAGGAGAGGGTGGAAAAACGAGAAGCAAAAAGGAAGAAGCTGAGAGGAAAAAGCAAGAGAGAGCAAAAGAAAAACGAAAGAAAAGGGAGAAATACAGCTGGAAGGAAAAGAAAAGCTGTGGAGAAAGTTTGTGATGAAAACACATGCAAATTATGCCATATGCAGTATCAACTGACAGATGACGAAGATTTGCCATGGGTTATGTGTGACAAATGTCGTATGTGGATGCATATCGAATGTGTTCCAATTGGGGTTGATATCACTCCAATAGAGGATGATAAAGAGTTCTTTTGCCACGAGTGTGTGTGAAGCAGTCTCTTTTAGTTGAGTTGTGACATTTATAAAAAAAAACTGATTTACTTCACGTGATCGAGACATGACAGGATAACATCTCGTTCGATAATGAACATCATGTCCAATGGTGTTATTTAATTGTTACTGTACCTTACCTTTTGTGACAATCATAAAAGAATGATAACCATGTTGTAAAATATTGTTGTTGGTCTTCAAACCTGTCAGATAAAAAAATAATTAATCCATAATAAAAATATAATAAAAAACTAAAATCTTTTTTTTCCATACCTGACAGAATGGCTCAAATTGTAATAAAAAATGCAGTAGTTAAAGGATATCATGAATTCCAGATTCGACCACCCCCTCAACTATCTCTGCCTGTAACGAAAGAGTATGGAAACAAGCATGATCCTAATGCTTGTTTGGTTTGGGTACCAGAATTAAACAGGATACAACAACCAATGTGGTCTATCATTACCGATATAAAACGGGGTGAAACAGTACATACAATTGCTGGTCTTCCAATTGGGAGAGTTCCGCAGGGCTTATCATCGTGTTTTACAGAGCTTTTAAGTTCTACCCATGTGGATAGTATTCATTGGTAATTATTTTTATTTAAATGTATACCTAACAATAGCACTTAGTTGTTCTAGATGCAGCTGCTATTAGTGCATATATACTAGTGAGTTGGGATCAATGTACTCATATTAATACATAATCAACAAATTTATATCTTACTGCGATTGTGATGGTTTTAATTTCTAGTATTCAGACAGGAGAACCATGTCAAAGTTTTCATCCATGGCCACCAGTGCAATCTCATGGAGGAGGGGCTGTAATACCATGCCAGTATTATATTTTATTGAAGAATGGCACAGATGCAGCCATGGTGGATTTGACACTGACTAAAGTCAACAATGCTGTTGAAAATATGCATGAAAAATCTGTTTTAACAATAAATGTTATTTAAATCAACTTGTGTTGCATTATTTGCGTTAAATAATAGATAATTAAGTAAACTTTACCTTGTATTCGAGTCAGAAACGATCATTTTAAAACTGTCCAGATACTGGGCACGATGTCCGGAAACTGGGCACGGAACGTACTCAGCGTTATATCTTTTAACAAAACGATACACAACGCACAGCGGTTAAAACAATCAGTGATAGTAAATAGACCCTTTGAGCTGCCAAATGGTCAAATTTCGTGTTTCTGGCGATCCTTAAAAGTAAGTTACGGCTTAAATATTACTTACTGTCCGGAAACTGGGCGACATACTGTATTTCTTTTCTTTTCTGTACAAACTGTGGTAATATTTTTCCTTTTAACAATAAAATTACCAATTGCCCAACTATATAAAGTAGGTATGTTATTTTGTTCTTTTTTGGCTTTGATTTACTGTACAAAACGTTTCGAAATTGTCATGAAACTTCAACTGTTTTTTTAACAGTATTTTTATACAGTGAAGTTTTTTAGATAAAATATGTATTTCTTTTCTATATAATGCATTTGAATTAACACTAAAACAATGTTGTATTGACCACACAGGATGAACTATGCAATTTTAAAAACCACAAACTATAGTTGCATGCCAATTGACGGCAAAACTGCAAAAACAAGTATGCAAAATAAACACTTACCCGTTTAATTTAAAACGCTTTAAAACTCGAAAATTCTGTCCTTTCTCGGCTTTTCGACTGCTTTATTTTCTTATTGACTTTAGTAAATAAAAGTCCTCTGAAAAATTTTCATTTGGAGACTTAATATTTGTCTGATTTAATATGTCCCGACTCTAGAGTACAATTTTGAAAAAAAATTTCATATAAATGCATTATAAACTAAATGCCAAAAATAAAATGCCAAAATGGCAGTTATTTTTCTGGTGTTTGCATATAAAAACAAAATCGTTGTCTTAGCCAATCATGATGTAGCTAGTTACCAGTTTCTCTCCGCTTTAACTCGCGCATTCTCATAACTTAAAAAACCGTCCATGACAAAAAAAATGGTGGACGACTTTGCATTCCACAATGTTTTCACATACCCGGGTGTAAATATCCGAGCGGAATTAGTACCCTCGCACGGCGCTTCGTGCCGGCTCGGGGAATAAATGAAAACAAGTACAAATATCAACACAGACTGAATTCTGAATAGTATATTGGTATAAAAAGCTTGCTGGCTTGGTGATTTGGGGGAATTGAAACGCCCTTGTCGATCAAGATTAAACATATATGATAAAACAAAATTACTTACTTTCCTTTCAAGGTATTTTTTAGTGTAGTAGATCTTATTCCGCCTCCATATGTGGAAGCAAACTAGAAATTGTCTTCTCATATGATTGTGGCAATAAAATATTATTCCTGCAAGGACAACTTTGAACGAACACAAATGCCGTTATTTTAGAGCAATCTAGATAATTTTAGTTTTAAAAGCATTAACATAACATCTTTTATCCATGGTAGTGCGATGAGGTTAGTACAAGATCGCGAAGTGTCTTAAATTTAAGAAAATTCACGTTCGTTCAGGTTGCCCGCCATATATTTCTATACAATTTTGTATCACTCCGTGGTCCCCGGAAGTGATTTTCGCATATATAATGTGGCTTCACTTTTGCAACCCATAGAAGCTATATCCAGTCTATTATTAGATCAGTGTATGTAATAGATTATGTTATGAGAGTTGCAATCAATGATTGCAATATCTTATAGATTTGCAACGTGACACAATGCTTCATATCTCTATTCTGTGCTTACGCCATAGATATAATAAGTTAATAACGCCAACGCAACCACGAGGTGTGGGGAAAATGGCGCACAAACTTTGGTTCAAAATGCAGTAAACGGAAACAAAAATGAACAGTAACTGAAAAGGTATAAGCTATAGAAATATGGTTGAGCTTTCTATGTCAGTAGTGAGCCGGTAAATTTTGAAGTAATTGTGTTTTGCGAGGTTTGCCCAATGTCCCCTGTCGCTTGTGAGGACATAAAATTTAATTTATATTGCATTTCGTTTTGCAGGTTTTCGTTAGCAATCTCCACCAAAACTAAAGCGACGGTTAAAAGGTAATGTTTCGTATTAATATCTCGAACGTGGGGTGCCAGTGTGGGTAGATTATTTGCATTGATTCGGCGGTTGATAAGATAGTCTACCTGAAAAATATAAGCAGAACTTGGACGTTTCGAGCGGAGACCCTTCGTGTGGAAGTTCTCATTATATTTTTCAGGTAGACTATCTTATCAACCGCCAAATCAATGTTTTGTGTGACTAGTGATAATATTTTAAGTGTATTTTTCTTGCTAAATATAAATTGCAGAAAGTACTACCATACATGAAAAATACGTAACATTTGCCGTCTAATCGAGCAAGCTTTGGCCCCTCGTGGCTTCGCTCAAATAATATGACGTCTGCACAGCTGCAAGTCTTTGCCGGGCAAGAGCCAAACAAATTGGTGAACAAGTTTGTTTGTTTATTAAACTAGGGTACCTGCAAGGTAGTGGCTGTGAGGCTTTTATTATTTTCTGTTTCTAGTAACATCAAACATGACCCAATAGGCTGGTAGTAAGTTTTATATATTATTGGCATGGACCAAGTCTGTATGCCAGAAGCTATCGGGTTGCTGGCTGCCATAGGCAGCGGAAAGTGGCGGGGGTTTGGCTATGGGGAGTTGCTTGTAACACCATATGAATGAAATGGCCTGGTGAAACCTCACATAAAACCTTTCCCAGAATGAAGGAAATGCCATCTCAGAAACTTATTGTGTCAAAATCCTCCCTCGCCAAGTTTTGTCTAGCCCCCAAAATAAAACCAATCTTCTGCTGCCTATGTGGGCTGTCTTGTGCTGTGTTGGAGTACATATTCTTGCTTGCGGCGATCTTAGTTTGCCAGGATGTGACTTAGATGCCATAATGAGAACTTTGATGTTTCGAGCAAAGGCGAACTTCCAGGCGAACTTCCAGACGAAGGGCCTTCGCTCGAGAAAGGGTGCCAGTGTGGGTAGATTCGTTACAAAGGTTTGGTGACTAGTTGCTCGACAGTTGATGTGAAAACATGTTTAGTGAGAATTGGCATTGTTGGCCTTAACCCATTTGCTGGCAGTGCTCCCAAATGTGCCTACCTTAGCACTTTACTCTGTGTAATGCATTTTACTGAAGTTGTTAAGTTTGTAAAAAAGTTGGGTGTGAGATTTTCTCATGCCATGATCAAACACAAAGTTTGAATTTAACATGCATTGAATATCTTCTGTGTGGTAATTACAAATGTCTGAGTGTTAGAATATTCAAATATACTCTATAAATTTGAAAGGATATACTTATACAAAGGTTATTTAGCCTTACCACTCCCACTAGGAGTGGCATGGTAAATAGAGGCATGGTAAAAAGATGTCTGAGACAGACCTGAGGCAACTTTCATTTTGCATTAGGCTCATGAGACTATACTGTAATGAGCAAATTATACAATGAATTACCTTTTTCGTTGCGGCAAGGTAGATCCACTAACCCATAATCATATCGGAGCTCTTGTCCAATTTTAATATTTTTAACCGCAAATAGTGCCAGTGTTGGTACAGAACTGATTGTTGTTTTTTTCATTCGACAGTTTGCCTTTTTATGGGGAGCGTCATTGACCAATCTTCCCAGTCCATTGGAGTATGTTCCATCAATGCTGAAGATGTATAAAAGGTAAATAAGAATGTTTCATATAGAAATTTTGGGTGAAAATTAAGAAACTCAATCAATGTTCACTATGATGCAGGGCTTTCAAGGTCAAAAATTTGTGCGCGCACTTGATCACATGTGCAATTCTTGCTGCGCACACGATCTTATTATTGTTTTTTTTAAACTTTTTTCCAGCACTGTTTTTAGTAACTTTAGAAAAACAAACGTACACACCCGAATAAGCGTATTTTTCAGTGTTTAAACTTGAATTATGTAATGAAACAAAGTACACGTAACAAAGTAAATGATATAACAATTGTATTAATTATTTCTAAAGTTTACTACTAAATTCGTACTAAGGACACATAAGTGAATATTGTGTTCAATATAAGTGACTATGTCTTATAAAAATAGCGAATGTCTGAAGGTTAGTTCATCAGAAAATCAGATTTTCTTGTGGTTTTACTGCCATTCACAATCAAACACATCCAGTGCCAAATTTTTTATGTTCACTTAAGTTGTTAACACTTAACCAGGTAACGTCATTTTTGCAATGGCTGTGCTTTATAAATAAATACAGCTAGCGATTGTTTTCAGGCAAGACATGTATTTGCAGTTGATAGGTTTTAATTTAGTTCATTGCCAGGCTACTAAGGTTAAACACCCTAAGGTGTCAATGTAAACAACGTGAAAAGTAAAGGTTTTTGCAAAACTTTTTTTTTATTGATTTAGAAATTTAATTGCTTAAAGAGGTATTGTCCAAAATTCAACAAATGAGCGTCACTCCAATGTCTGATATTTCCGTGCCCGATCAATCGCTCGCCCAGTCTGGCGTGTGTATGCACGCGTTATCGCGCGGCCCCCATTGAAAGCCCTGTGATGAGTAATATGACATTGCCACAGAAGTATATTTTCAGACTACTATTGTTGTGTAATAGTCAACATATACACAAGTGTCAAATAAAAAAGCTAAATAATCCTCTAATTTTTAAATAAATTAGACATTCTTTAATGTTACATGTACCTGCTATTAGACATGTACCTGCTACATGCAGCTGATGCAAAAACAGTAATTCACTCTACATGCAACCGCCACTGAGACACTTGGCAACATGGGTTGACCCGTTAACTGGCAGCACTCTTCCACTGACGAGTAAAATCGTCTAGCGTTATATTTGGGCTCATTGCCAGTTAAAGGGTTGATATAACTTTAAGAACAAAGTTATATTAATGATGAAATCTATCAATACCCTTTAGTGCTGTTATGCATGTTCAGTACCAATGGCAATTAACTACTCTGAAACACCACTGGAGATTACCAGGGACAATGATTTAAACCTTTTCCAACATTAGGTGATTGTTCTGTATTTTCAGGATATAGCAATGTATCAGCCTAAGGTCTAAATGACGAACAAGATTTTGGTTACATGATTATGATAAAAATCAGCTTTCAAAAAGCCACTTCAATTATTGCACTACATTATATCAACAGCCCTCACAATCTTCAGTGGCAAACCACAATTGCTGTCAATAATGATGCCAATAATGCCACCAACCAATTATTTACAGCACCTTGTTGCCAATGGTTATCATACACTAATTATTACAGACTATACTATATTACTGAAGCTATCAAAGACATTTAAATGACAAGTGAATCAGGGTTCAAATTAGTTATAATATAGCTCCATGAATGACCATGATTATATAGCTAGAGTGAATGAAAAAGCACTTTTTCAAATTGTAAACATTGATGCTCTCATTGATAATCCCAAGTATGATTTTTTGCACATTGTTTCAAAATTGTTTCATGGAATTTTCACTATTTGGGCCAAAACAATGTGCAAATTGCACATTGTTAATTTAAACCCTGAAGTGAATTCACATGTAATATAACCATAGTCCATATTCTAAACCATGTCATTGTTGTTGCTGCATAGCTTATGATGATAATGCAGATAAATATTGAATGATTTGGTATTAAATTTATATACTAGGTTTTACCCAGATGATGGTCTGCTTACCACAACTTCTTGCCTTCATGGAGGAAAAAGAAAAGGAAGCTTCCTGCCTCAGCTGGGTAACATTTTTCCCTTGGAGAAGCTTCACTCTGGTTTATGAGCTCCCCATTATATGTCAGCAAAAAAAAATCCCCTTGGAAAAATTCCTGTCTTGTGAAAACACCTCGTCCTTAAAATAGCAATAAATTGGAATTATTGTTTGGTATTTGACAGCATAATATGTCATTTGGAAACTTGTTAATATCCTTGAGCATAATTTTGCCCTGATTGTTGACAAATTTGCCATAGTGAAGCAGAAAGTATAATGCTCCTTTTCATGATAATGAGTCATGTTGAGCTCAGGTAGCAGGCATGTAAACTGCATTAAAGTGAATCTAAACTATTTTAAGTTACTGTTATATAAGTATGCAATATTATATAAATCTGACAAGTTCATGTTGAACTGTAAGTTGCTTTATCAGTTAAGTTATTGTCTTATACTGTACTTCAAAGGCCTGACAGTAAGTTGTTGGTTTTGCATATATAAGTACATACTTATGGGGACAATTTCTGAGCTCTAGCACGCACACATTACTCAATAGTCAATACCAAATTTATCCTTGTCTGGTCTGGTCTGGTCTGAGCTCAAGTAGCTCATATGAATGTTGGGTAATTTGTGTTGGACTAACATTGAGATTTCAAGTTATAAAACATTGCAAATAACTACAACACAATAGAAAGGGATTTATTTGAACAACATCAGCAATATTGCAGTATCAATGATAGCTAGATGTGATTATTTAAAAATCCTGTACCTATGTAGTCATTAATCAAGTGCTCCTCGAATCCTTCTTGGTCTTGCTTTATACATTTTGCCACAACCTCCTAGTAAAAGAAACAATTCAATTAGTACAGTCAGTAGGAATGCAATTCGTAGCCACAAGATTGGGTCGTTCCAAAAAACATCCACACTCGCCCTGTAGATGGAAGTTCAACCACCTCCCTTTCTAGTACTGTACTGTACTTTTACTATTATCAGTAATTTATTTTTATCCCCTTCCTTTTTCGACAGGACAAATTTCCTTCGTGGGATGGGTTGTGCTCGTATGGTTCGTGCTACCGTACGTACAGTATGGCATTCTAGTGTCAGCCCCTGAAATATTAGACGGTACCCCCCGAATGCAAACGCCGCAACATACTAAAAAAATACAACCAAAAATTCAACCAAAATACAACGAAAGACGGGTTTTATTTTAAGGAAAATCGTTGTTTTTCATCCCAATTGGATATTCGTGTCATAAAGTACACAAACTATTTCATTTCGGTCATTTATTGAAAAACTTACTAGTAAAAAAGAGCGTTAACAAAGTATGAACAGTAGTCGATCATCCAAACAGTTTGTTTTTCGCGGGAAAACTGACACGTAACCAACCGCCAGATCCGATGTATTTCATGTGTGTGTGTGTGTTTCTGAGTTGCTTGCTTTGGTGTTTCATTAGGAACGGTTATTTAAATACGATTTTAACCGAGGAAAACTTACCTCAGGGCTGAGGCGCCTTGACCGTGCCGTCTTCATTGAATCATCCGAACGTGCATGTGAGGTTTAACCTTAAAATATATAAAGTAAAGAGGTTTAACCTAAAAGATATAAAGTAAATCAGTGTTTCCAGATCTTGTCTGCACTAATCATGTACAGTAGGAAGGTGGCGCCCAAAACGGACAGACTCACTTACTTGGACGACGGCACTCATCTGGGCTTCAAACCGAAGACGATCGAAGCTCTTTTCATCTGATTTCCCAGCTGGGTTATCTGCAGTTTTACGTCACATACAGGCCTCCCATATATGGCAACTAAGTCCAAATTTGGTCTAGTCGTTACATCATCTAGAGGGTATTTGTCCCCATATAAGGCTACTAACTCCAAATTTGGTCTAATCATTACTCGATCCATTAGACCAAATTTGTATTTTGTTGCCATATATGTGGCCGAGTGCCCTGTAGATAACGTAAGAGTGTGGCATGGGTAACCTTGAGAAATGAGATTAGATCTGATTTGATCACCTGCGTACGGTTTGAAGCCTGGACGAGTGCTCGTCCAACTTTTTTTTAAGTGTAAGTGAGTTTGTTTTGTTTGTATGATCGATGAACACACAATCTGGAAGCATTAATCCTGCCTGCTAAGAGACAAGCAGGATTAGGATGATGTCAAACTGTATTTCCAAGTTTGTTGGAGCGAAGTACGATAATATCGTTATGTTACACACACAAATGAATTTCCTTTGATCATGACCCAACATAACCCTCGTGTGAGGAAACCCTTGATTGGGTCTCCTCACTTCAGTTCCACACCAAGCAAGCTGAAACAAGGGCGTCAATCCTGGGCGGACACCACCTTTTAGCTATAGCCATAGGAGTATGTAATTATCCCCCCTCGCACGCACAACCTTTTTCCACTTTTGCTTATACGACATGTTCTGAATCTGTCTTCCATCAAATTGCATGCAATGGTCCTCCAGAGACTTTTGGGAGAGCTTGCCCGCATACCCCCGCGTCACCCGTGCTTTCGGCAATCGATAGCCGCATGGGGCCTCGATAGTTAATTTTGGGTTGGGGCAGCCCTTGTACCACCCCCGTTCTTCGGGCCCAATGTACCCACATCCCTATAATGCGGAAATGCCCTGAAAACGTTAAACGTGTTACATCCACCCCCACATTTTGCACCCATTGCTTGGCCGTGGTGGAGTCGAACCCTGTGACCTTTGGTAGTCCAACGCTTTACAAACTAAGTCACGAGATCAAGTCGGTTCGAGTAGTATCATCTATTACCAGAGTTCTTATTTCACAATCACTAATTTAAGGTGCTGTAATACGAGCGACAAAATTGCTGCAACTTGCAACAAAAGCTGATTTCAGCTCATGTTAATTAAAATTATTGTCATATTAACTGTCTAATAGACAGTTTTAGATAACACGACGTGACGTCGACGAGGACGTGAAAATGGCGTAAAAATGGCGTGGGCACATCCATAGATGGGCATATCACGCCATTTTTATGCCATTTTGACGTCCTCGTCGACGTTGCGTCGTGTTATCTAAAACTGTCTAATGTTTACACGTAAGATACAAAACATGAGACAACATTCGTATGAATGTTCAATTAACATGCACTGAATCAGTTTTTGTTGCACGTTGCAGCAATTTTGTTGATCATAATACTTCGTTTTACAAGGAATAGGAAACTACTATAACGATTTCTATCTTGTAATGCAGTCGATTAATATTTCTTACCTTTCTTATGCTTTGTCGCATCAATTTATTCCATTTCGATGTCAAACATGAAACAAACTGAAATATATCGTACACGAAGAGGATCGAAAATTGTAAAATAAGTTGCCCTAATAGTACGTTCTACCTAGTCATAGTTCCCTATAAAGTTAAAGTTTTGTTGCACGTTAAAGTATTTGAACGTAAGTCGAGGAATGGTGCTGACTGCTGAGACGCGTTTCTTTCTGAATTATGGTGGATTTCATAAAAGTTGACCAGGGCAGGGCTCGAAACCTCAGCCTGTCGATATGCAAAAAAGAAGCTGTATTTGAGGAAAGGCAAGCAAGTATTTTTGAACAGGCACATTCAGGAGAAATGATACAGTTTTGTTCCATTTCAAAGCAAACAGTTCAATCCAAGCTTGGATGTTGTGTATGCGGGCTGCACTGTATAACAATCTGTCGGGAAGTCAATTGGGTTCTAAACATTTCAGGCCTGCATGTTTGAAGTAATAGTATCAATTCGTCCAATTTTGAATGTGCCAAATTGAGTTGGTTGCTCAGAAACAGAAGTCTGGAACGGGGACATTTTACATAAATCGTAAGGTAAAACATGAATTTCCATATTAACGACCTGAATTCTAATACAAAGTTAGTCTTAGTCCTAACCCTAATGCCCATGACGTTCTGTGACGTGTTTGAGGATAGATAGTTTAAGCTGCGTTCATACGTCAGGCGAAGAAACATTTTACGCTATAAGGCAATAAAGGGAGAATGAACTTGCTATTTAAAAACTATGATGTATGATGATCTTTTTGAGATAAAGAAAATATGGAACGAAGAAGTTAAGCAAAAATTCTGAAAAGAAAATTCGTCTCTGCCGTTTGCCCTCGAACATGGAAGCTTAAACTCCCTACTATGGCAGGCACGCAAGTCTGATCCCTCTCGGGATTAAGAAAAGTAATGGCCAGTGAGTTTGTAAGGGAGGATTTGGGAACGGTGAAGCGGGAAAGGTTCTCTAGTCTCTACCTTTAAAGGTTCCCGCTTTGATCGAAACGCCAGATAAGTTAAGGGAATAATGGTCAGACACAGTACGCAATATCAATGATTTGCCACTGCGCTAGTATTGTGCCGACACATAGTGTATTTCATTGTCTCTGAGATTCATTAAAGTTGATAAGCTAGAGTTGTCCGGATAAATTCTTGCGAATGTTACAACTCTCAGTGCCTTGAAGAAAAACTAGTACGAGCAAAAAATGTCGCAGGGACGCCGAACAGGGGGGGTGAGCGCTTTTCCTTCCCTTTACTAAGGAGGGAAAAGCCCTTTTAATATAAATGATTACAATAATCTGCCAAAGAAGAGACGCTATAACGCAAATTTTTCGTTCTGTACTTTTTTGGATCTGTACATAGAAATACAATTAAATGAACTGAAATTTGACACCATCGAAATACCCATCCGTAGGACGTGGCAGCAAATTTTTTCGACTGCTCATATGCATAAATTGCATTGCCCCTCTTGCCCTCGTTCCGGCGTCCCTAGCAACGTGTAACAAAAACGGATTTTAATGCATGTTAATTAGAAACGTCTGAACATATTAAGTAACCGAAGATGACCCAGCATTCGTAGATATCTCTAACATAGATTGAAAAACGTTTTTGTTGCATGTTGCATAAGCAATTTTGTTACTCGTATACTATAAAGTCTGTAATCTATATGCCTTCATTTGGAAGCATTAAGTATGCATTCGTGTTTGCTGAATAGATCAAGGAAAGCACTGTGGTTTTGTGACTTGAAGCCCGTCGTGAACAATCATGTTTCCCGTCAAATATAGAAACCACGAAACTCTGACACTTGGTATAAAACAATGCATAATTTTAATAACGTGTAATTGAATAATTTAAAGCCTGCATGGTTCAGACGAGTGATATATATACACGAAAATAAAGGCCGCTTTCCACTTCAAACATATCCTAACTTACCGAGCTGAGGTATTTTCTTTTGTGTCGAAGTTATTGTTTTACCCGAGAGCTCAAGAAACAAAGAAATACGTTTCGTTACGATACGATTGAAGTGGAAAACAGCCCATATTGGCTGGCATATAGTGACCTCTAATCATAGGCGAAACAAATTAAGGTTAGACAAAAAGACATTTAAGATCTAGATAGTTCTTACACAAAGCCGAAGATGCAATCGTTTTGTTACGCCACTCGTGTATATATATAATGTATAGCACCTCGTGTTAAAATTCTAAGATGTTTAATATTATCACTATATATAGATATGTACCGTTCATTTGTTTTACAGTTGACAGAGGAAGACAAACATGCGATGCTTTTCTGCATGGCTTCAATTTGTCAGTAACATATCTTCGATCTTGGATTGTACATTTGACTATTTGTCTATGGCCGCCTTAAATGAAATAGCTGTGCAACATAAAATATTATGTTTTTCAAAAAATCATTACACGTTCAAAAGTACCATGTCTAAAATATTCACCCTTTTCTTTATGGCGCCGCGGATATTTTCTTTCCTCATCTCTTGAAAATAGAAGAGAATATATGTCAGCGAAAACAGAGTTTTACTAATGAATAGCAATAGAGGGCGAAAGAGTTTAACTAAGGAGTAAAGTATTTGGCAAAATATCGAGTGTCAGTATATATATATTGGGATGAAATTGCAGTTGAATCATACTGTAACATGTATATAGTCGAGACTGTATGTAGAAGATTTAAAATACGCATGTTAAAATTTCAACTAATCATAGTTAATAGAGAGGGCTGGTTTGGAAGCTTCACGAAAGTACAATGAAACTCATCTATGTTGGTTTAGGTTTATGCAAAAATGTAGTTCTTCGTCGTCATGTGTGTATTGTATTTTCACCTAAACAACCAATAACCATGTCAAAACTGGGCAATTGTTTAAGTTACGGATGGGTGAATAAACCAAAACATTGCTATTGGTTGTTTGTGTGAAAATACAATACACACGTGATAATGAACGACTACATTTTTGCATAAAACTGGACAATAACATAGATGAGTTATATTGTACTTTAATGAAGCTTCCAAACCAGCCCTCTCTATTAACTATGAATTAATCAATCAGCTATTTGACATTCGTATACTGTCCACAGTGCGTTTTAAGGGCCGTTACGCACCGTAAACATTATGCTGACGTTGTATCAAAGTCACTTATCATTCTACCCGAGTGCTTATAGGTACGATAGTAAATCTAGACTTGTGTAAAATGGCCTTTATGGCTTTAAAGTTGAAAACAACCTTTATTCTTATATTCCTTGTAACACGGAATAATGAAAAGTGCACTTATGTTAAGATAATATATTTTTGTAGATTCAACCGCTCGAAATGTTTGCATACTCAAATCACATTGCAGTTCTGTTGTGGAGTGTTACACGAAAATGTTTAGAAAACGCTTTTCAAAGTCAATATTTTTGAAAACGGATGACTTGCAAACACGAAGGTTTTTAAAACTGCTGACATCACGAACGTACAAAATCTCCCCTGAATTATTGGTCATGGGTTTATTTGCGTGATTGACTACAACGCAAGCATAAGAGTAAGCATAAGAGATCAAACGTCAAAACCTTCCGTTCTGTTGCGCTTATGTCAGAACAATGAGAACAACGCAGTGAGAACAACTCAAGCATATATAAGCAATCAAAGCGTTCCGCTCTTATGCTTACGTTTGCTGCTTACCCTTATGTCACAGTGAGAACCAGGCTTAAAGGATCAGACGATTTCTGAGATTGCATCGATTTCTGCTGATTTCTTACATGGTAAAATTAGTACTGTCCGAAAATAGTAGAAACGTATTGTATTTATTGCTAGCATTCTTGCACCTCGCGTGACAAGAATGTGAGGCCGGTATTAACTACTGTTGTAATAGTACTTAAAAAACTCATTAATAATTCATGAGGAAAAGACAAAGGAAATCACTACCGTGTCAGTGGTTTTATATGTGATAAAAAATCATGTTAATTTACATAAACTTTAGCTTTGATTTTCTCGGCTTAGAAAATGTTTATTTTTAAAATTACTTCGCCAATGAACTCATAAGATGGGTCGTTTTTTAAGCCATTTAAAACACTCGCAGTTCGTGCTTTATCAGATATAAAACACTTGTGCTGTGCACTCGTGTTTTAAATCTGATAAAGCACTCCTGCTTGTGTTTTAAATAGTACATAAAATTTTTATTAAGCTTTCTGTCTTAGCTTTCGTCGTACAACGACATCATCAGAGACTAAGAAGGAATAAGAATATAACAGCGTATTATATGTGTATGAGCTAGTGCAGTTCATTGTGAGAAAACCTATTCACTAATATAGAGTGTACAGTACTTGGATTCATGGTTCACAAAATGTTGAAAAGTAATTTGATATCATACAGAGCCAACAAATAGTTTTAATTTACCTCGAGGTATATCCAATCCACTACGTACAGCCTGTTTCAAGCAATGAATCAGAAGCACTCATCATTCTCTTTCAATCTGAAAGCAAGCAAATTCATATACAATGACTTTGCATGTACAATGTATAAAACAGAAGGATTTTAACATCTTTAAAGTGGACGACCATGGTCTATATGCATGTATAGCACCTACTATTGTATGTAAACTATATAATGCTTTCTGTAGAGTATAGTCTTTGACTTAGCCATTGCCAATAACAATGGATTTTCAAGGCTACCAAAACACTTTGCTATTAAGACATAGTCATAGGAAAAATATTTTATAGTAATACACAAGTTCAATATGTTTGGATCAAATACCCACAATCACTACATCCATTTCGTCCATAACAAATTTGGTCGAATGTCTGTGGACTTGCTGAATAGCATTGTTATATTAATAGCATTGTTATATTAAGGCAATAAAGCAAGAACTAACTTGCTATTTTTAAAAATGTAATGTATGGTGATTGTTTTGAGATAAGAAAGAAAATATGGAACGAAGAAGTTAAGCGAAAATTCAGCGAAGACAATTTGACTGCCGTTTGCCGTTGCCTTCAAACATAGACGAGCAAGTTTTCCTTGGGACTGCCTTGTCGAGATGAGAAAGTTTACTGGTTCGTGTTCACGTCGGCAAACAAGTTTTGTCAATGAAAACTAGTATAACTAGCTTTTAAACAATTAAACCAGGAACTCCTTGTCAAGGAAAAGTTGCTCGTTTGTACAGAGCTTTATTGATGTACATGTTCTTGTGTTTGTGGCTGTTGCTATCACGTCTAAAATGTTGCTGTCACGTAAAAAATATCTCCTAGCAAATCTCGTGCTACAATATAGTCATGTACGATATATCGTGAAAGCGACTCTCCCTCCGTTACTCAAGATATGTTTGTGAAAGGGGGTGAAAAGGGTCAGTCAACGCTCTGCGAAAGTCCTGGATTTTCGCTGTGTACTCTGGTTTCCTCCCGAGACAAATATTGACAGGGTGAATCACGGTGTTTCTATTCAATATAAAATCCATGGTTTTTAAAGATAAACACTTACCGTTTAGGGCTGGTTACGTCAATAAAATATTTGACACAGCAAGATTTGATACACAATCTCGTTTGCTTTGATATTTATCTTTGGTCAAGGATGCAGAATAATAGAGGGCATGCAAAAACAAGACTTCGAATTCACTTCAGCTATTCAGTATGGCGCCATATTAGTCAGTAAAAACAGGCGTGACTGCATGGTGACAGCATGAGTAGGTTTGAAAATAATTTAAATGTTACGATTTTCTAGGTCCCCTCCCCGGGATTGCGGCTATCACGCAATAACGCTATTTATTATATGGATAAGAGTGAAATACTGGAAAATATACGGCACTGATATTTTCCATATTTTACTAGTGAAATATGAAAACAATATTTTGACATTTTGTCGACATGTCCCAGAAGTATGGCTTCACTTCAGTTTAATAGTTTACCACTCTGATGTGGACGGAAAGCCTTAACAGGTTTTACAACCCAATTGACAAAGGTTCTGAGGGTTAGTTAGTGGTTAGTGCCTAAGGGTTAGTTTTTAGCAAGGGAGGAAAACTGGAGTAACCTGAGAAAAACCCTTGAAGCACAGGAGAGAACCAACCAATCTCAACTTACATGAGTTTATCAAGCGCACTGATGTTACCCAACCTGAGTAAATCCATGCCCTCGACCTGCTGTATAGCCAGCTTAACTCAGCGGTAAGAGACAGCGCGCTAACCGCATCTGCCACCCGTGCTTTCAAAATTATTGTAGGCAGATGATGGCCTGGCAAATCATGCTAGCTCACCTTTCAAGCTTCTCATGTACCTAATACGTGTTGGCTATCCAAGCCAACAGAAATAAATGATATTATTATTCATTGTACTGTGTTATCGTTTTCTCATTTGCGAATTATTATCGATATCTGCCGGTGCCCGCGCTATTTTTCAGCGGAAACAGTAATCTGCAGAGATAATTGGACGGCGCCCAGATTATTCCAGCGGTATATCGCATAAAATTACAAATAAGCGGGAAATTTTGAAGTTTGTTTTGTCTTCAAGTCTTGAAGTTTGTTTTGACTCATATTTCTTCTGTATTGATATTTATGAACAGTAATAAAATGTTCTATTCGTCAATGCATGTTACAAAATGATTCGCTTCGGCAGATAACGTTGACCTTGGTCTGAATAATTATCGATATCCTGCTCCGCCTCATCCAATAATTGTTAATAATCATACTTCCTGGAAAATGAAATTAGTGTATATTTGGCAAAATAGGTGATTACAGATAATGTTCACACTCCCCCGTAGGGAAATTGGAAGTTTGCCCACTATCTCCACCCCCCTCTTAGGAAGATATCTCCCCCTCTTAGTAAGATACCTTGAACAGGGACCTAAGGTGCCCCTTTGGAAGTGCCCACACCCTGTGAACTTGACAAATATGTTAATTGATTTACTTGAGTGACATACAGTTGCAGACCTTTCATGAAGCAGCAAGAGAAGCAGAAACTGACATCAGGGTGCACAATAATGATTCACAATCTAGAATGTTTGGTGTGGATTGAAAAACTTTTGAATGTTGATGAGCACTCTTGGAACATTTGTAATTAAAGTATTAAACAGATTTGGAAGGATGACAATAGAAGTCTTGGAGGGGTGTCCACACCTTTCAAGGCCTAGCCCTACCAGTTTGACCCACTTGAAAGTTTCATGTGAACCCAGTAATGTGGAGATCTTACCTTACTCCAAGATCTTACCTTACTCCAACAGCCACTTACTCACTAGCATGGATTTTTACAGTAATTTACACACCTCCCCTTGGTAATTTATACACCTCCCCTTGTCAATGTTCAGTGAATTAAATGATGGATCAACATTTAATGTTTAATAATAACAGAACCATTACAACCAACTTGCCAAGTTTTGGTCTTGAAAACACAATTTCAATTGGATGAGTCATGCAATCATAATGTTTAAATACATACATTACATTACATACATTAAGTAACATTTTTTACTTTAGGGGGTATGTCTTAAACCCTAAAATTCAAGAACCCACTCTTCCAGGTGCACAGACACTGCACCTCCCTTAAAATTTATTTCATCTCCCCCAGCATGTACACCAAAATCTGGCCTTCGTCACTAGCAAGCGGGCAGTCGTGGCCGATGTTGTGGGACTAATGGGAACAATATATGAAGCAATCTTGGTATGGGCATAGCAAGCATGGTTCTTATGAACAGCCCCTAAACAATTATAGGAGAACTACAGTATATCATGGGACAAATGGCTGTTTATTAACAACTCAGCAATCACTGGTAGTCACGAGTTACTGTCTGGAGTAGTGGACAGACAAATGACTTTGCATATAATATATTTTCAGTTATTTTAATGGAAGGCTTCTTAAAAATACAATCTTTTGCATACACACAGCAACCAAAACACTAATTTTTGCAACTATTCTATAAACACATCTGGCCACAACCAAAAATATAGCCAAGCTAAAATCAACAGCAAAGCAGAAGTATTTTACAGTCAATACTGTTCGGAAATAACGAGAAAGTTGCTAGTAAACCGGGTTTGTTTTTGCGACAAACCATATCAAAGTCAGACAAAGTGAAGCCATGCTTCTGGGACATGTTGACAAAATGTCGGCTAATACATTTTGATTTTTAACTGCCTGTACGTAGAAATCAAGCAGTCAGAAATACATAAAAACAATAAATCTAGATTAGTTGGTTACAGAGCTCCATTTGAAGGGGTAAATTGTCTACAGTGCTCTTACCGATCACTTTATTTAATTTACCTCAAAATGTGCGACAGAGTGGTTTTCGAAGCCAGCTTTTTGCCAAATTTGCTTCACTCATGTGTCAACTCAAAAGCACTTTTCTCGCGAATTATCGAATGGATTTCGCCGAAGCTTACGTTTAAGAGTCCTGATCACCTCTGCTAAAAATACAACTTTTCAACCAGTGTTTGGAGCGAAAGATAAAGCATAAGAATTTAAAAATATAGGTTCGTGTAAAATACACGTGTAAAAATCTCACATCTTGTCAACAAGTTGTGTTCGCAACAAGCTTGTAGCAAGCTTGTCAACAAGTTGTATCAATGCTGTTATTTTGTCAAGTTGTAACAAGTTTGTTACTCACAACTTGTTGATGTGCAGGAAGATAGCAAGTTGTTGGAACAACTTGTAACAAGGCTGTTGAGTTGAAGTCTGCAGAGCCTATATTTTCCTCCTACCCCTGCTCACAGGTACCTTAGTCGCTGTGTATCCGAAGGCTGGCATATTAATATAGACATTATATTGTCTGACAAGGGCTATTTTTCATCAAAATTCCAGCTGTGAAAAAGGATTTTAAAGGCTAATCGATTGAGGAAAAGCAAAAGGATGTATCCTACATGTTTTTGAAGCGATACACTCAAAGGCAGGAATACATTACTGAATATATAATAACTACGTCTGTATTTTCTATATGCATTTGTCAACAAACAAATGACTTAAAGTATAAACCATTTCTATAGCATGGTATATCAACAAAATGTACTTTTATAAAGATATCTTGCAACGCTGAATCAAACGGTGATATTTTCATTTACATAGCTTGCATAGGATCAGAGCTACACGTACAGTCCTCCAAAGTTATCGTCAGATTTCTGATGTATTTCAAATTTCAATTCGGTAGATTCGGCGGAATCGGCGCTATTGTTCCACGCGCCCAGCGTGCGCCACGAAGCAATTCGGGATTATGAGGTAGGTCATTTTGTGTCTTACAAACATCTGCGATCCGCGATCGGAGAAAAATGCGTGCCGAAACCTATAGTCGCTGTGGCCACAGGTGCCCCAGCGACTAATTATAAGTATATTGCTTCGAAGTCCGATTCGAATATTCCAACCTCCGAGTTCTCAAAACCTGGACACTTCCCAATTTCCCCATTTTACTTAAATAAACGCCTCCTTCGAATAAACGCCTCCCGAATAAATGCCGCGCTTTTCTCATTAACAACAACGTATCATCAAAATGCCGCGCTTTTCTCATTAACAACAACGTATCATCAAAACAACGTATGTCAAGCTCCCATTTCATTAATATGTATTGAACCAAACGAATTTCATTAATATTTGTCACATGAGCCTTATTTGAAGAATACAACTATTAAGATACTACAGAAACCGCGACAATAAGAAGAAAACCGGGACACCGGAACAACATAGTCCAAACCGGGACAGTCCCGGGTAAACCAGGACGGTTGGAATGTTTGATTTACACGCATGTCAAACCCGTTGCAAATTTAAACAAGTTTTTTTTCTTGCGTTAAATGCGGTTCGTAAAATGCAGTGAAACACAAATATTTTACAGTAACGCTAGTTTGGGTTTCTTGTATAAACGTTATATTTGTTTATATTTTCAATATAAAAAGCAGTGCACGTGTGATTTCCAACTCGCTTTGCCTGGACAACTCGGCAAAAAGCAATTACATGGCAAAAAGGTCAAATTTTAAACTCGGCTAAGCGAGTTGGCTCGGCAAGCAACAACCGCGGTCTCAGCGGGCCAGCTTGGTTAATCCCATGTAATCGAAATTTTGAAACAAGAGGCAATAAATATACAAAGCGGGGCACTCGCTGAGTATATTTGTATATTTGAAAATTTTCCTACCTGGAAGTCGTTTCATTTAAAAAATTCTACGACTATGTTATAATTAAATAATATCCTCAGGGATGAACATATGTATCAGACTGGAATTCCTCAGGGATGGACATGTATCAGAGTGGAATTACTCAGTGGTAATGGTGCCAGGGGGCGAGTCCTCAATAGAAGTATGGGGGGACAGATATTAAATTGAATAGCCCATTTCTGCGGGTGGTACAAAGAAGCTGCCTTGTTATAGAAAATATAAGCTAGGTATAAGTCAATTTATATGTACAGTAAAACCTGAGTTTTGTGACCCCTATGTTTTGCGACCACCTGTCATATACGACCACATTTCCTGACATCGATGATTTGTAACTAAGAATTACCTGTAGTGAGCGACCACCTGCCTAATGCGACCAGCGACCATTTTTACTTCAAATTGATTTTTTCATGTTTGTTTACGTTTGAAAATGTTCGGTTTCCGATATATTCTCATGTTTGTTTACGTTTATTAACGTCTTAAAACATTCAGGTTTACGAGAGTTTTACCCGGAAATCGTCAAGGTTTCAAAGCAAACCAATCAACGTTTGCTACTGAGATAATGCAGGCGTTGATTGGCTTGTTTTTTAAAACCTCCACGATTTCCGGTTAAAACCTCGTAAACCTGAGAATATATCGGCGATATATTTAATATATTTAATACAGCCTTTCTTGCGTTTTCTAAATGGGGTCTTTTTCTCTAGCTTCACATAAAAACACATTCCCAAATGCATTGTCTCTTACTCTCGAAATTCGTTTCGAAGTTTGTTTCGATGATTTACCATAAACAAGCATTGTAAAGTGTTCAATAATCGTAAATCATCCGAACGAACTTTCGAAATTAATTTCGTAACTTTGCAACGAACAATTCGAAGTATCGTGACGGTTTTAGCTAACATTTAAAACACTTGTTTGATAATTTTTGAGAAATGATGACGTCATTTACAAACCTGTGTTAACGACCACCTGTTATTTACGACCGTTTTTACGAGAACCAAGGGTGGTCGCAAAACTCAGGTTCTACTGTACTCCATTCCTTTATACTCATTAAATACTGAATGTCTCTCTGTATGATCTGACCAGTACACCACATATCAAATTATTGAGAACATATGTCATTTAAGAATATTTTAATGCTTGATTTTGCAACTGTATCTATAGACAGTTATGCTCACATGTTGCAAACGTTGCAGGCAATGTAAGGTTAGATAGTCTGTTTAGATTGAGTTATTTATACATAATATATACTATACTTAGAACTTGCAGTTTGTAATTATTTTACAAAATGCTAAATGTATAGTAATTGTAAGACCTTTATCCATTTCAGAAAAAAATTACATCAATATCAGCATGAGGTGACCTCATGAAATCCTATTCCTAATGATAAAACTGGAGAAGACAATTTCAAAGGTTGATACCTTAATTATATACCATAGGTGCAGGTTTCTGGACCTGGGACCGGTTGTTCAAAAGCTGGTTAACGCTAACCTCGGGTTAAATTTTAATCTGCTGTTCTGGTTTGTATACTTCTACATGTTTGTTTATTTCAAAACTTTGTAAACAAAAACTTCTATCGCCCAATACAAGGTTGATAGAAAAAAGTATTCGTGTTATTATAACCGATGCCGGTAAACTTGTATGAAAGTTACCACTAACCCAGGGTTAAGTTAACCGGCTTTTGAACAACCGGCCCCTGTAGATTAAATTCTTCAAAATAATGAGGAGTGAGGCCCTTCGGCATGAATCGAACCTTCCAGCATGAATCAATCAAGAGCTAATTATAATGAGGGATATGAAACGAATTAAGTTGGGCATGCAGAATCCTAAAGCAATTCAACTAGGCTTTACGTTCATTTACTTACTGTAATAAACCAGAGTAGCGATCAAAAGCATGATGTGTGATATTAAACTGACTATAATTAGTGTCTGTGAAGGGATAGACTTCAAACTCAACGTATGAAAAGCGATCGAACGATCTTCATAGTGTGTTAAGGTTGGCTCAATCTTAGCAAGACTTGTAAGTCAGTACGTGCATGTACCTTCACGTTCACCCTCTTTCATGTTATAAGTTAAATAACTTTATAATTCCACTGTTCCACATGTGAGTCAATATATGTGTTTTTCATTTGTTTTTCTTTACAGGAAAATGTGGAGATTTACTTAAAATCAATGACAATGGCACATTTAAAACGTCACACATGTCTCATAGTTTCCTTAATCTTTAGAAATAGAACTTCAGGTCCAGAACACCTGCATGCGTCCTTTGCCTTTGGTGTGGTTGCTTTGCGACACATGCATATTATTACGGCAATTAAACAGTTTTGTTTAAATCAAATGAAAACTAAAACAATTAAACAACGAGTATGTGTACTAATCAAAAGAAATAACAATAATATAAAGGGTTACCACTGAAGCATTTTTTCACACAAAGCCAATATTTGACCGAAAGCCTATATTGGAACACCGTGTATGGGAGCCCCGTGTATATTACCATGGGTTGTAAAATAACAAATATATTATAAAATAATTGTTATTTTACAATCCATGATATTACGATGACGTGTAACGCGATTTACTTGTAATTAACCTTAGTTCCAATAGGTAGATATGATCATTATATAGATTTATAACTAGTAAATATTTGCTTTCCTGTATTATTTCATGCGATCGCAAATGAGTAAAGGCTGGTTTATTCGTGTCATGCGTTTTCGCTCGGAAGTCTAAGTTTTTAATATTTTACAACTAACTTAACAAATGCATACTAAAACGTACGGAACACAAAATTCTGTACATTTCATAAGTAACATTTAAGGTGGCTCGATACAGTTTTCAAAAATTCAAGCGTACAACATTTTGAAATTTTTAAACTCCGTATTTTTAGGTCTTATTCACCAGATATTTCAAGTTATGTTAGTTTCAGTAACATATAGTTCATTGATATGACAACATACGCGTATGAAATTCACACCAACATAGCCCGTTGCCTTGTGCAGTAGTTGGAAAAGAAGCACGGTGACCCCCCCCAATTTTTTTTCCTGCATTATTTTACTTGCAAGACAGACTAACAATAAGCGAAATATTAAAAAATTCTGTAATGCCATTTTTTTGAAAAAAGCAAAAAATGTCGCCCTCTTCAATAAAATTTTTTTCGCATAACAGAATTTTTTATTTTTGGTATAATGAAAGATTTTTGCAGTGCAGTACAGCATGCTAATTGACATGAAAACGCTATAGAACACGCACAATGGTGCTAGATGGCGCGAGCAACTGCTCACGTCAGGTCAGTTTGGAAGTTATTTCGCTAATATTCCCGCGCGCACAAATTGCCACGCGGGTTTATTCATAATTATAGCATAAAGTCTATTTTCGCGATTCTTCCATAAAGGATTTCGTGATTACTATATCGAGCCACCTTAAATGATTGAAATTTTCCGCGCGTGTATGTTCGTACGAAATACGTGTATACCGTAACCTCTAATAAGCCCCCTCTCAAATAAGCCTCCCCCCGTTTTTGGATGAAGAAATTGAAATTTCTGAAATTTATTGAGCCCTAATAACTCTCCTCCCCCTCAATTCTCATTCACACAAAAACACAAATGTTTTGATAAGATCTTATCGTTTTCTTTACACATTGTTAGTGTGTTTGAACAATATTATCATATAATTTTACGGAGAAAAATAAGCCCTCCCCCTCTCCAATAAGCCACCCCCCTCTCCAATAAGCCACCCCCCTCTAAATGTGACTGAAAGAATAAGCCCCCCGGGGGGAGGTTATTAGAGATATTACGGTAACTGGAAAGCAACCTTAATTCAGTCAAACCCGAATTTTATCAATCAGTAGGCCTATATATAACATTAAGACACATTGTGAAAGAAAAAAGGTCAAATTTGTCGTGTGCATGAATTAAATTACCATCAACGAAAAATAAGAACAAATTTACTTTGTGTATATATCAACTATATCTAAATATGATGTATGGTTACTTTAATTTATATGTCGATTTAGTAGGCCAGTAGCAATATTGTAATGTGAATGTAACTACGGATCAATATATTGTTTTCCTTATGTCTTTGTTATATTGTTTCTTATGTCTTTGACAGTAAAGCGCTGACAGTTCCAAATGTTTTCTTTGGGTTTCTAAGCCATGCAAATATTTTTCAAACTATTCTTTATCAGCAATAGGTTTACAGCCATGCAAACCTGTAGTAAATTTCAGGATTTTTTACCGTTTCGCATACCATGCAAACCTGTAGTAAATTTCAGGATTTTTTACCATTTCGCATACCATGCAAACATGTTTCAAATTTTATGTTTAGTATGGGTTTGCATGCGAGAGAAACTGTTTGCAAATTTATGCCTGAATTACACTATACCGGATTACTTTCCATGCTGGATCACTTTTCGTACAAAACGAGAAAAAAAACATGTGTTTACACTATGCGGCTCTGTAACATGGCGTTTACACGAGGCAATTTTCGCTGCAACTTGTGTCGCAATGGCGTTGCATTGCAGGTCGCAAGGGAAATTTCCTTGTGTAACACCCCTATTTTGCAACTTGTGTCGCAACGAAAAATTGCGTTGCAAGTTGCAGAGAAAGTTGAAGCAGCTTCTACTTTTCGCAACGCTACGAGACAAGTTGCAGCGTGGACACCCCCACTGCAACTTGTCTCGCAATGTTTGGGAAAAGAACCAATCACAAAACAGAGTGACCCGAGAGCAGGAGAACAAATTACTCTTTAGGCAGGAAATTTAAGTTACAGATGGCGGCGTTGTTGTCATTTAGCGAAGATAAAGAAAACAAGTTCTGTACGTCTGACATGTCACTGCAACCTGCAATGTTTTTTTTCCAGCAAACATTGCGAGACAAGTTGCAGCGAAAATTGCCTCGTGTAACATGGCCTTAAGAGTCCCCTCTTGTAGAACTATTAAATTGGGGTCAACAAGTATCACAGTACATGTTCCTTAAGGATTGGAATATTCTTCCATTTTTTATTAAGGAATCTAATAGCTTTTTAGAGTTATAAGAACAATTATCTATAAGAACATTTTTTATATTTAAAAACTTAGTACGGATTCAAATTTAAGAACAATTATCTAATTAGAACATTTCTTAATCTTGATGACTTTCATTACATGTGGATATTTGTTAGTCTGTGTTTGTATTTTTATGTAATACATTCTTCGAGAACCCTTATGAAAAGCGTCTTTGATTAAGAAACAAATCGCGGACTGAGTCTGCGTTTTACAAATCGAGTCTGTGTTTTACAATCACGGACTAAGTCTGTGTTTTACAAATTGAGTCCCTGTTTTACAAATCACGGACTCCGCGTTTTCCGAGTCCAGTCCAGCCTCGTACCCAGGCGCTTTTAAGGAAAAGAAAAAAAATCGCATTCAGCTAATTTATAGAGATCAGTAGCTGAGCGGACGCGCAGGGATGCTTGGGTAGGTCGCTACTTTGCTTCACCAAGACCTCCCCAAGATGCCTCGCGTTTCGCAACCTCCCCAAGCACCCCGCGCGCTCGCTCAGCTTAGCCACTGATCTCTATAAATTAGCAAAATGCGTAAATTTTCTTTTCAAAATGTCGGAAAGGTATGGTACTCTCACGGGGGAATAGATATAAATATCAATATTGATATAAAATCGATACAATATATCAATAAATATAATATATTTTAAATATTGATATTCATATAACTATATAAATATCTTGATACTATAAATAATATTAAATTAATTAATAATTATAAATATCATGAAGGGGTATTTGTATTTTTCATGGAGAGTTCATGGGCTGGTGTTTCTGGGCGTACGTACATATTCTTGGCAGAGGTTTATGCCTACTTTGTTAATCTTCTCCCAACTATTTCCCTGAGTTGACTCGTCAGAAAATATGTAATATATGTAATTTCTCAAATTGTAATTTTTCATACAGCATGTTTCATATGTGGGCGTAATTAATATACTCACCTAACTCGTGTGCGGTTTATATTTATCTTGATTTAATATACTGACTTCAAACTAATGGAGAATTTACACCTTCAAGAAATGCGAAATAGCTGATCGTTATAAAACGAGGTTGTCATACCAGCGTTGCTTTCTTGTGGGAAAATATAAGTTATACTTAAACAATGGTCCTTCAGACCTTCAATCATTTTTTATAAACAATACTGTAGCAATAATCAGAACATTATATATGAAAACCAATGCGCATGGTTTGTGTTGATATTAGTATCACAATGTATAATAACAACGTCAACATCATTAATATCCAAAATGGCACATAACTCATCTACTTTCCTACTCAAGGAACGAACATTGGCGATAAGAACACTTGGTAAGTGATAGACATTGTTATCATCAATCAAAGTCTGGGTGGTCTTATTGGGATCTGCATTAGCGGAGGAGGGTGGATACCTCATCACAGGTGGTTCAATGGTGGGAATTTGTTAGGGGTTGTGAAAAAATGACATTCAATCATGATGTTGATAAAAGGTAACAGGTCGTTGCGAGTTGTTATTATGAAGAAAATAACATTTCCAATCCTTTAAACAATATCCTCTCCTATGCAAGAATAGACACGGCACCATGTGCTTAGGAGTAAGAGAATTGTTATGATTGCTATCAATTCTTGCATTGCTAATTGAATTCGCAGGTTGATCGTCTCCTTGGGGAATATTTAGTGAATCTCTCTCGTTATTCGTCCAAAGGCGATTATCTTGGTTTCTTTGTGAATTAATAGACTAAGTAGCAGGATCAGTCATTCTATATTGGGGCTGAGTAATTGGCAGGGTTGTGGGGTTTGAACCGATTTCCGTGGCGGCAGTTAGACCAGTTGACATAATCGGCGAATTTAAGCTATTTTTGACCTGTTTTAAATGATAATCGGGTAACATGGGGAGTACAAAGCCATAATTGTTTGTTAGATCAATAGAATGAGATTGAATATTTCCCTTTTCACTTATTTGAGAATCTGCATAACTATCTGACTGATAGATTTATGCTGCTTATCGCTTATTGAGGGCTTTGTTTTCATCCTCAAGAATACAATTTTTTTTCTGGCGGAAGACCTCCAGACCCCTCTCCCCCTTTCCAAACTTGTATTACACCACCTACTTGTTAGGTCCCATTTCGTTGATGCACACACCCCCTCCCCCACCAACGATTTCTTAAAAAAGGTCCTGAAATTTATTTCCTGAAATTTTAGTATGAAGTTAAAAATGGATATATAAAATAATATCATCATAATGACATCATAATAGTCTCTTTCCAGGGAACCAATCTCGTCTTCTACAGATTTTTGTTTCAAGACCATATCCAAAAATATGAAATAGTCTATTCTCATATAATAGTCAAGAAAGTTTATTTGATATGCTGAAACATTCATATAATTTCTGATATTTATACAGTTGTTTTAAATATTTCCAGCAAATATTACATAGTTTTGTTAATTGTCGACTTCTCACACTTGTAAAGTCCATATTATACCATATCAATACAGTAATGAACGACTATTATGTACACAGATCTGTTAATTTTATAATAGTCATATCAAGAATTTATGCTAATTTTTTTTCCTGATATTTATACAGTTCTACTCTATAAAAATTGTATAATTTGATGCAAAAAATATTAAGCCCATGTAAAGCCCAGACCTGCTTCATGATATGGTATATAAGAATAGACTATTATGAGACAAATCTGCACCAATTTTACAAGTAGTAGAAGGATTAAACGAAATTCGATTAAATTTTTGCATCAAGTTACAAATGGCTATACAAAACAACTGTATAAATATCAGGAAAAAATATGAAGTCGTTCCATGTAAACTCCAGACCCGCTATACTTGATATGGTATAAGAATACTAGACTATTATGAGAGTTACGACAGATTTGTGCCAATTTTACCAGTAGTAGAAGGATTGAACGAAATTCGATGAAATTTTAGCATGAAGTTACAAATGGCTACATAACACAACTGTATAAATATCAGGAATAAATATAAAGTCGTTCCATGTAAACCCCAGACCCGTCTCTTGATATGGTATATATAAGAATAGACTATTATATGAGAGTGACGAGAAATCTGCACAAATTAGTAGAATTTGTAGTAGAAAGATTAACCCAGATTAGCTGAAATTTTAGTATGAAGTTACAAATGGCTATATAAAACAACTGTATAATTATCAGGAAAAAATATGAAGTCGTTCGATGTGAACCCTGGACTCGCTTCTTGAAATGGTATAAGAATACTAGACTATTATGAGAGTTACGACAGATCTGTGCCAATTTTACAAGTAGTAGAAGGATTAACCGAAATTAGCTGAAATTTTGGTATGAAGTTAGAAATGGTTATATAAAACAACTGTGTATAAATATCAGGAAAAAATATGAAGTCGTTCCATGTAAACCCCAGACCCGTCTCTTGATATGGTATATAAGAATAGACTATTATATGAGAGTGACGAGAAATCTGCACCAATTTTACAAGTGGTAGAAGGATTAACCGAAATTAGCTGAAATTTTAGTATGAAGCTACAAATGGTTATATAAAACAACTGTATAAATGTCAGGAAAAAATATTAAGTCGTTCCATGTAAAGCCCAGACCCGCTTCATGATATGGTATATAAGAATAGACTATATATTATGAGAGTTACGACAAACGATCTGCAGAAATTTCACAAGTAGTAGAAGGATTAAACGAAATTCGCTGAAATTTTAGCATGAAGTTACAAATGGCTATATAAAATAACTGTATAAATATCAGGAAAAAATATGAAGTCGTTCCATGTAAACCCCAGACCTGTCTCTTGATATGGTATTTAACAATTAGACAACAAGTCCGAGTTGTCTATGAGCGAATAGTCAACGAAGGCAAAGCCTGAGTTGACTATTCGATCATAGACAACGAGGACGAGTTGTCTAATTGTTTTAGTATACACCTTGATAGATATATTAATTTCGAGAAAATAATTCATACACTGTGTCATTTTTAAAATAATTTAATTCAATTTTAATTTATACGCACGCGCGAACTCACGCGACATCACATGACATGTAAACACGTGAACATTATAAGGATCAACTGTCAGAAGCAAACCGTTTGGTGTTAAAATGTCCATAAAACATTCGTAAGAAAGAATTTCTTCGAAAAAGTTATAAAAGAAATGACTATCACGGGATCAAAACTTCAACTGGATGGTGAAATCGATCATGCTTGACTGATGTAGTTGTTGTTAAAGATTGACACTGTGCAGCCATGGAAATTGAACGATTGGGGAGCTTGCATCTCGATATTTGTGGCTTGGTTTTCAATGCAAAGCTGGACATCAGAGTTAGCCTGATCAGTTGTTTCAAGTGCCGAAGATATTGCGGGTGATGCTTGCATAAGGTGTGACTTGCTGTAAGTAGAGCTGCAGGGGCTAGCCTGAATGGAAGGATTACTCTCGCCCGAGACGAAGCGACTTAGAATATTCGACATGTTTTCCTTCTGCTGGAAAGAAGCCGTCGAGCTGTACGACTGAATGGAGAGATCAGATTTGTGACCAGTGACAGCCTTGATGTGTCTAGCCTCTATGTTGTGGTCAGACAAAACTGTGACAGACGTAGCTCGAATGCAATGATTTGTTAGGTGAGGGATTATCCCGGCGGCTTTCGACATGGTCTTGAGAAGATTTCCGAGCGTGTTTATACCAAAGGGGGAATTACAGAACCAAATTTCATCATTGTCCACTTGAAACTTGGCACAAATTTCTCTTGGCCACTGAAACAAAGCGTCGTGATTTGGATTAAGGTGCTTCATGAAGTTTTCTACGGTTTTAACTGGACAACGAGGCGAATTGGGAACTTCAAACATTTTGCCGTCAGCTTCGTCGATGTTGTCGTTCAGACCCCCTTGTTGGTTTTTGGTTGAAATTAACGCTTCGCGACGGAACTCGTAGTATCGGCGTCCTTGTGATGTTGAGCGAAGGACCAGCATCTGTTTGGTGAGTTTTCCTAGATTTTCTCGGCCTCGTTTGCCAAAATAGAGGGTAATATAAAACCAAGTTGTTTGCATAAGCTGGCGAGGATTTTGCGAGTCGCTGTTGCCAAGCTGGCCACTTTCGTACAATTTTTCCAGTTGTTCTGGCGTCATTGCAGCCTTGTGGACAATTGCTCCGAGTTTTCCTTCCCTCGTATGTTTCTTACAAATAGCATTCAGGATTTTGTTGGCTTTTTCAAATGCAGGGTCACCAATTATCGACCAAGGCTTGTTTTTTTTAGGTGCCTGTTTTAAATGCCGGTCAATCGCTGAACGTATACCGCGAAGCGTCGAAACTTTAAATTCGCTACCGTCTCTTTGTCTCAGTAGACCTTCAGCTTGAAGAACGATGTCTGTGATTGGTTGAATCTTAATTAAGGGTTGCAAGGTGGCAACCCAAGGCCAAACGCACACATGCCATAACCCAAGGCCAAACGCACACATGCCATAACCCAAGGTCAAACGCACACATGCCATACACCTTTTCTGTTAACTTTTAACTTTAGCTTTTAACTTTAATTTATTAGATTACTATAAATTAATTCCATAGATGAATTAAATGCGGCAAGAGTGCTCGGCGTATGAATCAATAACAGGCCTATTGAAGGCTACTTAAAACTGTTTAGTGTCTGTCTGATTTTTTTTTACTCGCCGGCGTGTATTTCCCTGACTGGCATACCAATTAAAATGCTCCAAAGTTGCTATCGGACACTTCTTTCCCTAGACGTCTGCTGTGATTACTGTCATTTGTTTACTGCGCACGTGGCATTTCCTGACTGACATACCAATTAAAATGCTCCAAAGTTGCTATCGGACACTTCTTTCCCTAGACGTCTGCTGTGAGTGTTTCTCCTAGTGCTTTTGAAATATTTGTTATGGTTCTTCGTTTATACGTCGCATGGGCGGACTAGTGAGTTCGTTTGACAATCCTTCGATATCTTTCGAATCCTTCAAGTAAATTTGGTGAGTATGGACATAAAAAGTCTTAATATAAATAATTTGATAGTTTATTTGTTATGGGTCTTCGTTTATACGTCGCATGGGTGGACTAGCGAGTTCGTTTGATAATTAATCCTTCGATATCTTTATATCATCATGTGACTAAAACATAGACTCATAGTCCAAAGCGATAATATGACTTAAAATGTTCATTTTCGGAGTTACCGTTGACGTTGTTTTGTATTATGTATAAAAATACTCAATGGTTCCCGTAATATCTCTGGTGATTGTGTGGTTAAGGAAACGCATGGCTTATTTACTTGTTTAAGCGCTATTCACTAATCAAAGCACGTGGGACATTTATTATCTTGTACTACATTGTTTTTAAGTTCAAAATGAGTATATTTCAATGCTCTGTCGTTTAACTCTACACTTAGCAATTATAATTCTTGCTAAATCTAACACTAGCACCTATTTAATCTGTATAATATTTTAGCCATACAACTTTTGCGCAACAAGCTTAGCCGACGCACATCCTTCCCTCAAGTATATACGTATATTTCCTTGCTTGGTTATGTTCTTTACTCCTTAGACATAAGTACATGCATTTATATCATATTTCTATAATCTGTAGCTTTGTATATATAGTTCCTGTAAAATATCAGAATTTCTAAGCAATCGTTCAACTAGATTTTTTGCAAATCGTTTCTGAATATAGTCTTAATCAGCGCTGTAATTCTATTGTCTGACACAATTGGATGTATGTACAGTCGAACTAAGCGGATAGTCGAATTTCTAAGCAATAGCATGAATGGATTTTGCGCATATAGATATGGGCTAAAGCACATGCTGTAATTCTATAGTCTGACAGATGCAAACACCCAGAATTGGTTCTTAAAATTTCGGGTTTTATAGGGTTGTGTTGCTATGATGCTTTATAGCACTAAACGGGTGATTTACTCTTTTCACATGAGTGCGATGAGTGTCCTCGACGAGAATCGAACTCAAGACTCAGAGGTGAAAGGCGCTTGCTCTGACGACTGCGCCACTGAAGCCCCAGTATGAATGGATTTGCGCAAATTGTTTCTCTGTATATATTTCTATAATATTAAAACTACGAGGTGTGAAAAATCTACACAACATAGTCGAATTTCGAAGCATAGTATGAAAGGAATTTGCGCAAATTTTTTCTGAATAACGAAACTTTAAATCAACGCTGTTATTGTTCAGTTAGACATGATCAGATGTATTAAACAGGCATGTATTATTGTAGATTCGGCGGTTGAGTAGGATAAAATCTACCTGAAAAATACAATAAGAAGTTCGACGTGTATTATCGTAGCTTGTGTTATGGTTGTAAGGAGCACAAAAGAGCGCATTTGATCACAGTGATTTGATTAAACGTGCTTGCAGGCTAACATGGGATCGTCACTGCGCTAAATTTTGTACATTTGTACACTAACATTGGATTGGAGGTCTGGGATTGGAGCAGTAATAATATTTAATCAGGAAAACTTTTTCAGTTTATAATGATTTTCAAAAAGTTCTACTTCATTTTATTGTATTCCGCTTTACTCAATCCCTGCGCGGATACACCGAAGCCCGGTATAATTGCCTTTCGAATGATAATCTTTTGGGCTTCGTTTGTTAGTAGGAATATAGTTTAACCCTTAGCTATTACAGAACCATCCTCATAGAAACATGGGAAAATTTTTCTTAACTCTTTGATTTAATACCGGTACTTTCCCTCTGCTGAATAACATCGTCCGAGGGACAAATTAAATGGGCACGCAGTTAATGCTTCTGAAGACGAGGAGTATAACGGTTAGTTAGCCAGTGCGGTGTAGCAGCATGGTTCAGAAAGACTTGAAATAGACTTGAATTTTACAGTCTCTAAAACTCAATTTTAAGGCCAAGTGCCCCCGTTTTCTTCACAAAAACTGTACAAAGTCAAGTCATACGTTGCTTGTAAGTTTGGTTATATTGTGCAGATTTTTACGCTCCTTCCAATGGTATACAGCAACTATATAACACAAATCTTTACAGAGATACTCAAGCTACAATAATAGTAATACATGTCTGTTTAATACCTCATGTATAAACGAGAGAATAACAGCGCTGATTAAGACTATATTCAGAAACGATTTGCGCAAAATCTAGTTAAAGGATTGCTTAGAAATTCGGATATGTTGTTCAAAAATTATAAAAAATTCGCGAAAATATTCTAGTTCGTCAGTCCGAGTCAGCCTTTTATCCACACTCATTCTAAGGCTCGCGGTTCGTTTGTACAACCTTTAGGATTAACACACACACACACGCCCATCCCCCGATGGTTTTGACGCCAAAGCCATGGATTGGGATTGATTAGAAATAAGGTTTTTACAAATAGAAATATGACGCGATCACAGGTTCAGTTTAAGAAACATAACGAAACTTTTATTCTTTTCATGTTCCAGGAATGCAGCCTTTCCGTTGCCTTTCTTATATGGACATATAAAGTATACACAATGCAATGTGAAAAGTGGACTAGTCGTGGAACTGGCACGTGCCCCTCATGCCAGCAATACAAATATGTAAATAGACACAAGCCATCAAAATGTCCAGATTGTGGTTATAACCTTGGTGGAAATTTTAATGGTACAAAAAAGAAAAAAACGAACACACCTGATGCAGTGGCAATTACCAAAAATATATTTTCTGTGTGCACCAGCAACAGAGGGGATCGATGCTTTGTGTGTAAAGACGATAATTTGTGGATATGTTTACACGAGAAGTGCAAAGAGAGACGAGCGTCTTACCATGCATCAGGAAAGCTTCATGAATTTTCCTGTGACCACACAAAAAAGGCCTTAAATCCAGTATCTCCTTTAGCATCTTACTCACCAGAAAGATAAAATGTCTCTGGACATCCTTGTGATGAGAAAATGAAAGTAGAGGTACTTTCCTTAGTGGATTCTGCTTTGAAACAAAATTATCCGTTGGTGTGTAAGGTTTCTGACAATGTTTATTCCATTTATGGTCCTCCCACAGCAAGCAACACAGTCGGCTTTTGTCATGTCAAACGGCAGAATGAAAAACTGTCCTTTGTCTGTTCAGGTAAAGACTGCAGCAGTGTTGCCTCTAAGGGCAAGCAGGCACGAACTAAGGCAGTTTGTGTTCACTTGCATGTTCTGTATGCCACTCTGAATGTTGATCAACCAAGTCATTTGGCTATCCCAGAACCAGATCTTGTTGTACCAGAATGTTCTGAAGAAGAAAATGTAACAGTGAGCAGACTGTCAACGATACAACTGGCTGAAATAGAGGCGCAATTTCCTTATGCTGTACCTCATCAGACTATGCGAAAAATAATGCAACAAGATGCATGTTCCTTATGTGGGGTGCCGGGTGGATGGCCAGAAAAATTTTCGCCGTCAGTAATGAAATGCTGTCTATGTCAAGGGGATCTAGGGAATGAAGTCAGGCATACTGGACAGCGTGGTTCAATATATTTGTTATCGGAGCTGAATCCTTTTACTAAGTGTGAGGTTTTTGTCAAATATTGCAAAAACCCAAGTTGTAAAGCCATGAACCGTGTACTCCTTCAGGAATGTGGTGAGTGAAGTTAAATGTTTGATCACGTTGGAGTATATAAAGTAATTAGTCCCGAGGGTCTTTCACAAATCTTCCCAAGGCTTGAGGGGACACTTAATCACTAATTTTCCCCATGTCATGGTATTAGCTAGTTGGTAATACAGTACAATGAGCAACTAGGTAATACATTTAACCTAATGCATTTCTTTGCTGTGTAAAAGAGTGTTGTTTGATATTTGTCATGCATACCGAGGGTATATACAACCCTTTTCCCCATACTTTTTAACTTGTCAAAGCCTCTGGCATTTTAAATCGTCTGGCGTTAGGCAGAGTAAAGTACTAAAGTATGACAAATGGTGTGTTCTGGGTTGAAATGGTTAACTAATTGCCTCAACATTGTTTTAGCTTAACAGAGAAATTTGTAAGGACAGAGTACATAATATATGATATTTTTTCACAATGTAATTATGTCAATATTTCAATTCCAGACATTTTAATAGTCGCTGGATTCATATTATAAACCCTTTGTTGAACCTGCTGTACCATTTTGGTAACAGTACTTATTATGGCTTTATGCCCTGATTTCTTGTTTCAGGTCTTTTTAATATCAGTGATAAAGTGTTTGTCACATTTTCAATCCTGCTTGAGTTTCGAGAGCACTTTAAAAAAGGACATCCAATTGGTAATGTGATTGAAGCGAAGCTTGCTTCCTTGAAGTTAAAATGCAAAGAGGTGTGTATATTTTTGTGGTATAGTGGCTTGCATGCATACTGTACAGTTAGTATAAGTTTTATTAATTACCAGATACTGCTTAGGATTCATTCAGTGAACTCAAGTGACAATACAGACAACTGGAACGCTAAATGCAATTTAGCGTTGAACCATCTGTGAAAGTTAATGCGTGCAAGAGAACACCTGGTTTGACTGTAACATTGGAGTAAATCAGATAACAACATGCCACAATAATAATAAATGATAGTTATAAATAAATATGAATTATTGTGTGATTTGTTTACAAACCTATTGTGAATTTCAATTTGCAGTTTGTCTGCATCGGTTACAAATTGTTCAGAGCAATCTCCACATCAAAATTGCAATTATGCATGACAATATTGCAATATTCTCCGAACAGAACACCCGTATTGACTGTAAATGTTTGGTTGTTTATAATTATAGGAATCAGTTCCCTCACCTGATGAACTAACATACATTGCTGAACTGCTATATAATGGCTTTTATTGCTACGAGATGCTTGTGGATCGAGATCTTGATTCTGTGATTTGTGGCATATGCGGTGTTTGCCCCGAGGTTTGCCTGGGTGATGGAAATGAGAAGAACAGTTGTAGTAATGAAAAGGTGATTTGATAATTTATTAATACCGAGCTAGGTTGTTGACATTTTTATTCATTTTTTAAATCCAACTTCCAGTCATAGTGTCCCACCCAACTTCCACTATAGTGTCCCATCCAAATAAACGTATAAGATATATGTTCTACTAACTTCCAGACGAAGGGCCTTCGCTCGAAACGTCGAAGTTCTTACAGTGGTGTCGTGGGTCCCATGTTTTAGGGGGGGCCAAGCCCAGCATTTTCCGACAATATTCGGACAAAACATTATTGCTATTGTTGTCGACGGGGGTTTAAGAAAAAATTCCCGGACTATGTTGTTTATGCAGCCAGATTCTGGCAATCTATCATAATGTTGTTGAATTGTATAAATATTACCTATCAATATGTATGAAATATTAGCTATTCTATAAACTTATATTCTGAAAACGTAAACTGAGTCTGATTTCCAATATTTCATCAACATGTTTTTGCATTCGTACATGCAGGTATTCTTCACCATGAAGATTCCGACAACATAACAAATTTCCAATTTTCCGACGGGTCTCAACGATAGGGGGGGCCATGGCCCCCTCGGCCACGGCGCCACTGAGTTCTTACTGTATTTTTCAGGTAGTTTTACACAACAGTCAACCGCTATATATTTGCTACACTCTACCCACACTGGCACCGCACGTTCGATATATTATATATATATATATATATAAGTAGCAACAATTATACTGTTTTAAGATTAAATAAATAAATAAATATATATATATAATAATAATAATAGTTATAATAATACTTTCAAACAAAGTATTAATGCACAGCTTGAAGAGTGCTCAACACCTGGTATTGGTAGAGCTTTATAATTGTTTTGTTTACTTAAAATATTTTAAGTAAACAAAACAATTATATATATATATATATATATGTACATATAATAAATTGTGTTTCATACATGTAGGTGATCCAGCCTGTATTTACCATCTCATAACTAGCGATGAATTAGACATGGAACATATCAGAGAGACAACAAATGAAAGATTAAGGGAGATGTGTAAATTTTGCAACATACCTGTTTCAGGAAAGTCAAAGGTACGGATTGTAAGAGCATATAGTGTATGACATTCATATCTCATTACATAAAAGCAAACCTTTTTTACAAAATAATTATATAGTTTCTTATTATAGGAACATTTAATTGGGGACTTGCAAACACTTTACTCAAGTATTCTGGTAGGAAATAGCCTGTGCCACAGATTTTCAAAGTTGAGTGGTCATACTGGTGGATTTTACCATATTGTTTGCAGACATGGGGTAAATATTTTTTACAGATGTATACACATATTTTTATAGATGTATACACATATTTATATATATATATAGTCAAATCTGCAGACATGCATGTTTCGCCGTTCAACGGCTCGTCAGTGCAGCTTGTAACGCAGCCTAGATGCGAGTGACTTCGTATTTATACACCATACTCTTGCCCTCACCAAGCGCATGTGGTACAATAATCAGACACATGCGCATCCAGACATGCGTGAAGTGTCTTGGGGCCAGAGTGCTCAAACGACCACAAGGGAAGTGAGCTTTTGCATTATATATAGCTTATATATATATATATATATGTATGTAGATTTTCACTTACCTCAAAACTTGTCTGCAACAGGCTGTTTCATCTGTAAAAGAATCATCAGGCAATAATCATATATACATGCATATATATATAATTATAGATTTTCGCTTACCTCAAAACTTGTCTGCAACAGGCTGTTTCATCTGTAAAAGAATCATCAGGCAGCATCATGATTCTTTTACAGATGAAACAGCCTGTTGCAGACAAGTTTTGAGGTAAGCGAAAATCTATAATTTGCTCTAACTATATGTTGTCGAGCACTCTTTGCGTTTCGTAGACCTAAACCTACACGTATATATATAATTATATAGTTTTCGCTTACCTCAAGGTATCCACTACAGCCTGTTTCACACAATAAGCAATCATCTTGTCATGCTTACCACTTACAGTCGATTTCATCAAACTTTTGCTAAAATATTTTGAAGTTTGTTCCGAACTTCACAAATTCGTGGCGAAGTTCAAAAGTTGATAATGAATTCACAAACAGTTTGTAAACTGGCTACCTTTTCTTTAGTAGCCAATCAGAGGGTTTGTTTACAAACCTGGCAATGATAATGATAGCTTATTGTGTGAAACAGGCTGTAGTGGATACCTTGAGGTAAGCGAAAACTTGAAATGTACCAGCTAAAACTTGTCAAGGATTGCTTCTAACTGTATAAGTCAAAGGGTTTTAATGTTGGTTTAACAGAATGCTACTGTATGTGATATTCATTAATTGTGGTAATCTGTATTTTCTTTAGTGTACATATGCATCTAAATTTCTTACTTTAACCGAATCTGTTCGAGATGCAGCAGACTTGTATTTGTCAATGAAATACAAACCCATTGTGTTTATCAATGACACGCCTTGTGGGTTTGTGAGACATATGCGCTGCCGCAACCCAGAAATGGCAGAAGCATTGTGGGGAAACAGAGAAGGATGTTTTGAAATACCGAAATTAGATAAACCACCAACATCTGTGAGTATAAACTGAGTACTTTATGTTGTGGCCAATAATTACTTGCAGATCTGTGCTGTGTATAATCATTATACAATGAAAATTATGAAATGCATTCAGAAATAGCATTTTCTTCAAAATTATACTAGTTCATTCTTCTGTCACTTTGACAAATTGGCTGGTGGCCATGCATGTGCATGCTAAAAATTTAACTATAACCATGATTTTGACTTACCATGAACAAATCGTCTGTACTTTAATGGAAATTTGCTTATTTGCATTGGATTTATTTTTGCCTTTTGCCTTACAGGGACACATTGTTCCAGAGTTCATCATTCCAGAATTTCAGACAACAAGCGTTATTGAAGATAACACCCCTTTAGGTCGTTTTCAGCATCCTATTTTGAAATCCAATAACCATTACATTCTTGGAGATAGATTCCACAACATGGTTAGTCCCCATAAGTCCCCTCTTTGTCTATATCATGACATAAATTTGGGAAATGGGAGCAACACATTGAAGACAAGCATTCAAGAATCCCAAAATTTCAGGAAGAATGCCAGGCGGTTAAGGAGTGCTGGACAGCAACAAATGGAAGTCCATGTAGCATTTAATTTCCTCATGGATTTCTACCAAAATGAAGAAAATGTATTGAAACAATATGCCAATTTGGAAAAGGGAATCCTTCCTGGTCACGATTTGTAATAATTAATTAGTATACAGTATAAGTGTTAAAAATGAAGTTGCTTATGAATATTTAAATAATAAATAAGAAAAATTGTTAGGCCCCTACAAATTAATCTTTAGTTTCTGGTCTACCCTCTCTTTCCTGCAGGATATGGGTGGGTGGTTGGTTAGTAAGGACTACAGGGCCTAATTACACTCACTATAAAATCAGAGTTTATGTATTTTTATGTGCTATTTGCACTGTGATATGAGCGCTGGAGTCTCGCTTGACAGCAGACTGCCAAGTTTTGGTAATAGCCATCATAATAAGTCATGAAAGAAATTTACATAGTTTGCTATATATTGATGTTAATTCTAAACCCTAAACGAAGTCCATAAAGACCAGATCGGGTTTTAAATATGAATAGTCCTACTAAAAAGCTTGTTTGAAAAATGATGCAGGAGGTGGACCAGAAACTAAAGATTAATTTGTAGGGGCCTTATAGCAACAGCTGAAACAGTTTATTTATTACTGTTGTGGCAATGTACTCTATCTCTTTGTAAATATTTGGCTGTATTTGACTTTTAGGCCAATATTTTGGCCAAGCTTTGTATTCTTTCTTTAATAATAATTAGTTATCCTTGATGTTAAAATTTGTATATAACAGTATTTCCACTTTCATATTTTTACACTGAACTAATATAGATGACCGATTGCAAAAGCCTTTCTTTCTGCCGAGGAGAACATTGCACTGTTAATCTGACGTCAACAGTAAAATAAGTATAGGTGATTTTATGATAGCCATTGATAGCAAGTACAAATGTACAATACTACGAGTGATACTTTGGCAAAAATTTCAAATATCACGAGTAATGTAACTCCGTTATACAAAGATGTAATTGTACGAGCAAAATCATATGATTACTCATTGTATATCATTTTATACGAGATCATTTATATAATTATATGCATGACAAAATTACGACATGTACTGATGTACTCACTCGCGCCTTTAAAAGTGTCTTGTTTCATTACTTGACAAGAAACATTTTCACTCTGCGTCTTCTCTGTACTCATTTAAAAATATTTACTTGGAATTTTTAGTTCATAGTGTTCCACGACCACAACTCCACAAGTCGTTGGAAATGTGAAATTGAAAACTTTCCATTTCAGAACCGGCCGCCAACAAAATAGCGGCCGGTTACGCATTTTGCCTGAAGTGAGACCTCTGTCTGTCTCTACTCTGTGGCTTCATGTAACCACAGATTTTAAAAATACTGTATTCTGTGATGTAACACAACACAGTACTTCCACTTTCAAATTTTTAATTTCCATATTGACAGCCAAAATTTCCATAAATTTACCAAAAATTTCATAAATTCCCAATGCTATCCCTACGTATCACAATTTACTCTACAATAACCCATATTATTGCCGGACATTATCCCACACATGTTTCAAAATCTGGGGCGAATTTGAAACTTGGGTATTCGAGATTTAGTCCATATATTATAGGTGACTTGTCCGTGCAATAGGATTAAACATTCTCTCTATAAAAAATTCCATAAAATGTGGAAATTTCTATGAAAGTGGAAACCCTGATGTAACATCACCCAAAATGAATATACTCCCCTGCCTTGCATTACTTTGGGCAGCGGAATATATATACGGTAATCTCTCTATAAATATCCCCTCTCTCAAATAAGCCTCCTTCCCTCTCCAAATAAGCCCCCTTCCCTCTCTGATAAGCACCCCCCCCCCCTATTAGCAAGCTTTTTTAGATGAAGAAATGTATTAAGCCCCACCCCACCTCTCTAATAAGCCCTCCCATTCTAAAAAGTTCCCCTTTGATAAGATTTTATGTTTTCTTTACACATTGTACTGTGCTTGAACAAAATTATCATATCGTTTCAATAAGGTAAGGGGTAAATATTTAACTCGAAATTTCCATCTATAAAACTTTACTCTCCAACGAACAATTCAAGAATCACTAACATAGAGTCAGAGAAAGTATACATAATGTATATAATTATGTAATATGAAATTTGACACAAAGTAATGCTTTCACTTGGTTAATACAACATGATTTTCTTCCAAACTACGAATAATTTGTTTCAATATTATAGACATGACATGCATTAATATAATTAATATGAAGATCAAGGCTTGAGCAGTCAGAATAAATAATACCTTACTTGTTTCATACAAGTAAAGTAGTTTTACAATTTCAAACAAATATGGCCAAATACGATACGATTTGATTGCTGATCTAAAACACATCAGGCATTGCAGTTCTCTGCAGTCTGCACACGTCCATTCAGTTTCAGAAAATGTTTAATCACAAAAATTCCGTTATTACATCGCGAGTTAAATGGGCTTTAAATTTCACAAGACTTGATTATTCGTCAATTTGAATCCAAAATGAAATTATTTCAACATTCAGACAACTTTGCGGATATAGATTGGCACTCAATTCCTCTGCAATGGTGGAAAAATTAAATGCGATTTTAAACAGTAATTTTAAACTGGATCGTATTTTGGCACTTTTTTCGCAATGTTACAGAAAAGGCATATCAGTTGTAACATGCAACTAAAACTAAAAGCTTAGTATTTATTGCTATGTCTGTTGCTATGAACGTATATGTGATGTTTCCCCTTTCAGCTCTTCATGATATGGGTTTGCATGATATACAAAACCTGAAGGGAGAAAGAAATTTATATGACATTTTGAACGATTTTCTTCACCTTTTAGAACTATAGATTGTTAACTATACGTTGATATATATATAAATATACTGTTACTTTAAAAAATGTTTCCAATGTTCAAAACTCACCAGTCTCCTTTCGGTACGTTTTTTAATCCAAGACATCTCAAATGGTACCAGGTGTTGCCCAGGCACTTGGTTAAAAGAAGAAAATAAATTAAGAGTATTAATGTCAATAATGTATTTCTTTCTCAGTTTTCGATATAGATTTTTACTTAGCTAAATACCTTTTTTGGATACTTAGTTTCGCAGAGTATCATAGATCTCTCCTCTTTATTGCTTCTTTCCTGTAATAATTTCAAACAGATATGCATAGCTAAGAATCAGTTTTAATTGAGGACTTGCAGTTATCATTTATATATCGGAGGCCCTTAATCTGGACGTGAGCATGGTATTCTTTTATGACGTGCTTGCTTTATTCTTTTAATTTTTCCTATGTCTCGCTATATAGTCAGTCTCGTATGTGTAAACCGTACATTATTATAAGAATACAATCTTTACCTGTTTGCACGTGCACCACTGATACGACCCTGCATCGCCGTCTGCACTATTTGTAGAATCTATATAAGTTAATAACAGAATATTTGAATACAGTATTGATTTTAAGCGCCATTTTGACAGAGAATTTGGAGTGCAAACTGTTAATTTTATATCTCCGCAATGACTACATATAACATACCACTGTTACAGTGATACTTGAGAGTTTTAGATGTTCAGTAGCTAAAAACAAGACTATAATGGGACAGTGGTTACGCCCTGAAGTATTCATTCATTTACCCTGAGCATCCGGTACAGAACGAGGCAACACTCCAATTGCTCCACTGACGAACAAAGACTTCTTTGCTAATGGTTTCCTTGACTTATCTACAAATCCAAATACTCACATGAAATAGAATTCGTTATAATTGGAAAACTATTTTCATCACTTGTTTCGTTAACCATTCTCATCTCATGCATATGTGCAAAGGGTGTTTAAATGATATAATTACACTTATATTATCTTTCGTTAATTGAGAGTACCAAAGTTGTCCTAAACTATAGAAGGTACTGCTTAGCGGTCAAACACGTTAATACCTTCTTATAGTTAAAAAATTGTATGAATATGAAAATTACAACATATAGTACCATTAATATTAAGGACTTATTAACCGACTACGAGGTCTGTACGGGAAAGTATTGCCTGAGGTTTTCGGGGCAGACCAGGTCGCGGTGGAAAAAGACCTGCGAAAAAAACCCTGCAATATCCACGTCTGGCAACCCAATAAGGATTTAATATTATTATATTTTGTTGATCGCAGTTTTTTCTGACTGAAAAAACCCAGAAAACCTTTGCAGCTATAAAACCGCTTTCAGCCGTATATACTGGCGGTTTCTGTCGTCGCGCTTGCTGATTCACTGATAACAACAAAACAATTAATAAAAATACACCAAAGAAAAAAAATTAACCTTCAAAAATGTTTTTTTTACGTTTTCGTGATAAACATACAACAAAAGTTCTATGACAGATAAATCCATTAAAATTTAAGAACAAAATGTTTGCAACATTTTTTGACAGTTCGTCGAACGTTTTTGAAGGCAAAAGTCTGTAAACAACTTACAACTATGTAGTGTAAAGTAAAATGCAAAGCATTCAGCGCAAGATATGACAAATTATACGAGTTAAAATGTTCAAGTGAACAAAATACAATATTAGAAGTCTGAAGCCTAAGCATTTAATCGTCTAGGTCGCAATCAATTACCAGTCGACGGCGAGATGAATTTCTGAGCGGGCAAGATGAATTTCTGAGCGGGCAAGATGACATTTTCCAGACCGGTAATTAACCAATCAGTGTGCGGCATTTATCTCAGCCATATAATAAATATATATATATATTAAAGTACTTTTAGTTATTTCATGTTAGGTTTTCTTGCAGTTCAATTGCATTACTCTCAGTTTGTTAGAATTAGAAATAGAGAAAGAAATACTTTATCCAAACTCACCACCTATGCCATCTACTGTGCCTTTAGAAGACTGGCCAAGATCCACAGGCGTAGACGCGGTCGCGTTAAAATTACCAAGTTCTGTTTCCTGCGTGGTATTTGGTAAGTTCGGTTGGCCGGTCTCGTTGTTGAAATCTATAACTATAAACAAATAAACAATGGTATGTAATGACGAAATCACTCGGCGCGGGCATTCACATAAGTAGAAAAAAAGCTAGTCACACAGTATCAGTTGTAATATCATAAAGTTTGTTAATATATATACATCAATGTTTTTGATTGTCTAAAAAGTCTTTTTAACAAAATTGCATTTTAACAATTTACATTTTCCAATTCTTGTTACCCACCCTTTTCTGGTTCCGCCTTGAAAATCTTTTTTCCAACGTCCATAGCCTATGAAAAATGATAGATAAAAGATTTCCGAACAAACTGTGATTGTGCATGCAGTGGCCGAAACTCGTATGAATATTTCCATGTGAACTTACGACGAAACTTCTGAACCTCCCAAGATGTTGTTATTTACACTCATTTTTTTGGCTTTTCTGGTTGAAATTCAAAAAGGTTGTCTAATGACTAATGTATTTACTATTTCATATGATTTTACGTATAAAGGTATATGTGAGAGGGGATTCGCTCCATTAAGTCCATGCATTATTCTATATTTCAGTAACAATTTTCATTATATATTTCAGTAACTTACCCAGGCAAACGTTTTTCTCTTTTGCGGGGTCAGCTTACTGAACTGGTGCTTTGTATTTGGCGTGAGTTTCTAAAATACAACAGTGAGATAGTAATATAATCACACAACACTGAAATATTTTTCAAATTCTATAAAAGTAATAAAACTATTATACCATGGAAGAAATATGAATCTTAGACTTAGTTAGAATTAATTGAAGTCGCATGAAAATGGCAATTTGCTTGTAGCCTGGTATGGAAATTGCAATGAACACTATTCCTATAGAAATTGTAGCATTTACATACTATTTCCATAATTATAAAGTGTGAATTTCAAACATTTTTTAGTATCATGCACTGTCAATTAAGCTATTTGTTCTGTTAAAATCTTGCCTCTGTAAAGCTGTAATCGTAGTTGTCTTCATCTTCAGTAGTTTGACTTTCGTCTAATTCGACATCGTCGTCACGACTACTTGTCCACGCTAAACAGAAACATTCACAATTTCATTATGTCTATACATATTCCTTCAATGTGTTATGTAATCGACCAAGTATTTCTTTTCATTTAATAATTATTTTACTAGTTATCATCATTTATGGTTGTGTTCGATATATAAGTATACCTTCCATTTGTATTTGGAGCATGTTCTCCACTGCCTCCATTGCCTCGATATCCTCCTTTGACAACGTTATTCGGTATCCGGCGTCTTCATTTTCATTCACATGAGAATTTGTCTCGGGTTGATCGTCTCGAATCTTGCAAGCTATTATAACAAGCAAATAAGTTAATTCTCAAAATATTTACCCTTTATAACTACACTAGTACGAGAGGTTTTTATATACTTCAGGTTCTGCATGTTTAGGTATTATTTGCCTGTATGCAAGTAAATTGGATTCTGGATAGATTATAGTCTTCTATAAAATATTGGACCGGCTTACTTAAATATTTGGTAACGGCCAGACAGCTGACATCATCTAATCATTCGAAATAGCTCTCCTTTAATGTTTCATTTGATTCAACTAAATTGTTTATCCATTTACATTAATAAATGCGACACCTGAAGCTCAAGATGTTGAACATACCGAACTCAATAACGTGCCTAGTGTGAGACGACAAGGCAATCAAAGGAATTCAGTACGCCCGCCTTTGACATGTCCCTCTTCTCTTGACCATATCGTCCAGCGTCCCATCTCCACATTTGTTAAAGTACACTCCAATGGAAACTGGATCGTGTACTTGTTTCCTCTGTTCCTCTTTAAATTCCTGTTTGAAAAATGCCACCAGTGCATGTGAGATTTGAAATAGGAGCTCATGTGAAAAACGAAAATTTGACTAGCCAAACACTCATTCACTAAATTGATTTTTAGCTATTCAGTAGCTATACATAGCTTTGTCAATTGTAAATGTATATTTGAATATATAATATTCGTATATAGTACGTATTTTTTCAATTATTATGTCAATAATTTTTCTATTCATACTTACACTGTATGAAACATCAGGAAAAGCATCGACAACTGAAGTAATAATTGCGATGCCTGGAACTTTATTTCCAGCCACATCATTTATTGTCACACTTGGGTGCGAAAAAGTACATCATGTTTTCACAACAGTACTTTGAGGGGTCAAAAAGAGGAGATACTAGTCGGGGATCAGATGGAGACAAACAAACAAACATACTGTATTTTTTATTACTCGTTTCATTACGTGTTCCCCCCAACCCCCCTTCCGACAAGGCGGCAACTAGAAGTTGAGATATATCCTACGCTCGGCATTGTATCTTTAATTAACTCTGATATTTCTTTAATTAATTAGCTCCCTCAACCCAGACATAACAATTGAGAGGTGAACTTACGGGATCAAGTTGATTGCCAATTTTTTGTACTACGTTATGTTCCACTTTTTGCATCATAGAAGGCCCGACAAGTTCTGTTTTTGTGATCTCCTGGCAGGTGAACAAAACATACTCGCACATTCGAGATGTTTTTCCACATGTTAATCGTAACTATATAAAAATGTTAGTATAGTTGATCAGTACTGACAGTAGTGATAAGGTAAATGCTTGCCTTACTATTTTGACGAATTACATGCATGCACATACCAGCGTATTTGCAATAATCATGGATGAAACTCCTTTAATCCACCTCGGCTGCAGTTTTAAATTTTTGAGGAGTCCATAAAGCACCTTCAAACACTTGTTCCCACAAATCAAAGTATGTTATGACCCACGCAAGAAGGAGGCCCTTAAATATATAACGTGCAATAAAATAGTTTTTAAGCATTCATCATTTTCAAATTTGACAGATGGTACAGCTCAGTGTCCACGCCACTGCAATCCTAAATCATAAATCTTCTTAATATACCTTATTCTCTTCCATAAATATTTCCAATTCTTTCAGTTGATTTTCGTCGTGCGGATTCGAATCATTTGGATCTGCAGCCAGGTAATTAAACCTTAGAACTCTTCCAATTGTCCTTCAAAAGGAAATTCATAAAACATATACATTAACTGTTTCAGAAAAAGGTCTGATTATCATGTAAATTCACACAATACCAGCAACAACCACACTTTTCGCTAGGTTTTTGTCAATATCCTTACTCTTGTCAGCAAATCCTAAATCACACTCAGCAATGGCAATGGTTGTGACTATTATATAACCGACACCTGTAATTATCGCATTAAATACTCTTAGTTTTAGTAAGTAGGTTAAAAACATTACCGTGCCAGCTCTGGAGAGTTGGAAGAGATAAGTGTAGCTGCTTTTGGATGGCTCATCCCTTCTGTTTTCGAACCAAACATTAATCTGCCTTGAACTTGAAGCAAGAACTCGGAAAAGGTCTTGCTAATTTCGGGGTCGTCAATCATGACCACCCCTGTCGTGCTTGCAAGACTCTCTTGCATCTTTCTTTATCAATAAAAAATAGCTTTTTATTAGGATATATACGCTTAGCAAAAGTATGCATACTTAAAGTATAATGGAAATCAAGTTAATTATTTAGTAAATCAATGACAAGGTGAACATACATCTCGAAGTAAATGCAGTTATAGTGACTGCTATAACGATGTGATACTTACGTTGATGTCCCACATAACTGCTGGTTTCCACCACTTAGAAACATCAAGTTCACCCGTCCTGGTACCCCTTGACCAAGAGCCAGAAGGTACAAACTTAACGACTTCCCCACGCACAGCGCTTCCGAAAATATCATACCGACTGAACTCTCCTCTGAATAAAGATAAAGTTATAACTGCATGAGTACGAAGCTTCAAACTTTTAGCGTTTTTATACTTGGATTAATTTTTCAAACGGTTTGAGTCATGGCATGTAATTTTGTGAAAACCGTAGTCATTTTTTAAAAGATAAACTTTTGCTAAATGATTTAATTTTTTACATCTCCATAATTATAATTTATTAAAGACTGCGAAAACAGGGTTAGAGAGCACATCGTTCTTGTCATAGGCGTAGGAACGGGAGCATTTCCCCCACCACCACCCCGACACACATTTCCTCAAAGAGCTCCTTCCTCCAGCTAAAACAATGGGAAATTAAAAGTTCCATTTTCTAATAGAGTATAAGTACCCTTAAGACGAAGTGCCCCTAACTTGAAGTTGCTTCCTACGCATGCATATGTCTTGTTGTTGATGTGGAACGAGTTTACTTGGATTTTTCATGTTAGTTTTCACTTACTCCAAACGTCATTCGGATTGAGTGCGTTTCTCATAATTCTTGAAACAGTAAAGGCTGTTGCCAGACGAAATGGCGCAGTATTTTGTCCAAATCCTTCAGAGAGTACAAAGAACCTTTATTTAAAGCATAAGAAGAATGAATTAATAAGCAATTGTAATTCCTTTTCATAAACTTTGTCTAGATGCATGTATGTGATATACACATACATATACATGCAGTGGTGTATGAACCGGGGTCCTTCAAAGTGGCCTTTTCTCCAGCTAAAACAATAGAAAAAGTGCCCCCCCCCAACTTGAAGTTTCTTCCTACTCCTATGTATACATGTATATGGTTATACCTTGCAATTGAACTGTTCAGGTACTCAAAATTCTCCAGCAAGGTTCTATTTATTTCCAGGTTGAACTCTTTCAGGTGATCGTCCATTACCAAATATTTGCAATCGATGGGTTTAAGAATTTTACCATTCTCCACCTGTAACTATACGATAATAATTTGTATAGTGGCACAATCGCAATAGTATGTGGGATTTATTGCAACTAAATTATATCTAGTACAAAAACTTCGGCTCAGATTGAAAACGAGCCCGTGCATCGGGTGAATTATTCGCGCATGCATGGCCTTTGCCGCATTCATCACTACATAGTAAGTATATCTTGTCCCAAATATATATTTTATGCTTTTAGACTGTCTACAAACCTCATCAGTACTTTTACAAAATTTTATGTATTATTTTGTTACATGCTTATACATTTCTTCAATATCCTTATTTAATGTTAAAAGCCTGCAGCCAATATCTTCGACGTTTTTCTTTCATACTTTTAAGGTAGTAAGCTAACTCGAGAGAATATTGTTTTTCTCTATATTAGTACCTTATTTGAAAGAAGCCAGTATTTGTTTTGCTGGTATCCCAAGAACGTTGGTTCAAGAATGACATGTTTTCTTTCCATCTTTGCTAAGTCATCCTTTAAATAACGCGCGTACAACTGTCACTTCTGGGCCAAGCAGGAATGTTCCTCCACCATACGCTTCACGCAGAGAATCGACAAAACGTTGTTTTGACCCAAAACAATTTATACTTAATACGACGAACCTACCAAAGTAAATTTTGTGTTTTGATCAGTATCATTTACTACAGCAGCATGTAGCACTTACTTATACCCATAAAGAAAAGAGCACGCTAGAGGTATAGGAATTAAGACACAAGCAGTTGCAATTTAGGTGAAACCGCCGGCGAAAACTAAACTATTTCCTTTTCCGCTCCACAACAGGTGATGCTCTTCAAAAGAGCTAAAGATATTATGTACACAAATATCTGGGGTTCTAATGATATGTTTAGAAATTTTATAGAACTTTTTAAAGAACCGGATTGGTACTGCGTATATATTTTTGTATTTCCATGCAAATTGAGTAGAGCAGATATTCCACATAATAAGTATAACACTTTAGATTCAACGCAGTTGAAATTGCATCAGTTGAAAGTATCTTCAAAATAATGAAGAATGGCCATTACAGTTTAATCATATCCCATCTCATTCCCAAGTTCTCATAATTTTTGTATTTAAGTTATTACGTCACTGGTTTTACTTGAGGTGGTGTAAGAAGACGAAAGTCTGATATCTCAGAGGCTATTCAACGAAATAAAACGAAATTTGGTACAATTAGCAAGCGCATCTAGACAAACATTTTGGTATGTATATATGGTTGTCATGGAAATGCTCTAGTCCTCTAGTCCCTTTAATGATTACTTTCCGCAAAATAATGAAATACATCATTATAATACTCGAAATTCAATTTGTTGATAATTTGTCAAGAAAAAGTCAAAAGCTTTCTTCTTAGAATATACTAACTAAGTGCAATTATGCATAATTATGCTATTATGCATAGTATTAGAAAATTAATAATTATCTTTATATATATATTGCATAAGAGTGCTATGGTTACTTTACCAATATCACTTGTAAATAACTATTAGTATAAATATTCTATTCGATATATCTCAAATATCTTTTAATTATACTATAAATATTTGTTTAACTAGGGGCCTTAACTATATAAAAGCCTGAAAGGGTTTCCAAAAGGCTCCTAGCCCTAGTTATTATACTATTATATAAATGACTGTAAATAATGCTAATTTAATTTTTTGGGGGCAAAAATAAAAACAAAAAAGAACAAAAAAACTTTCGTCATTTTCTATCACCTCATGCAAGTAAAACCAGTGACGTCATAACTCAAAATACAAAAAGTGTGATAACTTGGGAATGAGAGGAGATATGAATAAACTGTAAGAGTCATTCTTCATTATTTTGAAGGTACTTTCAACTGATCTATGCAATAACACTTTAAAAAGATTATATATATTGTAACAGCGAATGACGTTCGTCTGTTTTGACACGCAGACAAACGTAATCGTGTATAGCCAATGAATTGTATTACACTACTTTAGAAGTCGATAAAAAATGTCTTCTGCCGGTTAGACAACAGAATAAACCACACAATGTTTCCAGAGTACGAGCACGACCTCTCCTACTTGTACTTTTGTCCTGGGAATGTCTGGGATATTCCTATTTACGAATTAAAGGTGTCATGGAAAACTGAAAAGGGAATTATTAAAGAACGAGACAATTCTATCCAGCGCTAACTATAGTAGCGATTGACACGCCAATAGCGCTAACTATATTGAGATCGTATACATCAATTTGTCAGGCAATTTCCTGTGATTTCTCGCTGTCAATTATATTAGTAGCAATTATAGTCTCGAGTTTCACAGCGTGGTTTTAGAGCAAGCCATTTAATACATCAGGTAAAACTCTATTCTTCGGTTTTATCATACAAAGCAACTAGTGTTTTATACACATATGATAACATAAAACATATATACAATTTATTATTGTGCAAATTATTATAGGTAAAAAGCATCACAAAAGTTATAATTGCAATACACAATGCAATGCGGCATTGACACATCACACCTCAGAAAAGTTTATCGGATATTTGTTTTAATTTTAAACCATAGACTGTTAAAGAAAATTATACCAGATAGTAAATATGCTGAATAGTTTAGTCCTACATTGACAAGTGATGTGCGCTTTGCGCCGGACCTGTAAAACAATTTTGCCATGTGACGCACCTGGTTGAATTTTCCTCGCTGCCAGTTGGAGTACCACACGAGCAAACCCAGTGACCAGCCGACTTTTCCTCTGCTAGTTTCATATCCCCGATAACTTTCAGGGTAAAATCGCCGAACAGTCTGGATTCTCTGCCATAGTAAGTTTTCCCATCCTTTGCGAAAAACATCGAACGCATTTTCTCTTCCTAAAAGAAACAAAATAGAGATCGAACATTGTACGCTTTCTTTGAAACGCAAACTATTGGGATGCAAAGTATTATTCAGTAAAATTCATTGGTACAAACCTCTGACAATTCCATTCCACAGCTACTGGACATATTAAAATTTAAGAAATAGCTTCTTTAAACACTAGCAGAGATGCTGTTCTAACCAGAGGTAACAAACAAAGGGGACAAACAAGATTTTGGTAAGATACTTAATATGTGCAGCCATACGGACACATCGATTTCTATTGGCTAGAGTTTGAGTTTCCACCAATCGTATACAATGTGAGAGGAAGTTAAACACGGATTAGTTAGAAACAAGCAATGCATTCATTAAAACACCTTCCAAGTCTCGCGCATTCTGCTTGAGACACACGCACTTGCATAGATAGGGATACTTATAACTTGGGGTCGGTTGTACGAAGCCCGTTTAGCCAATCTGGGGCCGGTTGTACGAAGGCCGGATAATGCTATCCACTGGATAGTGATTTTGTTAAGCTTTCTAAAATTTCCCGTTGTTTGGTATAACCCAGATTAAACCTTAGTATTTTTAAATTAAAGTTTCTTTTTATCAATTGTGAGGTCCATATCTGTAGTTTTATAGATTTTCAAGCATTTTTACAACGGTTGAAAAAATCACTATTCGGTGAATAGCGCTATCCGACCTTCGTACAACCGCCTTCGCAAATATCTATCAAGTCTATACATTCATCAAGCAACCAAGCTAAATATATCAGTATACCAGGCGGGGGTGCCCTCATACAGTTTACAAAAGGCTGTTCACGAAAATTTTCAATGTTACATACCCACTAAATATGACATGACAGAAATACTGGTTATAATTCCATGACACGCAATCACGAATATTTCTCTTTGATCTTGACCCCAATCCCGACCCAATCCCTAACCCTAACCCTATTTCGTGCGTGTCATGGAATTGTAACCGAAATACTCGTGCAAAATTTATTTCTACCGGAAACACGTTGTTGGCTTATCATATGTTTGTTTATCACTTTCTATAATGAGCATTGAGCATTTTTATATTTTTAATATAGTTTAGTATTTTGAATGCATGTTATTAATATAGAATTGTAATTATACAAGCACGGCCCTTTGAAAAACAGAAAACTGAAAGGTTACCGTAGGTAAATATGATTAAATAATAATAATAATAATAATAATAATAATAGTATTAACACCCTCATGTACATTCATTTTCTCTTATACTCTGGCCTAATCTTTTTGCAACGGAGATCATGACCCTCCTTGGAGACAGGCAAAAATATTGAATTAGCACTACAACCTCGTTCTCAAGGCTTTCTATGCGTGTTAGGCCGTGGTTAGGCCCATGGTTACGATTAGGGGAGGGAAGGCCGGAGAGGAGAGAAGAAAGCTCTGGTCCGGGCCGGTCGTTTCTGAATAGTGATTGGCTGGTCGCTTCTGGAACGTGATTGGTTACACTATATTATGCAAATATTGTGGCGAATAATTAATAATAAAAGCGAATAATCGTAATAAAAGCATTGTATCGAACAAGGAGCGTGGTTTAACAACAGTATATTTCGATATGGCAGCGAAAGAGACACCTGACCAAACCCTAACCCTGGGCCTAACACGCCTAGAAAGCCCTGGGAACGAGGTTGTTAGCACTATACATTTATCATAACGTATTTCGTATTTCCTTCTTGGAAAATATCGATTCTCAAAAAGACACCCATCCAGCCGACTTCTCTACCTTCTCAATTATATCTTCTTCTTCTAACATCTGCAATTCTTTCTCTAAGAGCGGTCTAACGTTGAAAGGTATCCTACGATGAGGCTGAGCAACAGGTTTCATACTTTCGTTGACATTTAAGTCTACTAGGACGTCCTTCATTTTTCCAATACCATGAAATACTTCCGTGTTTTCTTTTATTATCTTTTCCTTGATCATTGCACTCACATTATGTTGATAAATATTTGCTTCTCTAAATTGGTCACGGTCAGATTTAACTGTGTTTACCGCATCATCAGCATCCCCAGGGATACTAATAAGTCTTAGATTCTCCGCCGTATGATACGATAACAAGGGTTCAGTGCTTGTGTGCCCTTTAACAACGTAAAATGTAGCTGGAATTATCCTTTCTTCTGATTCAACCACCGTATCTATCTTTCCAATTATTTTCAAAGGTGGCGTTGGGTTTTCCAAAGTATGATATACGAATGTAAACTGCTGTTATTCTTGCATAATTTACATGTCTTTGCAAAGTTTTCGCGATATGTGTCTTCATCCATTACATTTACCTTTGACCCGGTGTCAATTAGAACTTCGATTTGGCGATCCTCAATCTTAATTTTTTAATCGGTCTTCGACCTTTCCCCTTTTCTACTGATCCTACTACTTCCATGTTGTACGCCGATTCTTCCTTGTTGCTACTTGACGAACCTTGTTGATTGTCTGGTTTGACTGCTTTCACCCTTTCTACTCTGGATTTGTTATCACGGCTTCTACAAAATTTGGCAAAATGATTATTATTATTACAAGTCATTTAAAAAACGTTTTGCGTCCTTCAGAAATTTATAACGTCTTAAACCATATTTTAAATTCCATATTTTAGGAAATGGCATTTCAAGGACTTAACATTTCAAACCCCTAGATCAATTTTCACGCTTTCGACGCTCATTTGAAAGTTCCCACCACCACTGAAATAGTCTGATTTTAACTCTTTCTAAATGGTAGCGTCGAATATCATCCGCCAACGCATGATGATTTTGAGCGCTTGTATCTTTGGCGCCCCTCACCCAAAACGGACGAAAATGCCACCAATCGATCACCAATCGATTCAGCAAACACACCTGTTCTTGACTAATGCCAAACAAATCGCTAAACACATTGTTTTACAGATCTCCGTGAGTTTTAACACCTTTGTAATCTGATATTATATCGTAAACTAATGATATATTCAGTACCTTTGGTCGATTATAACTTCTGTTTTAAAATCCGTGTGATCTTCGCTAATACACCGTTTTATAGCGCTTTAAAAACGGTACATACTGACCAACTTGCAAAGAAACACAATAAAAATTGACAAAGTTACGGCGAAATTTGAAATGTAGCATACGGGTCAAACCGGAATTTCAGACAAAAACAACCGGAAAAGGCCCATGGTTTTTTAAGTGGCCGAAATCAATTCCTCAGGGTACAATACCCTATATAAGATATTTTTGTCTGGACTGAAGCGCGTGGGCAAATCATATATAGTCAAACTACGGCAAGCGCGTGCATGTTGGAAAATTCCCGATAAATAGAAAAAAATTCAAAATAAATATTTCTAAAAGCCGTATCGAAGGCACGTTTTACAGCCGAAAGAAACAGATAAAAAGCTAAATTTCGATCATTAGAAGTCTTTCAAGATATTAAAGATATTAAAAGATATTAAAGATTGTTTGAGTTGAACTGAAGTATGACTGGAGGTATGTTTGGGAGTAAACGTTTAGTATTTTTGATTCTGTAATGTTTAGTCGGCAAAATAGCCCACTGTTAAAAAGCTTATTTTGTAAGGATTCCAATGGTGTTAATTTCATTGCCAGGGGGTAAATATTTTGCAAAGGAGATCGTACTCAAAGTGCTCTTGCGACAACTTGCGACAACATAATTAAAATGCGACCGACCAGAAAGAGTTAAACTACAGGCCAAGTCAGTTGAGAGTCTTTTCTAAATGTTTTTGGGCTTGTCAACTTCCAGACCATGCACAGCATAATCATATTTCATTTTTATATTTCATAGACGTAGTCTTTCACTTCTAACGATGCCTGCTTTACGACCACAATATTCAGATTCTCAATTGAACTACTTCAAATTTTCTCAAATTGTTCTCGATGAATTTCCAAAAGCCTTACGTGACGTATTCAAGAAGATGTGGAATAAAAAATTTCCAGCTCAACAATGGGATACAGTAGAACCTGAGTTTTGCGACCACCCTTGGTTCTCGTAAAAACTGTCGTAAATGACAGGTGGTCGTTAACACAGGTTTGTAAATGACGTCATCATTTCTCAAAAATGATCAAACAAGTGTTTTAAATGCTAAAACCGTCACGATACTTCGAATTATTCGTTGCAAAGTTTCGAAAAAAGTTTGTTCCGATGATTTACGATTATTGAACACTTACAATGCTTGTTTATGGTAAATCATCGGAAAGAAACTTCGAAACGAATTTCGAGGGTAAGAGACAATGCATGAATCATTTGTTGAGAATGTGTTTTTATGTTAAGTTAGAGCAAAAGACCCCATTTATGAAAACGCAAGAAAGGCTGTATTAAAATTAAATCTCATTTTGCGAATCCTGCAAAAAGTTCGGTCGCCAATATATTCTCACGTTCATTTACGTTTACAAATCAGACATTCAGGTTTACAAGGTTTTAACCGGAAATCATGGAGGTTTTAAAGCAAGCCAATCAACGCCTGCATTATCTCAGTAGCAAACGTTGATTGGTTTGCTTTGAAACCTTGACAATCTCCGGGTAAAACTCTCGTAAACCTGATTAAAAACAAACATGAGAATATGTTGGAAACCGAACATTTTTAAACGTAAACAAACATGAAAAAGTCGCTTTGAAGTGAAAATGGTCGCTAATGACGTGTAAATTTCTTGCTTTGGGACGCAAAAGAGTGGTCGCTGGTCTCGTTAGGCAGGTGGTCGCTCACTACAGGTAATTCTTAGTTACAAATCATCCGTGCCAGGAAATGTGGTCGTATATGACAGGTGGTCGCAAAACATAGGGGTCGCAAAACTCAGGTTCTACTGTAATAGCATTGCTGTGCTTAATGCACTCAGTGGGTATGAGGGACGTACGACCCATATACCAACAAGTGAATCTTTCATGAAATGGGACTGTACTGCAATGTTTCAAGCCACGATTTCTGCGAAAACATTTAAGGATAGCTCAAATTTGACGTTGAGAGACTTGTATTTAACGACACCACTTCTCCCGCCCTCATGCGGGAATACTCCCCCACAGCTATAACAATTCATCCTACGCACCTTTGTTTCATCATTCCATTGACATGACTTTGTTAATTTATTCACTTCCTCACTTATCGGTTCATTGCTTCTTCGTCTGCTTTCAATTTTACATGCTTGATTATCAGCAACCAGCCTGTCTCTTCCAACGTGTCGAATATGTCTTGCACCTTTTGTCCGGCACAATGTAAAAATATAGCTCGCTTTGTCTTTTACATCAAGCGCCACAAGATAATTCTCAAATCTCTCAGAGTATTTCTTGAACCGAATGCGTTCCGGATGCATTCGGGATAGGTTTTGAACTCAAATGGGAGACGGCATGGGCGGGTATAGTGTAAGTTATCTCTGCACGATATATTCAGAATTGAGTCTTGAATCACGAAATCATACATTTGATTACTTTAAACTATGTCTACACATTGGGATTTTTCCGACTGATTTTAGATTAAATATTCAATTTATGCAACGCTAAAATTTGCGGTTAATGAAGTAATATGTTTAAGAAGATTACATTTGCCCTAAGGCCTTGCCAGTCTGTCAGCACAATTAGTGCATGCGCTAACAATTATAGCTCAGGGAAAACTCAAGTACCTTGTTAGAACAAGGCGTTTATTCTCGTGTCCTGTTAATAAATATAAAATATGATAAGAACTTGAACTTTGGAAACTTAGCATGTGAACAACTGATGCAAACTTGGGTCTAACCAATCAAAGAGTTCTCCCAAAGATAGCTGTCACCATCATGCATACAATGGCGTGTGCTGCTCATTCGCAAGATTTCCTTCACTGTGTAAACAGTGCTAGTGAATTTTTTTTCAAAGTTTGTTTCAAGGTATCAAACCTTGTACCACCAAAAAACCAACCCACCTCCCCATAGGCAGAGCCGAGTACTGATCTATCAATTAAATTTACATGCTCCAATATATTCCAAGATTATCTATATGTAACTTGTAAATTTGTAACTAAATTGTTCAAAGAATTGAATTAAATAAATAATGGCAGGGAAGTGCTGTCCTTTGGGACAACACTTCGCCACATGAAGTGCATTTTACAGGTCATTCAGGTCGAAAATGCGACCTAATTACCTGACCTAGAGACTCGATGGGTCAGTCATACATAGTTGAGTACCCTGCACCAATGGTTGGTCACCAAGTCCAACTAGGACTCAATTTCAACGAGCTGACTGACCTGAACGGGGGGCCGCCGTCCCCCCCGTTATCTAGAGGCCCACCGTCTCCTCTAGAATAACCTACAGTTTTTTGCATGCTCTGTCAGGTCTTGAGTGCCCTTACTGTCTCAGTATAACTAATGGTGGTCTCTAGACCATCCGGTCTCAATTCGCTGAACAACATGCCAGAGCTGGCTCAACCCTCTGCCATCTAGAGGACCTCCGTCTCCTCTAGGTAAAAAACGTAGGTTCGCTAGAGCCTCTAGACTGTTCGAGCACTTCCTTGCCCAAAATATATGCCACAAAATGCGTCTGTTGTGTGTGTTGTCTTGCTGGATTTGTCAAAGTACTTTACGATATATTTCAACATATTAAACTTCATTAACTTTTAATTAACAATTTACGAGAAAGTACAGTCCCAATTAAAGTTAATCATTTTTGCTCGTTTCATTTGCGAATAGCCACTTGTTTCTCAAAACGTGATACTCGATAATAGCCGAATGATTTGCAAATCTCGAGAATTTTCGGAACTCTAGTATTGTCATTTGTTTGCGCCTTTAACTTTAGGGAATACCTGTAGCTAAACCCGAATTATACAGTATATGTGGTGGAATTTTATGAGTTATTAAACACTCTGGCATAATGTATATCAAGGATGCAGACAGACGCAAAAGAAAGTCAGGGTTTTAGTCATTTATGCACATATCATAGCACAGGTGATAGATGCGGTTGGCGCGCTGTCCTTTACCTCTGAGTTAAGCCAGTAAGTAAAGTAAGTAAGTAGTATAGTATAGTAAGTAAGTAAGTAAGTAAAAACTTTATTTGGCTACGCTAACCCCTACAGCAAAAGCTGGTCTCCAAGAGGGGCGTAGATTAAACTTCAAAATTTACAATGAGTTATAATACAAATTTAAAATACTACACTGACAGTTACAATTACTATCATTACATCTACAACAAATTATGAAGTTCACAAATTTATCTAACTTTATCTAACTGGCCAGGTGTCGCACACTAGAGTTAAATTGACTAGGAGATTGTTTATTTCTTAGTTCGTCTAGGAGGCTGTTCCACAATTTTGCTCCTCTGTAACTAAGACCTTTTTTAAGATATTCAGTCTTAGGTTTGGGCAGATAGAGCTTTGTGGTAGAGCCTCGTAAATTATAATGCTGAGAGGAAGGCGTCTTTTGAAAAATATAGATTAGTTGTTTGGGCGCTAGATCATGAGTTATTTTATACATAAGGCTTGTTACAAATTGAGTTCTGCGTTCTTTCAAAGTTTTCCAATTTAGTTCATTTAAAGCAAGTTCAGATTGGTCGTGTTCATTTTTGCGACCGGTAATCACTCTAGCAGCCCTGTTTTGTAATGTCTGGAGACGATCAGAAAGTGTGATACCGCAGGTCGAGGGTACAGACTTACTCGGATTGGGTAATGTCAGTGTGCTTGATAAACTCATGTAATTCGAGATTGGTTGGTTCTTTTCTGTGGTTTGAGGGTTTTTCTCCGGGTACTCCGGTTTTCCTCCCTCGCTAAAAACTAACCCTTAGGCCCTAGCCACTAACTAACCGTTGGAACCTTTGTAAATTGGGTTGCAAAACCTGTGAAAGGTTTCCCTCCACCACAGACTGGTAAATGCAATAAACTGTGGTTGTAACTGATGGTTGTAGCCTGTGTTTGTAATCTGCATGTGGTTGTAACCTTTTAGCAGTCAAGTGACACTTTTTTGTATCACTACAGTGAATAATAGCCCAATACGATTCGATGAAAAAGAAGTGTTCAAAATCTCATTTTTCCACCTCTGGGAATTAGGGCCTGTTTATATGATCCCATCTAGGCAGGGTGGGATGATTTCATCCTGCCTAGCTGGGAAACCCACCTAGGCGGGATGGCGTCTTTATATGGAGAAAATACATTGCCGGGATGAAGTCAGTTAAGTGCTTGACATCATATTATTTGCAGGAAAGGGATTTAGGTGTGCTCAGAAGGAAAGTTCATCCCGGCTGGGCGGGATAGAGTGTTTATATTGGAATTTTTCGTCACGGGTAAGCAGGATCCCGTTTAGGCGGGATAGAAGCGGGATCATATAAACACTCAATAGGGTTTATATTACAAGCGGGATCTCAGCAACTGTCCCATCCCGCCTAGCCGGGATCATATAAATAGGCCCTAAGACGTCCTTCAAATAGTTGCATATTTGTGAAACGTTCAGCAATGCCAGTTCAATCTTCGAAGGAAGGATATAATATTAAGAATCAATGTACGACAAGCAGGGTTCTGCCCAGGACCATGTGAGTGCCGGGTACCTGCAGCCCTGATGCCATGACCCCGCAGCCCTGATGCCATGACCCCCTCCCACCCTGCCGACAAACTTTAAAACTTGATTGACTGATCTCAGAGTAGCTTGAAGCGCAACATCGGGTAACAAAGTGATTAGGGCCGTTCGTCAGACGTTTTTCTGGCTTTGGGGGATAGCGTAAATCACCAAAAACTAATATTGTGCGCATTGTAGTACTGAATTTCACCTAATATAACGATGTAATAACAAAGTTCGCCAAAGATAAAAAGACACAAAATTATTTGTATAAAATATGTATTACACACTACAACATTAGGGTTTTCTTACTGCATATTTGAAACCTTTCAAGTGCCGGGCGGTAGAGTCCACTTTGGCGTGAGTGCCCACCATGGGCAGAAGCCAGGATTACACACTGCACTTGTGGGGACATGAATATGATTACACACTGCATTTGTGGGGACATGAATTGAATATGATTGCACACTACTCTTGTGGGGACATGAATTGAATATGATTGCACACTACACTTGTGGGGACATGAATTGAATATGATTACACACTGCACTTGTGGGGACATGATTATGATTACACACTGCACTTGTGGGGACATGAATTGAATATGATTACACACTGCATTTGTGGGGACATGAATTGAATATGATTACACACTGCACTTGTGGGGACATGAATTGAATATGATTACACACTGCACTTGTGGGGACATGAATTGAATATGATGACACACTGCACTTGTGGGGACAAGTTTTACTTTGGAAATTCATTTTCAATTGTGGATGGGTTTGTAGAATTCCCATGGGTCAGTTATTGGACATGCATCATTAAGATACTTGTCCTATGGGAAGATTAACTACTTATTAACCGAAAGTGAGGTTTTACAGTAAAATATTATATTTATTATATGGCACAACCATAAGTAGTAAAGTACGTAGTTAATTATATGGTTTGTTTTTGTTGTAGGGCAGTTTTTGTTGTAGGGCATTAAAAATTCCGTAATGCTCCGCGGGGCCATTAGCCAATCATATAGCGTAAACTACTGGAACTAGCGCTTGCAATATAATAATTAACAATTAGATTATGAGCTCAAGATTTCTATGAGGTGATAGTTGATGAGGGCAAAGCCGAACGAACTATCATCTCATAAAAATCGAGAGCGAATAATCTAATTGTTTTAGTAGAAACCAGCAAGAAAACAGTATTTCAAAAAGTTTTCGTAATTTATTTAAATAAATTCGTTAAAAATCGCGCCGAGCAGATGACTGTTTCTTTACTTGCTATCTATCGACAATTAGATAGCGAGTAGCATAGCCAATCAAATTACAGCATTTGCAATAGTATACTAGTATGATTCTACTAATACTAGTTAGGGCAGTATATGTGTGTAATATTTGTGGGGACATTGCATGTGTGTAACACTCTTGCGAACATTTCATATGTGTAAATACTTGTGGGGACAGTTTGTGTGTGTTATACTTGTGGGGACGGTGTGCAAATACTTGTGGGGACACTACAAAATTGTGGAAAAAAGAGTAGTAGGATTGTCACATTGTTTTTTACGGACAATTTTTTGTTAAGTCCGACATTCAGACTAAGAAAAAGTTGAAATAAATTACTATTGATTTTACACATACTTGTTAGGACAACTTTACACACGTACCAAACCTATTTGTGGGGACACTATGAAAAAATATTGGAAAAATGACTTTACATACATTCTAACGCTAATTCTTTCTTTTTAATACTCGACTTACGTACATAATATTTCAAAATTAACTTATCAGCAGCTTTTCAACTATTTCTGTGCCCTTTAACTTGCGGGGTCACCAAAATTGTCCCCACAAGTTGAGGTGTCCCCACAAGTTGAGGTGTCCCCACAAGTCAGGTGTGTATTCCGATTCTTGTCCCCACAAGTGAGGAAGAACAGGAACACACACACACATACGAACAAATATATTCACTGTTGTGTCTTTTGAAAAAATAAACGGGTTAGATTCCTGTTAATATACAAAAAAACATTTTTATAAAACAAAATTTTTTTAAAATTATATATATAACATGCTTGTCGTGTTGTGTTATCGTGAGTGATCGTCCATCATCTAAGCTCGACTACTTCTACCTGCCATTGATTTATCGATTAAACAAAAAATTTTCAGGGGTTTAACACACACCCCACAAAAATATACTCCCTGTTGCGTACCTTTTAAAAAAAAAGGAAAACGGGTTAGATTCCTGTTAGTATAAAAATCATTATATTATAAAAATAGAAAATCATTATATAGAAAACGAACATATATTTGCGTGAAAATATATAAAAATAAAAAAATAAAAATAAAAAATTTGACTTCGAGCATGCGCGCACATCGCACGCACCACATACAGGTTAGATTTCTGATGATATAAATAGGAGGATCACATGCTTATTTTAAAGATGACCTAAATCCGTTAATATACGACTAAATATAATCTGTTCAGCAGCTCGATTTAATAATTTTTTAAAGGTGTTTCAAAACACCACACAATATATTCACAGTCGTGCCTTTTGAAAAAAAGGAACAGGTTAGAATTGTACTATATTCTAACATTTGATCATTAAGGATCCTGGATAGGTCTAGTCATGTGAACAGATCAATTAACACTCTGTCCGAGTAGGTAAAAGAGCCCAGGCAAATGCATTTGTGAATGATCTATACAAGAAATACCCATTCTGGTTGTTAACGGAAATGCAAGGTGGGCCAGCTCGGTTCTGATGAAATATAATAGGGACCTTAATTAAATGGGTTAACATGGGCTGGCAGCCTATATAAAAATAGCCCATAGTCTTGCATTGCATCATCAACAGTTGAATTTCCTGATATTTCAAGTTTGGTGGTACTGTAGACAATTCCAAACTTGGCCACTTGATCACTATGTAATATATATACCCTGGGTGTTTGTTTTGGCTAGCCCAGCCTACCTGAACAGTCTCGTGTAAACACACACAAGACCACCCATGACCATAGACCAATTTGTGTACAGTAGCATTGATAAGTGCATAAATTATATAAAATTACCAAAGGTGCCATTATATAAACATAAATGTTGCAACTTGTTATTGAATACGAATGTACATTTAACACTGTTAGTTACCACATTACAACAACTATGCAGGAATTTGGCTTACTTTAAAATCCTCAAATCCCTACATTTCCCCCAGAGAATAAGAACTTAATTATCTGTATTAATATACGAACGCTTCCATTTTTGCCTTTCGGAAAAGCATTCCAAACTTAAGATTTCGATATAAATACATATGCTTTCATAATTTTGATAATCCCTTTGTATTCCTTTGATTTCGATGGAGTCTCCATCTTGAAAAACCAGTCAATTACTTCGTTTGGCAACTCTCCTTATTTGCTGCCATGACTTCAAGTAGAAGCCAAATGCACATTTGACAGTAGAAGCCAAATGCACCGGGGTGGAGTCAGGTGGACTGGTGCAAGCGTCTGCAATCTGTACGAAATGCACCGGTATGTCGGTGGTCAAATCTACTGTGACATAGGGCAATAAAACAATGGTTTTGATGATGTCACAGTAGATTTCAAGCGGAAAAGGACTTGGGACCGGTGCATTCACTGGTGCCTTTCTACCATGACGTAGCTGCAAAATGTTTGACACCTACGTTATTGTCGCAAAATATTGACGTCAACAAGTTGCAAAATAACAGAAAGTTCGAATTTGCAAATATTTGAGATAGGACTTCTAGTAGGCATGTTAGCCAAAACAATCCTTAAAATTGTGATCACAAGCAGAAACGTGGCACAATGATAGATTATGATGTCAAGAATATGGAATGGAAGGGTTGCCCAAAATTTGAGCAGGGAAAAGTGCTCATTTAGGACGTCAAAATCTAAGATGGCGGAATCCAAGATGGCCGACCGATGACGTCAGTTAAATGACGTCATCAACTTAATTAACACTGTAATCACTTTTACACATTACATATATATACTTAGTGCTTTAATCAATCTCAAAACATAGAAATTGAACTAACAGAGTCCGATAAATGGATCTAGTTTCAAACTCGTACCCAGGCTCTTCGCTCCAGAACATTAAAAACAAAAACGTTTCTAGATTTTATGTTTTTCGTTTCATTTTCTGTTTGTAATAACTTTATTGTTTATTAATAATGGGAAAACTCGGTTTTGGAATCAATGTTGGAACCATATGACCCTCGATGAGCATTTTGCCTACCAGTGAATGTAGTTACAGACAATAAAACAAACATAAATAACCTGTAGTGATCTTCTATGCAAACTGCAAAGCTAGTCCCTATTTAGCATTTCGCCCGACAACAGCAAAGCTTGGTACACTTCAGCCCACTCTTTCTGCATTTGCATCTCACTGCAACACAATAATAATTTATTAATTTATATTGCGCTTTTTACATGTAATGATCAAAAGCGCATAACAATACATTTTAAAAAACCCTAATACAATACTTATAATAATTATTATACAAGTGATTAATAAGTAACTAGAGGTTAAAAGCCAACTTAAAAAGATGTGTTTTCAGACAAGATTTAAAAGTGTTCAGAGCACTAATATTACGGAGGTATACAGGGAGTGCATTCCAGAGTGTTGGCGCAGCCACACTGAATGATCTGTCTCCAAACGATTTGAGCATCTTCCCCACTGGCTGTGAAATGATAATACCCGAGTTGGAGCGTAGATAATAGCGCACGTGTGTTCTTACATTTATAAGCTCCTTAATATAATCTGGCGCCATACCGTTTAGAGTTTTAAAAGTTAAAAGTAAGATCTTAAAATGAATCCTAAACCAAACTGGCAACCAATGTAATTCTTGTAAAACAGGCGTAGTATGACTGTAACACAATTGGTGCATCCACAAGAAATGAGCGCTTTGGTGACATTTGAACGTCCGGCAGAAGACTTCAAACCGGTATGAATTCATGATCCTCCTTCATCCATCCCCAATTCGCTGGATCCAGTTAAATTCTGTGGGCTTCGAGACATTTGTACCACTTCTGCGCTTGTAAAACTGATCGCTTTACATGTTCGTTCAATGCTGCAGCTGTTGGTGGGATATTTTCAATGGCCTTTCCTCTACTTGCAAATAGGTATCGCCTCGTTCACCTTGATACAATCAAATGCTTTGCAATACAGGGCAATAACAAACTGTTCTACAATATCTCTGTCTGCATGCCATTTTCTGGAATACGGTGTTGCACTGGCCATGAGGAGTTGGTATCGCAGCCAATAAATGAATGGAAGAAGAGGTATGCGTTTGAGGTCTGGGGTCCAAGGGAATTAGCAATTTCGCGGATAGGTATGAACTTCAAATGCTTCCCCACTCCAAACTCGAGCCACAACTGCTGGATCCTAGGTATTCTGTGAAAAGCGGAAAGAGTAATCACAACAACATCACTATCCACAGTCTTGACCAGAATACAGGGACATTCTTCGGCAGCATTTCTGACATGCACAAACATATGCTCATCTGCCTCTTCGGTGTTGCATGGCATCAACGGCTCGAGATCTATATCCTGGTTTGAAACTGCCCCAGTCTTCTAGAGATCCTACGAACACTCCATGTTCTCGGTGAATGATTTGACAATGAGCAGGAACAGTTCTGTCTTGTTTTCATTGCACCGAAGGAACATTGACCAATTGCTTGGCATACTCCCATTTGGTTTCACAAGTCTTCTCACACCAGAACCATGGTTTGATCGTGTACCAGACTTTAAACTATCTTTAAAGTACCTATCAAATACCAAATCTAGCCTACCTCAGGTGAAGCTCGATGTAAGGCTGGATGACACTCGATATGTAATCTGCGAATGTCTTGCAATCATTGGCCTCAGCATATTTACAATCGCCTGTCCGTCAAGCACTTTAGCATCTACCGCCAGTGATTCATTACATTCCGTATGTTAAACGACCAAAATGGACTCTATAATACCTGCAACAAAATGAATAATGGTTATTAGATATATAATCACAGGGCTATGTTCGATCGTATTAAAACATTGAGAAAACAATAAATTCCCGACTTGTTCTTTGCTGGTCTTAAATTGCCATTCTCGGAAGGGCTAGGAGGTGTTCCTTGGTTTTCATGGGAGAAAAATTGCTCGAGGTCTCCATCCCTATTTTGACAAGCGATAAATAACGTTAAATAGCCGTTTTCAGCTGTGTATCTTTCTTTGTTGCTTTTCTTGACTTAACACATTTGAAGATTTGCATGTTGTTTTTAACCATGGTATCTGAAATAGGGTTGTCGTTTTTCAGTATGCGAGTGTCCATGTAGGATTGGAACTGTGTGTAGTGTTTTTGTCTTGTATTTAAGACATGTCCCTATTGTATTTACAAAGAGTTCTATTTATACAATAAGTTGGGATCACATTAGTAATACCCGTATGTATACATAATTACATAAATTATAATATTAACTAATACTACATCTCCCCTTTTAAGTTCAACAAGTCACAGACTGAACTAAATGTCATTAATCTATATACTACTATACTATATAATGATACTTTAAAAGTCAGTTCCATCATATTATTTACTAATATATATATATATATTTTTTTGTTCACTTTAGAATGTGTAAAACACACTTATTATGATGTTTAAATATATGTATCTTGTCTAATGTTTAATTTCAAGTCTTTTCGGTGGTACAGATAGTCTTCCTGATCTTGTGAAATAACCAGAAATGTTTTCTGACCTATCAGTTTCTACAGTAAGTTCACTGGTGTTTTCTTGCTGACTATGATTGTTACTTCTTAAAGGTTCTTCGATCATATGTCGTCGATTCCTTCGTACAGTAGTGGTAGGAGTTTCAACCACATATGAGCGCGGTACATTTAACTTTTTCACAATCGTACCCGACTCTTTGCGATCTGGAATCCATACTTTACAATCAGGTGCAAGCTGTGGTAATGTTTTCACTCCATGACGAGAATCATGGTTCTTCTTCTGTCGTTTCTTTATGCTCTCTTCTCTTTCTTTGACCGTCACGATATATGGCCATTTATCCTTGATTGACTTGTATTCCTTGAGCTGCGTTGCGTTTAACTTAAACGAGTTTAGGATATCTTCCGCTTGATCGCCCATAGTATATATCAAGGTGTTTATTTGTGTTACTTCGTCTTTCTCGTTCAGTTCTGATAGCGTTCTGAATCTTTCGAACCGTCGAATCCAATTCGGCCACGTTTCTCCTCTTGAAAAGTCAAAAGAATCCGGAGGTTTATACGCCATAGCCATACTTTCAACTTAAAACCGCCGCTGCCACCATGTAGTGTTTTTGTCTTGTATTTAAGACATGTCCCTATTGTATTTACAAAGAGTTCTATTTATACAATAAGTTGGGATCACATTAGTAATACCCGTATGTATACATAATTACATAAATTATAATATTAACTAATACTACACTGTGATCAGCCACTTTGCAAGAGATGCGTCGTTTTCCGTAAGGCAGATGGCTCCCCCTACACCTTTGATTTTTCCATTGATTTGTTTGTGGTTATGGTCCAATCCTATGTGGGAAACTTCCGATTCGACTTCTGCGCTGTGAAGAAGCCATATGTAAACTGTTCGTATACATCTGGGTGAATATCTTTGAGTGTGACCATACTATATATATGCACTGGCAACCATTGAGCGTAGTTATAGTGGTTGAGACTGAACATCCATGGTGCTATCATCTGCAAGGCATTCACATACAAATTGAAATCTGCCGATCTTATGGCTTTAACAAACTGTAGCAAGATCAGCTTCATCTTTAGTGTTATCGACCAGTATTTGAACATAGGATGTTTTAGGTTTGCGCTGGACCATTCAGCCTCAGGTACTGGGGTCACTGTCAAGTTGCAATACAACTTATATGCATCCTTCTTGTGTTGATATAGGACACATGCTGTAACTTGATGCAGATAACGACAAAATGTGATGTTGGAGGAAGCAGTTAGGATTGCATTGGCCTTCCCTGGTGCTACTTTCGATAACACCAGCAAATGGACCCAACCACCTCCATTGAGCCAATCACATGAAAACCAATGCAACTATGTTAAAATACATCTGCAAGCTATGGGAGTTCAGCGTCAGCCGCTGTGTTTAAAAACAGCAATCTTGGGTTGAATCGCAACAACCTGCGAGAAGACTGATTTGACGAGCATAGAGACTTTGTTAAATATTAGTAGGCACAAACAAGTTTAAATCCAAATTGCTAGTTTCTTTGTGTCTATACTAATTCGTAACAAAGCTGTCATGATTCAACCAATAATTAATGACAATGTTCTTTTGCAATATCTTACCTAAGCATTTCATGAGTGTCATCTCCATGTGCAGATCACCCATCATGACAAGGAAATGTTTATCGTCAATGTATCCCAGCTTGGTCCACTGAATCTGCTTTCTCAGAGCATACAATGGCTGATCAACTGTCATCACGGGTGTCTTGCCTGGTGAATAAGAATATGCAATATTCTTAAATAAAATGTTACATGTTTCATTGTCATTCCCCCATCCTTTAACATGTTTTGATATTAGGATCTCAGAACTGAACTTGTTACAAAATCAACCACACTAACAAGATAATTGGGCTACTTACCAGGGTTCAAAAAATGCTGTTTGTTTGTTAATGAGCAACATGGCATGATGAATCATTGCTGGGGTGTCGGCGTGTCCACGAAACAATGGGAGTAGGGCAGTGATGGTTTTGGCAGGAAGTTTGTTTTCCATCATAGTCAAGTGGTATGCAGACCTGCAAGTATAACATTGTGTTGGTAAAACCAAACTCATAATAAGTAATCCCCGGGCCGATGCGAAGTGCTGTACAAGGGTATGTGAAAACACAGTGAAATCCAAAGTCGTCTGCCGCGATGCCATGGACGGTTCAGGGTTTTGTACGTTATATGCATGCGCAAATTCAGGTCGAGATAAATATACGGATAATCATTTTTAAAAGATTTTGTTATTCATCAAAAATTATTTTTAATACTCGGGCTATTGGAACAACATACCGATAAACAGAGTCTTCAAAACAAGATAAACGAGAAGGAGTTGAATGGCTGAAAAAAGGACAGTTTTGAAGTGTTTTAAACAGGGTAAGTGTCTATTTTTCATATTTTATTAAAGGTATTTTAAATAGCAAGTTTAAATTGGAATTTTGAAGAAACAACGCAATGTCAAAACGTCATTTTAAAGATAAATTAAAAAAATATTCTGTCAAAAAAAACAGATGAAGTTTTCTGAAACTTTTTTGAAGTTTTTGTGAAATGTCTAAGGTTAAATTTTACAACAACCAAAACTAAGAGTACGTAATAACATATCTACTTTATATAGTGGGGCAATTCATAATTTTATAGTTAAAAGTACAAATATTTATATTACTCTTTTATCATTTTGTACCAAAAGTAAAAAAATTGTGTGTTGCTATGGTTACAATGATTGACCGAATACTTCATGTTACAATAAATTTTGGGAAGTATAATTCCTGCGTTCGAATAGGCGAGGGGATTCTGCATGAGTGTATTTCTAGTTTTATTGTTTTACTAGTGATGAGAGTATACATTTCAATTAATGCTAAAGCTTACCATGTATCTTAGGTCAAAAAGGAAGGTAAACAAGGTTTTCGTCTGTTTTTTAAGATGAACCCTATGGGTCGCTCACAATGGACTGCTACTTCACTCTTTTCGAGAGGTTTGCCTGCTCGGTATATAGGTATCAACAGCAGCAAGGAAGGTATCCTTCCATTTGGACCATGCAATATCAATATAATTTTCACCGAGAACAAGATCCGTCAATGGCAAGAGATTTAAGGATTCGCGTAGAGCTACAAAATCACCCTTATTGTAGTTGTACATTTTCCTCTTCGCTGCATTTTTGGCTTGTGATCGAGTAAGACATAAAACACAATCGACTTGTGATCAGATTTGAGAGAGACAGCTTCATCATCTGTAGATTTGATATTTTCCACAGGGTACTCATCAAGTACGTTTGAGCCACGAGTTGGGGAAGAAACAAGTTGAAACAAACCACGATCTTGTAATGAATCTGTGAAAGAAGTCTCAAACGATGTACCAGGGAATCCCGAGCCATTTATCCACTGGATGGTTGGAAAGTTTAAATCGCCAAGCAAAATAATGTCTTTTAGATTAGATTTGAAAGCGAAATCTATAAAACTGTTTAAGTTTTGTAGGAAGTCGCTATCTGCGTTAGGTGGTCTATAACATACAGCAATAAGAACTCGTTTGAAAAGTGTTTAATAATGACGCTTGTTAATTCCAGCGATTCACAATTGAATATAAAAGGCTCAGTACTTATAGAATCTTTTATCGCTAGCAAAACACCACCTCCACGCTTGCCAGTTGGACGATCTTTACGAAAGATTTGATACCCGTTTGGAATAATTTCATAATCAGTAATGGAATTATTTAACCAGGTCTGCATAAGAGCAAAAACATCGAATTGGTTTGTCAATACAATGTCTTGAAAGCAGGACAATTTATTCTCGCGACAGTTGGTCAAGTTATCAAATTGAACAGACTTAAGGCTTCGTACATTTTGCAGAGTAAACGTAAGTGATTTAGTTGATGATATAGTGTTAGATTTACTTTCATTAGATGGACCAGGATTACGTTCCACATCCCAACTCAAAGAAATTGGAGCAGGTCAAAAGGTCACGTTGTCCAAACAAATGATGGCTTCGCTATGCGCATCATCATTGTCTTGAATCAAATAAGATCTTCACACATCAACACTAGGAACACAATTTACAGTTTGCAGAGAGATTTCCAAACAGAACCGGTGAATAAAAAAGCGAGATATTCAAAATCAACCACAAGTACACACTGTCTGTAATCTTCAGTATTATACGGTGACTACGAGAAAACAATCCACGATAAATATCAGTATTAAACGATGAAGTAACAGCGCAAAGAATATATCCAAAGAACCACAGGATGTTTATATATAAACTGAGTCCAAATTTATACAGATTCGAAGTATTTTGAAGTAGTAGCTAGTCGAGAAATACGGAGGTCAGTTATGACCACCACAGAGGTCAGTTGTAAGGAACAATTTCAATTTGCCGACGATGTGAAGCTTATAGGGAATGCAAGCAAACCTGACGAAATCCAAAATGATCTAAATAAGCTCACTGTTTGGGAGAACAAGTGGTCAATGAAGTTTAATGCCGATAAATGTTACGTCATGCACATGGGTAAAGTGAATGTGAAGTATACATATTTTCTAAATGGCAATACTTTAGAGTCTGGTGAGCAGGAATCTGACCTTGGTGTGACAATGTCTCACAATGGTGGATGGGATGCACAAAGAGAAAAAGCAGTAGGAACAGCAAATCGTACAATCGCGTGGGTTCTTCAAAATACAGTCTCACGTTCAAAGTCTGTTTTGCTTCCAATATATAAATCGTTGATTCAACCTCATTTAGAATATTGTGTACAGGTGTGGTCACCCACATTACGGAGAGGGAATTGTGCTCAGATGATGAACTTAGAAAATTGCCAGAGGCGGTTCACCAAACGAATCACGGGGTTGGAGGAATTATCATACCAAAATAGACTGCAAAAACTGGGATTAACAACATTATTAGAGAGTAGGGCTCGGGCGATCTAATTGAGACATATAAAATTAAGTGTGGATTCATAGATTATGGCTATAATATGTTTCAGAGTTCCAGATCCGAAAGAAATTTACTGCATACATAAAACTTTTTGTCTAATAGAAACATGGATATTTTCAGAAGTAGAGTTATTAGATATTGGAACATGTTACCCATTGAAGTTAAAAAGAGGCGGGAACAGTAAACGATTTTTAAAGCTAAGTTGGAGCGCTATAAGCAGGATGAAATAAATAAGGGCAACATGATTGGGAATTGTCCCAGGAAATTTTTAGGCACTTATAATCAAATATATAATAGATTTTTAATAAGATGGAATATCTTAAATTTTTATATACTTTTACGATTGAAAAGAAAACTATTGTAATTTTTATTTGAGATGCCCAGAGGCATTATTATAAAAAAAAAAATTAAATTACAAAAAAAATTAAAAACTTTAGCAAAGGTGCAAAAAACAGCTTTCACAGTCAAAGGTTACACAAAATGGCTAAAATGCAACAACGAGATAAGCTAAAACAATAATATAACTACAAACAAACTGAAAACTTGACATTATATATACATTACCTTTGCAACTTTACATCATAAGAGAATTTGAGCTTTAATACATAAAAACTTCAAAAAGCCAATATTTTTGCCATAGAAGGATGTTAGGTAGCAATCAGGGACTCATGGGAGTAAACGTAGGCTTGGTCCAGCCGGTAAGTGTCGGACATGAATAGAGGTCCTCCATACCGGCTGGGCGCATGCAGTGAGAGCATTATTCCTATTAGCCAATCAGAATGTTAGCACCGCAAATCCAATTTTATTTGATATGATGAAACGTACGAGGAGCGATACTGCTATTGTACTTGTGATCTGCCCACTTGTTTCACTTATGCAGGAATCAGGATGAGGTTTCCTTTCTTAAAAGCAAAGGCATCCATGCTGCATATATTGGAGGACAACTGGCCAAAGAACATGTTAAAAAAGATGTAGAATACGGTAAATTTCGACAATGTAAAGTTATTAGCTGTTGATGAAGCGCATTGTATTTCCCATTGGGGATTTGCACCACGAAAAGGCGAAAACATATTTCGCGTTTGGTTTACCAGGATTAACGAACTGCGCTCAATTGTTCCTGCTGGTGTCCCATAGCTTGCATTGACTGCAACTGCCACACAAAGAACAAGGGAATGGGTCATGCATGCACTGGAAATGAAAGATTCCACCACTGTCATAAAGGAGTGCCTAATAGACACAATATCACATATTCTGTTCAAATTGTTGGCAACAAAACGTTTCAAACGTTTCACTCACTTATTACTCAGGTTGAACAGCAGGGAGCAAGATGTGATAGAGTTATTATTTATTGCCAAACAATCAAAATTACAACCATGATTTATGCACATTTTCGGGCTGAACTAGCACAAAATATGTACAAGGATAAGATAGAAGACCCAAAGAATCGCCTTGTGGAAATGTTTCATGCTCGAACTGATGAACTGAATAAGAATCGCATCCTAGCTTCCTTTGCACATGAAAATGGTTGTATATGTGTACTGATTGCAACTATAGCTTATGGAATGGGTATTGATTGTAAGGCTGTGAAAACAATCGTTCACTATGGCCCATCTCGGAATCTGGAAGCGTATTTACAAGAAAGTGGACAGGCTGGTAGAGATAAAAATTCTCAGTGTCAAGCAATAATATTATACATCAATGTTATGCTAAAATACTGTGATGAAGATATTGTTGCCTACTGTCGAAATGATACAGAGTGCAGGAGAACCATGATTCTAAACCATTTTCACAACAGTTCAGTAGATATTAAACCACAGAAGTATGCCCATCTGTGCTGTGATATCAGAGGAAGTGTAATTGTGATAGTGAGTGTCACAGTTTAGCATTGTTTTAAAAATTCCAGAATTAGCCTAAAACATATGTGCCAAGAATGAGAAATGTAAATGATGATCAGAAGTTAGTCCTTGCATCTAAACTGGATTATCTCAAGCAATACTATGTTAACAAGGTTATTAATTCAAATAAAAGCTTGTCTGGCTGTTTGCTTACCCCAAGTAACTTTGTGTGTAGCTTTAGTGATATACAGGAAAGCCAAGTACTACAGAATTGCACAAAATTATTCACATTGCAGGACATTTATTGACATTTGGGAACCAGGTGTTGTCAATGACATTTTCTTTATAATGCACTTAATTTTTGGTGATGTTGACTATAAAGAAGATCCAAATTCAAATGATCAATCCACTGAGATGGGACATGCTGAAATTCAAGAACTGATGGATGCCTGGCTACTTACATCAGATGAATTATTATTTGAACTTCCAGATTAATTTAACCATTTGTCCGATGAGGATTGAACACTAATGAATTTTATACCAGCTATTTGTCAATCTGATTGGCTATCTACTTTACTAACATGATACCGTACTAATAAAAATAGTGCCACAAAACTGCCAAGATTTGTAAACAGGTTAGCAAAATTATTTATAAAGTAAATCTTACAGTAATGGGGTGTCAAGTCAAATGTAAACAAATTAAACTGGCAATGTGCATTTTGTTTACATTTTAAACACCCTGTATTCATAAAATATGATGTATTTGGTTGTGAGACGAAGTCATGACACTAGCCTCTTCCACTGGCATCTCTGTCTGATGAAAAGTTTTTGAGATAATACAAAGTGAGGAGGCTAATATAACACTCGAATTCTATTTGTTGTTTTTTATAATACTTTTCAACAACAACAATATGTACAATATGTTAAAAGTGTAGGCAATCATGTGATCATTATCTTTGCATTTTTTTCAAAGCGATTTTCTTTATGCTCAGTTATCCATGTGAAGAAATCTTTTGAGTCTAATCTTTCTAAATAGTTTCGTGGACAGTTATTATTTGGCCATCCAAAACCAGCTGTAAAAATCTCTTGCATTGAGCTGGGTTTTTTCTTACCACATCACACCAATTAATTTGATTCTCAAAGCAAATAATGATGATAGATCGCCTGCTGATGCACCAGAATAAAACTGATGAAATATTAACCCTGTCATATATTTGATCTTCTTCAAATGGTACCCATTTGTGAAGATCTCTAACAATATCTACCATTTCTTCCCCAAGATTTTCATAAACACATTTAATAGTCTAATTTCATAGCAACAGTCTTTGTTTGTGTTTGGGCCTTTTCCGGTTGTTTTTGTCTGAAATTCTGGTTTGACCCGTACGCTACATTTCAAATTTCGCCATAACTTTGTCAATTTTTATTGTGTTTCTTTGCAAGTTGGTCAGTATGTACTGTTTTTAAAGCTCTATAAAACGGTAATAGTCTAATTTCATAGCAACAGTCTTTGTTTGTGTTTGGGCCTTTTCCGGTTGTTTTTGTCTGAAATTCTGGTTTGACCCGTACGCTACATTTCAAAGTTCGCCGTAACTTTGTCAATTTTTATTGTGTTTCTTTGCAAGTTGGTCAGTATGTACTGTTTTTAAAGCTCTATAAAACGGTATATTAGCGAAGATCACACGGTTTTTAAAACAGAAGTTATAATCGACCAAAGGTACTGAATATATAATTAGTTTACAATAATAATAAATATCAGATTACAAAGGTGTTAAAACTCACAGAGATCTCTAAAACAATGTGTTTAGCGATTTGTTTGGTATTAGCCAAGAACAGGAGTGTTTGCTGAATCGATTGGTGGTATTTTCGTCCGTTTTGGGTGAGGGGCCCCAAAGATACAAGCGCTCAAAGTCATCATGCTTTGGCGGTTGATATTCGACGCTACCGTTTAGAAAGAGTTGAAATGTTCAACCAGCATTCTAGCCACTATGATTACCAAATCATTTAAAATGTCTGACTGCTTTTCTAAACTAGGCACAAATGTGATGTTGGGTGTATCCTCTAGATTTTGCTTTGGCTTAAGATCACTTTCTTCAATTGGATTCACTCTATCAAGAACTGCATTGTGGTTACACCAGTGGTAATCTTTATTCTGATTATCTGATGTCATCTCAGCAGTATGGACCATTATATCAAAATTATCAAGGACAATTGAATAGCTTGACGGGCGTTCCAGTCTGGCTTTTTCCAGGATTTTTTCACATTCTTTTATATTAACATCATATTCCATCATCTTATCTAGCTGATCCTGTTCAACAGTTGCTTTCTGAGATTTAAGTGTTTCCAATGTCTTCTGCTGAGTAGTTATATTCAAAAAGTAATTGTCTATATTACTCTTCCCTTCTTTGAGTTGATCATCATGTTCAACACCAATCTCTTCCAACATTTTGCCCATACTTTTTTAGGGGACATCGTTATACCAAGGTGGTTAAGATGAATAAACCCCTAAAACAAAACAAAACAACAACAAGATTTTACAAGATTTTACAAAACAAGGCATTGATTTTAAAACGACGACTGTCGTGGAAATAAAGAAATATTTAGTTGAACGTGGAGTTAGCGTAAATGGCTATAAGTCTATAACAAACAAGTATTAATAGAAATCGCATTTTCAGTTCAAAAAATGGGATTGCCTGCTTTTGAAAGCTTGATGGGCAACAACTCGAGCGAAGAAAGACGTGATGGCAAATTAATAATTCATGATATGGAAATTGAAAACCGATTCAAAATGAAAGTCCGATTCAAAATGAAAGTCGTGAACATTATCGACCATTCAGACTATACAATATATTTAATCACTTGATTTGCCAATCGACCAACTAACGACAAACAAGGCCTTGCCGCATAAAAGTTTTTCGATGACTACAGACTGTTTGAAGAGGAGTATGTAGAATCGCGCTAAAGATGAAGGTCTACATGTGCTGTTCTTTGCGTGGTGGAAATCTGTTGCGCGTTTCTCTCACATCAATGTCACTATTTTGCGCATAAGTGTGTTTTCTTTTTCTTTTTTAATGAGATGATAACTTTTCTTTCTCTAACACCAACTCTCGGACTTCGCATGGTTGCGTGCTTGAGGTCGGCTTCTTTAACCACAAACAGGGACCGCTTGTTGTGCTATTATTGCCACGAGTATTTAAAAGTTCTTCGAGCGAATACATTGCTGCAGATATGTGCTTACATCCACCGTCACGACCACCTTTACATATACACTTGGCATTTAGAATGCTGCCTCTGTTTGCACCTTTTCCCTCCACGATGACCACGGTGAAATACAGGTCATAAAAGTCTCTCCTGTCATCGGTTTTAGTCTTCATGGCTGGTCTCACTTTCCCAACATAAACATGTAGACCTTCATTCTTTAGCGTGATTGTTAACAACGACTCTACATACCCCTCTTCAGACTGTCTGTAGTCATCGAAAGACTCAGTTGTATGTGGCAAGGCCTTGTTTGTCGTAGTTGGTCGATTGGCAACTCAAGTGATTGAATATATCGTATAGTCCTAACGGCGGCGAGTCGATAAAGTTCTTCACAACTTTCATTTTGAATGGGTTCAATTTCCATATCATGAATGATTAATTTTTGTCCATCACATCTTTCTTCGCTCGAGTTGTTGCCCATCGAGCTTTTAAAAGTCGGCAATCCCATTTTTTGAACTGAAAACACGATTTATATTAATACTGGTTTGTTATAACCATTTACGCTAACTCCACGTTCAACTAAATATTTCTTTATTTCCATGACAGTCATCGTTTTAAAATCCTGTTTACTAGTAATGGTTGAAAATTTGACCAAGATTCCCAAAATGCTTTTATTTTAAAACTGTATAGCGTGATCGCGTGCAAGCTGTTGTTCGAACATATTATACGAGCTTGTACAAATGTCCGAACTCATGGTGTTGTTTACATTTTTTGTCACGTGGCGCTGCACGTGTTTTTAGTGCCGAAAAGGTCAATTAAGTTCTCCATACTAAAATCATCAGTTGCATTAAACATTTACACGACACCTGCCAATTCCTTTGTGACAAAGAAACAAGATACCGAGTTTTAGTGGGTTTTTTTGCTGTTTTGAGAAGTAGTCATACTGTGTATGTGTTTTAAACACCATAACGCGACAAGCAAACTGCGTATGTGAAACGCGATATAAACAATTTGAATGTCACTACTGTAATTTGTATGTCAATGTCAATGTCAATTATAAACTATCACTATGAAATCAACAAGTTGTTAATTTCAACAATTCGAAACGCCGTATTCACTAGAAATTTTACGTGTATTCATGACGCTACCAATTCACCGTGTAATTGTTACATATATATTAAAAACAATCGCATATACTATTCATTCAGTACCTGTTTGGAAACTTTGGAATTTTTTAGAATGATGCCAGTGACATGCGGTATTAAACTAATGCACGCGTTTCGTTGCTTCAGCAGGATTCCACAGCGGCACATATTGCGGGACTTTTTGCACTTTCACTTTTCGAATTCGGATCAGCTACTGCCAGCATTATATTGTATAAAAGTGATGCTTTCGTCTTCAACTCACAAGAGACGGTATTTCATGAAAAGTCGAGAAATGCCGTTTTTGTTGGTTTTCTCAGTATTGACTCATTCTTTGAACATATACTTTTACATTCCTCAGACACTTTCCCATGCACATAATCGCACACATGTTTTTTGAGATCTTTATTATTCATGACAGCTTCGACAATACATTTATTGCTGCTTTGCCTGGCCAGCACCTTCCCCAGCCGATGAAGTTCTGCTTTTAATGTTGCAATTTTCTTGCTACTTTCGTAAACAACAGTCACCTGTAAACAACAAAATGTAGTAACAAATTAAGCGGGAAAATTATAGGTCACATTTTTAAACAGTTCTTTAGTTACACTACTCTAAGTGTCAAATATAGATTGTTGGCATTACAGTAAATGTTTAATACTTTTTACCTGCACTTGGCAAATTGCTTCAGAAAGGTCATTGCGACTAAACGAAACTGCATTAGAAACAATTTCAGAAGCGCGTTGATTTTGAACACTCGATGGTTGAATGTAACAAATGTTATCCGCAGCGTTCATGGCAATATTGCAATGCGTTTCTTGGCATGAAGTTTGCTCGCTTGGAAGTTCGTTTCTTGAAAAAATAAGTTGTCTGCGTTTGGGTGGAACGTTTGTTGACTGCTTAGCTGATTTCTTTAAGGGCGCAGTATTTGGAGACGTTTCTACATCGGTCCGTAAACACCGTCTATATCTCTCACTCCAATAGACTTTCACAAGATTATTTTTACAATTCTCGATCTCTTGTTGTAATTTGGCGCACTTGTTCACTTGTCTCAGACATGAACGGCACAAATATTGATTGCATGATACTTGTTCTTTTGCGACACCCAAAATCTTACAAACATTTCCCAGCAACTTGTGTGTTCTTTCTACGATTTTTATACATATTTTTCCCAGCTTAATAGCTATTTTAATAGTTACTTCTGTCAGTTGCACTCATTGATAATTATTCTATAATTTATGCGGACATGTCGCATATTGTCCCATATTAAAATTAGTAATGTCATGTGATCAGACACGGAAAACCTTGCTTGCGCCCAGCCGTTCCCTCTCCCCCACACACTCATAGGGAAGGGAACGGCTGAACCGAGCCTAGAGTAAACGCAACTTGAAATAAAAATGGCGCTTTACACAGCACTAGAAATACCATATAAATGCGTAAAAGATAGAGAAATAAATTGTATTTTACCAATCACAAGGTGAGTTAAATAATTTATTTTGGTGGAATTGGATGATGGATTCTGCATACCAGAGTGAAATTTTAACGTTGTTCGAAATTATCAAAGGTCGCACTGCTGCACATATATGTTGTCTACATGTTATTTTGATGGATTCTTGTTAATTGTTTTTGCTATACAGAACGTATAACAGATAGTCTTAATAACTCAGTTATTGTGGATTCGTATGAGGCTGAATTTTGCTTTAAAATTATTAATTAGGTGATGTGTTTGTCATATATCAGAAATCGCTCATTTCCCCAAATTTTGGGCAACCCTTCCATTCTATATTCCTGACATATTAATCTATCATTGTGCCAAGTATCCGCTTGTGATCATGATTTGAAGGATTTGCATAAAATTGGCATCTTAACAGGCCTACTATTCACATATTTTACTTGTTTTGATTAAATGTGAATTAATAATTGTTTATACTGGATTTTGCTCTCAATAGTCTAACCTTGACTTCGAATGAACTTTAGAAATGATTTGGTGTTTTAAAGAAATGGTCAGTGCTTTTTCTATGGGCGGCAGAATATCGATAGTCTATGCTATAAATGCTTTATTAGTTCGCTATTTTGACAGGTACATTGCATCAATTGCACCGGTCTGGATCCGCCCTTGAGGGCATACCAACAGCAGTAAAAAAACAATACTTTGGCAATGTTTAGCAACGGTCTGTTACCAGGGGAAGTGTAATGGGAATTTTTCTGGCAGTTAAAGAGCAAATGTAAGGATGACCTTGAGTTTCACAAAAGAAACTCAAAATGACCGATTTGGAACTGCAAGCTCGTCCGGTATTTTCTGCAGACTTGAAGAAAGAATTATGCGTCTTCAAGAAAAATATTAAGATTATACAAGTATAAGTACTCCAAAAACCATGGTACCCCAAAAACTGGTAATAAAGAACTGGAACTGGAAAGAATGGCAACAGAAAAAATTGCACCAGAAAAAATGGCATCATAATGTTGACTAATACTGAAAAAATGGCACCTATACATTAAACTCTAACGCTAAGAAATTTAAATTGTGTAAACAGTACATTTTTATTAAGCATTTTTTGCATGATTATTTCTGGAAAAACATTAAATCAGTCATGCATATGTTTCATTTCAATTCTTGTTTTTGCCATTTAGCAAGTTTTGAGTGCATGTGTAACCTAATTTACCAAAAACTCTCCTTCAATTCGATCAAATCGAGCTGCATCCTTCAGAATTCTGCTCAGGTCCCAGCTGTCAGTAAGGATGATTAGCACACCCCTGCCTGCCTGCTTGCTTGCTTGCAAAACATCTGCGACACTTCCAATTATTTGAACAACTTCATCACTATCATGGCAAATTTGGACAGCCCAAACCCCGATCCCCCACCATTCAATGTTGATTCAGCCCCCCAGAACATAGGTAAGCCTCTTGTTGTACACTCGGCATTGTAAGGGGGGGGGGGCGAGGGGGAGTTTGTGAAGAAATATTGCAGTGGTATAGTAATTAACGTCAAATAAGAAGAATGTTGCCGATGGTTTTGGCCAGGATTGTCTGAGTTGAATCGAATTTCAATATATATATTTCCTATTTTATACATGCCCATCCTAAACATTTTGTTCAAGCGTATTGCTTATCACCTAGTTATGTTCATAATCACCTCGACTACCCTATTAAATTATTTGAATACTCATCATTACTGTCGTAATTGAAAGGGTTTATAGTGTCTGGTAGGAGCTTTTCTGCTAAGATTGTTGCATATAGTTGTATTCATAAGGTCATACAGTTCATGGATAAACGCGAATGTGTGCATTTGATAACAAGTTGAAAGGGACAATATATGGAATAGTAGTCTTATGTGCTTCAGTATATGTTTGTACGAAGTTGAACAACAACTATTAATAATGCATAGTGTACAAGTACAAATGGCTACGTTTCGATTGAGAACAACATTTCCCAGTGTGAGACATTACTACTCAATTTCTCACAATGTCACATGCTAAGTATTAACGATGCAAGTAGTAATATACAGGCCGATCAACCCTTATTTTTTGAGAGTGTGCGAGAGTGTGCAACATCATTAACATAAACATAATTAATTATGTATTCACGTCATAATGATATGCAAGGCAAGTTTGGGCAAAACAGTCATTAAGCTGAGCTCAACATTTTCATCACAAAAAGAGTTAATCCTGACGCTTTTTATCACAATAGCTATAGCGTCCCTATAAAGTTCCCAAGCTTTGTGTTCCAAACACAGTCCGTTTCGACAACGAGTAAATAATATATTCTCGTATCTAATATCACCTTATACGAAACGGCTTATATAACTAATATAGCGACGCTAACCTAGTAAAGTATTATTACCTTATGCGAAATAATAACAAGCAGAGATATAGCTTTCTAAAACGAGAAGATCTTAAGGTTTAATCGGCATAGGTAAGGTCTTATAGAGCAATACAAATATATGTTTGCCAAGCGATTGGAAAAACATAGTTCTTACAGGGATTTAAACCTTACAAAGTTTAAAGCGTTTTAGATGTAGCAGAGTGGGAAAAGCAGTGATTTTTAAGCGAGATTTACAAGCATATACAAACATTGTATATAAACATTTAGCGTTTGTTAGGTAATTACGGGCAATTAAGATTTTCTAGCTTAAAAATTTGAATAAATTTAGAATATATTATTATCGGGACGGGGAAATATTGTACAATGTACACACACACAGAATTAATTTTTAAAACACATTTATTGCTTAAAATTTATTTTACAGCGTTAGTAAGGTCTGCTCCTAAGAGCATATCGTTTAGGTGTCTTTTGTATCTTTAAAGAGTTCTCATATTTTTTGTCTGTCTTCGGGGGATAATCTTGCAATTGCTAAATCTTAAGGTCTCCAATCTGATATCCTAAAATAATATCCTAAGATACGGCATGATATCCTAAAATGATATCCTAAGATACTGTATGAAATAAGGAAGATAAAAATAAGGAAGATAAATTCCACTCCTCCCTCTACCTCTTTCTCTAACCCTAACTCTCTAAGTCCAACACTAATTTATTAACTCTAACACTTATTCTACTTTTAACCTAACTCTCTATCTAACTGCAACCCTTTCTCTAACCTTAACCCTAACCCTAACTCTGATACTTATGCTAAAAATAGAAATTTTCAAAAAACCACATATCTGTTGTCTTTGCATGGATGGGGAGCGCCCCTATATCTTATGACTTATGACTATAGTCATATACTATAGTCCATGACTATGGACTATAGTCATTAGTCATAGTCATAAGTCATAGTCATAAGTCATAAGATATAGGGGCGCTCCCCGTCCATGCAAAGACAACAGATATGTGGTTTTTGAAAATTTATATTTTTAGCATAAGTATCAGAGTTAGGGTTAAGGTTAGAGAAAGGGTGGCAGTTAGATCGAGAGTTAGGTTAAAAGTAGAATAAGTGTTAGAGTTAATAAATTAGTGTTGGACTTAGAGAGTTAGGGTTAGAGAAAGAGGAGAGGGAGGAGTGGAATTTATCTTCCTTATTTCTATCTTCCTTATTTCATACAGTATCTTAGGATATCATTTTAGGATATCATACAGTATCTTAGGATATCATTTTAGGATATCATACAGTATCTTAGGATATCATACAGTATCTTAGGATATCATGCCGTATCTTAGGATATAATACAGTATCTTAGGATATTATTTTAGGATATCAGATTGGAGACCTTAAGATTTAGCAATTGCAAGATTATCCCCCGAAGACAGACAAAAAATATGAGAACTCTTTAAAGATACAAAAGAGACCTAAACGATATGCTCTTAGGAGCAGACCTTACTAACGCTGTAAAAGAAATTTTAAGCAATAAATGTGTTTTAAAAATTAATCTGTGTGTGTACATTGTACAATATTTCCCCGTCCGATAATAATATATTCTAAATTTATTCAAATTTTTAAGCTAGAAAATCTTAATTGCCCGTAATTACGCTAAATGTTTATATACAATGTTTGTATATGCTTGTAAATCTCGCTTAAAAATCACTACTCCTCTGCTACATCTAAAACGCTTTAAACTTTGTAAGGTTTAAATCCCTGTAAGAACTATGTTTTTCCAATCGCTTGGCAAACATATATTTGTATTGCTCTATAAGACCTTACCTATGCCCGATTAAACCTTAAGATCTTCTCGTTTTAGAAAGCTATATCTCTGCTTGTTATTATTTCGTATAAGGTAATAATACTTCACTAGGTTAAGCGTCGCTATATTAGTTATATAAGCCGTTTCGTATAAGGTGATATTAGATACGAGAATATATTATTTACTCGTTGTCAAAACGGACTGTGTTTGGAACACAAAGCTTGGGAACTTTATAGGGACGCTACAGCTATTGTGATAAAAAGCGTCAGGATTAACTCTTTTTGTGATGAAAATGTTGAGCTCAGCTGAATGACTGTTTTGCCCAACTTGCCTTGCATATCATCATGACGTCAATACATAATTAATGTCTATGTTAATGTGTTACACACTCTCAAAACTCAACATAATGACTGTCTTGCCCAAACGCACCTTGTATATCATTATGACGTCAATACATAATTAATGAATGTTAATGATGTTGCACACTCTCAAAACTCAACATAATGACTGTTTTGCCCAAACTTGCCTTGCATATCATTATGATGTGAATACATAATTAATTATGTTTATGTTAATGATGTTGCACACTCTCGCACACTCTCAAAAATAAGGGTTGATCGGCCTGTATATTACTACTGGTGTACCACACCATAGACAACAAAATCGGGTTGTAATATCCCAACTTATTGAGGTAATATGTACAAATACAATGGAATTGCAAGAATGTGTAATGCTTAATAATCTCGTATACTTTAAACTATAGATATTGCAAATATTTTAAGAAATTGCAACGGTTTACCACTTCACGACAATAAAGAATTACTAATTATATTTTCTTAAGTGTGTACGGTGTACCAATGGTACACCGTTGATCGCGTGCATAATTATACAACAACAATACCCAATTACACAGTTCGCTAATTGAGCACTACACTTACAGTCAACACCTTGTCCCTAATACAATTTAATATGCATGGAGTGAGGTATCTTAGCTATATATAATTAATATATATATATAAACTATTAAGTATATAATATCTCGCTCTTACTGGTATAGTAATTAACGTCAAATAAGAACAATGTCGCCAATGGTTTTGGCCAGGATTGTTGCTTGCTTGCTTGCTCGCTTGCTTGCTTTTTCCACATCAGTCAACTTTATGATGCCATTTTTTCCAGCGCCATTTTCCCACCAATCTCCAAAACCACAAGCTTATTTTATTTTAGATGCATTAAATATTAGTTAACACAACAGTTGATTAAAAAAGTAGCATTTCGCTATAGCAACATGCATAGGCTATTGGACAAATAGCTTTTTTCGCAAGGAATATTTTTGCTCTATTTTCCAAAATGTTTATGCTTGGTATTAAAAATTGGAAACTAAGACTAACGCCTGTATTCTAAAAGCTCACTCACACTCACTGAGTATGACACAGCAGTTGTGTTCCTGATGATGCAAGTTTTTTTCCATCCTAGCTTCTCAAAAAGATGATCGGCATTAGTGTCATAGCTAGAGAATGTTATTACCCTAGCAGCACAATTTTACAATTTTTAAGCTTATCAACGTAGGTTTTGTTACAGTTATCCCAAACAGACCAACAGTAATTGAAATGTGGCTGACCAGAGAGTTACAAATAAGCTTCAGTGTTTTAGGGGGAATAAAGGATCACACACGTTTCAAAGCTCCAATACTAGAAGCAATCTTTTTTGTTAATTCACTAACATGCACATTCCAAGACATGTTCTGGTCAATTTGTACACCGAGGGACTTTGTTTGAGAAACCTGTTAAAAATAAATGTATTTTTACGGTAAAAAGTTCTGTAATACTTTACAGCAATTTAACTGTAATTCTAATAATACAGTATGGCGTTCAGTATTTTAACAGATAATTTATTGTAATATTTTCCAGTGATTTCACTACAACGACATATTGCAAGTAAAATGCTGTAAAAAAAGAACTCTGTATTTTAACAGATCACTTATTGCAATATTTTACAGTAATTGCAGTGTAATGATAAACTACATAAAAATTAAAATGCTGTAAAAACAGAATTCAGTATTTCAACAGAATTGGCTATTGCCAGTATTGTAATAATTAATATAGTCATCGTAGATTATTGAACAATGTGCAGTGATTGGATTGTCTGTAATGATGACTATAAATGATGATTACAAATTGGGATAAATTACAGTAAAAGTTAAATGATGTAAAGACTAAAGTGTATTGAAACATAATTCTTGTATTTTAACACATCCGTCATCACTTATTTCAATATTGTACACTTTACAGTAGATCACTTTCACTGTCAGTGATTGCACTGCCACTGTCTGTAATGATAAATTACAGCGGGAAAATGCTGTAATAGAACAAAATGCTGTTTTCAAAGAAGACAAAAAATTAGTGTCAAAAAAACAGTCAGAAATCAGAATAACTATTAATTCCACAATCCACATGATACACACAGTCAGAAATCAGAATAACTATTAATTCCACAATCCACATGATACACACAGTCAGTGTGTATGGTCGGAGAGCAGTATGCATGTGAACACCATCGCACTACCTGCGAACAGGCATGCTCTGAGAACAAGATTGACATGGACATGTGTAGCAAAAAAATTTCCATTATTTTAATTCAATTGAATCGAAACATGAAAAATGTTCCATACGAAAGAAAATACGTTCCATTGTGCTGTATTTTATTAAAATACTCAGCAGCCATGGCTAGGTTAAGCATGAATAACATGTGATACAGGAATGTCATGAGGGGTTGTGAACGTTTATGTTTCATTGCGTGCGATTTCACTGGCAAAAAGTTCACTTGTTGAAGAGCCAGAGAACTGCATTTAAAATCTGTATCTAAAATCTGTGTGCTGATTGCTCTATAAATCTCATTGCCAAGCTGTCATTTTGACATTTTTAGACTGTCGCCAGTTCGACAATCTCATAAGTAGCATGCTCTATAAATATTATTGCCGAAGTGTCGTTTTGAAGTTTGAAGTTGTCCACTTTCCTCCAGGCTGTACTTGTTCGAGCTTTGTTTATGTGAAGTTGTGAGTACTAAGTTATATGTCTTTCCTGTTCAATGTTTTTGTGTTCTATATTTTCGTATTATTAATGTACCGTTGCAAGTCATCTACGTGTTGTAATCAAAGTTGTTCATTAGTAACTTATGTTGACCATTACAGGTTTAATTCCAATGAGCCAAACATAAACTTCCCTTGTGCGGTTAGGAATTGTACTCGAAGGTTTCAAACGAAAAGTGTGTTCAAACCGCATGTTACAAGAGATCATGAAAATTTTCATGGCTGTAACTCAACATTCAAAGTAAAGTCATCATTTACTTCTCACCTAAGTAGGTGCCATAAAAATCCTGCTAACAGAGAGGTGTCTTCTGAATTATTTGTACATATGTAAATAGGCAAGCAACTAATGACAGTTTAACTTGTTTTGATGGTTTTGATGTAGAAGTTCTCTCCAACCATGACAATGTACCAATAGTAATTTGAGTATGTATCAATAATTGAAAGAATACAGGATTTTAAAAGATGCAGGTGTAAAGGAGCAATTTGAAAATCCTATTTTAAATTCATATGGGATTTTAAGAGATTTCATGGATGGTAGTGTGGCCAAAAGTAATCTGTTTATTGAGCTAGAAAATGCAATAAAACTTATTCTCCACCAGGGTGCATTCGAAGTTGTCAATCCTTTAGGATCAGCAAAAAAGCATAAAATGTTAGCTGTTTATGTAACATTAGGAGAACATCCTGATAAATGACCTCAAAAAAGGTGAACAAGATGGTGTTCTTGTATTTATTTATTCAATTGGTTTATTGGACAAAGCCCAAACGGTAAGAGAGCGAACAGGACTCGAAGTCCCATGTGAGGCACTCCTCCGATTCAAACCATATAGATACTAAAATACATAACAGTACTTAAAATATATATACACGATAATACTCGTAAAAAAAACACACAAAAAAAACAAACAAACAAAAAAAAACATATGCCAATTGCTCGTTGAAATAATATAATAAAATAAGATATTGAAAGATCCAATAAAAACTCAACTAAGAATTTAAGAGCATTTGAGATAATGAGAATAATAATAAAACAATGTGCATATGTTTTTTCCCAATACTAATCCCTAAATTTATGACATGAACAAGTTTGATGCAATTACCAGGTACAGTTCATATTTACAAGTTATTTTGTGTGGAAACAGTTGGAAAGTAGAACATTCTTCAAGCGAGTTTATATCAAGTTATAAGTGGAAATTCACTTCCTGTTATCAGTCTTATAGAGTACGAGACTATTTGAAACATCAAATACTTTGAGTTGTGAGTACAAGCGTGGCATATTTATTATTTCAACGAGTTATATGGTGTCGGACAAATGGGAAAACAAACATTTTACCTGTGTATAAAACATAAATATTCATAAAGTTTACTGATATAGTAAATAATCTAATCCTACTTGTGTTTATATTAACTAAATCAGTAAATGATAATGAGTAAAAAGGGTGAAGACGGTGAGAGTATTATTACACAACTAGAATCTATAACAAATGAAGATCAGACAATATTTATAGCAGAAGACCAACCCACTAGAGTAAACAAAGGTGAGACAACAAATATGTCCTCGAGGTCCAGATCTAGACATTCAGGTGTATCCAGTACTTCATCTGCTAGAAGAGCTGCAGTATTAGCAAAAAGACTTGAAGCGGAAAAGGCAGTTCTTAGATTAAAGATGATGGAAGAAGAGAGTATGCAATGTCAAGAAGAGGAAATCGAGTTACAAAGATTGCGAGAGAAACAGCGTTTACAAGAGGACTTAGAGAGAGCACAGGTACAAGCACAACTTCGAAAGAAACAGTGCGAGTTGGACAATCAAGTTCACAATTTTAGAGCAAGGGACACATAGGAAGTGGATCAAAGAGAGGCACATAACCAACAACAAGCTAATAGATACATGGTTGACTGCACTATTCAAAACCTTCCCCAACCCACCATACAGAGGCAAACACCCCCAACTGAAAGTTTGGTAGAAAAAATGCTACCCACCCTTATCAAGATGGAAAGACCTAAACTACCGGTATTTGAGGGCAACCCTATTGACTATGCTAGATTTAAAGCTTGCGTTAAAGTTGAAATTGAACGAAAGGTTCTTCTTCATGCTGTAACAGGCTCAGCAAAATCCAGCTTAAAGAAATTTATCCCAGGGTCAGAGAAATACGAAGAGGCCTGGAAAACCCTAAGATGCTCGATTTGGTCAACCAGATGTGGTGGTAGCTGCTGCAAAGAGGCGAATTGACGAATTCCCTGACATTCCGATTGAAAATGCTGGGAAAATTAGAGAATACCAAGAATTAGTTTCAGAGATTGTTGGTGTGTATAAGGAACTTAACTTTGAGCATGAGCTAAAAGTCCAACTGCCTGAATCATATGTTAAGCAGCTTCCAACTCGTCTTTGTGCACGATGGGGGGAAAAGTTTGAAAGCAAGCCCGAACTGTCTACTAGGGAAGAATTTGCAAATTGGTTGGAGAAAGAAGCGAGGTTATGTGAAGGAAAACAAAGATGGATGCCAGAAAAGAGTGAGAGAAAGAGAAGTCCATGGCAAAGTGATAAGTATAAAGATGTCAAAGTTATAGATCAAAATCGGATATCTTCGCTGGGGCAGGTAATGAGTCTTCGAATGGTTATAGACCACGTACGGTTACAAAGTGTCCGATTATATGAGTCAGGTAAACACACGCTTCAAGAATGTCGAAGGTTTGCCGACATGTCAGTTGATGAGAAAGAGAAGACGATCCTCGGGAACAGACTGTGTTTGTCTTGTTTAAGTCCAGGTCATAGATTGAGTCAGTGCTAAGTAAAAGTAAAGTGTAAAGTAGAAGGTTGTGGAATGCATCATCATATGTCCGTCCATGAAGTCGACAAGAGATTTATTGAAAAGGTAAAAACTAAGAAACAAGAGCGTGAAAGACCACCACCTAGTCCCCCTAATTAACAGAATGTTTCAATGACAGGGTTTTACAGCAAAGGTCAAGCTTTGGTAGAAGTCTTACCAGTGGTCTTCTATGGAAAGGCTGGGCAAAAGGAGACAGTAATGGTCTTACAGGATAATGGATGTAATACAACATTGATGGATGAAGAGCTAGCAGTTGTCTTAGGTTTAGAAGGAAGAGAGGTAGATCTAGAGCTACAAGGAATAAACTGCCAAAGAGTTATGTCTTCAAAGCACATTAGTAGGTGCCAGATTGCTCGTGTGGGACAAGAAAACAAGCTTTCGTTGTGTGACATTAAAACAATCAATGGGCTTGATGGCCTTGAACAGAAACTAAAGTGGTCCGAGCTCAAGCATGACTTCCCACACTTGCATGATTTAGATATAAGAGAGAGCTCAGTTTACCCAACAACTACAAAATGGCTTTGCAACGCCTACATTCTCTTAATAAGAAGTTCAAGTCGCGTCCTGAAATGAGAGAAAGATACTAGAAATCGATTAAAGACGATGTTGAGAAGGGATTCGTAAAGAAACTTATGAAAGAAGAAGTTAATGAAACGAGTGATGTTACGTGGTACTTACCTCATAGATATGTGTTATCAATCCAAAAAAATAGGTACGCACTGCATACATGTTGCATGCCAACTGAAAACTAAGGAAGTGCTTGTGCTTAAACTAACCTATAAAGCTTGTTTTTTGGCACAACTGGGCTAAAACATGTTTTGTGCTATGTTGTACTATAAGCGAAGATCTTGCTTAGGTACAACTGCAGTTTAGCGGACACCAGTTGTCGCTGTTCAGTTGATGTGTACTGCGGGCTTGCGTTTATTTACTGTTTTTTGGCTTGCTAATCCCTAACGCTCACCCTAACCCTATTAAAATAAATACAGTCTGGGTTTGCTTAAATATGTGAGCCCGCAGTACGCATCAACAACGGTTGAGTCTTTATGTAGCCCTACACGAATTATGTCTGTGATTATATATAGGGTTAGGATTGGGGTTAGGATTGGGGTTAGGATTGGGGTTAGGGTGGAGGTTGGGGTTAAATATACATTTAGTGTAGGGCTACATAAAGACCTTACCTACTGAACAGAATACAAAACAGTCAAGCTTTACTTACCTCGATCTATTTTTGCTGGACGAAAGTGCTCGGTTTATTTTGTAAATAACGGCGAACAATACTTTTTTTGCACTTGCTTGACGAGAACACTGCGAAAATTTATAATTTGCTCGTAAATGCTCGTCGGAAAAACTCGGTAATTGTCGTATTTACGTTTCTGACACGTGATTTACAACCGCCACCGCCGTGAACTGACAACCATCGAATTTTGAACTATATGATAGTCGCATGCCATATGGCATGCAACAACTAGTGATCCAAGGATAGTGCAAAGTTTCACTTTCAAAGGGAAAAAATCTATGTCACATTATATCGACTAGCTGGAGGACAAGCGTGGTCTGTACATGCGTAATTGCTGTGCATGTATGTGGCGGCGGTTCATAAAACTCATAGTCTTGAAATGAAATTATATAGCTATTATAAAAAGTGAGCAAACACTGCATGGTTGAATGGAAGTATGTCAAGTTGTCAACACTGTAGACAGTCAAATACATTTTGTTCAATCCTACATCACAATTTTTTTGAATTCTTTATTTCCCCTTTTCATATTTGTATAATCAGTATTTGACATCTATAGACTACACCATCGTATAAAATGCATGCATGAACGGCGAGTCATCACTGGCACTATTATAAGACATAATAAAACACTAATAGTATAGCTATATATATATTGTCTGGTTGATGTAGTTCGGACTGAACAACGAATCAGTTCACTTTTTTGTAGTTTTGATATAAGAAAGCGAGGGCACATATAATCAATCCATATTGTTTCAATTTTCTCTTTCTTGTCATTGGCGTTGATTTCATGCGGTTAAATGATGGCGGAATCGTAGCTTCAGAAGGTTTCTTATCTTTTCCTCTGGAGTTCATATTTAAATTGGCCATCCTTATTTGGTAGTTTTCCTGTAAGTACTTGGTCGACTCATGCTGACAGTTGACAATATATAGCTGGGATGCAGGTTTAGTCCATAATTCAGTACTGGCTTCAAGCATTTTATAAATTGTAACGTAGTCTGCTCGCATACTGTGATCCCGGTAAATTTGAAATTACAATGTCATTCAGACTTGAAGGCACAATACAGCTTTCTCTTTCAATTCGTACATGATTTTATCTGCAATAAAAATACAAATTTAGTACTTAGATTATACTGTATATCAGTATAGTTTATCATTTTTACAACTCTCTGGTATAATCGATACATGAAGTTTGGGAAAAGTAACTTGGGATATAGGGCCAATGAAATATTGAAAAGAGATAACAAAATTAAGCAAACTCACCTTTTTGAAGCCTTGACGTCACTGCGGGGAAACCTTCTTCTGTCCCTATAAGTAGGGACGTTTACTCCTCCAAAATAGGAGGGGATGCAAGATCTTCCAGTCAGTCTTACATTGTTTTGATGTGCTGAAATGTTCTGATAACTTCTGAAAATATTCTGTTATGCTCTGAAATGTTCTGAAACGGTCTTATACGTTCTACACTTTTTATCTTTGTACTGAAGAGATTCCCTTTCAATTCTGATCTATATTTTAATATAACTTTATATAACTAGAATTTCAAATCAGTGATACAAATATAGGCTTATGGTCACTAAAGTAAGATTCCAAAACACCACTATTTTTTACTCTTTCAGGGATATTAGTGTAGATGTGATCTATTTGTGTTTTATAGTCCGTTGTTACTTGCTTAATAAGTTGCACGTATTGCTTTTCTTCAATTAAATATTTACAAAGTGTATTTTTGTCAGATGCATTTTCGAATAGGTTAACATTAAAATCACCAAGAATGATAACAGGGGTATTAGGATCATTTATAAAAGTAGAATGCAGATGTTTCAAAGCATCTAACAACATCGAAATCTTTACCTTTGATTTAGAGCGATAAATTCCTACAATGTGCAAATCATTTACTGGTTGATTCACTTGGAGTAATGTTATTTCTACATGATTATAATTGCATCTTAGAGGTTCTGAGATTAGCTGTATATTATCCTTTACGTACATAGCAGTTCCGTAAGGTGTTCTTGTACCATGTGGCATAAAATCATTTCTGAAAAGTTGAAAGCCTGGAATCTGATACCATTATTATCATTACTACATAGAGCAGTCTCTACAAACACATTGACATCCGCTGCCTTTACACTGTAATCACTCGCAACGTCACCAACGTGAAGATGTAATGATCTCACATTCTGAAATAATATTTTGAATGTTTCGCTTGTATCTTTGTAAAGAAATGGAATATGACTGGTAAGTGAAGCATTTTCTCTTAGTCTTGTCATTTCTTCTTGTACTTTCTTGCTCACAGCTATTTTACTTTCATTCAGATTAAGAATATGTAATCCTGAAATGCTTCTAAGCCTGCTAAGTGCAACATAATGCATGTGTTCTCGTTTAGAAGATGGAAGGTCCACAACGGCCTCATTTAATGTATCTCCTTGGCAACGGTGAATAGTTTTGGCTGCAGATGGTCTTAAAGGAAACTGTCTGAAGAACTTTCATTTGATGCCTTCTGAACTGTCTAGTGATCTCTAAAATTGGAACCCAATTTTTCTCTACACTTGGATTATAAAGATGAGAGTATTCTTTGCGATAATTATTTCCAATATATTGTTCTTGAAATAAAACCCAAATAATACTTGGTCTTGACGAATCTGGTACTCGGTAATCAACTTTCTTAATTATACACTCAGCACCATTAGTCATACCATCTACAACTGACACGTTTGTCGTAAGATCATATTTTGCTTCATTAAGTATTGAACAAACTGAGTATAAGCCCATTGTTTTAGAAGGATCGTTTGGGATTTGTTTTTTAAATCTCTCTTTCAAGTTATCAGATAAATCTCCAAGTACAATATCAATTGCTTTAACCTGAACTTTCTCGTTTAAAGATTTATGAAAAATGCTATGATTATGTTGATCTACTGCCATGTTAGTACTAAATAAGTGGGTTGAAGTCATTGGATAATCAGGATGCTCTGGACTAAGCTTCAGAATTCTTTCTTTTAAAACTTCAATGTCAGATTCAGTATGTTTACCTTCCTTTATTCTATTTAAAATTTCAGCAAAGTATTTGTCTTCTCTTTGTCTCATAACCTCTGTTAATTCAAACATTTGAAAATATTGTTGCCAGAGATTTGTTGCTAATGCAGCATAACCATCCTTTGAGTTTTCAAATATCCATTGATCAAATATGGGTTTGAGTTGAAGTAAGTCGCCAACAGTAATTATACCAAGACAGCCAAATGGTTCTTTTGTGCCCATAATCTGTTGCAGTCTTTGGTCAAGAAAGTTAAACATCCCACTGCCTACCATAGATATCTCGTCAATAAAAATAACTTGCAGTCTCTCTAATTGAGATCTATTTAATATTTTTATACTATTAGATAGTATTTAATCTATCTCTATCAAGTGTGCAATAGCTGAATCATCTATTTGCAGGAATTTTAAAGGCGGAATGAAGTGTATTTCCTCTTATATTGAACGCAGCATTTCCTGTGGGTGCTACCTTAATAACACTTACATCATCTGGATCATTTTCAAGTTGCACATTTAGATATCTGATAAGTGCTTCATACAAAGCATTTGTAACGGTACTTTTACCTACACCAGCACCTCCGCTTAAAAACAATCTTATGGGCATATTACCAGTTTTTACAGAATTCAGTACATGGTAAAAAAATTCTTTTTGCTCAATATTAAGTGATTGAACAAGTTTTCTAAAATCACCATCTTTTAGTCGTTTTACAACTAGTTCTTCATCATCATTTGTTCGTGGGTATATACCAATGTCACTTATCAAGTCGTATTCTGTGTGTTGCTTATCTTTGCCAGGATCAAAACATCCAAATAATTCACTTGCCTTTGGACCAATTTCTTTATCTTGTTCATCTCTATATTGTGCATTAGGAGCAACTACATTACCAAGTTCCTCACTTTCAATATCTTGTACTGCCTGATCAAGAACTTCTGAATGATTCTCGTATTGCTTTTTGTTTTCTTCCATCAGCTCCTTAACATCTTCAAGTCGATCCTGGTAGGTTTGGAAATCCTTGAGAAGATCTTTCTTTTCATTTCTCCACGGCGTGTAAAGCATAATTTGTTCTCTGCAATAATTTTCTGGATCTTTATTTTTATTGAATCTAACTGACCGTATTATCCTTGGTTTTTGCCTCTTCACAAGTATCATTCCTCCTTTCATTTCATATTCATCACTTTCATGTAATGCCTCGTCATTTTCAGATACATCATCATCTACGTTGTCATTGAAATCACTTTCCAAAAGATAATCATCTGATAAAACTGAGGAATCAATATTTGGTTCAGCTGTTTTGTGCTGATTACCCTGACTTTTACAATTAAACCACGCGATAAAATCTGCCAAGCACAAATTACACAAATTTCCCAACTGTTTTGGTCTTCTCTGATATCTTTTAATAACATTATCTGACTCAATATCAAGGGAACGGTCGGGTAGTTCCTTAATTTTATCCATACTTTTAACTAAGAATGTTCTTTCATCTGGATCAGACGTATTAATAAATTGAAATTCTCGAGATGACCTTCTCAAAGGCATTTGCAGGACTAAATAGACGGCCTCTTGTGCACTTATTTCAACAGCATTGAGAAACTTATTACCAATATGTCTTACTTTGTTTACAATATTCTTATTGCCTTCTTTTGCTTCTTCACAAGCTTTACGAAGTAACTTGCTCATTCCTCTTTGACCTTTAGTAATATAAGAAAGGATATAAACAGCACAAGCATAGGGATCTAGTACGAACTGCATATCCATGTTAGCTTTCCATGCTTTGAGTAAATTTGAATTGTAACCGTTGATTCTAATCTCAGCCAGTGGCGTAACTACTATGGGCTCAGGGTGTGCGAACCCGCGGGCCCCCTGGCCTAAGGGGGCCCCTGTGAGATTGGAAGATTATTATAATTCTATGGATAAAACAAGAAAATTGCACAGGCCACATCATAAACTTACATATAAAAAGTTTCAATTCAAAGGCTAGAGAGCGAAATCGTACCAGAGAACAAGAATATTTGAGGCGAAAAGTACATTATCATTGATGATTCGTTTCAAATCAATTTCTCATGTGCGCGCATGTAATTTTGAAGTATGTCATTTTAACCTAATCCGTGGAAGCACTGGAATTTTAAACTTAAATAGTGGAAGCACCTACGTATTCAATATGGCGTCACGGTTGGATGAGTAATATTTCAATTTAAATAAAGGATAAAGATAAGCCATAGATGGGGAAATTAAAGGAACTTTCAGGGGCTCAGAAACGCAAAAAGAGAAAGATCCAGAGCGAAAAACAAACAGCTATCAATTCAAAGATCCCGAAAATAACCAACTTGTTTCTTGCAGCGGCAGAAACTACCAGTAATGAGTGCGTTGGACTTGAATCCGAACCATTACCAACTTCTTCGAACGAGTCCCAAGAAATTTCTTCAAGTGGATCATCATCATCCGTACAACAGGAACAGGGTTGTTATCAATAATTGTTCATTACTGCATTTTTATCATTTTGTCTTTGATACGTTTTTGCATTTTTAAATCGATATATTAAATAAAGTTGAAGTAAATAAGTCATCGAATTAATGATTGAAATCTTTATTTAATTTTGTGCAGTACGCACAGTTTTTATATTTTTTCCAATTTCCACTTTCCAGATAATTTGAAAAGTAGTGAGTCAGCTGAAGCCCCAGTTGATACTGATCGCATTGACCATACGTTGACCGTTGCTTCGAGTGATATTGATAACATATTAGGTATTGTAATGTTTTTCTTTAAATATGAGTTATAGAAAGATAGCTAGACAAAACCAAACGTAAGCACTAAGCCATTAAGATTACATACTAGTTTCCTTCATATGTTCATGATATTTTCAGATGAATCAGATCACAACAGCGGAAAATATACAGAACTGAAAGATTTTGATCCTTGTAATACTTACCCATCAGATCGTGGACATTTCAAAAACGAGTTATCTAACAACTTAATTGAAGTTCTAGCGAGGCATGGCAGTTGCCAACCGAGTAAAATGATTAAAATCCAGGGTGGACAGACATTTAATCCTGCACATTATTATTATAGGTGAGTACTTTCGATATGAACATTTTTCCTAGTCCCATACACATTGATAACCCAATACGCATTCGCTTGAGGAAATTTCTGCGTAAAGATAATCTCTTTCAATGTTTGTGTAGGAATTTGAAATTATTTTCTGTGAAAAGGGACTGGTTTAGCTGCTCAGAGAAACTAGGCACTGTATATTGTCACAATTGCTGGTTGCTGGCACGGAATACTTCAAATAACATAACTCCATGGATAGATGGCTTTATCCCAAACACAAAGCGCCTGAAGCAACAAATTGAAAGACATGAAGAAAGCATTGCTCATAAAGAAACTACGAAGAGTCTTGCTCAGTTAAAGGCAGGCAAAGGTATCAACATGCTAAATGAAGCTGGGATTGCAAAGGTCAAGAACTTCTGGCGTGAGGTTTTGCGTAGAATAATAGTGATCATATTGACTTTGGCAAACCTGTGCCTGCCTTTTCGTGGCCACAGAGAGGTTATCGGAAATGGAAGATGTGAAGGAGGCAATTTTCTTGGTTTAGTTAACATGCAGTTGAGAATGGGTGACGGTGATCCGTACTTTAAACAGCTTGTTGAGACGAAAACTCGTAAATGTAGATATTTATCACCCACTATCCAAAATGAAATAACTGAAATTCTTGCCAATGCCACACGACTCAAGCTCGTTGAAAAAATCAAAGTTGCGCCGTGTTTCACCCTAATCTTTGACACAACAAGCGACATCTGCAGAGTGGACCAAATCTCGATTGTTGTAAGGTGGGTAGATGTGGAAGCTGCAACAGTTGTTGAGACATTTTTGGGATTTATTCCGCCAAACGAGGAGGAACTGCTAAAGCGTTAACAGATACTGTCCTTGACTATTTACGACGTATTGGTTTGGATCCCAAACAAATAAGAGGACAGGGTTATGACGGAGCGAGTGTGATGAGTGGAAGCAAGGGAGGTGTCAACGTACTGATCTCAAATTACCTTAAAAGTGAAGGAATAACATCACCCGCGCCGTTTGTTCACTGTGCTAGCCACAACCTAAACCTTGTTGTGAATGACGCTGTTGAATGCAATGCTGACAGCATCAACTTTTTTGCTGATCTTGAAGAGATCTATGCTTTCTTTAACAGAAGCATCAATCGAACGGCAGATCTAAACAGCACTGACCTCAGCGTGATCGACGAATTCACAAATGAAGTATCCTCGGACAGTGATACGGACTCTGACGACACTGCCATTAATGCGGGTTCAACCACACAGGCCAAAAAAAAGAAACAGAGGAAAGTTAAAACTAAGTTGACCTTAAAGAAACTGTGTGCTACCAGATGGTCATCAAGAATTAACTCAGCCAAAGAACTGGAAAGTAAGTCAGCCAAAGAACTGGAAAGAGCCATGCGCAAAATAAGTGGCATGCGAGACAAATGGGATGCGATCAAAATGGAAGCTGTGAAGTTCGCGTTGAAAGTAGACGTCTCTTTCACTTTTGCATTTAAGCGCGTACGCCGAGTTCCTCGATTCTTTGACGAATTTGCCTCGGACAGTAGACCACAGGATCCTGAGGAAAGATTTACTGTAGAGATGTTCTACCGAGTGATTGACACCGCTACCAATCAATTAGAAGAACGCTTCAAGAGTCAGAAATTTGTTGCTGATAGCTTCAAATTTGTACTTCCTGGAAGCCTTGCAACTCTTGACATTACAGAAGTTCGCAAGTCTGCCGAATTGTTTGTTAATGAATACAAGGGAGACATATGCACAGATGGCGTTGAAGTAGCAGATTACATATCTGATCTTGTGGATGAAATCGAGTTGTTTCGATGGTGTTACGAGGATGTACTGAAGGGCATGTCGACTGTTTCAGAGGTGCTATGTCTGTTGAAAGATGTGGGGCTCAGTACTTACTCAAAGCTATTATTAGCGGTTGTCATATTCATCACTCTTCCAGTGACAGTTGCGAGTGCAGAACGCTCATTTTCAAAGTTGAAACTTATAAAGAATTACCTTCGCTCAAGCATTGCTCAAGATCGCTTGGACTCACTGGCAATTCTTTCAATTGAGAACAATGAAGCGTGGTTGTTAGACATTGAAAAGCTTATTGATACGTTCGCAGACAAAAAAGCAAGGATTGGAAAGTTTGTAGTTTAATTACATGCACTGTTCGTCTTCAGGGCTCAGGTTCCTTTTCCTACTTTATAAATTAACTGTTATTAAGAAACTGTTGAACAAATTATCTGCATTTTGGTTACATAGCAACAACCTAAAACTGTGAATTTGGATATTCTGTTTTTATAATTTCTATTTAATTAAAGAAACGTTTTAATGTCGCAACTGATGCGTTCTTTTTTACAACTGATAATATAATTACAGTAATTAATATTTAAATCATTATTTTAGTTTTTAGAATAATGTTTTAGATTTTAGTACGGTTATGGAAGGGGGCCCCTTTTAAATTTTTACCACGGGCCCCTACTTGTGCTGCTACGCCACTGATCTCAGCTGGTGATCGTTTCAATAAGAGGGTATTATGCTTAAGGGGAAGCTTTATAGCCTTTAGATACTGATTTTCTGATAAATCGAGCTTTTGAAGAAACTCGTCAAAGGTCATCGTTTCATCAGCTTTGATGGAGTCTAATAACGAACGAATTCGCCCTAAATCTTTCTTTAATTTATCTGCCACATTTTCTTCAAGGTCAGCCTCAGATAAAGTATGGCGTTCCGTTGCGGACAAAAAAACGTAACAAAAACATTTTTCCAAGTTAACAAATTTTACTCCAAAAACAAAAAAATGTCACCAAATTTTACAAAATGCTGCCAAATTTTTAAATCAAACATCGAAAATATAAAAAAAACAATTGAAGTCTACATTTCTTTAAAAAAAAAAATGTATCGCAGAAACCGGAAGTTGACCGGTGCAAAAAAAAATCTCGTCGAATGGAAACGGAAGTGCGAAGCCAAAACATGTTCGATGAAACCCGGAAGTTGGTTGACACAACTCGAAAAAACGGAAGTAATTTTGCATTTGAACTGATCACATGATTTTAGAAGAAAGAATATGGCGCACCGGTGGTTGCCAAACATAAACGAATTATTTTTCTCTTTGGGAAGACTTATTGACACTTGTGATAGTCAATTGCATTCTGTTTCACACGATCGGTCCGAGTTCTTAACTAGAAGACTAGACGAATATGCAAGAACGCTCTCAATTATAGTAACCAGATTTAACGAATCCTATGGCCACCTTGAGTCACAGAGAAGCTGCTTGCGCAATCTATCGTATATTTTGGAACGTACACTTTCACTTCGATCGCACTTTGAACAAGGATGTCTTCTTCAAGATGAGAGCGATGAAAATGGAGTGTTAAGCGTAATTTCGGTGGAGAGTAGTGGCGTGCGTGGACGACCAAGTTTTTGCATAAGCCAAGAACAGCTGGAGGCTTTACACAGAGATTGTGGTATGCGATGGAGTAACATAGCACGAACTCTTGGTGTATCAGAAAGAACAGTTCGCCGCAGGCGACACCAATTCGGTATGTCAGTAGAAGGGAGGGAGTTCTCTAATATGTCAGATCATCAGTTAGATGATTTTGTCGGTCGAATTCTTCAAGCAACCCCAGCGGTTGGTTTGAGAATGATTATGGGATCACTTAGACATCATGGTCACACAGTACAAAGACATCGCATACTACATTCTATACGCAGAGTCGATCCCGTTACGTCCACCCTTAGAAATTCGAGAAGAATTATCCGAAGGTCATACAATGTTGCCTGTCCAAATGCGTTGTGGTATGTTGACTTTATATGCTTTTATAGGTGTAAGCTCGTTGGAAATATATTTTTTAGGGTTGGCAAGCAAATACATACATTACTTCCTGTGGCTATGAAGAAAGTTTACTGTAAATTTCCCAACTCTTGAAAATTGTGTATCTATAATTGTATTAGATAGATGGTAATGTTTGTATGTAGGGCAGAAGAGGGGGGGGGGCAGAGTGGTATAAGTATCAAGTGGAATGACTTATAGTTTAATTGTTAAGGACTATCTGGTAAAAAATTACATTTTACATGTTTTGGGTTGGTGTCTGATAATATGGTGTTAAAATCACTTGTTAATCTATTAGGCATATTGATGGGAACCATAAGTTGATTCAACCTTATCGACTGGTCATTCATGGGGCAATAGATGGATTCTCGCGATTAATTGTTTATCTGAAAGTCTCCACTAACAACAGAGCAGAAACTGTGTTTACCTACTTCCAAGAAGCTGTTGCAAAGTACAATTTACCATCAAGGGTCAGGTCTGATCTTGGGTTGGAGAACTTGGAGGTAGGTTCATGCTTACAATGCGGGGCATAAATCGTGGGAGCATAATCACAGGAACATCTGTTCACAATCAAAGAATAGAGAGGCTGTGGCGAGATGTAAACAGGATTGTTGTCTCACGGTTTCTAAATATATTTTTATATCTGGAAAGCCAAAATGAACTGGATTGTACTGATGAATTACACCTGTACTGTTTGCATCTTGTGTTTGTTGGCTTAGTTAATCAATCACTTGAAACATTTGCCGAGCAGTGGAACAACCACCCAGTGACTACAGAACAAAACTTTTCACCAAATCAGTTATGGGTTCAAGGCATGATTAGAATGCAGAACACACACCACACAGCAGTCCAAGCTGTTTTGGATGGTTCAACTGATATGTCTAATCATGGTGTAGATGAAGATGGGCCAGTTCCCATTCCTGATGCACAACAGTATGTTATAGAAGTTCCTCCCTCACCTATACATCTAAATGACGAACAATTACACATTGTTACATCTATTATAAATGCTTTGAAGGATTTTGATGACAATGGTATTGAAGCATTCGTAGCTGCTAAAAGTATTGCTTTAGGCTTCCTGCAACCTGAAAGGCAGTGAGTGGTGTTATAGGGTGAATTGTATCTCTTTACATACAGTCTGCTCACTCAGTGACTAATGCTAATCAGTATTTAACATTTTGCATGCTTTTCAAACTACTTCAAAACAATAGGTTGAGAATACACAGACACGATAATTTAACAAGATGTTTACTAATCTGTTGCTGCATAATCATCACATAACTCATAGTTGTAATATGCCAACATAACAATTCTAACATAACAATTAAAAAGTATGTGAATTATGTTGGTGGTATATTGTTCCAACAGAATATCACCAAATGTTCATTAACACAAACAAGTGAATGTTTTGAAACAAAACAATAAAACCCCATGTGGTTTTAAGGAACATGCAATCGAGTATTTCCTCCTTTCCCTCCAAAGAACAACATAACTGTAAAATCAATATTCACCCTCGGCCAAATCCTTTATGTTGACAGTTAATAGCGATGTTCATCTTTTTCACAAACTCATTTAATGTTGGATGGTTTAGTGGGAGTTTAAGTATTGAAAAGCATGCATCTGGATCAGGAAAATCTCCCATTGTGAACTGGACATGAATTCTTTTTCCATTTGTTGGTAAGTGAGGACTACCACATGTGAACTGTACTAGTTCTTCAAGTTTGGGAAGACTTCTTAAGGTAATATCACTTTCATTACCATCATCATCACCTGCATTGATGCAATTTAAACAAATTAAATACATGTTTGATTACTGCATACTATCACTGAGTATAATATTTACTTTGCTATACTATATATACATGTACTCGGGACTTTTACTAAACCTCCAGAGGCTTGAGGGACATTTAATCACTAATCAACTGAAACGCCATGCTATTACTTTGTAATATTATTGTTTGCGAGGAAGATGTAAAAGCGCCCGAGGGACTTTTACTAGGTTTTGAGGGATATTTTTAATTATTCTATTGAAATCCTTTGGAGTAGCATATATAAAGGCTTCATGCGAGCGTATTCGGCAGTGCAATTCGAGCAAAGATGTGGCTAGCGAGAGCGAGTATGTCGCATAAACATATTAGTTTCGTGCATGGAATCGTGAGATGTTGAGAATACGAAAGAAGGCACTGTGCCGGAGAATATGAAACGACACACTGAGTATTGGTAGTGATACGGTTGAAATAAATGAATGTGCAATTAGCCAAGAAGATATGTTGTTAGTGAATGCGTGCAGTGTCGATTCGAAAGAAGCCTCTCAAAAATAAATGTGGGAGGAATTCTGCAAAGGGAAAATGTGCAGACTTTAAACATTAGTGTGAATAAAGATTAAGATGAAATAAAGTCATTGTGACTCGCATATAGGTAAAAGTATATTATGTAGAATTGTTTTTGTGAATTTAAAGTTTGTAATCGTGCTACAGTATGTATGCATGTGGATAAGCGAAGCGTTTTCCATAAACATTAGATATGCAGATTAGTTTCTAATCGCACCTAGGTATGATTAGTTACTAATCGTACCTAATGTTTATGGATCAGGTAATCTAGACGTTAAATGTGCCTGCGAGAACAAAAGAATGGCTTGGTTGTATATTTATTTGATACTATACTATACCTTTCTCTAATTTTTGGACGTACTCTCTAAACCAAGCCAGGACTTGCGCTTGTTTTTCCGTCAAATCACTATCAGACTGAATCAATCGCAAAAATTCATCAGCTTTGATGATATGCTCACTGGTTAGAGGAAACACAATTTGAACACAAGACAGGTTTGCTTTCAGTAGATTTAAGAGAAGACCTTCCTGGAGCCCTCGTTTACGGTCATCAATTTGTTCTCTTCTTGAACGAAACACCTGATGTAGCAGTACACACTGAATTGCCTTTTCTTTCGTTTGAGGTGTCAGTGATTCATTCGCAAAACCTGCATGGTATAGCAGCATCGAAATGTCATCACGCACACTGAAGGACAGCAATTTTTGAGGGTCATCCAATCCTTGTAACTAGAAAAGATAAAAATAATATACCAGCTATAAGAGGCAGTGGTGGATTTGTAGGCCTTGGTCAACAGGGGGTGCAAGAGAGGTCCAAAAAGATCCAATTCATCCTGCTTTTAAGTATTATTATTGTACAAAATTGTAACCAAGACTAGGTGCACATTTATGATAGCATGTTTCTGAACAGTGCTAGATTTGCCAGTTTCGTTCACCCAGCACCAACCCACTCCCCCCCCTAAAAAACCTTGCTGGATCCACCACTGCTAAGAGTAGAAATTATTAAAATGGTCATTATATTGTGAAAATCACATACATTATAAAGTTAAGTACAGTACTATTTACCTCGCAGAGAATTTCTTGGATCCCATAGTCTGGCACATCACTGATTGAGAGATGGCACATTGCTTTAAATACATCGTCAGTTGCAAGAAAAACCGACAAGGCTCTAGACATACCAGTCATTCCAAACCCAGCATGTAACACAGACATGGCAATGAGCAGCCCAACATATTTATAGTACCCACTCTGATGATATTCTTCGCTAATGACTGGCAATAAATGGTCATCAGAACCTTCGAATAGGACATAACCTCCTGTTCCACATTTGAGTGAGTTCATCACAATAGAGAAGAATTCTTTTGTTAGCCCTACAGCATCAATCCCTTCCTCGCCAATGAAATTCACATCCGGTGTTTTCTTTGCCTCAATTTCCTTTCGTTTTAGCTTTTTAAAAAGATCTCTAATGATTGAATCGGAATTTCTATTAATATGTAGCTCCTGGACACCAGATGAATAAAAAACACTTGCCTTATGGGCAATTAAGACAGTGCTAGGATCCATTGCTGAGATACTCAATGGGTAGCTCTCCAACACAGTTATATCGTCATCATCAATACTATCGAGATGTTCTGCAATAAATGCAATATATATATTTACAAACTTCATTTAAGTTATTGCAATTAATTGACCATAGGCCTAAATGTATCAATTTTATTGTTTTAGCCTTTTTGTGATCCCAATAGTTTATGGGTAGCTAACAAAATGATAGGAAAAAACAAACAAATGTTTTTTTGTTACTGTCGTTGCAATACAGGGTTAATAAAATATTGTATCAATTCATTACATAAAGTAGATCAATTTATTTGTTTAAATACTAATGCAATATTTTATCAACACTTCCATTGCAACGACAGTAATTGGACTATAAATTTCAGTTTGATTTCTAGTTTATCAATAATTTTTTCGCCTCAGGATTGGTTACTATCCCTATGGTTAATTGCGATAAATTAAAAATTACTACACACCTGACATGTTGAAAGTTGTTCTTGTGGCAGGAGGATGTAAAAATGTACAAACTGGCAAAGATTCATCATTATCTGAAATTTAAGAAGTACAAAATTACTTCTACAGTCAATTTTGATCACCTGCGCCAAAGGAAAATGAAGTATAAATGGGTAAACTGTATAATTATAACCTCAAACCAAACCACCGCACTCTGCAGTCAGGAAATTAAGATTTCTGAATATGTCAAACCTAGGCTTATCTAGCTATAAATTGGAGCCTATAAAGCACATGGTGAGCATGGTTTCAAATGAAAAAAAATGCTTTATTGGCAGTTGGCAGATATCAAATGGCAAGTCGGCAATCGCAGCTTATCACACAGATTAAAATACTTCAATAGAGAAATATTATTTTGTTGCTATGTTTTTGTGAAATAAAACTACCAGCCAGTAAGGTTATACCATAGGCAGCCCAGCTAATATATGCAGCAACTGCATGCATATATTAGCTGGGCTGCCTATGGTTATACAATCAATTTTTTGCTTGTGTCCTCGCCTATTTTTTCCACCCCTGCTGATACGGTAAAATTCCTTTAGTTACAAAGTAATTTATAATTATATAAATCAAACCTTTTTCTTCAATTGTATTGTCAAGTAAGATATCAACTGCTTCGTGCACATTGACTGACTTTTCAATAGCATTTTTTATAGCTTCAGGACTGAGCATTGGGAACATTTTCTCAAGCTGCTGCCTCTCTTCCACTTGGGAACATATATTGGTACCTGTTGTTGCTAAATAAAATTAATGTCAAATTTTCAAACGAACATCTAAATTTCACATGAAACCTTCCTATTATATTGTACATACTGCAATTGCTTGTTGCTACAATTACTTCATATGGTAATTACATTTTGGTACTTACATGGTGTAATTTCTGTAGTGCAAGTCGGCATAACAAAACTCCTAATGTCACTTTTTGCTGCAGGAAGAGGTCCATCCTGGCCTTCTAAAGTATCACACTAAAGTAACCATAGACTAATTAATCTACTGTACTACCTTTAATCCATTGCTAAAACTGTACCCTAAACAATTGGATATGTTTTTATATTTGCAAATTCTACTTTGCATACGTACACAATTGCAAAATAAAATGGCAAAATCAATTAGGACTTTGTCGAGCTTACTTCTTCGTCTTCATCTAAATTCCTGAGTGCTCTTATATAAACAGAACCAGAACCAGTTACATGTCGCAAAACCTTGCTATCAAGATCCTGTCCTTGTCGCAATGTTATTGGAACAATTGAAGTTCCCACACTTCTAACAAACTCAAACCTGCAACATTAATTTAAAATTCCAAAAAGCTATTTTGTACATAATTATTAACTGTATATTGGGTAGCATAACCTGAACAAGATGATTGCAAACATAGATAGGTGCATTAATGCAAATTTAAAAGCACATGAAAATGACCTATGTTGCTACAAGGAAAAACAACTATTACTTTATGAGAAGAAATATAATGTGGAAAGTTGCAACGAAAGTCCTAGCACATGGCCCAATGGATTGGTGTTAAAGTTCATATTGTAATATGATGTCATGATGTCCTGGGTGGGGCGGTGGCCATGCCATTATTAAATGGGTATATTAATACACCCCCTCCCCTATGGATGAGGTTTTCTGAAGGGTGGCTTAAAGTTAATTAACACATTTCTTAGGGTTGAAGTAAATGAAGGTAAGCCCTAGCTATCTAAGTGTTTTTCTGAAGGGGAGCAAATAAAATATAAACATTTATTAGGGGGTGGGAGTAGAAAAGGCTGTTTTTTCTTTAGGGTTGGGGAAAATTTTGCCAAAATTTCTGGGAGTCTTATGCCCAAAATGCAAAACTGTGAAGGGTGACAAAATGCAATATTCTGAAGGGTGATATGAAAAAAGTAGAAAAAAATAACTTAAGGGTTCACATGTCTTAAGACCTCTTCCATGGGAGGGTGTATTTCAAATGAAATGGCCCTGGGCACGTTTCGATTCAATTCATGCATGAACTATATAAAACTTAGAAATAGTCAAATATTTAAAATATAGACTTATCGAATAGACTTACGGTACTGGTTCAGGGTTCTCACTTCCCAACACCTTTGGGAAGAGTTTGGCAGCTTCGGATGTAAGATCTTCCTTAGTCCAACTTTTATCAACTGCCCACGCATCAACACACAAGTTTTTTTCGATAAGGTCAACTTTGACCGTTCCTCTTGGGACGGTGTTCCAGGTTGGCGAAGGAAGTAAACATACTGCTTTATAGTACACTTTTGGCTCTGCAGACGCCTGACTTGTGCTTCTGGAATACGGCTGAAACCGTCCAGTATTACTACAACGATTCGATCGAGGTCGCCTTCGGGCAGTTCCACGTGCACTAGTAGCGCCATAATTTGTTCTCGCGGAAAAGCCAGACGATAGTGAATTATCTGTAAGAGTTGGTTGCGAAAATGGCTGCAAGTTCGGGTGACTTTCTGGTTGTAGTTGAGCGCATTGTAAGCTTCGAGGAATTTGATAACGACGATTCAAGTCATTAGTGTTTGTTGAAGCAATTGGCCGCGAGTTTGGCTGGCTTTCTACACGTGGTTGAAAGGTCTGTGCGCCTCGAGGAATTTGAAAGCTACGGTTCAACTCATCGACAACAGTTGTTGAGGCAGTTGAGCTGGCTGTACTAACACCAGACGTTTCCGTGGGATTAGTTGATGATCTTGGTGGCAGGCTATTGAAATTGCCCACCACTGCTCTCACGATATCTTGAATATTATACTGATGAGAGCTTGGCTCACCAGCCATATTGCTTTCTTCTCCGTTTGCGGAATACGTGTAAATTACTTGTAATATATTCTTCTTCTCAAATCACGTGGTCAGTTCAAATGCAAATTACTTTTGGCTTCGCACTTCCGTTTCCATTCGACGAGATTTTTTTTGCACCGGTCAACTTCCGGTTTCTGCGATACATTTTTTTTTGAAAGAAATGTAGACTTCAATTTTTTTTTTTATATTTTCGATGTTTGATTTAAAAATTTGGCAGCATTTTGTAAAATTTGGTGACATTTTTTTGTTTTTGGAGTAAAATTTGTTAACTTGGAAAAATGTTTTTGTTACGTTTTTTTGTCCGCAACGGAACGCCATAATAAAGGTTCTAAAATCATAGTTCTTGGCATTGGCGGTAATGGAAAATTAAATCTGCAAGCATTATGTCCCTTTTTCTTGCATGTTTTTGAGTGTTTATGCCTTTGTAAATTTACGAGATCAGTTAATTCATCTGAATCAGCACTACATGAAACATAACTATCTACAAACTTAGTAATATCATCGTCAGAGTCTTTTCCATACTCAGGAGCATTATTGATCCAGAATAATCCATGGATATGTGGTGACCCTCGTTGTTGGAATTCAACACGATAGAAAAAGTCAACGACTTCTCCAATTGGATTACTTGAACTTTTGATAAAGTTATGAATAAACAGTTGCACCATATGCTCAAAATTTCTTGCACATGTAACTGGATCTTTCTGTATCAATTCTGACTTTCTGCCAAGTCATTCCCTTAATTTCATTGTCAGTATAGTCTTTATTGTCAATAAGACGGCCAAGAATTTTGAGCAAGTGAATCCATCTCGTTTCAGCCGCTGAGAATGAACAGAACCAGGTAGGATTACCAAGTTGACGAATCATGGCAAATAAATCTTTCTTGCATCTTTCAAAGTACGGAGGTGAACCGCGTAAATTCCTGAAAACTCTAAAGCCTTCATCTAAATTAATTAACTTATTAACTGAACTTTCTGACTTCAGGTCTCCGGCTGTATAAGTTTTACCTTTCGTTTTACATTTACGCAATGACAAACTTGCACTTCCTTGAATTTGCTTGATCTGTAGTTTCTTTAATTTGTAAAATATATTTGGCACTGACTGTGCAACTCTTCTATCTCGGCTTCGCAACTCCCATTTACAAATTGTACTATAATGAACTGGCACCAGTCTTTCATTATTTTCAGCTCGACGTTTGCCACAGTAAACAGTAGGAAAAGACAAAAACTCAGAATCTTTATCAATAAATATACCAAGAGGTCTATTTCCTTCACCTGGTGCAAAACTAATTATTTTATCACCGTGCTGAGCAATGTCAGTTTATCACCGTGCTGACCACTCTTCCTCATTATTTCCTGAATTTGTTACATAACTATCTGAGACTTGTATTCCTTCGTTTTTGAATATATCACTGGTGTGAACTAAATATTGGGCTGCCTCTAAAACTTTTCTTGGTCTTACATTCTGAAATTGATAATGGTGTTTGTAACTCAGTCGTCGCTTTAATTTAATTGGAATAGTTTCCGACTCATTAATTGGTCTTGGTAAGATGTTAACAGTTGAATTAACATCAGCAGGTACATTAACTACATTCCCGTGAATACTCAATTGACCTCCACTAGGCAGTTCTCGTACTTGCATAAAAGGTATTCTTGGTGAAATTAATCTTTCTTCAAGAGGTGTTAAATTCCTTAAAGCATCGGGCTTGTCAGGGAAAGTCATTTCATTTGCTTTTGCACAACTTGGAAGCTTACCATCTTTGAGGTTTGAGTGGCATGTACCACATATCCATTCAGTGTCATCAATGCTTTTAAGACCAGTAATACATAAATTAAGAACTTTTCTTGAACATGATTCATACAATGAAGCATTGCATTTAGTGACAGATGATCTATACCACAACTGGTCACAACACGTACAAATGTATTCTGGACCAACACTTATATTCTTATGAAATAATTCAATGGCTTTTGTTATGTTAATTTGCGGCCTTGTCATTGCACAATTTTCATTTGAATTATTTTTCAATCTCTTGTGGTTATCCATCTCAGTTTCATTCTCACTATAAAGTAGCTTTCTTTTCAAATTAATATATTTTCTTTTTTGAGTATCTTTAACTTTTTCCGAATAATTTTGCTTGTAGATTATATTTGATATTGTTGACGATTTTTTTACTTTTTCAGGATTTGCTTGTCTGTATGTTACATTTGCTTTTTTAAGAGATTCTTTAACTTTTTCAGGATTTGCTTGTCTGTATGTTGCAGTGGCTTTTTTAAGAGATTCTTTAACTTTTTCAGGATTAGTTTTTCTGTATGTTGCAGTGGCTTTTTTAAGAGATTCTTTAACTTTTTCAGGATTAGTTTTTCTGTATGTTGCAGTGGCTTTTTTAAGAGATTCTTTAACTTTTTCAGGATTTGCTTGTCTGTATGTTGCATTTGCTTTTTTAAGAGATTCTTTAACTTTTTCAGGATTTGCTTGTCTGTATGTTGCAGTGGCTTTTTTAAGAGATTCTTTAACTTTTTCAGGATTTGCTTGTCTGTATGTTGCATTTGCTTTTTTAAGAGATTCTTTAACTTTTTCAGGATTTGCTTGTCTGTATGTTGCAGTGGCTTTTTTAAGAGATTCTTTAACTTTTTCAGGATTTGTTTGTCTGTATGTTGCATTTGCTTTTTTAAGAGCTTCTTTAACTTTTTCAGGATTTGTTTTTCTGTATGTTGCATTTGCTTTTTTAAGAGATTCCTCGACTTTTTCAGGATTGGTTTGTCTGTATGTTGCATTTGCTTTTTTAAGAGCTTCTTTAATTTTTTCAGGATTTGATTGTCGGTAAGTTGCAAGAGATTCTTTAACTTTTTCAGGGTTTGTTTGTCTGTATGGTAGCTTTTTGCGACGACTTCTTAACCTTGTCGGGATTTAAAATCTTGTACTTTTTATTATATGTATCTTTTCGTTCATTTTCCCTATTTTTGAATTCATTGTCCTTTCTCCTTTTCTTCATGTATTCCCTCATATAGTCCTTTCTATTTTGCAATTTGTCAGATCGTTCAGACCGAGTTGTATCAGAATGCGAATTCAGCATTCGCAACTGCTTGTATAATAATTTGATCTGCCCATGTTCCTAGCCTGGACATGTTTTGCAAATGTTGAAGCCATGACTGATCAGTATTATATTCTATAAAATATTCTGGGCAGTTAATTAAATGTTGAATTGCAAGAGCTCTTATTTGCGAATGACGGTCTTCTGTTCTGTAAAGTTGGTGACTTACACTACGAAAGAAACAATTACCATCACCGACAATGTTTACTGGTTTCAGTCCTATTCTATGTAGTCTTGTGGTCAACACTGACATTAAATTAACAGGTCCTGGATTTAACTCTATATCACCACACACGAATAAGGAACATCTGTCAGAATTCTTTAGTCTTTGTATATTACATTTAATAGTTCTCGTTAAATCAAAACATCGATTTGATTTAAACAATTTGTGTTTTCTTGTCCTATATCTATTCTTAGGCTTATCGGTTAATTTTGACTTTGTATGCAATTTTTGTGTTTTCTTAGCACGACAATTAGGCGGCTTCCAAAATTGCCATTTACTCATGTTTGTTTGACGCTCAAGAATATATTTGCGATACCTTGTAGAAAGCAAATTATGCCAAAAAGAGGATTTAGGAATTAACTGCTTTATTAGCTTCTTTATTTTACGCCTGCGCTGCTTATTCTTGCTCATCAAATTAACGGGAATTCTAGACGGTTCTCGATCACGCCTTTTGACATGGATTAAACCTTTAGTTTGTGATCTACTTCGAGTTAAATTATCTGACGAACTAGACTGCTTGTTTTGTTTCATGTTTGATATTTCACTTGCGATACTTGTATATGCGTTCTTGTCTTTAATATAAAGTTCATTTGATTTTGTATTATAAAGATTGTGACATATTTTTAAAGTCTCGTTGACATTTGTTTTATATTTCCCAAGGTCAACCTCAGAATCGCTACTTACTTCCTTGTTAATATTTAGAAATACTAGATTCTCGTTTGTATTATAGGTTTTGATTTGGCATTGATAAGTATTGATTTGCTCGTAAGATTGCTCGTTAGATTGCTTCAAGAGATCACAATTTTGCACCCAACTGATGCTAGACTTGCGATCAAAGTCTGTGTCGATAACGCGTGGGTTATCTCCTCGTCTTTCGCTTTTAAATAAAGCTCCATCACCTCCCTGACGAGTGAAGGGATTGTCGCCAATCTCACAAGAAAAAATGTCCATCTTCTCGACAAAAAAGTGAATATATAAGACACAAATATTACACTTGATAAAATATTTGTAAAGTGAAACCAAGAATTGCTTAGCTGCGCATGAATATAAACAATGGCTGATGCAACACTTTAATCTAGCAAGTGGCCAATCACATTGAAAATAATCATTGCCATATTTAGAAAGCCAACCAAATCATTACGTGTTAACACGTGCTGCACCAGGAAAAGTACTAACCTTGACAAAAAACCTGGAATCTTACTACCGGAATCTGTGCAGAATGTATAGTTGTGAGAATTTTAGCGTCGAAGCTTGTTTATTAATTATTTGCCTAATTCAGTGATTTCAATGTTATTGTATGTATAAGTAAAAATCAGGCTCAGCGACTGCGTGAACAAAACATTTTGGCTGGCCTTATATTGAATTACTGAATATATTTTTGCATCAAATAATTACTACTTATACGAGGCATTATTTTGGTATTATGTTGTTCAAGCTGGTTTGAGATTCCTTGTTCAGCCCTGTTTAATGTTTGTTTGTTTAACATTATAAATATTTACTACCGTCTACATACTCTAAGGAATACATGCAGGCAGTCCGCACGGCAGTTATTTATGAAAGAAATGTGCCATATGCTTTGTCTCCCTGACCGTGACAAACCGGTGTTATGATTCTTGTGGCTTGATGAGGAAGACACCCTGGAGCCAACTATGTAATGAGAAGAAATTTAGAGGAAAATGGAGCGGACCTCCCTCTAGGAGTCAAAGCGGTGAAAAGGCATTTCTACATGGATGACGGTTTACCATCCACTAATTCGGGGCAGGAGGCTATCAAGATTAGAAAGCAAATGACTGAACTTCTCAGCCGTGGAGGGTTTCACTTACATAAGTGGTTGACAAATGACCCTGAGGTTCTAGCTATGATTCCAGCAGAAGAGAGGTCGCAAAACTTCTTAGAATTGACAGACGGGAAGCTACTGACAGATTGTGCGTTAGGAGTAATTTGGGATGCGGAAGAAGATGTGATTAAGTTTTCGGGTCCTGTCTATGTACCTGGAAAAACAAAGCGGCAAATCCTCAGCCAATCATTTTCTATTTGGGATCCACACAGACTGATACTCCTATTCTCAATCAGAGCTAAGATGTTTTTACAGAAATTGCATCGTAAGAAGATAGGATGGGATGATGAAATCAAGGATGAAGATCTAAAATAATGGTTTGTGTGGTGTGAAGAGTTGAAAGAACTGAGTAACATTGCAATCCCTAGGGCCCTCCTAAGTAAACTCAGTGATGTTTCAAGTTTGCAAATCCATGTTTTTTGGTGATGCGAGTCAAGAGTCATACAGAGCATGTTTATATCTAAGATGTGAATTTGAGGATGGCTCGGCAGATTGTCGACTGATCGCTGCAAAAGGCAGAGTGGCGCCCTTGAAAGCCCAGTCTATCTGTAGATTGGAATTGACGGGAGCATTAATTGGAGTGAGATTAGCTGAAACAGTGGTTAACGAGTTGACGATTGAGATCAATGCTGTTGTGTTCTGGTGTGATTCAACCACCGTGCTACATTGGATTAACCAGATAAGTTCTAGCTACAAAGCTTTTGTGGGAAACCGTGTTTCTGAGATCCACTCGATCGTGGAGGAGTTGGAAACGAAGTTGGGAGCAGGAATCGTGACTTGGAGATATGTTCCTACTGATGCCAACCCAGCTGATGACATCTCTTGTGGGTTATTGCCAAGTGAGTTGGTCAGCGGACATTGTTATAAGAGTGGTCCACAATTCCTCAAGGTGAAAAGGGAGGATTGGCCGAAGAATAAGATAGATTCATTAGAGTTCGACGCAGAAGAAAGAAATGAAACAAAATGGATGGGGACTGTTCAAGAGACAACACCCTTAATTAGTTGGAGGCGATTTTTGTGTCTTGGAAAGTTACGTTGAATAACAGCTTATGTTTTACGTTTTGTTGCGAACTTACGGAAGAAAAAGGAAGAGCGTGTGTTTGGATATCTTTCGGTCGATGAGCTTAAAGCGGCGCAGCATTCTCTGGTAAAGCAAGCCCAGTCAGAATCGTTCCAAGAAGAGTTGAAGATGTTACAAAAGGGAAATAGTATCTCGAGATGAAGCAGATTAAAAGCGTTGGATCCTAAAGTTGAAGGAGGAATTAACCTAGCTGCGAAAGTCTCGACACCCGATAATCTTAGATCCGAAGCATGACTTAACTCATCTAATAATTGATGAAAAGCGCCACAAGTATTGTCACCCACCTACGGAACACTTACTGAACTTGATTCGTCAAAAGTACTGGATTATTCACGGACGACAAGCGGTACGAAACCAGAAATTCTAGCGTACCTATTGTCGAAGACAGTCAGTCCAACCACATGTGCACAAGATGGGCAATTTGCCAGCATGCAGATTAGAAGCCGACGTGGTTTTCCAGAATACAGGAGTAGATTTCTTCGGTCCGATGTTAGGCAAAGAAAAGCATTCACGATCAAAGTTTATGGATGCCCTTTCGTCTGCATGTCTACTTGTGCATGTCATATAGAGTTAGCAGATGATCTTTCAAGTGACCATTTTCTAATGGCATTACGACGATTTATGGCTATACATGGACGACCGAAAAGAATCTACAGTGATAACGGAACTAACTTTGTTGGGGCCTACAATGAATTAAAGGCTTGCCTTAGCCAACTTGATCAAGAAAGAGTAAACAACTCATTGACGCCGCTAGGTATAGAATGGCATTTCCAACCACCCTTGAGTCCTCACTTTGGCGGTGCGTGGGAGAGATTAGTGCAATCCACAAAGAAGACATTGAAAGCTATTTTGAACAATAGAGTTGTGGTAAAAGAAATGCTCAGAACAGCGTTAGTGGAAGCAGAAGGAATCTTAAAGTAGTAGACCTATCACCCAAGTTATAATTCAGACTTACTGATATGACTTACTCATGTTTTTTTTATAATTCGCTCATTCCACTCCAAACAAAGATCAGTGAGATGACCACCCATCACACCCATGAAACATAGCCATGCGCCCGCAAAACTTGATGAACTTTAGATTTCCCACAGCTTTCCTTTTTCCCGGGTGCAGTAAATAGCCGAGCTGAATTAGTACCCTCACCCCTGGCTCGGGGATTATTACAAACACAAATCTAAGCTGTCCCCATGGTAATCCCTCTGACAGCTTAGATTTGTGTTTGTAATAGTAGTTCTTGTAAATTATAGAGAAAAGTGAATTTGACATCTCCCTTGTTCCTTCATCCTAATCAATGTTTCCAAAAATATTTTGAAAAACATATGTCCCCATTCAGGTTTACTCAATAACAGTATGCCTCATTTTAATCTTATTCTAATGTTCACATCACAATCACATGTTTGTGGAACATGATCTTTTGCTAAGTATATTAATTTTTTTCTGGATAGATCGAGAGGTGGTGGAGGGAGCTCCATGAACGCATGGAAAATTTTTTAAGCAACAGTTATCAAGATTATGGCTACAAGGTTATTATGACCCCAATGACTAGCATGACAGGTAAGTAATTTTTGCTGGTATATTGTTCTCTATTGCAGATTATAATGTGTTATATTCCCCCAAATTGTTCAATTATCCCCCTCCTACGTAGTAATAACCTTTGTTTTGAATCTTGCAGAGACATTTCAGCTTCTATATTTGTTCCAGTAATCCAAAGGGAAATGGATGTGTTTATTGAAACAGTTTGGAATTCTCACAGAATTAGGTGTGCACTTTTTGTTATGCATGCTATACTGTATTCACTACCAGTGACACATATTCAAACATCTTTCATGCTATGAATTAACTGGGTTTTAACCCAACTAAGGGATCATCCATAATTATCAACATTTTCAAAAGCATACAAACTGTATGCTGGGGTGAGGGGGTTAATAAATAATGTAAGCTTTTTAAAATGTTCATTATGGACTCATCATCATCAGTCCTGAAATTCAACATTTAAGAGATGGTCTGGGGGAGTTTGGAAATGGAGAACTGTCCTTACGCTTGTGAAAATGTTGGTAATTATGGATGACCCCTCAGGGAAACAACCCAAGTGTCTTCCTTGACAATCAAATTGTCAGCTATAATTAAATTAGTTCTGATCTCATTAACTAGGTTGGCCGGTCTCACAAGAAGCACTTAATGAGGTCAGCAAGCTATCAGGGGTAATGGCAATTGGAGATGATTATTTCTCAGCTGAAGTACGAGCAGAATGTGAAAATGTCATTCCAGCAATAGAGAAAGTAAACCCAGAAAATGCAGCAGACACATTTATTCTTAAAAGCAAGTTATGGTGTTGACTTGTCATTGACAGATGATGAAACTTTAAATATTAATTAAACTAAAGAAAGTGTTTTGTACCCTGAAATACCTTATATCCCCTTAAATTACAGTAACTGCGGATTGCAAGAAATTCAACTACCTGAAAAATACAAACAGAACTTCGATGTTTTAAGCGAAGGCCCTTCCTCCCATTTGGCAGTACTTGTTACACTCATGTTCACTAAGGAAATTTTCCATGCCAGTTGTTGATAGGTTCCCACAACAAAAATATAGCTCATCATCATCCACTAAGTTCTGAATATAAATTTCTGGGTCATATAGACTATATTTTTACCCTTGAATATCTGTCAGCATCATCTAGTGTTGCGTGGCAGAATAGCTGTAGTGAACAAGGCACTCGGCTTTGTTGTAAATTTCTTTGGTTTCATTGCTGCTGCTTTCAGGTGGGGCAACACATTTCTCATTATTGTTCACCTATTTTGCGAACTTTCCTGGGACAAAATCTTCCACTGGAAACAGGTTTGGATAAAGCCAACAAAAACTTTTATTAATGGCAACAAACTTGATTTTATCTTTCTTGGTTCATTTTTTGCTTTGAAATAAAGCTTTAAATATTTTGACTTATGGATTATTGCTGTCATGCATCTTGATTAACAAGGATATGTATGTTACAGAACTCGGGGCCTGAAACCCTAGTCAGTGAACCAATTCACTTTACCAAACAAAACACCAAACAACAGGGAAAACACCAGAGAAGATTTTTTAATCCTCTAATGAATTGGTATTTTTTTTATCTTTGGAATTAAGATACATATATTTTTTTTTTCATACATTTAGCCCACCACCCTATTATCTACTGCCCACCTATTGACCCACAATCTACTGCTCCCCAGGCAATTATGGGGTACGCCAGCTTTTGTCACTGGCACAAAAAAAAAACCACTGGCACACAAAAAATAAACTACATATATATATAAAATACACATCAACTTGGTTTAAGACCAAGATGGTATCCCGGCTTGCAAAAGTCTTCAATGTGTTGAACGCGCAAGGTGGTCTGCTGATGCTGAGCTGATGGTCAACTGAAAATGATGGCCACATGCTTTTAAACATTAGCCAATGTGAGTAGCCAATGTGTGGAAACCTCTAACTCTCTTGGTTGAACTGGTTGATATGTTAGCTGATATGCGCAGCATTCTTTAGGCTTGGACGAAGTATTCTTTGTTGTTTTTGGATTTTTTACATCAGTTCATTCGCCTGTTCAGTTTGTTTCTGTTCTGTTCAGACTTAACCAGATCGTCTTTGGAGACTTTTTTTTTTCTTTGGAATTTGCTTAATTTTAAAAAATCTAAATTTTCATACAGTATTTATTTTAGTATTTTTTTCTAAACGGCACTAAAACTTAATCTCGCCAATACAATGGATTACCACAATTGAGCGCTGTATCTCCGGTTCTTCTAACGCAAAAAACAAAAAAAAATAAAAAATATTACAGTTCGATTCGTATCGCTTTTTTTGATTTTTAGTTTCTGTTTTTTTTTTTTTCTTTTTTTGTTTTTTTTACTATTTTTTCATCGCTATTTTTTTTTTTTAGTTTACAGTAAAAAAAATAAACTAATTAAAAATTCATATTACGTTACATGCCTTATACCTTTACCTTTGTACACACTACACAACTTATGCCACCACCTCAAGCGCTGATTCCATTCTATAGCGCTGCTCAAATTTTGTCTGATTACAAAATAATCTTGCCCTTTTATGGCAATTTTTCGCAAAGCGTTCGCCATGCGTTGCGATCAGACACAACCGGATAAACCACTGGGATCATTTCACCCTACCGGATTAAAAGTACCGGATTAAAACCGTGATGTGATGATTCTGCATTGCATTGAATTTGAATTGTCATTAGCAGAAAGCAGAGGAGGTGATGGCATTTTTTTTTTTTTTATATGGCGTGCGCAAGCAAACGGTTCTTCCTCTCTTACGAACATCTGTAAAATGGCTACAAGCAATGTTACTGTGACTGGTGTTTTGAGAATTGTTGATGAATGTTACATATCTTACATAAGATATTTGTTGTAGATTATTAGTGTAAGAGTTGTGATATTTTTGCTGATATAAGAGACATTGATTGTATTTCAAAAGTATGATTTTGAAGTACTAGACCTAACACATAACAAATCCTTTATCGAGAAGATGTTCCTGAAGAAGATGCTGCCGTTCCTGATGAAGATGCCGTTCCTGAAGAAGATGACATGGAGGGGAGCGAGGGGGCCCACTCACCTGTTAGGAAAAGCGCTAGGCAGGAGCCTCTCAATTCAAGTAGGGCAAGGGGTTGCTCCAGTAGGGGAGGGGCAGGGCCAGTAGGGGAAGCGCCGGTAGAGGAAGGGCAGGTAGGGGAAGGGACAGTACCTGTGGTGGTACATCTGGAAGTATAAGAGGAGGAAAACTTCTGACTTCTTTCCCAGAACTCCACCCAGATCCTGCCCATCCCTCTCCAGCACCTCCAGCCCGGCCACCAGGGCAACCTGAGACTTTACTGAAAGGGGAGGGGCGAGCGAGGGCTTTATGTTTTTTCGTCTTTATGTCTTTCTCGTTCTTGCCTTATTGCACCACCAGCCATTATAATACCTCTGACGTATAAAGTAGGAACTGATATTTAGGGCTAAGTGTTGGAGTCTTGCAAGCTTGGACCACTGCTGAGGCTGTTAGAGAGGTTTGTAGTCCTTATTTATTTATCTGGGTAGTTGTAGGTGGGGATATACTCAAAGTATTGGAGTACAAAAGATTTTGTACCATGGTCTTGAGGAAGATGCTTTGCTTTCCGGAGGATAGGTATAAAGCCCCGCTTTTTTGTGCATCGTTTTCTTCCTTGCTTGAACTCTGGGCAATGTTGCATAAGGTTGACGAGTTTGTTGCATCTTTCAAAGAAAGATGCAGACTTTTGTATCAACCTGATCAGAAATTGGCTGTGGATGAGCGGATGCTAAGGTCGAAGCATAGGTCAGGTATCAGGCAGTTCATGAAAGATAAGCCTGCTAAGTTTGGATTGAAACTCTGGGTTTTAGCTGACAGTGCTAATGGCTATACTGTTGATTTTAAGAAATACGTCTGAGCATGATACCGGTTATGATGTCGTTATGGAGTTGATGGAATCTTACATGGATCAAGGGTATCAGTTGTATCTAGATAATTTTTATATTTCCCCTCAGCCTAGTGCATGATCTCGACATGAAAAAAAACCCCTCTGTTGGTACCGTAAAAATTAATAGAAAATAATTACCCAAGTGTTTGAAGAATATGAAAGCGTGGGTAAAGACGGCTAAGCGAGGTGATGTGCGGTGGGTAAGGCATTCGCAGTTTTTAGCATTGCAATGGATTGCCAAAAAGCCTGTTTCAGTCCTTTCAATGCTTCATTCTGCAAATTGCTCAGGTAAGTTGTAAGAGGAGAGTGAAGAAGGGTGGAAAGTTTGAGAGAGTTATTGTTCCTCAGCCCCTTGCTATCCACGAGTATAACCAGTTCATGAATGGCGTGGATAGGTCTGATCAACTCCTCTAATCCCATAATGTAAGTAAGAAATGTTATAGGTGGTGGAAGACTTTGTTCTTTCACTGCAGTAGTGAAATATTGCAGTAGTTAACAGTTTTCTTCTTTTTTCAGAGTTATCAAGCCAATAATGCAGATATTGAAGATTTGCAACGCTTGGACCAATATTCTGTGGTAGACTTTAGGGAGGAGTTAGTTAGGCAGATTTGTAGTTTGCCAGCATGTGATGACCCACCAGCATATGAGAAAAGCGCTCCTGGTGGAAGTCAGTTTGAGACTGTTCATATGCCGGTAGCATCAGATGATGGCACTAGGCATAATTGTGTTGTGTGTTATAAGGAAGGTAGAGGTCAGAAGAAGGTTATAACTTACTGTGCTGCTCTGCAATGTGGGAAGTTTTCGCATATCCAGCCAGGTTTGAATTGTTTCAACACCTGGCGCTCTGTTGGATATGACAGAAAGTAGTGGATAGATTAGCTTAATTTAGGTTCATGGACTTTCCTCAACAAGTCCTAAATCAAATTTGCCAGAGAAAATCTGTGACATATTTTAACATTATGTTATGGTACTTCAATGGCATACATTTTTTTTTACTCTTACCCAATATCCATGAGAACTTGAAAAACAATTGCATTGTGTTTTGTATGTTTTTTTAATAATAATGAATGAAGGAATTGTGGAAGATGATAGTGATTTTTCATATGGTGGAATTGGTATTTTGACCAAATGGCAGTTTGCTTGAATTGTACATTGTCCAAAAAGGACAAATTATACTTAACAGGTGGATATCATTCAGGATAAGGAAATATAACATATTTGTATGTAAAAAACAATGTATTTAAGACTTTTTTGGAAACACCCATGTCATGACACCCTATATATAGAGTAAGACTAGATTGTTTTGCGTGCAAATTTCAGTAAATAACAAAAAGTAGTTCCAGTGTTTCAAAAGCAATGAAACTTTCAGAGAATATACCTTTGTTCATGAGCTACAACTTTTGTACAACATTGTTTACGAAATTCTCACTTCCCTTCGCGCAATCGAGGTTTTATTGTTAGAATAATTGCTACATTTTAGATAATGTGTGCTAATTTATGTTAATTATTTCGCATATATAATTTAAGTCCGGCCACAGCACCTGTCGTGTTAAAGCGGAAGTCATTAGCTATCGAATGATGCATGTCCCATTACAAGAGAGTAAATACTTCCGGAGATATTTATGTTAGAATAAAGTCGTGTGCCAAAGTCGTGTGCGAGCGACCAACCAGAAAGAGTTAACAAACTTTCTTGCATGTGGTTGCTTCTGGCCTTAGTTCCCTAACTGCACTGCAAACTCTGTGGATCATGGTTTATGATAATGCTGGACTACTTTCAAACATTTCATTTTCAATTTGAAAATGAAAATCACATCTTGGTTTATAACTTTTTCAAAATATTTTTAGTTGTATTTTTTGTTTTATATTTTTACTTTCTTTTTTTATTTAAGTTGCATTTTTTTAAAAATATTTTTATGCTTTTTTAATTTCATTTGAATAATGTTAATTTTTTGTAAAATGAATTTATTTCATAGTTTTCCTATATTTATGTATTTACATTTTTGTTGAAATCACTATGATAACAATGGACCACCATAGTTCATACACTAAATACATTTCTTGCTGGTTGTGTTGTTATTTGCAGGAAGTGATATTTCACATAAAATTTTATGAAATACACTCTTTTTTATAAGAACCAGTAAAAATAAGCCTAAGCTCAATGTTCTTATTTTTTTGCCGATTTGAGGCTCAAATTGTTCTTCGCTTGTTCTTAGTATGCACTCTTTTAGGGGATTTAAATTACAATGATATCACATAAGATTAGGTTTAGGATTAAGTTTAGGATTACAGTACAGTCAATCTGGGATATTGAATTTTGGGTTCATGCAGTCAGTAGCACCCAGCATTTCAGGTTTCGTTGAAAGGCTCTGGAGAATGAAATTGGTGACATGGGGAATCTAGGTTGAAGGCCCGGCATCAAACTAGCGGGGTCCGGGGGGGCATTTCCAGACATTTCAGAGATAAAAAAATATCATGCCACTGAATTAATCTGGTGTTTTTTTAGAATAAATCGCTACACTTTAAGGCAGTGTGTGACTAAAATGCCACGTTTAAAAATTTTAATAATTATTTTCGTATTTTAACATGAAAAACTTCATTATGATAATAGTGTAGTGTATACAGTACTTGTGCAAGACAAACTGTTCAGGGAAATGTTAAAATATTATGTATTTGACACGCATAATTATATGTCAACACAGTGGCTTTCAGGTAATATTTTTCAGGTCAAACCAAAAATAATTTATTTTTAAGTTCGGACTGTGGAATCATATTCTTTAATCTGACTCTTCATCCATCTCTCCATCGCTTGTTTCTTTATTGCTTTCGACTTCCGATTGCAGGTCAGCAATCCAAGACTCAACATTCTTTACTATTCTGTACTGGTGTTCTTCTACACTTTTAATCTCTTCGTTGAAAGCTTCAGGTTCTTGTTCAGCTGCTTCAGCATCTGGAAATATGTGAGTTGCTGTGGTCCGTTTGTATCGGCAGCTTGACTCAAAACGCACAGCAACCTTCCTGATGAGTTTGTCAGCCAATTCACTATTTGGAGTTGGACCATTCAGTGAAATCATCATTAGAGCTTCTAACATGTCGTTTTTCATTTGGCTTCAAGATCTAGCTTTTATGCGCTTGATTGCGCTACCACCACATTCTGGCCATGCATTTGAGACTGGTGCAACAAGAGCTGTCTTTGCTATTGCCACAATGTGAATAAATTCTTCCTGGAACTGACCCAAAACCTGACATTGACAAAGTACCCATTCGGTTGCTGTATACTTCAACTTCAGTTTATTTGCGATAATCTGGTCTTTGAAATTAAGCCATTTCTTCCTAAGCTCTATTAGGTCGAATTTGAAAGATCGCCATTCACAAAGAAGTTTCTCTTGATTTTGTAAATCAGATTCAAGGAAATAGTTCTTCAGAACATCGATTTCTTTATCACCATAAAACTGAAATAACGTGGAATTTGGATCAGGAGGAAGCTGCTCAACATTGAAAATAGAGAATGCATCCAGAACATTAACAGAACTCGTGGGAAATCTGTTGTCGACATTGGTGATTATCGCAAAGATGTAATTGTCAATATTAGTACGAATCTGCCTTTCCTCTGTTAAAGACATGGTCAAATCACAGCCTTCGAGTAGTTCAACCAGGTCTTTCTTCAGCTCAGATATAACACAGTCATCCTTGCCGATTTGGCTGATGTTGGATTTCAGCTTACTTATGCCCGGAATGATCCTGGAGAAGTTAATAGCCCCAGTTTGGAATGTTTTTCCTAATGCAGATAGATGTGGTAGAACACTTTTGAACATGTACAACACTCAGAACCTTGATGGAATCCAACTTCTTTAGTAGCCCGGTGGCCATAGACCCTGATGCAGGATCATCTTTCAAAACACTGAGGGCGTGGACCAGGCCAACATATTCAGTGAACACGGAATCTACAGAAGCATGAAGACTGAGCCACCTTGTTCTAACTGCGCGTTTGACACGTTTTACAAATTTCTTCTTTCTTCTTGTGGACATTGCATCTAAGGAGTTACACTTCAGAGCAACTTTGATGTAGACCTTGAGTCTCTTTGAAGAATTCTTGAAAAATTTCCAGAGCTGCATCAAAGTAGTCTCAAAGTCCTTCACGAAGGATAGATCATCGCCGGCATCAGAACACGCAAGAGCTAACTGGTGGCAGATACAATGGACACTCAACATGGTCTTACAATCTTCTAGGTTTTTCAATCTTGCAGCAACACGCAAATGCTTTCAAATCCTGAAGCCGAAGCTGGAGCTTTACCACAAGACCGACAAGTGAATGGAAAATGGACTTGGAATTTGGAGAGGTATCTTCTGAATCCGCAAGTAGGTCAGACAAGCAAATTAAACAGGTTTCAGCATCTCCTTTTTCTACATCGTAGTACTTGGCAAAGGTAACAAGCTGCGCTGTATTGGTGATGTTGGTAACTTCGTCTGTAAGAAGACCAAATGCCTCTGATTTATCGATCTTTTCCACAACTTCTTCCCGAATAATTTCTCCTATCATCAGCAGCATCTGCCTTAGCACTGGTTCGGAACGTGTTCTAAATTGCTTGATTTCGCTAACTCCTATTTTTTCCAGCATTGTGAACAATGATGTAATCATGGTTGAGAGATTTCCTCCTTGCTGAGCCAATAAAGGGAGCGGAATGCTTTCTCGTATACAATGTTTATCTGCAGCTTTTGCTGAACAAAATAGGATTTGCTTCTCAAATTCTCTGTGGAGAATGTGCCTTGTTGCGTCAACTAAACTTCAAATGATTGTTGAAAATTACGTTGCTATGATACAAGTTTCTTTGCTCTGATTGGTCATCAATAACGTTCGCTTAATTAGTCGACCAATGAGCGAATGTAAAAGTGTATGCATTTCCGGTTTTTGTATTCACAACATAAACAAACTATGACGATCGAGGGAATAACTTGCAAAATTTTACGATTTCAGCGATATTTAGGTAAGTTTTTTCATGTTAAAGCCATATACACACCGTAAACATATTGTATTTCATTAAGCGACACTGACTTGGCCATAGTGTGTCAAATTTATTTTATTGTTGTGCCAATACTTTGACTATTTTGTCAAGATCAAACTATATCGATGTATGTATGGTCAAACATAAACTAAGATTTGGTAGACATTTGCAGCAATATAATCGGCATTTCTTTTGCAAAACATTAGCATACATTTTTTTGGTAATACATTCCAAATTAGTTGGGTTCATGAAGTCAATGCAATTTATTTGCGAGTTTAGTAGGGTTGAATTCGTTTGTAACCTTATTCTGTCTAAATTTTGTAATATAAAGATTCCATCTCTGTCATATTTAAGAGTTAGGTCAACAAAATATCATATTTTCCAATCTACTGTAGCACAACTTACTAGAATAATCATCACTGACACTGTGCATGCTTGCATGGTAATGCCAATGACCTGCTCCTGTCAATTTATATCGTATTCTTTTTAGACAGTCTTGTATATTATACTTTTATAAAGCCAGCTTTTAGTCCAAATTAGCATGTAATAGTTGTTTCCCTCAAAATTATAGAGTAACACTGGCCAAGTCTAGCTTACTCCAAGTTGCTTTATGGATTTTATATGGCAAATGAAATACATAGCCTTGAATTATGTGCGTTTCTTAATATATAATCGCACAAAGTTTACGGCAAAATATATCAGTTGTGTATATTTTCTATTAGCTGTAATCCATGAATTAGATTGTATTTATTAATCTAGACAACTACGAACACTCAAATATCCTATAAAGGCAAGTATATATATGGCATTAACACGAAAAATCTTAGCTAAATATCGCTGAAATCGTAAGATTTTGCAAGTTTCTCCTTCGGTCTTCCCGGAAATGCACACGCATTTACGTTCGCTCATTGGTCGACCAATTAGGCGAGCGTTATTGATGACCAATCATAATCGTTATTGATGACCAATGTTAAACAGTTTTTGTTATAGACAAAAACTGACTACTTTGGAAGTAGAGGAAGGAGGAAGCTAAACTTATTCTTATCTGGAAAAACTATGTTGTTTTTGCGATATAATTCGAATTTTGTTAGGTATCTTTCTGATTTCCACCTACAAATTGAATAAAATGTTTGTTCAGAACGTAGGAAATGGCATCTCTGAGGTCCTAGATTTCAAAACTTCCCAGGGGAGGATTCCCTCAGACCCCCCTGCAATTGGATGCCCTACTGCATCAGTCATCCTATTCTACTGGATCTGTCCCTGTGTACATGAGTTCAGTAAAAATATTAAACGTAATTTACGCAAGTGAATATTATGTTCATTTAATTGTGTGGCTACTTAAGTTATTGCATGCAGCAGCATGCATATTTATCGACTTTTTGGATTATAATTCGGTCAGGTTAAAAGTCCGTCTGGATTGATTGGTTGGTCTCATTTCGAGACTTCACCCCTCCCCCAGCCAAAATTGATATATATGCCCCTGATTGCATCCTTCAATGTAAGCATGACAAAGACGAAAATATTGCAAAATTTAGTAAAACGTCGCAGGATGTAATTTATAAAGCAGCACAGCTACGAAAAAATGATACTTTGATAGCTACAGTAAATACTCCACACCCTGCAGGATTTGGCTGGCTTGACGTCAATGGTCTATTGGGAATAAAATGGATGAGCCAAAAACCAGCACCAGATTATTTGTTGGAGTTTCTAGCATGCGGATGCAAAAAGTCAGGTTGTCGAAATAACATGTGCATCTGCGTTTCGAATGGTCTCAACTGCACAGACTTGTGTGATTGTAATGCATGTACGAATACTTCACCGGATGAAGATGATGTAAGCAGACGAGAGCAGCTTGATGATGACGCAGACAATTAGATACTCCCTCGGGTGCATTAATTAAACAGAAGATGATAAACCCCAAAGCACAATTACTACTTTCAGCTATAATAACTTTGAAATTAAACATTTTATGCTTTATATTCCATGTTGTTGTCTAAATATGACCATTAACAGACATTCCTCGTTTCCTGCTGTATAAAGATGATCATTAACAGGACATTCCTCCTGTTTCCTGGTGTGTTGCTGTCTGCAGATGATCATTAACAGGACATTCCTCCCGTTTTCTGGTGCACTACTGTTTGCTAGCCCACCGTCTGTTGAAGATAAAAGATGAACAATCACCCTGTTTTCTCCTGCGGTGCTGATGTATAAGAATCTGTGAGGGAGGTCCATGGTAAATTAAGATTCTCTGTTTTTTGCAGATATTTTAATTTACTGTGCATATCTCTTGCAAAAAGCATGTGAATTGTTCAGAATTTGGTAAGTATACTAGCTATGGGTATCACAATAACTGGACAAGGTCAGGAAAGGTAAATGCGTTCCTAATAGTTGACCTGCATCTAAGGACGAAAGCGGACTTATATTCATTTATGCAATGTTCTTTCGTCAAAATCCAAGATCTTATTGGTTATGTTAGAGAATGTATGCTAATGTGACCTAAAGTAACCTAATAGTGACCTATCAAAATGATACATACAGTGTGTACCAACTTTTCAAATTCAAATTAGCATGTTAATTCAAGCAACTAACCTGTTGTAGTTCTTTGAAATTATTATCGCTTTTGAATTACACGAATGCGTAAAAACAGAGGAGTGTTGATTAGAAGCTTTTCTTAATGTTCCATGTTTATAAAACTGCTTGTTTTTACGCATTCGTAGTTCAAAAGCGATAATGAATTTCAAAGAACTATAATAATAGGTTGCTTAAATTAACACTCTAATTTCACTGTGAAAGGTAGCCTTTTTGGGGGACACACTGTACAGTAGACGTAAATCAAGTTATTGCCTGCGCTAGTGCGTTGGCAAATTCCATCATTTGCATACACCTGTCGGTATTATACTGCATGGATCAAACACATGAAGTTCTAGAGAGTATACAGTATTTTCATAACTATACATTAATTATAGCCAGTTATAAGTTCATAGTGCTTCGCATGGATCTGGTTAAAAGTTTGCAGATGTTTTGGTTAACTTGTGCTTACAATTTTGTTATTGCTACTTGGTCTGCAGTATTGTAGCTTTATAATGCCCTTGAGACCTCAAATATGTGTATGCAATGGCAATTCCAATGAATTGTTGTTACGATTAGCATACTCGCTTAGCAGTGAGTTAGCCTTAGGTATAGAGCAGAGGGTATAGAGCAGAGGGTATAGAGTACATGTGCGTAACTAGACACAGAGTCCCAATGCCACGTATTCGCAGAGTTATCCAAGAAGTGGAAAGGAACCTTTTGTACGACATGTACAGGAGGAATGGAGGACTATGGGACGTGGTCATCAACAATGTCAGGAGAGACGGACGTTTTGACCAGCTACCAGAAAACGTGCTCATACTATACGACAAGGTAGGTGAGCGTGGTGCAGCGCGAAGAAGAGTTAGAAATTTTATAGGCAGAGAGCAACACGAGTAAGTTAAACAAGCTATTGGTTACATTCGTGTGTTGTTTGCATTGAATTTGAAATTAAACGTGCTTTTATAGTTTAGGCTGACAGCTACAAAGGCAATCAATTTATAATTGCAGTTAAATTTTTTTAGGGGATTGCTTGAAAGAGGCAGTGAAATGCGTTATGCAAACCATGTGGGTCTGTTAGAACGAGAAGCTGCAAGGGGAGCAATGCGACAGCAAATAAACGTGCATGGAGATCAAAATTTGCTTTTAGATGACGACGAAAGGGAAGAACTAAGAGAACTGCAACAACAACAGCGGCCACAACAATAACTATTTCTAGGGGATCAATTACAACAGCAAGAACAAAGGCAACAGCAACTATTTCTACGGGAGCAATTACAACGGCAAGGACCACAACAACAGCAGCAGCAACAAGAACATCCGCTACAGTTTCAACGACATCTGCAGCAGCAACACCATCAACAACAACAGCAACAACAACAGCAACAACAACAAGAATGGCAGTGACAACGGCAGCAACAAGAACAGCAGCTACAGCCACAACAACCAGGGCAGCAGCCACAACAACAACAGCAGCAGCAACAACAGCCACAACAACCAGAGCAGCAGCCACAACAACCAGGGCAGCCAGAGCAGCAGCAGCAGCAGCAGCAGCAGCAGCAGCAGCAGCAGCAGCAGCAGCAGCAGCAGCAGCAGCAGCAGCAGCAGCAGCAGCAGCAACAGCAACAGCAACAGCAACAGCAACAGCAACAACAACAACATATCAATACGATATTCCTGTGCCAAACTTGAGAAATGGGAGACGGCCTTATCACGAGCTTGCACGCGAAAACGCAGAAGCATTAAACGTTTTGTTAACTAGGAAATTCCCGTGCTAACTACCCAACTGCAGCAAACAATGGACCTTATGAACCAATTAATAAGACGACAGTTGGAAAATTAGTACAACTAAAAATTGTAAATATTTGTAAACACATAGTTTTGTGTGAATACTGTATGTTGTATACAGGTGTATACAAGCCTTAATTTTGTACACTTGGAAATTTAAAATTGCTTCTAATTACATGCAAATATGCCAGACAAAGCGAAATTTCTAAAGGCTCTGATTTCTAAAGGTCTCAGACTCATTCTTCCCACACGTCAAGAAACAAGTGAACTCAAAGAAAGTTTGCAAAAAACAACATTTTCCTTTGTGAACATAATTTCGAACCAGTGTTTATTAATTCATTTCCATACACGGACGCACACGGTGAAGAGAAAGTACGGAAAACGGGAAAAGGCTGGAGACCGGAGCAATTCCGACATTGAATTTGCCAGTCAAAACGTTGGACACCTTTGCCTGGGACTTCGACGCCGCAACCTAGAAGGACTATTGTTCGCCACGATATCGACATCTTCAAGTATGTCTCAAAACCGCTCTTTCAATGATTTGAAAAAGTATTTTGTACGTGACTACCCGTATTTGAGTGATTGGAGTGTTAATGTGACAGACAATAACATTATTGTTGAGATGCGAGAACCAGGATTCCTTATCCCAAAGTATCATGTTGAAATCGACTAGTCTTTGGATCTGACTATTGCTGTATATGGAGCTACAGTGCCTGATAATTCCGTATTATTTCCGAGAGTAATTCCCATCTGTGTGGTAAATTCAAGGACTTGCACACTCTGTTATGTGGTCTTCAGATCTGTTGTGTAGTTTCTGTACTTGAGCCTAATGCCAGTGAAACTTTTTTGCATGTCACGCCATTGGTTGCTACAAAGCAAGAATCTTCTGCAGTGAATTACTGCCAAATAAGAAGATCCATAAAATGTGAGATACTAGTTGAACAGGGAACTGATAAATGTAAACCATGTTGTAAACTTGACGAGAAGAAGACACAACCTAAATCTGTTCTTCCTGCAAAAGCCAAGCGCCACTGACTGCATGTTCATCTGCAAAATTACAAACAACCATCAGAGAAGATAGAGTTTTGCTAAAAGAATTTAAATGCATGCAGCTAGAAGATCGACTGAAAAGAATGGAAGAGGAAATTAGTTCTCATGGTGTTTAACTTGAAGATGATGTAAGCAATTCCATCCTCGCAATCCTTGACTAAACCGATCTGCAGACTACCCCACACATGAGGCTAGTTTTCGAGCAACAACAGAAGGCAATGAAGACTAACAAGCATGGTCAGAGATGGCATCCACACTTCATTGAGTTCTGCCTGTCCATACATGCAAAGTCGTCATCTGTCTACAATGATCTCAGAAAGAGTGAAAAGAACCCAGATGGAATCCTTTACCTTCCCCATGAGAGAACATTACGTGACTATCGCAATCACTTTAAACCAGGTGCAGGATTTGTATTGGAAAACATCGAACTTCTGAAATCTATCACAAAGACCTATGAAGGTCCTGCCAAATATGTTGTGTTGGTGTTTGATGAGATGAAGATCAAAGGAAGGCTTGTCTTTGACAAACACATAGGGAAATTAATTGGGTTTACCTCTCTTGGTGATCCTGACCTGGATTTCTCTACATTTGAGGAGCTGGAAGTTGCAACCACTGATCTAATAATAGACTGGATATAGCTTCTATACCCATGAAAAATGAAGCCAAAATCAAGTCGGCGAGGCTGGTTTTTCACAATTTTGAGGCATTTCCAAGCGCTGGACTAAACCGTTCATCTTGTAATGAAAAGAACAGGATATTTTCTTACTTTTGGAGAGATACTTTTGCAGATTTCGGTAAAAAATCACCGCTAAAGACGTACTTTCGGCCAAAACTCTCTGCCAAGTGGTCTTTCATGCTGGCATTTTCGCTAAACAAATACTCTGGCTGGATAGAAACTCAAGTCGAATGGTTTAAAACGAAAGGTAAGCAATGTATAATAAGCGTTTGTCTTTCTCAATCAAGCAAAAAAGTATAGAATATTGGTGTTGCTCTCGGGTTATGTTGTGTTATGCCTATATGAACATGTATAGCAACAATAGCTTTATATCTATATTGGCTAATTGCATTTTGTATCTCAGATTGGAGTTATGGTTTTTGTTCTTGACCGAAAAATACATTTAAATAATATATAAATGGATTCGTTTCTAAAACAAGCTCTGTATCATTCATATTATAAACTGCTTCAAGTGTTTTTATGCAGATATGATACTAAAATTGTAAAAAGGACATGGGACAAAGTTGTATGAGCTCAATCAAGATTTGATTTGCAAACTTTTAAATAGTTTTTTCTTCTTTCACATCGAGGAGACACAGTGAGCTTTCTACAGCAATCCAATACACTACTTCATTCCATTCCTATGTATTAAAGTGGATAGTTTCATCACTGCAATTCACTGGTGATTAAACAAGACTCTCTATTTACTATAACACTCTGATATAATCTTTATCAACTTGAATATGTGGTTATCATCAACTTGAATATGATGGTTATCATCAGCTAAAACAATGGAAAAAGTCCCCTTTTCTAATAGAAGAGGTGTCCTTAAGACAATGTGCCCCCTAACTTGAAGTTGCTTCCTATGCCTATGCCTATGATACTCTGTCTAACACCAGAGAATTCTAGTTGTCAAGGGAAGCATTATGCACCTTCAATGGGTTAATTAGTAGAACTGTGTGCATTTTTTATGAAACATGAAGTAGCATGTCAACTATCGTGGTGGTTTTGAAATGACCAGTATTTGTTACCAACAAGGAAATGCATGAGAACAACCAACAGAACACACAATACAACCAGTTACAGTCTATGGTACTCTTATGTATATGGGAAAGTGATATATTTCCACACTTAATTTGCATACATGTAATGTATACTTTATGAAAAGGTCAACATTTTGCCAACCCCACCCATGGCCTTCTCTCCCTTCTACAAGAAACCCTGAAAATGTTAGACTATGGAATATTACAAGAGAGGAGAGCAGCTCACCAGAATTTACTAGGGGTCTTAATCTGGTGAGGGAAGACCATGGGCATGGTACAGTAAAAAGATAATTGTCAGTTTATCCAATGCATACTATGTTAACTCTTTCTGCACGGTAGCGTCGAATATCAACCGCCAACAGATGATGATTTTGAGCGCTTGTATCTTTGGCGCCCCTCACCCAAAACGGACGAAAATACCACCAATCGATCACCAATCGATTCAGCAAACACACCTGTTCTTGGCTAATGCCAACCAAATTGCTAAACACATTGTTTTACAGATCTCCGTGAGTTTTAACACCTTTGTAATCTGATATTTATTATTATTGTAAACTAATTATATATTCAGTACCTTTGGTCGATTATAACTTTTGTTTTAAAAACCGTGTGATCTTCGCTAATACACCGTTTTATAGAGCTTTAAAAACAGTACATAGAAACACAATAAAATTGACAAAGTTACGGCGAAATTTGAAATGACAACATAATTAAAAGAAAGAGTTAAAACAACTAATTTTTATACAGCACCATTAAAAATGTGAGTCATATAGCTATTCATGTTCATATGATTACAAAATGTTCATCTACTTTGGAAAAGGAACAGAGAATTTATTGTTCAATGATACAGTCACTTCAACAAGTCACTTTCTATAATACAGGACCTCTCTGCAGTCAGCACCGGTGGATCAGGATGACAAGTCTTAATGTTTTCTATTTTCAATGTTTTAGTCTCTATATAATAAAAATTTCAAATGTGAGAATTGACAACTAGTCAAACTTGGCATACACCATTTTAATATGGTGTATACTTGTGCTCCATACTGCTCTCAGACTCTACTGGATTGTAATAAAAACACTTGAAGCAGTTTATAATATGAATGATACAGAGCTTGTTTTAGAAACGAATCCATTTATATATTATTTAAATGTATTTTTCGGTCAAGAACAAAAACCATAACTCCAATCTGAGATACAAAATGCAATTAGTCAATATAGATATAAAGCTATAATTGTTCCTATAAATGTTCATATAGGCATAGCACAACATAACCCGAGAGCAACACCGATATTCTATACTTTTATTGCTTGATTGAGAAAGACAAACGCTTATTATACATTGCTTACCTTTCATTTAAACCATTCGACTTGAGTTTCTATCCAGCCAGAGTATTTGTTTAGCGAAAATGCCAGCATGAAAGACCACTTGGCAGAGAGTTTTGGCCGAAAATGGACTCCGCGTATGCAACTTGTCAAACGTCTTTAGCGGTGATTTTTTACCGAAATCTGCAAAAGTATCTCTCCAAAAGTAAGAAAAAATCCTGTTCTTTTCATTACAAGACGAACGGTTCAGTCCAGCGCTTGGAAATGCCTAAAAATTGTGAAAAACCAGCCTCGCCGACTCATTTTCCCATACAACTCCATATTGTTTTCGCTGCAAAGTGGTAACCAGAAGTAAATTTGCGCCGATTGATTTTGCTATATCCAGTCTATTATTAGATCAGTGGTTGCAACACATGTACTCGCATTCATGGTTAGAGGTGTACAAACAACCCGGAAATTTATACTTGTGTATTTTCTCATGCAAACAGTAGTGTCTTATCAGTTGGCCCCCATTTTTTGGCGAGCAGTTGCAATTTTAGAATTAAATTGTGGACTTCATGTAGTGGCAACAACGTGTGATGGAATGTCAGCCAACAGCAAGTTTTTTCGATTGCACAAGCACATCTCGGGTGAGGAAGTGAAGATTATAAACAAGACCATCAATCTCTTTGCACCACACAGAACTATTTGGTTCTTTGCAGATGTACCACATTTGATGAAAACAACAAGAGGTATAAAATTAAAATATAACCGCGAACACTTAAAATTGGAAAATAAACAATTTTAATGCGATTTTTAGTGGCGTAGCCAGCCTGCCAATTTGGTCCCGCTATGCAAATTTCAAATCATTATTAATTTCTTTATCATTATTCATTTATTTTTCACCGTCAATTAACACAAACAAATTTGCATAGCGGGACTAAATCGGCAGGCTGGCTACGCTACTGGCAATTTTAATATGTTACTCTGTCTAAAGCCAGATTGTTTTACTCCTCTGTCTAACACCAGTTGATTTTACTTGTCAAGCTGGGGCAGATGTAGGGATGTGCACCTCCTGAAAGAGTGAAGCATCCTCCAGTTAATGCATTTATAGACATTTAAGGACCGGTCATAAAGTATCTGTACTGGGGGGTGGATGGTATTCCAAAATACTACCATAAAATTTGGCACCCCTCTGAAAAGCATCTGAAAAAGGTGATGACCCCGTAAAAAACCAATCACCCTCCCCCAAAAAAACATGAAACAAATATAAATGCCAAGACCATAACTGGTTTGCAAATTATTTGCAATCTATTGTCTTTATTGAAATACTTAGTGTGGTTTTGATACTATTATGCCCTTGGTGAAAATCTGGGTCAGATCTAGAAAAGGAAAAACATTACTCTAAATCTTAATAACAATTTTTATACAAAAAAGCTCAAAGTAGCTCAAAGGCTACTGTGCTACATTTCAATTTAATTATTATAAGAACATACAATCAATTTGATTAAAGTATTAAAGTTAGAAGTTTTAATCTTAGACATAGTGTTAGACTCATTTTTTGTTTTGTACCCCACACAAATGTCATAATTCGTCTCATACCCCCCAAAGGTTAGATAATTTGTTTCGTACCCCCAACTTGTCCTCCACCCCCCCCCCCATACACATACTTTATGACCGGTCCCTAACAAAGGGCCTTCGTTTGAAATGTTGAAGAAAGGTTAACTTTATTTTTCAGGTAGTTGGATAACCTACTCTTCTCAACTATTTGACACTAAGTTGCACTTTCCCTCGGATGTAGCCTCCTTCACAGGCCTCTCTGAGTGGGTCGTTTGTGTCGTGTTAAAATAATATTCCTTTTCATCAGACACAGGTGACCTGTACAGAGATGCATGTGGAGCAGGGACGTAGCCAGGGGGGAGCCGTGGTAATACTTACTGCAAAAGCAGGAATTAAAAAAAAGTGGTAATAGTTAAAAGTGGTAATAGTTAGTGCTAATACTTACTGCAAAAGCAGGAATTATGCCCGACATATAGCCACAACGACCTTTAATCCTCACAGGGCTCCCCCCCTTTGAAAGCTCTGGCTATGTCCCTGATGTGGACGAGGCTACCCCAGATGCAACCCCTTGGAAAATCTGCCAAATGAGTCTTAGCTTTGTGATGCAATATTGATACTGATTTGCACTGAATTTCATGCCCTGAATGCATTGGCAATTTGCTCAGGAATCAGGAGTTTGAAACTTTTAACTTCATCAAATGACAAATTGACAACTTTGAACTTCACAATGAATTTTAAATTACCAGCCAATAAAATATTTACAATACAATAACAATGTTGGAGGCTATAGAAACATCTGTAGTTAATTATTATCTAATGTTTGTATTTATTTTAAGGTAATCTCCACAGTTCTGGGACTGGTGGAACTAGGTTCCTTTCGAAAAATGGGAAGAATTTGCTATGGGAGCACATTTCTAGATGCTATTTTGCTGATCTAGACTGGGCCTCCATCAACTGCCAAAGTTAACCATTGAGCATATTCATCTAACATCTTATGCTAAAATGAGGGTTAACTTGGCAGTGCAAATTCTTTCCAAATCTATGGCTGAAGCACTTCGAAGAAGTATGCCATTGGATGAAGTCTCAGAGACAGCAAATTTCTGTCAGCTAATGAACGACTTCTTCGATTGCTGTAACATTCGATCTTCTCACGAGCACCAAAGAAAGCTGATTGCATTCTTGGCACCCTACGCGAAATGTGAAGATCCACGCTTTGTGTGGTTGACAGACACATTTCTCAAGTACTTTCTTGACTGGAAAGAAGAAATTAATGCTAAAGAAAAAGAATTCACGAAAGATCAGATGGCACGAATGTTTATTTCATTGCAAACATTCGAAGGCTTACAAATATCGGTGCACAGTCTTATTGAATGTACCAAGTTTTTATTGGAGAATGGAGTCCACTACATCCTCACAGAGCGATTCATGCAAGACTGCCTTGAAGAATACTTCGGCCATCAAAGACAATGCGGGAAAAGATCAGACAACCCGGATGCAGTTGAGTTCGGATATAACGATCAGATTCTTCAGGTGCAAAGAAATGCTGGTCTTGTATCCAGAGGAAATGTCGGGGCACGACGCAAGGAAGGAGAATCCCACTGGGCTACCATCAGGGAAGAGCCGTTACTAAAAAAGAGAAAGAAATAATGTAGAGACTTTAGCATGATGCATTTGAATCATCTGACATCTTCGACACCTGATACTCTTAGACTCATGTTAGTAATGTTACTACTCTCATTACACTGTATATGGTTACTAATAAACAATATATTATTCAAATTGACAATATTAACAACTTGAATTTTTAAATTTGTATCATTGGTTAAATTATAGTAAGTCAACTTTCTGAAAGATAAACTTTGATGCTTTGAACAAAGGTCCTTTGTCAAGAAGTTAGTAGTTGACAAAGGGCCTTCATTCAAAACATTGCATCTTTCAGGTTGGTTAACTTAAACACCCACCATTTGAGATTTACATAATTTAAAATTTGTAAGCAAAATGCAACAGATCTGATCATCCACATTAAGATAATATCGTTTGTGGTAACCACGAACCACAGATAACTAATTTATTGTATATACATTTAATATTATTGCATGCTGTAAAAGGAATAAAAGCAGTTATTGTTACAGGGTGATCGTACTGTACCATGTGACATGTTCAATGGCATATTTAAATATAAAAAACAGATAAAATACTCACTTGTTCTGCCATCTGTACTATTTTACTGACTTTGAGCTGCAGCCTCTGACTGTTTCTTCAGTGTTTTTCTCAAAGCCTTCTTGTGAAACTTCACCTTCTCTTTGATGGTCATTTGTGTTACCACATCCTTTGTGTAAGAGAACGTATAGCATAATAATTTGTACACGAATGTATAGCATAATAATGTTCTCTAAACATACATCAGTAACAGATGTCTTGCTTTTAGCCATGCTTGCATCAGAAAGAATGGCATCCCATGCTGATTTGACCTTAGGCTTTTGCAAAACATCTGCTCTGACCTGCTGTAGAGGAATTTCACGCACCAAACCAGCACTGTGTTGCCGAAACACCTTTTCACATTCAGCAGTTATTGCCACCAGATTCTCACAAGGATTCCATAGTTTTCCTCGAGAAAGAGAGTCTATATATTCATTGTCATGCAATGACTTCATGCTCAACAACAGAGTCTGTAGTTCCAATTGCTCTGGAGTTTCTTTCCCAGCAACTTTACTCTTTCTGAACATCTTAGATATAACATACCCAGCAACATAGGATAATGGGCCAAATTCTGATTTCTCCATTGGCTTTATGTCAGGAAGCTTTTCTTTTACATTTCCACGCTTATAGAAGCCAACGAGTAAATCAGAAATTTTAATCATTAGGAGATTATATGCAGGGCATGCATATTTTTCGATTCTGTTTTAAACATCTTCCCACTTTCAGGAATAAGCTTGTAAAAGTTTTTCAAGAGTTTGTCTCTATCCAACTTTTCACAGTACTGATCATATAACGTTGCCAATATTTTCACGAGATGTTCAGATGGCTTTAGGTTAGCTTCAGTAAACAATTTTGTAATTGATTCGCCATACAATTTCGACTTGACGATGGACTGGGCTGCGTTAGAGCAAAGCCCACACGGAAAACTTTTAGTGAGACTACACTCTTCGACTCCTTTGTTCACACACTCTTCCAAGTCGCCATTCTGGTCTGTTTCTTCCATAAGCGAACTCACAACTGCTTCCATAACATCGCTTGAACTTTCGTCTTCGCAATCCATCTTTTAAATTCGAAAGATTTGACTCGAAAATAATTGAAAAAATGCAACGAAGGAGAACAATTGCAACATGATACTGTAGTAATTAAACACCTGTCAACACTTTTGTGTTGGCTTAAGGTCACGTGACTGCCAAATTTTCATAACAATAACATATTCTCGCCCCAGACCCCAGTTTCCTATCCTTCTCGTTACACTGTCTATGGTAAAACCTGTTTTGTCTTTAAAACGAGTTTTCATGCATTCCGCCATATAAATTCCGATAATTATACAGCAATTAACAAAAACTGTAACACGTTTTTTAAGTAAACACGAAACAAAAATATTTTATATTTGTGAACTCAACTTCATTCCAATCATATAGAAATAATTGATACAGAATACGTGCCCTTATATTCTGACTCCTCTTTAGAGTTTTCTCAGTAAAACAACAATCATTGATGTTTATATTTTGTTGGATTTATATATTATTTAGTAATTAAAGGGCAAGAATTGGATACATGAGACAGATTGATGTGTTGTTGCGCTAGGAAACATCCATGTTTCATGTCTCCACAGATGGTGTACGGCACCATATTCTTTGATACACCTTATACAATTGCTCTACCTTCACCCTTACTTTCCGTAAATAATAGTTAAACAATTTCTTGCGTTAATCTCCAGCAACATTTTGTTCTCTCCATTGTGTGAGTAAAGGGTATTCACATGAATAACCTTTATCAGCCAAAATGTATAAGCCAGCTGGCAGGTGGAGTTCCTCTCCATTTCCTATCCTGGGTATCATTTGCAGCTGAGCGCTATCGTTGTTGTGACCGAGGAAACCAGATTGGATAAACACGATGTTGCCACAATTGTCCATAATAATCTGGGTGGAAAAGTTGTGGTACCTGCAGTGTCCATTGTAGAACTCCTGTTGTGGTTCCGTTTGTGGTCTTTGGATCTCGTTCCTTGTCCCACTGCCCCAGGAAAGTATTCCCAATTATTCGCCATGTTCAACCATTGTTCAGGGGTAGGCCATTGAACTAAATCACGAAAGTAAGTCCACAACAACGGAAGAAGAACAATGCACTTAACATTGTTATCTCCGGGTACATTCTAAGCCAGATAACAACCAAAAGTATGCGATTAATCTCATTCAGTTTAAAAGTACTATGCCTGACTCTAAGTTGCCTTTGTCTGGTATACATCGACATTACAGGTGCAACATCTTGAACAATCCACCTAAACGATACCACACTTTCACCGGTCAGACTCCAAAACAACTGTTCGCAATTTTCCAGATCACTAAAAACATCTCTTGTGGGAATTCAGAACCCAAAAACTCAGGGTATAAGATATTTCGAATACAGGGCATTGGTAGTGAGCTGTGTGTACATGTCGCAACTAGAGCAATTAATTTATAAAATGCTCGGAAAAAGCTGCTCAGATTGGTAACAAGCATGTTTAACTGATTTTTATCACTCATCTGATGCACTGATTCATCAAATGCAGCATTTACTGCAGGTATGTACACGGTAAACAAAGCTTGAAAAATAACATTTAAATTGAAAAGTAACAGATTTGAATTAACCATTTCGTTCTCCATATTCATGCACAATGTTGTTTGCTGTGTATTAAATGTCTGCCTCATTAATTAGCTTAATTGTCTTTACATATACACATGCAATTTTGTTGACTAATCCTAAACAGTTTTCAAATGCAAATTTTTGATACTGAAATATGTCTACAGTACTTCATTATATATTCCCATGACAGCCATGTATAGAAATCTCAATGCACAATAGCGATCATTTCCCAATTTACTTGCTCTACAGTAGATTCATGTGGGGAAAACACCTCTCTTTCGCTTTCAGGTTTGGAAGTTTAAGACGAAACTTATAATAAATGTGTCGGCTTACATATTCATTTCACTACAAGAATTGTTGTGCAATTATGCCAATGAATGAGAATAAATTTACAATATACACTGTCGAAGTTTAATTTATTCAGCATTTATTTGCTTATAAGACACATCAAGTCACAACCAATAACAACCACGTATTTTGCACAAGCATGCAGTGGCTACCAATAGGAAACATCGATTTTGCTTATGCTTACGTCTCGATAATGATATTAATGAGGCTATAACATTTAAAGGAAATTTTGGGCCTATTAATTTCTTGAATAATTAAGAACACAAAGGATGGAAATAGCAAGGTATTCTGGAAAAAACCTATCTAATCTGTTCCGATTTTCAGCGTGCGTAATCCGTTTTATGCTTGTTCTTTCATTTAAATAAAGTTCTCAGTACATGGAGTACCCAGAAAATTATTGCTGCAAAGGTCAAAATATTGCGTGCACATTTCACTTTCGCCACCATTTTCTACAAATGTCAACATGTGCCGAGTGAGTGAGAAAAAATGTGTTTATTTAAGCTCTCAAGAAAAATGAACAAAAACAAGATTTGAATTTGTGGTAAGGGACCATTTCGCTACAATGTTATCAACAAACGAATTTGCCCCTCGACAAGGTAGGTAAAATTCCCTTTTTGGTTTGGCCAGTGACTCAATTTACTCCAACTATGTTGATACTATGCCAGAGATGATAGAATTTACATGTGTTCACACAAAGCTGTTAGAGTTTTACAAATGAATTAGCATTCATGCACAATTTCATGCAAAATTTAATGTCCTTAAATGCCCAACCCTTTATCCTCATGGGCTATAGAACTGACCCTAAATTTACATGTTCTCAGCCTTGTTTGCAACCTTAAGATGTGCTTTCTCAATTTAAACTTTTAAAGGTACAGTACTGCCTAGAAGTAACTTAACACTGAAGTTTGGTTGTGGTTTATGCGGTTAGCATGTGCAGTTTGTGTGGTTAGCAGGTGCGGTGTGTGCGGTTAGCGGGTGCTGTCAGTGGTGTGCTGGCCTGTGTTCACTAGGGGAGGCCAGCTGGGAATTTGGCGCCCCCTTGTAATTTGTTATAGGCAAGACCTCTAGGGGAGTCTGGGGTCTTTTGATGGAATTCTGAGAGTTATAAAACATAAAATAAAAATGCACAAGAAACAACACACACAGGAGTTTGAATAAATATATAATTAATAGAAGGACTTCGGAAATCACTAATATTAATCGGATACGTTTTATCAGATAAACGACAATGTATCAATCATTAACAATCTCAAACTCTTTTTCTCTTGTTAGCTCATCGGATCTGACAAAATTCCAATTCGGACTAGCACTTTTGTGTGCTCTTTTGTGTGATTTTGTACAATTTTGGCATCCCATTTATGTTTTGGCGCCCCCTAAAAATCATCGCTGGGGGGTTCAGCAAGCCACTGGGTGCTGTGTGTGCGGGTTAGCCGGTGTGCTAACTGTGCGGTTAGCCGGTAATCACGTCACAAACAGAAAACATCTGCATGTGACCTGCGGTTAATCGCGTATTTGTGTTAAGTTACTTCTAGGCTCTGAGATGGTGCTTTAGGGGTGGTCATTGGTAAGTGTGAGATGCCTAGCACTGATATTTCACAAGAAAATGACAATGTAGGAAAAAAGGTAATGTAGAACGACTGCTGTTTATCTGAAGTTGTAAGCCACAAATTTGAGTTAAATCTTTTTTATAGAAACATAATCGGTACTTATTTAAGTATATTATCACTGTTTTGGTGTAAAATAGTTAATATTTTGTGACCAAAATAATAATTTGCAATGTACCTACCTCCTGTAAATGGACATATTTGGCCAAATTCGCCACTTTACTCCACTGTTAATCACAGATACTTGTTGAAATCCTTCCAAATATGTAAGTCAGTTTAGACATAATGGTATCAAGTACATTTTAAACTAGAAAAAATACATGCATGCAGCAACCCCTCGCCACAGCTAAACAACGACAGTTCCCAACATTATACTAAGCTTTTTTGTTGCAAGATCTGCGATGCAAAATGCAAGGAAAAGGCCGTTGCACCAGCAGTGTCTTCTGGAAATGGTTCGGTAAATCAGTGGTGTGTGTTTGGTATCTTCGATTCAGGCATAATTTTCGCTAAAAAACAGAATTGAATTCTCCCCCCCTCTCCCCATTTATGATGCACTCCAAGGACAGCATCATATAAGTGAACTTCTTGACATAAGTGTTTTCATTCATCTCAAATGAGTTTGAAGGAAAACAATACTCTAATAGCTTGAAAGGAAAACTGTAAGGAAACCGGGAAATATATATAGAGTTAGAACTTAAGGGTTTTTCACTTTCACAGGGTTTCTTGAAAGATACGCAAGGAGCACTGTAGTCATAGCAACACTGACACAAAATACAAATTTTTAGAGTACAAAACAGGATACAAATCGGCCAAAAAAAATTAAAATATAGTTGTTTTAGCTATAAAATTCCCGAATTTATGATGTAGGTATGTTATTATTCGTTATATGAGCTTTACACTAATGTAAAATTCAACCTTCCATTCAAATATAATGTTTGAAATATTCACAAAACTAAACAGCATTTTACAGATAAATTTGAAATCAAATCAGTTTAAAATATAAGCGTCAAAATTATTTCGTTCTTGTTTTAATTTAGACCTTTTTCATCATATGCAAAAAGCAGACGTTTTTAGAACAAAAATACATCAACACTTTTATTGTTTTAATAATATAACAAACCTTTTTTTCGTTCATTTGTTGTTTGGACCCTTCTTATTTTTTTTGCTACGTCCCACAGCTCTTCCAATAAAGTCCCAAAAGTTACCTTTAATTCACACTTTCTCAAGTTTTTCTATAATCTCACTCACTCCACTCCTGACAATCTGCCATACTTTTGAGATCAGCGAGATGACCACCCACCAACCTTGAACCACCTGCCTGCGATTATTGATGAACTTTAGATCTCCCATGGATTTCCTTTTTTCCTGGTGTGATAAATAACCAATCAGAATTAGTACCCTCGCCCCAGGCTATTGCCCAGAACGGCGCTTTGGCTTGGGGACAAGTTTAACTAGGTCTCAAGTAGATCGTAGCTGTTTAACCATAGACAACGTAAAACATCAACTTTGTCCAAATTAGGCACCATTGTGTCATCCCGTGCCGGTTGTCAACAATTAGGCCTCGTTATTCTTCCATCCAAGCCATTTCGATTGCACTAATAACAAATTTAACCCTTTATTAAGCATATGAAAATAAAAATATGAATAAAAGACACAAAATGCTGCATTTTACCACCCTGTAAAAATATTGCTTATGAGTCTTTCAAAACATTCCGTACAAATATCGCATGGGCAAAGTGACAGGGCTGTGACAGGGGGGTTAATGTTTTTCATGAAGATGGAAGGCTGCGTGTGACAACAGGAACCCAAGCAGACATAATCACCTTTAGTCAAATTACTTGATCAATATAGACTAAAAACTGAACAAATGTGAAAGCTAACTCTAAAATACATCCCAAACTATACTGTAATAATACTTTCCTTCAGCTAATAACACATTTCTCCTACATTTTTTTGTACTCAGTTCTGTAAAAATATAAACAGGGAAAAAATTAACACTAATAACCAATATTGAATAATATAAATGTTTGAAAATTTATAGCTGTAATTATTTATATTTCATTAATCTTCGTTGCCTCTCACCCAACTACAGTCACATGTTTCAGATATGGCACTCGGTTGTAGTTTCAAAATCAGCCGACTTCCTTCTCAATATCCAAATTCAAGTCCAGGCTTTCTTTTATTTTGTTCATATGGGCAAGGCACATTGACTTTGTTGCAAACAAGTTTGTAATAGGTTTAGGGCTAGACTACTAGTGCATTTTGAAACAGCAGCATGGCAGAAAAAGTCAAATCGGTTCATAATGATTTATGTAGATCATCTTGAAACAGCAGCACTGCAGAAAAAGGGAAATGTTCATAATGATTAATAAAGATGATCTTGAAACAGTTCATAATGATTAATAAAGATCATCTTGAAACAGCAGCATGGCACACAAAGGAAAATCGGTTCATAATGATTAATGTAGATCATCTTGAAACAGCAACACGGCAGACAAAGTCAATTCGGTCCATAATCATTAATGTAGATCATCTTGAAACCACAGCAGGGCATGAAAAGGAAAATATTCATAATGGTTAATGTACATCATCTTCAAACAGCAGCACGCCAGAAAAAGGACAATTTGTTCATAATGATTAATGTAGATCCTCTTGAAACAGTAGCACGGCAGAAAAAGGAAAATGTTCATGATTAATAAAGATCATCTTGAAACAGCAGCACAGCAGAAAAAGGAAAATGTTCATAATGATTCATAAAGATCATCTTGAAACAGCAGCATGGCAGAAAAAGTCAAGTCAGTCCATAATGATTATTGTAGATCATCTTGGAACAGCAGCACAGCAGAAAAAGTCAAATCGGTTCATGGTTAACGTAGATCATCTTGAAACAGCAGCATGGTAGACAAAGGAAAATCGGTTCATCATGATTAATGTAGATCATCTTGAAACAGCAACACTGCAGAAAGAGAAAAATGTTCGTAATGTAGATCATCTTGCTAGGTTACACTATCATGGTAAATGGAGTTCGACTTTTTTACCATTATCTTCCATTCTGCTGTTGGATTTTTGCAATTTTCACCAGCCTTGCATTTACAACAGCTAACTCCAGCCACTCTGCAGGGGCATGCATTCTTACGAGCGCATTTACCACACTTGCACGGATCCAAAAGGCCTGCAGGTTTGGTGATGACAATTCCAGGAACAATTAAATTGTTTTTTCTTTCAAAGCCATAATCTTCAGCGTTCAGAAGCATTGTAGCATCTCCAAATGGGGCTTGAATCCACAGCTGCATTTCATAATAAATTCTTTGGATATAAGTCTAATTTCAGGGCATTGTTGTCAAAAGTATCCATGCGTAGCTCATCAATGTTTCCAAGTGCGTCTATGGGTCGAGGCACTTGACTAAAAAATTCTGCCAATTGTATCGCATCTGTCAATTGTGGACATTTAAAATTTGCGAGGAGTGGGAGGTTCGAAAACATCTGGCATATACGAAAACATCTGTATCACCCGAGGAGAGCGTAATTAAAGTAGGACCAGATTGGTGACGTAAGATATCTTGAACATGAAACATCATCCTACCATCAGCTTCTTCGTGGGTGCAATCAAGGAAATGGAGACGCATGTCCTGCTGATACAAACCATGCGTTTGGAGATATACCAAGACATTCGTGATGCTGTCTTCCTTGTTAGTGTCGAAAAGTATGTGGATTTCATCACTCTTGCACCCATGTTGACGATTATTTTAGTCAGGGCAACTGCAATGTCGTTGAATATCTTCACATGTGGTTCCAGTTTCTTCAATGGGATTTTTCTAACCATGGCCATGAAGTCGATAAAGTGTTGTCGGGCCCTTTTGTGTCTATTCCTGGGCATAGCTTCAGCAACTCCGTAACCAACTGGGATTTCACACTCTTTTTCACATAGCCATCCTTGTCAACCAAGAATAAAGCAGACCTGGTGATTTCATGGATGAGTAGCTCTTCTGGGGGGAAACGACGCTGACGGCCATATTCAATAAACATGAGAGCTTTGATGTCTGCATTCAAGGTCGATTGTGTCGACACTTGAGGCGAAGAATATTTGATCTTGCTTATCGTGGAGTGTATTGAAACTTTTTTGTCTCGTAGACGATTTTCAACTAATTCAGTAAAAGCGCCACCACCTATCTTTGTACAGCACAGCAGCTTGCTCATGTCTACTTCGAACACAATCTCTCCAGTAAGGACATTCTTCAACGTCTCCAGATCAACAAAGGGACTACAAACCTTCTGAAGGTAATCTTCTATCTCTTGCACCATCTCTTTTACCTTTTTCGCACTACTAGGGTTAAAATCGTGATGAACAGACAGTTCTCCATTTACATCATCTTGCATCTTAAGGAGGTGAATGTATTCATCTTTCTTGTGTTTGATGATACCCCACAGCGCCACTGCGTCTTTCTTTCTAGTAATACCAATTAATACCCTGCTAACTTTAGCAGGTCGGTTGTAGCTTTGCTCCAGCACTTGGTCAAATGGAACCCCACTGCCTTTTCTGTTGGTATTTACAACAAATCCACCATTCATGTATGAGCTGTAAAGAAGTCGAAACTTATCTTTTAATTGAGAACAATCTTGCAGGAACAAAGGTGTCCATCTACTATAGTTTGTCCATCCGAAAAAGACAAACAGAGAGGTTGCTCTTTCAACAGCACTAAGATAAAGTATCCAATCACCAAAACGCATCGAATTTGTAAGATATCTTGCTATTGGAAAAAGCTCGAAAACATCCGTAAACCAATAAGCAAATGACTGGGATTGATGTGCTTTTTCTTTCAGGTAATCTTGGGAATCTTCTTCTATAACTTTAGACTGTTCCTTTTTGGTGTTCCAATAATCAGTTGTCGTCTCCTCAGATTGACATTCTACTAGAAGGTCTTCAAAGAGGACACTCTTTTCTGGATATTCTGCTTGGAATGCCTCTAGCATGAAAGACATGATAACCTCGTGGACCAAAGAATGGGCTGTACGAGCACTGGAATAATGGGAACCAGAAATCACACCATTGATAGTATCTGTACCATAGCACTCGGTTTCGACCAAAACAGAAAATATTCCCGACTGACGGTTCCAAATACGCGCCAAGACACACAAACACAATTTTCTCCATATGGAACCCTCCAAGACCAAGAAATATGTTGCTAACTTGATCTGGCTTTAATAGTTGAATTTCTTTCGCAATGCAGTAGACACCTTCATCTGCCCACAAACCGCCATATGTATATCCTTTCTGCTTCAGAGCATCTTGGAAATTTATCATGGTGATGAATATTCCATCGTACGTAGTAGCTGGATACGGTAGCATTGGATTGAGAATCTTTGTGGTCTCATGAAAATTCAAATTAGTTACTGAGCTTCTAATGGTTGTAAACCCTGGAACGAAAGTATTCTGGTCGGCCGTCCTTTTGGATAATCGATTAACCAGCCACAGAAAATAGTCAAAACTGATTGATTTTGTGGATGGAATGCTGCTTGCATCCGTTATTGGGCTTGTTGTTGTTAAACGTGTGTCAGCTTGTGCCGTGGTTGTAACTGTCTCAGCTGTATTTAGTGACACTAGCAATTGATACGTTTCCAACAGGACATTTGTCTAAGGTTGAAGAATTAGGTTCGCCATTCAATGTTACCATGGTGAATGTGTCTTGTGCTGATATGTCTATCTCTCCTCTATGTTTCATTGGTTCCATCCGGATAATTTCCTGACTGAAGTCTGAACTTGAGAAACAGGTAGTCTTGTCAAGATTTTGCTGCCCTCAGATGGCTTTTCTTCATTTACTGGAACATTTTGGAAGAGTACAAGGATAGTGTCATGTGTACAACCTGGGCCAGCCAGTGTGCTTTTGTTGTGGTCAAAATTATCCATTGCTCCATTCAGTGGACTTGTTGCTTCAAGAACTGTGGGAAGTGGCACTCTGTTGTCGCCAGATGTAGTGATAACCCGTTCTGCGAGATGAAGGTCGATTCTTCTGACGGTGTTGTAGCTGGAACAAATACCAACGGCGATTCAATGCTGTTACAAGCTATTTAAGGTCGGGGACATGTGCGATTTTTTTCTCGCGCTGGCAATGCAACGGGTCAAATTTAATTGCGTTTCCGGCGCAAGTGAAGTGGTTACACGAGCAACGATAGTTTAGCCGCGTCGTGCTTATAGACGTCTTAGACTTTGGACAGTCAGTTTCGATTATCTGAGAGATACTCATTGGTGGAACATTTAATATTTATATGCTGTTTGTACTGTGATCAAAATAGTTAATTTTGTTTTTGTGGATAACACCACAATAATTAATTTACCAAAGCTTTCTTATTTCTCGCATGTTTCCACTGATGACCCAGTCTCACAGATCGAAAGCTTTGGTAAATAATTGTGCTGTTTTCCACAAATACAAAAGATTATTCAAAAGCACACAGCAAATGAATTTTTACACGCTATATAGTTTTCAGAGTTAGTTCACACTCAATAGCTCTCAAAGTTCACAGTAAATAGTTCATAGATATTAAATTCACAGTCTTTACAATGAGCTACTCGCCTTCTTTCACCCTCCTCGCTGTAGTTTTCACAGCACACTGGCCATGGACAAGCGAATTTCATTGGCTGGCTTAAAATAATCATTGCATTTCCTGCTCAAACAATGCCTGTGTAATTTGATATTTTCAGCAATCGTTGCTGAAAGTTCAAACATTTCAATTTTCCACAACAATTGCCGAACAATTGTTACAATTGCGTTGCCACACCAGATATGAGACACATGCAATTTCATCACTCGCGCTGGCAACACAATGAAATTTGACCCATTGGGTTGCCGCCACGAGAAAAAAATCGCACGTGTCACCCGACCTTTAGATCTTGTTAGACTTTGGATTCCTTCAGCAACCATAATGTGGAGAGGTGTTGGCTCTTTACCGCCACTTAAAACGTAATGCAGAATTTGAAAAACTATGTCGATTTTAACTCGTGAAACCTCTCTGCCACGGAACAAATGCGAGCAGAATTTTTCCCATATCGGTGGCGGGTTATGCAGCAACATACTCGCTGATAGCTGCAGATTTCGTGGTTCACAGAAGCTCTCTTTCAATCCAAATATGTAATCTTTCAACTCCTGCGAAAATGTGGTTGCAACTTTGTGGATCACGTCCTGTCAAAAACACCATCTGAGATATCCGATTGTTGTTTGGGTAAGTAAAGCAGACATCGCTGCCATATAACTCAATGATCAAAGAAAGACTGTATGCTGTGTTGCTGTGTTCTGAAAATCAAGTCCTAGTGCTGGAAACCTTCCCTTCAGAAGTTCATTTCCTGCTGCCACGGATTCCTCTGCCTCAAGACTTTTTATGATTTCTACAATTTTCAAATTGGCTAGACATTTAGAACAAGTGCACAAAGAGGAAGAGGAAGTTCAAGCGGCCCTGAAGTTCCCCTCATCCGACAAATGGAGAAAAGACCAGTTCTCAAAACTTAAAAAAATGGAAACCTTCAACCACAACATCAAGGTATTGGAGAAAAGGGAGGGGGAATTAAAGGTAGATTGGAGGCCAGAAGGAGGTTCTGATCCGAAGCAGTACTTGTCATGCACAGGATGGGCTTCTTCCTCATGCACAAACTTTCCAAGCATGCTGCAACATGCATGTCTGACGAAAGCAGCATGAAAAAGAAGCCATCATAAAACGTACAAGGTAGGATGGTAAGCTGTTATTGGCTTCAACCAACACCAGTGAATGCAGAAAGCAGTTAGAAAGTGTCTTGATAGTTATTGTCCCGATGATATCTCTGCGGTCGCCCAGGCAGATCCAACCATCCTGGCTGTTGGGAGTGATATGGTAGAGCAGAAAGGCAATGAAAAAGCAGTGGCAATTTCGCAAAAAATGCACTTGTTGTCATGTGCTCATGGAGATGAGAGTTCCAACTGGAAAGGTGATGCCACCTTGGCATCTTGCACAGTGTGCAAGAAACCTTGAGGGTTATGTTGTAGATGATAGTGGCAACAAAACTTTCAAAAGTCTGTTAACATCAGCTAAATGCGGCTACGCAATGATGACTGCTGCGAAGATCCTCCGAGGGAAAGTATTAAGGGAAGGCCAAATGAAATGAAATAAGGAAACAATTTTCTTAAATTATACTACACAGAATGGGGAAATAAGATAATTTCCCGGGCCCAAGAAAATCTGGGCACAAAAAAGGACAACAACCTTCAGGTTCTGCCAATCACCAGTGACTTAATGAAACTAAGAAATTATTTGTTGGAAGCGATAAAAACAGCTACTCAAGATCTTAGGAAAGAGGCACAGAAGTGTGCCTTGCAAGGCTCATCGTGTTTAACAAGACAAGAGGTAAGGTACCCATTGTGTCTTGAAAATCCCTCAAATTTTCGCGCCATTGACATAGATCACAAATATAGGTTGACCTTGAAATATTCAGCAGCTTTAACCTATGGTTACATGCATGATTACCTTAGCTGTGAAACAATACACACATGCATGTGTTCCTTGTGTTTCGACATTCTGTGAGCAACTAATGATAGCAGATGAACTTCAACAAATAAATAAACTTAGCAGAACTATTATTTTTTTATAAAAGAGTACGACATATACATTTCCAGCAAAGTTCCATAAATTTCGTATTTTCAATTGAAACAGGAGAGACCGCAAGCATGAAGTTGTGTTGATACAGAAACAGGTGCAACTGGAGAGACAACCACAACCAAGAAGTTCTGGATTCCTTATCCACTTCTGAAAAGCAGCTCTGCGATAAGTATGTGTGCTATCAATAATGAAATTTCTGCACTCTAGGCATTTTCGTTTAGCATTTTAAAATTACAGTAAATGCCAATGAGCACAGAATTAATACACCCATAACATCAACTTCGCATAGCCTTTAATTGCTTTGAAATTTCATCCATTTTCTGTCAAAATAATAAAGTCGAGGCTATGTGTGTTTAATGATGGATGGTAAGTTTCAGTTTGTCTGCAACTGGTCTATCCTAAGTTTCAGTTTGTCTGCAACTGGTCTATCATCTCGATATTATACTATTACGTTTATTTGAAAGTTTTGGGTATGTGGCAGGAAACAAAGGCAACAGTCTTTATAGTCTACAGTCTGCGGCATAATCTGATTGTATTCAACCTTTACCAAGCACAAAGTCAGAAGTAACCCCCAAAACTGAAACCCAGTAAATAAACACCGTTTTATTTATAATGGTTCCCATGACCCATGAATACTGTTTGCGGAAACATAAAACATCGACAACTAGTAAAATATGTAAGTGTAAAAGTTCAATAAAATGGATAAAATTCAATTAGGTGTCATTCTGACCACAAATTTATCAGAGTTCTTGTAACTTCGTCTGATCACATTTCCCCTCTATTTTTTCGCTAATATAGGCTAAAGAGTGGTATAAGAAAATACCTGTTAATTATTTTACTTACTCAGCGTTAGAATAATGAATTGTATGTCTTTCAAATACAGGTACATCAACTTCGAATCAGAAAAAGGTAAAAAACACAAGGTAAAAATATCGTAACCCGTTCAGTCTACAGTCTGGGACATCATCTGATGCATGGGTTTGACGTTGCAATTGCTATCATTCAACATTTATGAGGCACAAAGTCAAGAGTATACTAACCAAAACCCAGCATATATAACACCATTCTATTTATGTTTTTCAGATTTATAACTGCATGAGTATAACTCTGATTAAGAAACCTTTCCACTTTAGAAAAAGTTAATCCACTAACTCCCTCCATCTCGTCGCCTAAGACTCCAAGTAAGAAAAACAGTAAAATATGTATTCATACAAGATGGAGGAAGGCGAAAGCCATCCTGAAATGTTGTTAGCAGCACAATTGAGGGAATTAGTGTTGTATCTAACGAAGATAAAAAGGCCAAACGAACAAATATTTAGCAGTAAGAAATGCGACAAAGAGTGACAGGGAAACCGAGAAGTTGAAACTTGCAGGAGTTGCAGCAGCTGATCCATGAAGGATTGCAACCAATATTGCTCTAGAGCCTAAACTTTAGAAGGAAGAGCTGTTGGTAAGACATCAATCAAGATTTACAAACTGAATTATGGTTTTACATAATGTCTTGACAACCAATTGGCACCATCTACCATATATTGATACATTTCTGTCTTCTATACACTATTATCCACTAGTCAATTGAAACCCTGACCCCCGAGAATATCCAGGGATATTTTAAGAATCCCGGCCTAAAATTTTGTCCATTTGTTAAATTACCCAGCTTTCCAAAGTCTAGCTTTCCATCCAGTGTTCTGATCAACCATTATTAATATCAAAATGTCAGGCTATGCAAGAATTAATTCCCAGCCTTTCAGCCTAGCCTTTGTGTCAGTGTTAAAAACCTGGATAGCAGAATAGCAACGTTTGTTAAAACTCTCTATTTCCCCTGCAAAATCGTGTTAAAACCCCACAAATGCCTGAGGGTTGTGGTGGGTTTTAAATTGACAACTGACTAGTGCATTATGGTGCTGTACATATTCTGGGGTTCTTGATGTATGGTCAGATAATCAATAAATTAGGGATTATCCACAATTTTTCAACATTTTAAAGCAAAGCGAGAGAAAGCGGGAGATGGGGGGGGGGGGGGTTGATGGGCTATTTACTCCATTCAAAATTTATAAGAGAAAATGTGGGTTATTATAATTCATTAACTGGCAGTACTCTCGCACTGGCAAGCAGGATTACATGGATTTACTGGGGGGGGGGGTGCACACCTCTCCTAGCCTTGGCCGGGGTGCTAATTCCCATATCAAATCAAAATTTTGGATGTGACAGGGCATTTATCAATATAATATCAGGCAATTCATGGGCCTTTTTGACCATGTAGGCCATCTTTTTTTTAAACATTTTCTGACAAGGTAACCCCCTTCATCTGTCCTCAGTGGTGATTCACCCTTCCCTGGTAGAAGGTTACTCTCTGCTTCATGACCAAAGTCCACATAGCACCCCCTTATCAAACCAAGCTGGATCCACCCCTGCTGGCAAGTAAAATTGTATAGTGTTAGACAGGATAAAATACTAAAGTAGGGCGTACCTGGGTGCATTGCCAGCTAATGGGTTAACCAAGGACACTCAGTCGGGCAGATAGTTTTGTTAACCCATTAACTGGCAGTACCTTAGCACTGGCAAGTCAACTCGTCTGGCAGAAGAAATAATAAAGTATGGCATATCTGGGTACATTGCCAGCTAATGGGTTAAATTTCATTGAGGTTTTGCAATTGTAAAAAGTCAAGCACTATTCAACAACCTATAATTTTCACACCAGAGGATCAACATTTAAATGTATGCTTTGTGAGGGGGACAGCGTTGCAAAAATCTATGTTTTGTATGCTTTTGAAAATTTTCATGATTGCACATGTAGCATATTTTTATAGTCTAATCTAATCATACAAACAAATTTGTTCCAAATAGCTAAATGAACTGATAATTTTTTATGTGTAAATATATTATATGTAATAATTAAAATCCATATGAATATGTCTTTAACTCTTTCTACACGGTAGCGTCGAATATCAACCGCCAAAGGATGATGATTTTGAGCGCTTGTATCTTTGGCGCCCCTCACCCAAAATGGACGAAAATACCACCAATCGATCACCAACGATTCAGCAAACACACCTGTTCTTGACTAATGCCAAACAAATCGCTAAACACATTGTTTTACAGATCTCCGTGAGTTTTAACACCTTTGTAATCTGATATTTATTATTATCGTAAACAAATTATATATTCAGTACCTTTGGTCGATTATAACTTCTGTTTTAAAAACCGTTTATAGAGCTTTAAAAACAGTACATACTGACCAACTTGCAAAGAAACACAATAAAAATTGACAAAGTTACGGTGAAATTTGAAATGTAGCGTACGGGTCAAACCGAAATGTCAGACAAAAACAACCGGAAAAGGCCCAAACACAAACAAAGACTGTTGCTATGGTTTTTTAAGTGGCCGGAATGAATTCCCCAGGGTACAATACCCTATATAAGATCTTTTTGTCGGGACTGAAGCGTGTGGGCAAACCATATATAGTCAAACTACGGCAAGCGCGTGCATGCTGGAAAATTCCCGATAAATAAAAAATTCAAAATAAATATTTCTTTTCGCCGTATCGCAGCCAAGTTTTAACAAATAAAGACACAGATAAAAAGCTAAATTTCGACCATTAGAAGTCTGTCGATATAATAAACATACGAGAAGATATTAAAGATTGTTTGAGTTGAACTGAAGTATGACTGGAGGTATGTTTGGGATTAAACTTTTAGTATTTTTGATTCTGTAATGTTTAGTCGGCAAAATAGCCCACTGTTAAAAAGCTTATTTTGTAAGGATTCCAATGATGTTAATTTCATTACCAGGGGGTAAATATTTTGCAAAGGAGATCGTACTCAAATTGCTCTTGCGACAACTTGCGACAACATAATTAAATGCGACCGACCAGAAAGAGTTAACAAAAAGAAATCGTTGAACCAGAATTTACTAAATACATTATACACGTCATTTATTGTTTATTGCCAATAGCACTAAAGCCTAGCTGGCCGGAAACCTGTATAAACTAAATTGGGAGAAAGATACCTTGCTCTTATTGCAAGAACACAACAACTTGGAACCATTGTTTCTGGAGTGTTCCATAACTAGAATGTCCTCTCTATACATCATTGCAATGTCCAAAACATTTGCATCCAGGACAAGCTGGTGAACAAAGGGTTTGTTGTCACACAAGGCATAACTCTTTTTGAACAACGTTTGTTTTCATCTTGGGTGGGCATTGGTGCTAATGGCCACAAAAACACCAATCAGGACTTTTGTCTGATGGAGGGTCTGGTTGGGATGATTCATCCTGACCTTGTAGCAAATTTATCGGTAATTCACCAAGTCAGAAAACGTTGCTGGCTGTCTTCGCAACAATTCCAGTTCCAATCTTCTCAAAGCCTTATATATAGACTCTTATATATACAAAAATACATATACTCTTTCAGTTTAACATTAACTCACCGTGGCCATTGGTGTCTCACAATAGGAGCCTCAGTAGCTTCAACTTTGCCAAGTTAGCTGAAGCAAAGGGGAAATAGTATGTAACTTGTTGATGTGCAAAAAGTCTTTAGTTTGACACACCATTGAATCAGGGATGTGGACACCAACACACCCTATAAACATTAAAATACATGTGCATACTGGGGATCTTACACCATCAATTTGATCAGTGGGTATAGAGTGTGTTTACACAGCAAGTAGACATAATCACTTGAAACAAAACTATATACTGTAGTGGAACTAGGGATCCAAGGATTGTGCAAAGTTTCAAAGAGCCATAAGTTTTGAGGAAAATGGGAGTGAAAATGGGGGGAAATTCAGTAAGAAAAACGAAAGATTAATATGGAAGCACTGAAGTACTCTGTGGCGAAGACATATTTTTGTTGAATTTGGGATCCTGTAACACCATAATTTACAAGTAATGCAAGTAAATTTTTCAGGAAAATCTCTCCTTGATCCTACAGATAAAGAATATTTCACAACTTGCCGTGGAAAGTGTATGCATATTTATTGCTGACGTAAATAGATGAGTCATGCATGGAATTATAGCTAGTAGCAGTATTTATATGTCAAGATTGTCAAGTTCTCATGACATTTGTTTTTCGAAGGCCTATTTTTAACTTCGCTTTTGAAAATCGTGTTTTTAATGCCAAGCGTAAACATACGCAGGCAAATTATGCCCATTTATAATTACTTGTAACAAGAGACGGACCCTACCAAGCTTTCCAAGAAAATGATCATTGAAACTTTGCTTTTAGTAAAAAAGATTTTATTTGTAATCTTGAGAGAGGACAAAGTTGTCAAGGCAATGAATGTTGTGGATGAATATAGTTGCAGTAAATATTACGTTGTCGTTGTGTTGAAAGAAAAACATTCGTTAATCGTTATGTTTATGACTTATACTCAGTATTAAGTTATAGAAGGACAAAGAGTAAAGAGTAGTTACATGTATGATATAGTTTAGTTTTGTAAATATTACAGGGTTCATATTATTATTAAATGTTGTGTTGAAAATTTTGTTTACAGTAATATGACTACTGTATATGTTTGTACTCTATAATTCCGGACTGTCACTTTTTTGCACATGGGCGGCTATTATATATTCTGAATTGTTTGGTGAAATAGTATAAAAACTAAGGGTGTATAGTCGGCCACTGCCTTCAACTAGAACACCGACGAAAAATACTGTAAGTATTGTAAAAGGACCACACACAAAGTCATTAAAATCCAGGTGAGAACAACAAGAGGCAAAATGCTTCATGTAAGACAGTTATAGTGTATCAAAACAAAGGATGTAAACAATGCACAGAACAGATGCGCAGAACGGACTTGACCTCCACTTTAATCTTCATATAAAAACTAAAACAAGCACACCAGTTGGTGAAAATAAAAAATCAAAGATTTTTCATAAATAAGTTATTTACAAAAATGGTAATTCTGGGTTACAACCGGGTTGGCAGCCTGGGACAGAATAGGCCAAAGTCAATGAATTAAGTGTTGTGACTTGGACCCCAAAAATATTTCATTATCCATTCAGATTTATATCTTCTTATTCCCAACATGTTTTCTAGAACCTGTTAAAAATGTATAATAATCGTTTCCTTTCAGATCCTATATATTATAGGGATAGCAGCACCAGTTTTCTGGAATCACCATTCTCAAATACTTTAATTAATACCAGCTGCAGGGCCGCCCAGACAATTTTGGGGGCCCGGGGCAAAACTCTCATTGGGGGCCCCAATCTCTCCCCCAAAAAATCCCACAAAAATAACATATCAGTTCACAATTATAATATGTAATTTTGTGTACTTAATATTAATAATAATGTAAGTTTATACAGTACTACATTGCTGGGCTCTCGTATACTGATCGAATTCATAATTTTGCTTTTCGTGCACACCTCGAAGCAAATGCTTCAATTACATTGTCATAGTTGATCTTCCTCGCTATGTCACGCTCCGAAGAAAGCGTAACTAATCCACTTAGATGCTCTTGCCCCATTGTAGATCGACGACAATTCTTCACAATAGCTAGTTTACTAAAAGACCGTTCTCCAGAAGCGGCTGACACTGGGATGCTTACAAAGATCCTTAGGCAACGCAAATCTGTGGAAATATGCTTTGAAGTCCTTTCTCATAAATTTTGTTAAGCAACTGAAGGGACGACAATTTACCAAACAAGTTGTCATTTTGCTTTAGTTTATTAAGTAGCCGAAGTTCTTCGAGGATTTGGTCCTCATTTAGGTCATTCGGATAAAATTTTGAGAGATTACGACAATTGCTTTTGCAAATGACATCCTCTAATTTTGAATTCTCTGGATCCTCTAACCCTGTTGTACTGGAAGGGTTCCAAAGGAAGCAAAACATGTTGTTCAATTGTTCACTTGTTTCAAATCTACGTGCCACTTCACTAATTACTGTGTCTAAAGTCACATTAAAAACGTTTATTCTGAACAGCGCTTCGTCGTTTGGTAATTCCCATTCGTTATCCCTGTTTTCATCAAAAAATGCTCTGCGAATCCGTCGTCGTTTTTCTTGAAACTGTTCACTAAGACCCAAAGCACCAGCAACAAGCTTTGATTCCTGAAGGATAACATTCCAAGCCTCACGTATCCGCTTTAAATCATCTTGGAGAGATTTAATAAGTTGCAATTCTTCATCAATCGTAATTCCAGAACCTTGAAGCAACAGGCTAACATCATTGATGGCTTGCAATACTTTAAACCAAAAACTAATCAATAAAGTATATTCAAATGACTTTAACCATGTGCTGAGAATGTCCACATCATTACACAAATCTGGAGGTAAGTCATGTTCCTTCAGGTGGTCTAAGGCTTTCAAGATTTCTCTGGGATTCTTCGCTAGTGGCTTTACAGCATCAATTCTAGCACTCCAACGAGTAACCGACAATTTATGCAATGACATATGAGCAGTTTCTTGCTAAATTTTCCAGCGAGAAGGACTGGAACTGAATAAGTTGTACAGTTTTTGGATGTTCCCAAAAAACTTTTTCACAACATCGTTAGACTCAGCTGCATGAATGCCACAAAGATTAAGGGTGTGTGCACTGCAAGGGGAGAAAACAGCCTGAGGATTCTTTTCCCGGATTAATGCTTGGGCTCCTTTGTAACAACCTGACATATTAGATCCATTGTCATATCCTTGACCTCTACAATTTATTAGTTGAATATCATGCTCTTTAAGAACCTTACATATCAACTCTGCAATATCACACCCTTTCTTCTTCTCACAGTCTTCCATTTTTAAAAATCGTTCACAGACTTCCCAAAAATTTTTCTCATTTAGATGTGCATATCTTAGAATAAGTGTAATCTGTTCAGTATGTGATGTATCTGGTGTACCGTCCACAATAATACTGTAGTAAAGTGCTCGCTTTACTTCGTCAATAATGACGTTAATAACAATCTTTGCACACTCTTCAATGAACTCATTCTGTGAGCGCCATGAGAGATAGTGTGCTTGCATTCGAGTTTCAGTCTCTTGGTGTTTCTTGACTTCATTTAGGTGTATTTTAAGTACTTGATTATGACGGCTAAGTAACTCTAAATTCCCGAGAAAAAGTCCATTGTTTGGATCATCTAGCTTGGTGGTGGAGCCACGAAAGGGAAGATTTCTTTCAGACAAAATCAAAACGACATCTAAAATACATCTAAATACTTCACGCCATTTTGCCATCTCAGTAGCAAATTGTCGCTGAAGACTAATGTCAATTCCAACTGATTCATTAAGGTTTCTTTCAAGATCTTTCCAAGTTAAATAGCACGTGATATGGGCAGAATTTCGTTGGTGCACCTCAATCTTTTCATACAACTTTCGCCAGTTGTCCTTGACTCCTGCAGCACTTTTTGTTAGTTGTGACGGTTGTGGCTTTTTTTCCTGCTGTGAAAAATCTTGAAATAGACAGCAAGCAAAGCAAAATAGTCCTTGCGCAGATGAACTCCATACAAGCCAGTCTCTTTACTTTCTCGCCATTTGGCAATTCTTGATAAAATATGCTTGTTGGAAAACAACGCCTGAGCTATCTCGTGGAAAGCACTGGGGATTTTCAGGAGTTCCTTTCGAATAATTGTTTCTTTCTGCATTTTGGTTAAAAGTCTCCAAGTCGAAGGGTCATTTACTGGTATTACAGGTATAATAGACGGCTCCGTGTAGGTTTCACCAATGTTACTAATACAATTCTCGTTCTCAGTTTCCGAAGGGTTGGTGATGATTTTACGATATTTTTCTCGTTTGGTTCTTCAGATTGCAAGCATGATTGATCTTCATTGTCATCGGGATTAGGTATTTCTTGATCTGTTGATAATTCCTGATTTTCAGTTGAACTCTTAGTTAGTGTAGTAGCCATGTCAGAGTGATCAGATATATTACTGGTTTCACTTTCTTGGTCCACGCTAACTTTATGTGATTCAGAGGCAGTGTCGTTACTTTTAGTGGATTTTATACACCAGTTAAGGTCTTCGAGTGTTCGCCGTGTTTTTGCTTCATTTTCAAGTCGGGTTTCGCGTTGTTTACGCTTCATTGCTACCGACAAATATGACCGTTAGGACGCCATTTTTATTTTTTATCAATTGCATTTGCGCTAGACGATACTAATAAAAACTGGCAACTGACTCGTACATGTAACTGGAATATCCAACGTCCACTCCACTTTATTTGCGAGATAAGCTCATACGGTGCACGGCAAATGGGTAAACACCGAACTAAACACGAAATTTATTAGTGTGATCACTGTGATGGAAAATGAAGTACATACAGATACTTAAATGTCCATACTTGCGAAAGTTCTGACTTCCCTATCATTTTACTTACCAATTTACGAATTTTTCAAATTCTTTGCACAGCAATAATATTTTTTCTTATAGTATTTCGGGGGCCCCCTGCCCGGCTGGGGCCCGGGGCAAATTGCCCCCTTTGCCCCCCCCTCTGGGCGGCCCTGACCAGCTGAACCTGTATAAGATAACTTTGTCAAAGCCGAAATATACCCTCAAACACGAGGCATGCAAAGGATAATGAAAATTGAGTTTGTTTATGGTACAATGAGTTTTCCTGAATCAAAATATGATGCTACATTGTCAAATTCTCTTTTCTCATGGTCATGAAAAATAAGAAAAGCAGAGCCCCTCAAGTTCCTGTGAAGTGGACGACACCGGAACGCAGACTGGTAATTAACACATTCGACAAACACATAAACACCGGGGAACTGCCTAAGAAAAAGGAATGCAAATAATTTTTGGCAGACCACACAGACCGTATGGGAAATCGAAGTTGGATGAACATCAAAGATTTCTGGAGCAGAAAATGGGTGTGCGGTTGTAAAGCAATAACAGACATGGGTAATACATGCATGTAATCAACACGAACAGTAATAAAATAACAATAAAAAAGCATCTATACTAACAAATACAGGATGTGTTTGAGTCTTATTAAACCATGTCAGTTTGCTTAAGCCTGATTTCCATTTGTTGTGTCGGTTGTATGGTATCAAAGTTATAGACATGTCTCTGCAATCAGATATTTCTGACTTGCATACAGCAATAACAGCAACACACTAACAAGCAAGATCCAAACATGTTATATGGATGTATGTGACTGTGCCATACCAAATGGCAACCGGAAAATATAATCGCGACGCTTCAGACAGTGTGGTCACACAGAATAGGAAATGACCAGAAAGGCCACTCAGCAGTGCAACGTGACACCCTATTTTTATGCAGTTATCTGGCCAGAATAATGGCAGACCCGTCAGTTCAGCGTGAAAAACTTGATAATTGGTCGTTCAATGTCAACAAAACAAGAAAATACTGTTAGAAAGCTCCTAGACCATAAAATAAGACAGATAGAGCCCTCGAAAGTCTGGATTTATGTCATATTTAGCGCTCGGACGCTGCATGTCCTCGGACCTGTATATAACATGATCCCATGATGGTGGTGGTGGTACATTGTCCAGGACTCTGATCCGCACAAGAAGGTTGAAATGACAACAGATCTGTGCAGGTGGATTTTCGTTTTGTTGAGGCGGTCTCTGTTTTGGAATACACAAGTGCGAAGTCGGCCAAAGGCCGTTTGGCCAAAGGCAGTTCCCACACATTTGATGCAGTGTTCTATCTCATCGTCAATGTCACATGGCTGCCCAGGTGTGGAAAGTGGGTCACATTTTCCTGGGTCGTGTTATAACAGGGGCTCTCAACAGGTCTCAAGAGGAGGTGGTTGGTACAAGATTTGGGGTTTCTTCTGGTTGGTTTGAAGACCAAGCTTTGTATAGCTAATCGAGGTACTGCAAATCCACGAGGGAGGTAGTGCTGGAACTTAACCAGCTCAAGTTGAAAACTTTCCCATCGGTTCTGTAAACAATGTTGTTGATAGGTGACATACTGTCAAAGGCATTATTACATTGGTTGGTTTGGTTGGTGTTGTTTGCGGAGTGTCAGATTCTTCACTGTCTGAAATGCAAAATGAACAAAATGACCTGGTTTCTGCATGTCAAATCTCGCATGAAATGCCATTTCAGAGACTGAACATGTAGTGCAAAAAGCTGAATATATGTTGATAATACTATGTACATCTGATCACTTACGCCTGGGACTTTTTCATTAGGCACTAATGTGTTGAATATCCATGTTTTTAATGGGCTTGTTAATTAATGAACTTCGAACCTAAAAATGTGTGAGGAAAATGTCATTCGATGTGATTTAAATTAACATCTTTTTTCATTTGCAAGTTCAACATTCTATTTGCAATAAGATATACTGTAACATGTCATTTTCAATAGTGCCATAATTTAATCAGACTAACCAGACTAGGAGAATAAAGTTATTTAGCTGCCACAAATATTATTCATTATCATACAGTTCGTATTATATGAGAGATGTATACTAGTTATGAATGCAAGGGACACTGTTAGGTTTTGCAATTTATTTGATGATTATTCAGGCCATAGCGAAAAAAATATATAAGCAGGGGTTGTGAGTATCCCACTTGCTGACATTTTATAGAAGTTATAAATTGAAGGGACCCACCTATATTTCAGACTTTTTTTACACCATGTTCAACACATTATAACTTAAAGAATGGTAAGTATAATATTAGGCAACCGTCGTACAATTCTATGTATTGGCATAATTTGTTTAGTTATGTCATATAGCCACTATCATAACCACAAAAGCGATGAACGATGATGGTGTCTGGAGTTCGAAGTGTGCCCGAAGTTTGGCTATCTTTTGTCTCGGTGGTGAAGAGGTCACATGGCGTATTTTTCTGCCGACGTTTCACATTTGCATTTCGAGGTATTTTATGACCTTCTTGTGTTCCTTCGAGTAAAAGATAGGTAAGTATTATTTGTTCATTTCTATTTTTGTATAAGTTTGCTTTTATTATATTATTTACAATGCTATTTTGCCTTGCTCTGGTCAAAGATATATTTTTGGTCAGACTATAGATCAGGCATCTTACATGAGGTCCACATATCAAATAAAAAATACAGTAAAGAGGGGGGCATTGGGGTTTTCGGTATTACGGTTTTCAGTATTACGGTTTTCAGATATTTTTAATGCGGTATTTCGGTTTTATTTAGTCGTGCGGTACGCGTTTTTTTGGCATTTTAGTACACGATATTCGGTAAATTTATCCTTATATTGGCTTAATATACTTTGCTTAGCCCTTGCCTTGCTCAAGGACCCACAGTCCTTGCCTTGTTTTGGAATCTCAACATGTTTAGGATATTTTTGGATCTTGAGGATTTTGTGGGGATCATAACATTATGTCTGCCACACAATTATACCCGAGTTAGACAAGTACTCATCGGACAATCAACTTGGTATGTATCCATCGCCTATAAGTATTGCTATTCCTTCGTATGGTTGGATTGCCTTCTTGTCGTACGACATGAAGAGTTCTGTGTCCACTCTGTTCAAGGCCCGCCTTCATAGCCCTGTCGACAAGATATCTTCTATTGCCAGAAATCTCAAGGCCAAAGAGATTCACTGCTCTGACAGGATCATCTTTCTGGTCTCTCACAGTGGTCCTATCAAAGCTATAGAGTTCATAGTAGGATCGATTTCCATATCAAGACCATCATCTAGAAAAAAGACGTCATCAAACAGGCGGAGAAACTCCATGTACAATCTATTGGAGCCGTAGCAGAGATCAGGGCTGGATTGTTAACGTACATCCGAACGATGACGGCTAAATATTCCGAGAACCATGTCACTACTGGGATCATGACAGTCAATCCTCCTTTGAGGCTATGCGTTACAAGTGAACTGCTATTATGCTGCTGAGAATACTAAAAAAGCTATAAGATAAAAACAAATTGATATCTTACCATGAATAAATCATATCAGAAACAGTAATATCCTTCCCCTCGCCAGCTATCAAATAAATTTGACTCCAGCCCTTGGGACACTGGATGGCGGCTTAAAAGGAGGAAGGAATACACTGAAACAAGAAAAATGATATTTTATTCTAGTCAACAACAATATAGAATGAAACAAACGAGATGTAACTAAAAAAAGCCTAAATTAATACACATACGTAGGTTAGCACAATGCATCAATAAAGAGTCGTTTATCACAATACACATTATTCAAGACTTATATAGTGTTGTTCACGTGATAATATGATATTACATCATATTTTCTATAAATAAATGATATGATCACATGATAAAGAAGCCATGCGTTAAGGGTACCTATTAAATAACAAGGATTTTAAGTGTAAACACTGAATAGTTTAAGGACACCCCTTCAAACAAAATAATCTTTTGAAATACGCGGAGCGAAAGCCCACAACGAAAAAGATTCTACCAAAATTAATGGTAAATACATTAACCAGAATGAACATAGGCGTAAGCATAATCATTCACCAATCAGGTACGCAAATAAGAACATAAGATAAAAACAAATTGATATCTTACCATGAATAAATCATATCAGAAACAGTAATATCCTTCCCCTCGCCAGCTATCAAATAAATTTGACTCCAGCCCTTGGGACACTGGATGGCGGCTTAAAAGGAGGAAGGAATACACTGAAACAAGAAAAATGATATTTTATTCTAGTCAACAACAATATAGAATGATACAAACGAGATGTAACTAAAAAAAGCCTAAATTAATACACATACGTAGGTTAGCACAATGCATCAATAAAGAGTCGTTTATCACAATACACATTATTCAAGACTTATATAGTGTTGTTCACGTGATAATATGATATTACATCATATTTTCTATAAATAAATGATATGATCACATGATAAAGAAGCCATGCGTTAAGGGTACCTATTAAATAACAAGGATTTTAAGTGTAAACACTGAATAGTTTAAGGACACCCCTTCAAACAAAATAATCTTTTGAAATACGCGGAGCGAAAGCCCACAACGAAAAAGATTCTACCAAAATTAATGGTATATATATATTTTATAGAAAATATGATGTAATATCATATTATCACGTGAACAACACTATATAAGTCTTGAATAATGTGTATTGTGATAAACGACTCTTTATTGATGCATTGTGCTAACCTACGTATGTGTATTAATTTAGGATTTTTTTAGTTACATCTCGTTTGTATCATTCTATATTGTTGTTGACTAGAATAAAATATCATTTTTCTTGTTTCAGTGTATTCCTTCCTCCTTTTAAGCCGCCATCCAGTGTCCCAAGGGCTGGAGTCAAATTTATTTGATAGCTGGCGAGGGGAAGGATATTACTGTTTCTGATATGATTTATTCATGGTAAGATATCAATTTGTTTTTATCTTATGTTCTTATTTGCGTACCTGATTGGTGAATGATTATGCTTACGCCTATGTTCATTCTGGTTAATGTATTTACCATTAATTTTGGTAGAATCTTTTTCGTTGTGGGCTTTCGCTCCGCGTATTTCAAAAGATTATTTTGTTTGAAGGGGTGTCCTTAAACTATTCAGTGTTTACACTTAAAATCCTTGTTAAAAAAGCTATAGTTTCCTTTCAAGTGGAAAAAGACGGTGTCGGCCTAAAAGGTGTTAATGAGCAAGTGATTGTTCAGTACAAACCTGACTGGCTTAAGATCAACAGCATGTGTCTTTGCGACAGAAGCATATTAATTTCTCATTGCCAAGGAATCGTCCAAATTAACGCAGAGAATGGTGAATGCAGGTTGCTTGTTCGGCTCCTAAATCAACTGTGCGTGCTAACAAACACGCAAACACACAAACAAAGTTTGGCTCAGACATATTATTTACAAATGAGAAGAAATCGTCAGTGTGGCATCACGAGTTCATCAGAGTTTTTTGACAGTGTGGTATATCTTTGTGATGCTCAGACCAACTCCATCAAACTATGCAGTAAGGTTACTGAGTCAGTTACACTGGTCTGCGAGTGCAAACACGTGCTGGATGCCTGGATGAAAATACTGCAGACATCAGGAATACCACAGGAATCACAGGAGCGCTAAATGGACCTCAAGGACATGTATCAGCCAAGACTGTAGCATTGGTTAACCTGATCAAGTGGGGTCTTCAGAGACTGTTCGACAACTTGAAGGAACATGATTACCAAGTTACCACCCTGTTAAGGTGCATGACATTGGACGTGGAGAATTGCCATTCAACCGTTCACATTAAGCAGGCTAACATGTCTATGATGGAGTACAGCCAATCTTTTGGATTAAAGATGAAAGAATCTATCAAGAGAGTAACGCAGTGGGCAGCATACTATCATACATGCAGGAAGACATGGTATCCTAAACCAGAAGAGACCATTCCCTTTTCAAAGGTGCCCACTATGCAGCACTTGCCTATCGTTGAAATGTCCCAAGCCAACTGTGATGTTTTACGAAACTGGGCATCCTCCTATGGAGCGGCTGTTAAACAACGCAGAGAACCAGTGGAGTCAGCAGATCAAGAATCACAGGACAAATTTATGAATGAATTTGACACCAGCAGTGACGAAGAGGAACGTAGAAGTGAAACTGAGCCAGTGTCCCAAGGGGGAGGAGAAATTGGGAGCTCTCTAACTTTCCTAATTGGTGCACAATCTCGTTTTGGAAGGGCTACGCGTTTCAACAATCGGTTATTGAACTGAATAAATAAAAGGTAATTCATTTCAATTATAATTAGTGCTTACGCTGTGAATACATTTCTCTTTATATATTGCATGTAAACATTACTCACAAATACGAATCATTATTAAATTTGGGATAAGCGGTCAACCCAGTGTTCCGGCGGTAGTTGAACCAGCTGAACACAGTAGATTGCTCAGCAAAACAGGCAAAACAAGCGGACGTTTCGGTATTCTGTTGATTTACAACACGGTATTTCGGTTTTTGACAATTTTTTGTGCGGTATTGCGGTTCGGTGTACCCCCCAATGCCCCCCTCAGTAAACAACAAAGGAGCCAAATCAAAAATACAGTAAACAACAAAGCAGCCATTGTTTTTACACTGATCATACAGCTTATTTACACAGTACGCAAAAGGCCACATACCAAACAAAAACAAGCAAAGAAGGAGCCATTGTGCTCGAACTGATCTTTGATCAGGGCTATTTATAAAATTATAACCTTGCCATTGTGCAGGTATATTGCAAACCAATTGCCATTTGTGCTGGGATTAACTACCTTGACCAGTGGCGTAACTAGCTGTCCCGAATTTGTCTAATTGCATGTCTCGTGCTCTGCTGAGTTCCATATGGCGGAATATGCAATACTATCTTAAACAGGAATTCTGGTTGGATAATTGGCGCAGCGCATGCCCAGAATGGCAGTTTTTAATGCCGAAGTCCCACTATTTTATAAAGGCGGAGGTTGTAAAGCCGATATTGTAAATGCTTTGTTGATAAGGCCTTTCTCTGTTCGACCAACTGCGAACAAAATGTTATTGTAAACGGGCCAACTCCGAATTTAACGATTAAGAATAAGGGCAATATTTTTGCCTAACACAGCACTTCTGAGCCCACACAGATGTTCTCTGAGCCAGATAGCATTTTTTGTATTTTACCAAGACAAAAAATACTCCTTTCAGAGGTGTATTGAAATTTTGTCTAGTGACATCCTTCCACCCTCAAAATCGCAGGAAATGCCATTTCCGAGGTTGTATATTTCAAAATTTTCCCGGGGGAGGGGGGGAATGCCCCTGGAACTCCCCTAGGGATCCCACCTTCAGCGGGACCATTAATTTCAGCCAGCTATGCCACTGACCTTGACTATTGCTGTAGTAGTCACAAGAACTACCTTGACTATTGCTGTAGTAGTCACAAGAACTACCTTGACTATTGCTATATTAGTCACAAAACAACCTTGACTATTGCTATATTAGTCACAAAAACGACCTTGACTATTGCTATATTAGTCACAAAAATCTACTCTAGTAGTTTCCAACAAATTAACACTACTTTGAGTTTTAGATTGCAAATATGGGTGTTACCATTGAATTGTATCGTTCAAGGATTGGCTCCCACCACAACTTCATACAATGTAGAATAGCTATGTCTCATCTCAAGGTAAATTTTGGAATCAAATGGTTATTGTGTTTTAACTTCAGTTGAGGGAATTCAAAATCTTGTTCACTACTTTCAGCTTGTGTCAAAATGTTTGTATCCCATTTTAATTAAAGGGTGTTAAATGTAATAAAAGACTTGATTTGTCAAGTAGAGACTTGTCTTCCTCTAATTTATCAAAACAGAATGACAATTGCAAAGGGTTAGTTGATCAAGATAAACAAACATCTTACTTAAAAGAAAGAGAATCTATCCGAAAGAAAAGATCTAGAACTGTGATGAAACAGAATGAAACCTTTGAAGAAAAGAAAATCAGACTTGCTAAAGAAAATGGTTACAAGAGAGCTCAAAGAAAGAATGGGTCTTCAGAGGCAAGAGAAAAAAGGTCAGCTGAAAAAAGATCTAATAGAAAGAATGAATTATTACAACCAAGAGAAAAAAGATTAGCTAAACAAAGAGCTTGTAGAAAGAATGAATCATCAGAAGAAAGAGAAAAAAGATTAGCCAAACAAAGAGCTTATAGAAACTTGGTGAAGCAAACTTTAGGTTCCTCAAATAATATGAACCCAAACATACTTGTTGGTTCAGCCAGTGCTAATGATATTACACAGATAATAACAAATTTTCACAATTCTGCATCTACAGGACCTCTTTATGTATGTACTTCTTGTGAGCAATTGTGGTATAAACACAGTTGTCTGCTCTGTTGACCGAATAAGGTTGGTTAAACCAGATATTCCTAAGGGTTAGAAGTATAGAGTGGCTTTGAGTTGAGTGGCTTTGCAACACGTGTAGCAACCACTTGAGAAAAGGCAAAGTACCACCATGTGCAATTGCAAATGGCTTGAAGTTCCCTGAGAAACCAAATTTATTTGATCTCAATGAATTGGAATGTAGACTTCTTGCTCCACGTTTAGCATTTCAAATGATTTTTCAAGCTCCAAGAGGAGGGCAACTCAAAATTACAGGTAATGTACCTGCAGATGTTACTAACACTGTAAACATGCTTCCCAGATTATCTCATTAAACTGGTACCATTAAAGTTCAATTGAAACGGCGATTGCAATACAAAAGTTCAGCACTTTCATTAAACATAAGACCTAATAAAGTAATGCAAGCAGCAGCTTGGTTAGTCAATACTAGTACTTTATACCAAGAGCAAGGAATAACCCTTGATCAAACATGGATGACAAGACGGTGTTGAGCCAGAAACAAGTTCTGATAACCATGCCAATAAAAATACAAATATTTCAGATGACAATTCAGAGACTCCAGAGGATGAATGGAGTGAAGATGAAGCAGAAATACATGCTGGTGTAACTGACAATATGTTAACATCCCCAGATTATCTGAACGATAGTGAAAGGCAAGAAATATATAACGTTGCCCCTCGAGAAGGTAACAGACCTCTTAGTATATTTAGAGATGGGAAATGGCTTGCCCAGGTATATTCCTGTTCACCACCTTACTTTGAAAAAGCTAAAAAGGTTTTCTTCTGCTGAAACAAAATGGATCCATTTATTGAGAATCCTCGGTAAACTTATTGATCACAAAGACTATAGTGATGATGAACTAGATAATCTAACATGGGAGGGAAAATGTAGACTAATTCAAAGTGATCCAGTAACTTGTGCAAGACATTTTGACTACCAATTTAATACTTTCTTGAAATGTTTTTTAACGAGTGAACTTGCTCCATTAGGAAAAAATAAAGGATTAGTTTTATCGGGTTTGAGTACCAACAGCGAGGGTCACCTCACATACATATGCTAATATAGCTTGAAAATGCACCTCTATTTGGTTTTGATAAAGATGAAGAAGTAATTGCATTCATTGACCAAATAGTAACATGTGGTAAGCGAGATGACACAAAATTGCTTGAACTGGTAAACAGGCAAACACACAGACATTCCCACACATACCGAAAAAAGTATAAAAATGTGTGTAGATTGAACTACCCCCAACCAATTGCTTTAAGACAATAAGAATTTTAAGTTTTAGAGTTCTTCAAGACTAACAGACGTTCGTTTTTAACTACTTTCTCAACACCCATTTCAACTATTATCATTGCAAGCGAGCCTATACCAGACTGGAAAGTTTGCAAACTGCGTGACCGAGATCAGAATTTTCCGAAATTTTGCGCACCCAATTTTCGAGTTTGCGCTGCCGGTACGAAAATTTGCGCGGATATTTTTTCCTTGACATAGCCTTCAGCATGTGCGTGCCTTGCACTTGCGGGCTGTGTATGGCCTTTGTGCGGCGACAGCGGCGCTACGCCGTTAAAGAAGCAGAGAAGCTTACACCATCGGCATGGCTACTTTGCGAACAGTATAATTTTGTATTCCAAAATGATCCACTTTTCCTCAAGTTTGAACTCACCTTCTGATCAAGCACTTCAATTACCAAGTTAACACTACACATACCGTGACTGCCGCGACAAATGTTCATCAATCATTCACAAGGGCACACATTCCAAAAACGTTTGGGGGGTGTCCATTGTTCAGGGACCAACTTTTTATGTTTGTTTGACCACATCAAAACATGTATTACGAGTTAGTAATGTAAAAATATGTATAGTGCCAGGGGTGTAGAAGGATTGTTAAAAAATAGGGGCTGACACTGACGAGGCGCCACCATGGTTGGCGTAGAAACTTGAGTCTGTAGAAGGTCGGAAATGGCATTTTCATTGTCTTCTCTACCTCTTTCGCTATAGGCCCTTTCATTAATATATATAAGATTTCAAACACTCTAGTTTTTTAAAGAAAACGCCCCCCAAAACGTAACCTTCAGAGTTGACTTAATTTTACTTGAGAATACTGACGTGGAAATAGAATGCACAATGCGGCAGAGCAAAAGTTAGGAGGTTTTGCGCAGTCGTATGGCTATGCCATCTTACATTTGAGTATATTGCTTTAAGAGGAAAAGATATCTCTGGGTTTTGCAATGTTGATTTATTTTAATGACAATATTTTAGACAGGATGTTTCAGACCAACTCGGACCGAATTAAGTAGTGTAATTTTACAATTTACAAATTATTGGGGTGTCACACACCCCACCTAATGGTGGTGGTTAAGGAAGGTATTTCAGGTATTAAATGTCTATAATCAGCAACCAAGGTGGTGGTTAAAAGAGATTTTGAGTTGAAAACGTAAAGGAGAACAGCCGAATATATGTAAAATTCACAGCAATCCATTTATAGTAAGTTATAAATTCACCATCAATAAAAATGTTAAATTGTTAATGAAAGGTTCCAAAGTGGGCACAAGGATTACCAGCTGACCAAAACGAGAAAGAAGAGTCGCCGCAATCCATTTATAGTAAGTTAAATTCAGCATTAAATTAAATTCAACTATGGTATTCTTTTTAATACATTTTATCAATACTTTTTAGTTTTATATTTATAGAAGTAGTAAAACATGTATATCAAACTTTCTCGTGTCAGCTATGTCAGTATGTCTTTGACAATAAAATGACTATATGAGTGTCCATCTTGGTTTATGAAAACAAGATGTGACAATTTATAATAAATTGTTTTAGACTTTTTACTTGAAGCACTGTAAAATCAATATTTGGACTGGATTTTTGTCCTACTTAATGGGGGCAATCGACAAATCGTTTTGTCCCCAGGGTGGGGCATTTTTTACTATTTACCATGCACGTCATTGCCCCATATTGGGGCATTTGCTTAATATTTTTTTCCAATGTCTAATCCACACGGTAGCCACTTATTTCCACAGTAAAAATATCCACTCATATATTATTCGAAGTAAATTATCATTAAATGCACTTTGGCAATCCTAATGTTTATTGCTGTTCGCAGCGCTGGCAGCGCACTGAAATTTGTGTGTCTTTTTTCGCTTTCGCCAAATTTTCTCGAGTCGCGCGCGTCTTCTTATGCGGACATTGCGCACCTGATCGGAAATTTTCCAAATTTGCGCGCCCAGGCACACATTTGTTACGAAATTGCGCAACCGAGATCTCGGTTGCACGATACAAACTTTCCAGTCTAGAGCCTATACACTCATATCCATTATCACAATCTTGATCTCATGAGGACAACATTCTTGTTGTCATATATAAACTACAATATTTAGAGTCGTATATAAACTGATAATTTTTATTTAATTTGAAAGACGTTCACAAAATACATTACAACATAACATTTGTAGCGTTATTGGTGGAGAAGTGAAAAAATAACGTGCAAAAACTCGACCTATGGGCTCGTTTTCCCACTGATTATTTCTGTTCTCCCAAACTCCAACACATGTTTCTATAACTGTATAGAAACACTGAAAATGTTTTCTATTTTTTACATACTATCCACTAATAGCTTAGCTAATTGAGGCAGATAGTAAAATTACCTATCCTATAGGAATTCCTATTAGATTTTGGCCCAATTTCCTATAGGAATTCCTATAAACATATTTTACAAATTTTAATAGCTTTTTGATTTTGGAGATATTTCAATGTGTTCAATATACAAATTATGACATCAGAATTTAAGTTAAATCTCCATGTTTGTTCCCCCAAATCACTTTGAAATTGTGTTCATAATATCAACTCTTCAATTCACCAGATGTTGAACAATCAGCACAACATAACTGATATTTTTTATGTCTAAAAATCTTGTACACAGCTTGCGACATTGAACACATGTATTGAAATAGCTTAAATTGAAACCAAGCACATTGAAATAGGTCATTTGTAGTATATACCCTTTAACCTGCAAAAATAATGTGGTTAGTTCTGAGCATAATATATTATTATCAGTTACATGTGAAGGGACCAATATTAATAAGTAAATTATTGTTTTTGTCTTTCTCACAACTATTTTACATCAACTTGTAAACATTACAATACCACAGGTTGAAGTCTGATGTGTTGTAGCACTAATGTTCTCCTGGAACTGGCTTCTATTAAAACATTAACAGCCCTGGCACTACCCTTGAAGGCAATAGTCTGGCATTAGACAGGGAAATTGTTGACCAAAGGAACATTGCAGCATAAGTTTTTTTATTGGCTTTCATTATAATCGGAGAACATTTACATAACATGCGTTGACAGCCATTTTGTCACTTTGTTCTTAGGGCCATACTAGGGGGGTTTGTCGGCATATTCCAATTGTTTGTTGACGAATTCCAAATAATGTCAACACTTTTTCTTATTTTAATAGCATCCCCCAACCCCCCCCCCCCAAAACCCCCCTCCGTCGACAACAACAGAAATAATTATTTTTTTTAAAAACAAAATTTGTCGGCAAACAGAGAATGACATCCCCCCACTCAGTAGTGTCTAGCGACGGCCCTGCCCAAGATTACCCCCCCCCAAGTCATTATCACGTGATTAAGAACCCAAGAATAGTATTAAAATATGCATTGGCTTAGTAACATAGTATTGTCTCATCCTGAGAGAATTCCAAGTTGTAATTTAATATATTTGGCAGTTTTAGTAACCTCATATTATTTTGTCTGCATATGTAGTGTATGTGCAGATTGTTATTGTGATGTTGCAATAAAGATGTTATAAACAAGGTCTATCCTTTTATTCAAGTTTTTGTCATAAAAACAGTGTGGTACTATAGTCCATAATAATTACAAATCCGATAAGTGCTCTACTCAAATTGTTGACTGTCCAATTTTAGGTTTCTGGAAGGCAGCCATCGCTCCCTACGGACAATAGAAAATGACAGTGATATTCGGGTGGTTGTGATATATGATGAGCACAGACAATCCATCAGGTCAGAGCAGGTGAGAGGAAACACTAGTCTTACAGTTTCTAAATTGCCAGCATCTGTGCCATTGAGCGAGATGTTGAAAATTGGGAAATTGATAAATCCTTTGTACAAGATTTAAAAAACATTCCATGGCACTTAGTCGCGGACGAAGATGACATTAATGATGCAGTCTCCACTTGGAATGCTTTGTTTCTGGATGTAGCAAACAACCATGCGCCAATTAAGAAACAACACGTAAATGGAATAAATTCACCCTGGATGACTTCCGAAATCGGTGATTTAATGTGTGAACGCGATTATTATCATCGAAAGGCAAGGAAATCAGGCTATCCCGATCACTGGCAATCATATAAAAACTTTCGGAACCTTGTGAATAAAGAAATTAAAGCTAGCAAGTCGAAATATTACATCAATTTGATCGAGGAAAGTAAAGGTGACCTCAAGAAGCTATGGAATGCTGTTAACGAAGCATCTTCTAGGAAATGTCAATCGTCCAACCCAACCTGCATTATCTCGGACGGAGTTGAATATTCAAACAATAAATCGATTGCTTCTATTTTGAACAAACATTTCGCTACTATAGGTCAATATCTTGCTGATAAGCTACCCACTATAACACCAAGTTATGCATCAAGTTACTATCTATCTAATGGTCAACATTTTAATATCCTTCCTGTTGATGAATCATTCGTTATTAAACATCTAAAATATCTCAAAGCTTCGAAAGCAACTGGTTTGGACAAGATAAATATAAAGCTACTTAAAGATGCATCAGAAATAATTGCTCCTTCGATTACAAAGCTCATTAATCGATCCATTCAAAATCATACATTCCCTTCAAGCTGGAAATGTTCGAAGGTAATTCCTTTGTACAAATCCGGGGACAGAGCGAACGCAAGTAATTACCGTCCAATATCAGTTCTACCTGCATTGAGCAAGTTAATGGAAAAAGCTGTTTATACTCAACTTTATGATTATTTAACAGAAAATAACATTCTCAATGATAATCAGTTTGGTTTTCGCCGAAAGTGTTCTACAACAACAGCACTCTCGAGTTTTGCTGACGAGATTCTGGCCAGTATGGAAAAGGGAGAAGTGTGCGGTGCCGTGTTTTTGGACTTATCTAAGGCCTTCGACACGGTCGATCACGCTACTATGCTGAAGAAATTATCTGCCATTGGTGTTTCTACTGAAGATATGGCATGGTTCGCATCCTATCTAAGTTTTCGATCGCTTCGAACTACTTGCGGTCCTGAACTGTCTGAACCATTATGCTGTAACTTTGGTGTCCCACAGGGCAGTATTATTGGCCCTTTACTCTTTTTGATTTATATTAACGAGATACCAAGTTTCATTAAACATGCTCAATTATCTCTTTACGCAGACGACACTGTCCTGTATTACTTTTCTAACACCTCGCAGGATCTGGAGGAGAAACTAAATGTCGACCTGCGTAATGTTTCTGTCTGGCTTAATGAGAATAAACTAACTTTGAATACAAAAAAGACCAAATTCATGATCATTGGGAGTAACCGTAAACTTTCTAATATTGATTCCGTCACAGTCAAGGTAGCTGGCAGTAATATTGAAAGAGTCGAAGAATTCTCGTATCTTGGAGTAACTTTTTCGTCTAATATGACCTGGACTGAGCATGTCAACCAACTTTGTTCAAAGATCAGCAAACGCCTGGGGCTCCTGAAGAGAATTAAGCATCTGCTACCACGATACGCAAGACTACTTTTTTACAAGAGTCTTATTTTACCCCTGTTTGACTACGGCGACCTGGTATGGGGTGATAAGAACAATGATGTACTGATGGGCAAATTCTCCAGAACAAAGCAGCAAAAATCATCCTAGACTATCACCCGCATTCTTCGTCTAGTGCTGCGCTGGATGAGTTGGGATGGAACAGGCTTCACCAACGTCGATTTTATCATAGATGTTTATTCATTTTTAAATGTTTGAATGGTCTATCTATGTCTAATCTAATCTTGAAATCGCAAAGCGAACTTCATTCCTATAACACTAGAAATAAGAACAATTTATGCTTGCCTAAAGTTAAACGAAATTGGGGCAAGCAAAGGCTCAAGTACCATGCAGTAAACGATTGGAACACTCTTGACAAAGAGACTAGACATTCAGACTCAATTGCTAAGTTCAAAATGAACTGTTTTAAAACTCACTAGTGCTGAATTATAACACTCATAGCATGCTGACGTACTCTATTTAGTTACTATTTTTATTGTTGTAGATAGCTCATAGCTCTTAGTCTCACCTGTAACTTAAACACTAGGCATACTTTTATTGACTTTTAACGTTAACTTTAATGTAATGTGATGGAATTAGTTTTTATGACTCATTTTTATATAATTATGTAAATTTCTAAATATAGGACCTCTCTGAAAATCACTTTACGTGAGAGAGTTTCCTATTGAAATATTGTCATAAATAAATAAAATAAATAAATAAACACGTTTGCTTATAACAAAGTGTACTTTGCCAAACACAATGAAGAATACATCACATTGGAAGGTGGTGTTATATTCCCATCAGATCCAAGTGAGTCAGAGGTGGCTTTAAAGGCTGAAACTTATTGCCACTACACCTATGTGAAATCAGGGGAGCAGCCGATGGTTCTCGATGTTGAGGGTGTTAATTTCTCCCTCTGTGACCCGAAATTGCAAGCGCATATCTTAGAGACACAACTGATCAAAGTATTTTGTTCTGTCAGGAAACTGTTTTTACCATGCAATTCAGAAATTTTTGGATAATCATAATTGCAACAAGTATTGTGAATTACTTAAGCTTTCATAATAGTGATATCTTGATGGTATGCTGTTTGCAAATAACCTTAATAGCAATTTATTGGGTAGATTGGGCACAATAGGCATTTCTTGAAACATTTTCCCATAACATTGGACTGCTTCAGATCAGAAGTAGTGCAGATGCCTTAAGCCTGTTTTAGACATCCATTTTCTGTAGAATTAAATTTGTTAAATTTATTCTTGCTAATATGAACGTTTTAAATGGTTTTATTTGACGTAACACATTAATGCGATGTTGTCAAAGTATTTGACTGGTTTTGTTGCATTATATTGACAGACATTGACTTTGAAATTCCATCGAGTAAAATTCAGAAGCATTAAGTTCGACAAAAAAAAATTTGATGTATTCCTTCAAAATATTCAGAGCGCGCTAACTGCTTCCGCCACCCGTGCTACCCTACCAAACACATTACATTCTTCTCTAACCTTAATGAATGCTGTAAGCAACTGTACAATTGAATTTTTAATTATCATACTGGTCAGTGATGTCTGAAGGGTCATAGTCTCCATTTTGTACTAGACTGGCTAATTGTTCTTTAAATAACTTTTCCATACGGTGGTGCAGTTCCCTCCACCAGCGTTCTATCTTGTTCTGATTAGACAGACCGTAAAGGACACTGTCAACTGAATTTTCTAAATCTCCATGTTGGTCATGAAGAAAACAGTGTATCGTTGCCAAGACACCAGTTTCTGTTCCCTTGTCTACTCGTATCATTTTAGGCAGTACTATACAAAGACAATAAATTTTCTTAGTATAATTACATAGGTGATTATTGAAAATTATCCATGCTGATTGGTTGCGCTTTAGGTGATTATAACGTGATAATCACCTGAAGAGTTTTTCAAAATGGAGACAAGCCGTTTTGTCAAAGTATGTGACAAAGAAATGTGTATTTTTTATCCCCCCCCCCAAATAATCACCTATGTAATTATAATAAAACAATTATTCACTTCAGGCTTGGTGATTATCGTGTTTTATTCACCGATAATCACCTCGCCTTTGGCGAATAATTGTTAAATATAAAAATTGAAACATCTTCTCAGTCCCAATAACACACAAAAATGTATTCGACAAAACAACAAGATAACTGCAATTTCAGTTTATCATATGCAGCCAAAAAGATTGTATCCTGCATAGCTGAGCTGTAACTACTACGACTGGTGAATATAGGAGGGATACAAATAAAATATAATATGGAAGGAAATAACAGTGAACTTGAGTTGACAACAAGGCTGATCTCCTGAATTCTTACCTTTACTCTCATATAAATAGCTACCTCCTCCTCAGGCCCTTTTTCCCGCGGGCGGGTGATATAATTTTGCTTCAGGGGAAAGAGTGACGAAGGGCCTGCCAATTAATGGTCGAAAATCAGGCATAAATGTCGACAATCGGGAATCCAAAAAAATCTGCCTGAAATATTGCCCATCACAGCATAAAACAATATATTTTCGTGTTTTCCATCTTAGATGGATATATTTTAAAAGTTATTGCTGAAATATGATCCATATTAATCGAAATATGAAACGTTGAATCAAAGTGTTTTTGTCCTCAGTCTCGATGGGCGACAACACCGAAAAATGCACTCAAAATGCGAAGGGTTCAATTGACTTCAGTGCTAGTGATGTCGACATCATTAATGTGTCATTCAGTATGTAGTATGAGTATGTATTTGACTACGAATATGTATAACTTGAAAGGAAAATTATATGCAAAATAATAACAAATATGTATAACAAATCTAAAAGTATATATGCTCATTTATTTTTGCCATCAGAAGCGTGACAGTTAGGGCAAAGTACTTTCCCACCTTCCTTAACCTTTTGTAAGAGCCTACGTTCATAAGAATCATTAACAAACTCTTTCTCCGGACGATTATAGTCAAATAAATGGTGAATAGCTTCTGCCATCTTGAGAACATTAGTCAGCAGGCGCTTCCCTTCGCCTTACCCGCATTTTTTATGACGCCTGTGCGTCCCTTCCCTAATTTTCCAAGCCCGCTCCAATTAATAAAACGCCTGTGGAGGAGGTAGTATAAATAGTCAAAGTAAAATCTGCCAATTACTTTAGGGTCATTGTTAGTTGTCCATATCCTCAGCATTTTGTTGGACGATGCTGGAACTGACTTCTTTCTCCTTGTAGTCTGTCTCTCCTAGCACCAATGTTTATGGTTGATGACCTGGTCTCACCAATGCAGCATTAATGGACTGATTTAAAAGTTTGAGAGGAGCCAAGTGAATCCAAATCTTCTGCACAGTTGCCAGTGTTTGAGGTGAAAAGTGAATTGAAAAGAAGTTTCCTAAAGGCCCTACTGTTAACCTCAAGTGTTATAAGCCTAAGTTAACCTCAATGAAAACAACAATTTTCTTGCATTTTAATTGAAAGTCATGGTTTTCTCAGATATGTTTTATTTTATTTAATTTATAAAATCAATAGGTATTAGGTAAGTTCAGTAAGGGGCGATGTCCATACTCACATTGCCACGCAAAACGTCAAACTGACGTTTTCAGGCATACCCACCCACCCAGTCCTGAAAACGTCAGGTGCAGTATGCATATTTTTCTAGCGAGATTGATGTATTATTACAGCATCAACAACTATTAAACCAAAGACATGAAATACACCCTGATGTTCTGAATTGAATATGCAGTTTAATATGCATTATATTATAAGTAGTATCTAACGAGCAATTTGATTGGCTAATGCGCGTGCTTTATGATGCAATAAAGCACGGCCAGCGTTTTCATTTTTCTCACTTCGTCCCTGCTTGTTAAATTTTCCTCGGAATTGTCAATACAATATGAACAAAATTATAATAGTTTTAAATCCAAAGTCTGTCAAAAAGCAAGAAAAAATAGACCTAAACGAGATGGAAAAAAGCCAGCCAACAAATAACAACGGAACATAAACGGCGAATAAAGATTCGTAGCTGTTTCTGAGTTTGAAATATACTTTTTTGCTTGAAAGTTGGCATTCAACGGCGACAAGAAACGCGAAAATCTGTACTATTTTGACATATAAAGGTACAAAAACTGTTTTTAAACACAAACCAAACCAAATTTATCCACAGTTCTAGGTGCAAAAAATTAAAATTAACCATTTTGGCATTGATTTAGATATAAACAATATGTGTACAGTTTTTAAGCTGTCAAGATGCAACGACAAAAACCTACACAAATACGACATGTTTATGCATTTCTTGACAGTTTGTCTGAGAAAATTTTTAACCACCAACCACTGAACTAGCAAAAACACAAAAAAATATTCAAACAGTACCTTTAAACAAAAACTGCCTGATATATTTGGTTCAAGATGAAAAATCAACTTGACAGCCAATGTCGTCAAAGCAGCTTGACAAAAATCCTTCGCTTTTATACGAATCCAGGACAATAGTGAAGCAGAACAACGAAAAACCAATCTGTCTATCATTGTGCACTATATTTGAAAAAATTTCAACAGTTTTTGTGCCTTTTTAATCCCTAATTTTTGTTGAGTTGCAAGTTTTTCGCTCCTTCGCCGGCCAGAATTCAAGCTTGTAGTTGTTGCCAAGCAATGAAAACATTAAAAAGCTTGCGAATGACGTCAGTGATTACATGTTAGGAGAATATCAATATTGATCTTTGAACAAAATTGTTTACTGTGCTTATATACCACTTATAATATAAAAGAATTAAAAAACTCGTCTTGTGCCGTTATGGTGTAATAATGCACTCCGAGGAATGTTGGGAGAATACTCGAGAAGCGTGTAAAACACTCGGCTATGCCTCGTGTTTTACAAGCTTCTCTCGTATTCTCCCAACATTCACCCCTCGTGCATTATTACACCATAACGGCACGCGACTCGTTTTTTAATTCTTAAACAAAATATCAAAAGTAGCTATAATAGTTTTATAGTTTTATAAAATGTTTTACATTTGTATTCTCACTGTTAAATTGTTTATTTGCAAGATTTGCAAATGAAATCATCATTCGGGGTAATATGTTCAACTCCGGCATAAAATGCATGTATCCAAGCTTTACATTGATCACACTGAACCCATTTGATGTTGTCACTTTCGTCACGGGCTATAATGCATTCTATTGCACCACATGCTTCCTCTCTGTCATCGCAATTTCTCTCATTTACATTCCTCAGTAATTCTTGCAAAGACCTTTGCCGGCTTCTCAGACGATTTTCCTGTTGATTTACTCTTTCGTTTTACAGCTGCTGGCTCTTTCATGACGTTTGGCTCTTCTGAATTATGGGCGTCATCAATTCTTGACATCATGCGTCTTGCTGTGTGGCCTTCTTGACTCTTGTGGCAGTTAAGAGTAGATAAACTGGAGAAAACCTTTCCGCAGCTATTTATCTTACACTTGAATACACTTTGTTGCTTCTCTGAAGCGGCAGATTGTCTGCGATGAAACACAGATATGTGCCGAGCCTTTGCTGTTTTTGACTTGAAATGATAAGATTTGCAGCCTTGAGAACATGCACCAAGGTTATCTTTCACTGCCGTTGGTTGCCCAACATGACCATACTGTTTACTCTCATTCAAACATTCTTGCAGGAAAGTATTGTAATGGCCTCTTCTTTCTTTCGACAGTGTCGGAGAGGGAAATTTAACGTTGCTACGGGTTCCGCCGAAATGCTGAAAAATATCCTCAGATCGCCATTTTTTGCAGCAACTCAAATCTTCACATTTTACAAACACGATTTCGTTTAAATGACGATCAAGGTGTTGGTGCATGTTGGTGAATTCTTTGCGAATCTCTGTGTACTTGTGAATATCTCGAATTGGACAGGTCATAAATTTTTTTACCTCATCGTAGTCATTAAACAGCAAATCAACTTCCCCTGTTAGTACCGGGTATGAATAAACCGGAAAGCTATCAAATGTTGCGTTGTTCCAGAAATTCTCTACGGTTGATTTAATAGCATTGTCGAAAACTATTTTTTCTTGCTTGAAAAGTTCTTCTGCTGATAAACCAGCTTGATAACAAGGAGCTTTCGGTTGATCTTCAACAGTGGCGCTAAATTGGACACCCGCCAACTTATTACTAAGGGGAGACCAAAGGTGCTCAACACAGTTGAAAGCTGAATACCGTGCAGCATAGGTGAAAATGGACAAAATGTCAAGTTCTAGCTCTTTAAATAATCGATAAAAATAGAAAGTATTTAATATTGACATTGGGGTGAAATCAGGGCCACCATCTGACATCAGCATCAAAACTGGTTTTTTCTTTAGGCTTTCATCAGAAGAAATGATCTTGTGAAGATCTGAAATGTGTGAAACAATTGTTGTTCCATCATATTTGCTGGATCGAACATACACATGAGCAGGACCGGAATATGGTGTACTTAAATGAAGCCGTCCAAGATTGTCTAACGTAGGACAGTCAGAATCTGGCTTCAATGGAATGCTTGAAAACTTTTCATGAGATTCCTTGTTAAAAACTGGTAACGCAAAGGTTGTTGAAGTGCCTTCTTTGATCATACAGATGAAAATCGGAGCTTCATCTTTGGGGCATGAGGTTTCGACATTAACGAATGTATTTTCTGTAATGTTAAGGAGCACTACACGAGTTTTCAGAATGGATGAAATCGCCAATAAAATATCCTTCACGTTTTCATACGATGGGTTTTCAAGTTCTCCAGAATCAAAAGAATTTTCTTTTTTCAGAGAATCCATAATTTCTTCCTTGGATATTTTAACATTCAACTGGGTACTGGCTTGGTGAACGATAATGTCGTACAAATCATTGATGGATTCATCATAGAATATATCAAATTTACTACAGATAGTTTCGACAGGGCTTGTTACGTCTGTGTCTCCCTCATAATCGTATGTAGAAGCATTAATTAGACCTGATTCAGGCGTATCACTTGCAACCATGCCAGCAGGAGTGGCCTGCAACAACATATAGCCCGACGCTGACAACAGGTAATTAGGCACTGGAAAATCATGGTCGCTGTTGTTTGGTGTATCGTTCGTTGGGAAAAGACGTTTAATCTGATGATATCTGGAAACAGCTGGTGGCCCAACTTTGATTTTGGCCATGTCATCTGTGCTGATCATTGTTACCGAGTCTCTGAAAAGCGAAGCAAATTCTCTTCGTTGTTTGTTTCGCGAAAACAAATAATGAGCATCAGGGTGGTGCTCTCGGTAAGAATTGCATTTTGTTCCGACTCTTGCATCAACGTAGCCTTTGTATCTTGCGCTCGCTAGGTAACCGTTGTTAGGTGCGTTAAATAATCGTCGAACTGTTGACAAAGAAATTCCAAATTCTTTCAGGCCATCGATTTCAGATGGTCTCTGATTTGCGCTATCGTAACACCACATGAGTAACCAGTCTCGGTTCGCCGACGATGGTGAGCAGCAAATCCTTGTTGCTTCATGAATTCTGCAGCTTTGTCGATTATCTCAGGAAATTGTGAAACTAAGGAAGGTTGACCTGCATATTTTCGTTTCCGATCGATCTTTGATTCATCGTTTTCTTCATCCTTATTGCAGCTTTTCTCCTCGTCCTCAACTACATTTTTGCTATCAGAGCATAAAAATGCTTCAAATAACCCGGGCGTGAAAACGAATTCATGAAGATTAATGAACAAATCATCCTTCTCATTAGCAACCATCATAACGGGCATTCTCTGCAATATTTCGCGTTTTTCTGATTCGCTATTGATAGAAAGCTCCGAAGACGATAGTAAGATGTTGCTTGACATCAGTGTTGCGACAGAGTAAAGTTTTTCTTCCTTGTCCAATTGCGTTGAGCCGCAGGAATTTTCTTTCTCAACAAAAATTGCAAAGACGTCATCCCAAGAAAGCGTTGTGGTGTTGAAACAGAAACACGACATTAGCTCACGTTTAAAACGAGTGGTGAGATAAGGAAGTGAGCCCTTGTTTTGTTCTTGTTGTTTGATTCTCCTCCTCAATGACTGCAATAGATCCTTGTCGCAAATTAATATTTTCAGTTCTGATCCAGCTAGAATGACATTTCTTAATGCATCTGAGCGTTTTAAATAGGCTTGACTAAGAGCATTAGAGCATAATCCAGGACCACACTTCATAGACACAACGATTTCGATTGCTTTCTTCAAACTGACTTCAGCGTTTTTAATGGTGTCGAGCTTCAACTTCAAGTTAGATTTTCTGTTGTATACTTCTTGAGTCTCATAGTTTTGGCGTATGTCATGAAACTCACTCCAGGAATACATCAATGAAGTCAAGAATTTCATAAAAAACGCGTCAGCTAAAATATCCTCCAAAAGAAATTTCTTCGGATCAATTCCAATTGTTTCCAAAAATTTATTGATTTGAACCAGTTCATGCGATTTCAGGTATTGTTCCCGGTTCTGCGTTTCGTTTCCAGGATTATTTGTGTTGCCAGAACTGGATGGTTGCTGTTTTGCTTCTGTACTTGTTGCCGCTTGAGAAGTTTCATTGTTTCCGGAGATAGCCTTTGAAAAAACTGCGTATTTTGTATTGGAGTATCCTTTTCTTTTTCAGCAAGATATTCTCGAACTTTTTCTGGATTGTCTTTCACCTTTTCCCATTCTTTTAAAACATACGAAAGGAAATCTTGCTTCTTACCAAAACGATGATGTTCCGTACTCCATTTTTTGTTCACAAACTTCTCATAGAGAGTAGAATAATTTTTGAAATAAGGTTTTGGTTTGAAGGAAATTCCAGTCAATGTCAACTGCTTAGACATTATCGACAATGAAAGGCAAAACTCTAAAACAAATGACGCATTAGACTATTTCACCGCCGTCTATCGCAGTTTCCGTTGTAAATTATCACGTCGTTCCCAACTTCTTTCACGAAGAAAGTCCTAGGTCCAGGTCGGTCGTTCTTGGAAATGATTGGATAATCACTTTTGAAGCGTGATTAGTTCGCTATATTTATATGCAAAACACTTCATGCATAATTTATCACATTTTGAAGAGGAGTCGTTGTTTGTGTTGAATGCGCCTTGAAGTAAATTGAAATTTATTTGCCGCAACGCAGAAATTAAAAAGTAGTGCATGGGCAATTTTTATCATGTGACTGTTCTGGATAGGAGCTTTCTTCCTTCTAAAAAGCCCTGGGAACGACGTTGGTAAATTTCATTACTTAAAAAATTTGATTTAATATCTATATCGCATATATTTTATTAGAACTATTAGAACTACCCTTCGAAAGTACTAAAAGCTTGAATTCCACATTTAAGTACGGAATCTTTTTTAAAAAGATAATAAATATTCAAGTTTGAAAAGTACGAATGCAAAATATTAAACTTTGCAAATATTATTAAAGGAAAAAATGCACTTTTAAATATATTTCTAAGTACTGGTAAAATATTAAATAAGTACAATCAAGGTAGAAAAAAGGTAGAAGTCTTTAAAATGTAAATATTTTTGCATATAAACTTACCTAAAATACATCCGGCGCCATTTTCCAGCATGGGATAAAAATGTAACATGATAACATGAAGTCTCCAATAAAATTGTGGCGACCGCTGGAAAAAATCTTGCGGACACCATATGCAGATTATTTATTTATTTGACATATTTGGGATAAATTTTACGAATAAACATGAAAATCTGAAGTTAAACAGCACAAGAACGTTTAAACTGCAACACACAGGTATAAAATATTTAAAAGTATGCCACGCAAAACGTCAGACAGGATCAAATTTACCCACCCACCCACTCAAAACGTCAGTTTGACGTTTTGCGTGGCAATGTGAGTATGGACGTCGCCCCTAATTATAAATTCTGTTTTGATACACAAGTTATTAATAAGAGGAGAATTTGAGTTATTAACCCATTGAGTGGCAGCACTCTCCCCGTGATGAGTAAAATTGTCTGGCATTAGACAGAGTAAAATAATAAAGTAGGGGACATGAGGGTGCATTGCCACTTAAAGGGTTAATAAGAAGAGAATTGTACTTGCACTGTTTTTGACAATTTTGCTTGTTTTGCAAAACAAAGATACACAAACACAGATTTTTTGAAAAATATAGAAAATTTAAAAATATGTTTATTGTCATATTAAACATTGTCACATTCAGTTTTCACTACAAATAATTTCCATTCACTCCTTTCAAAATGCTCATAATCCTCAACCACCATTGTTTGAGCTAATAGCATGCATGAAGATTCATTTTATAAAGTAATTACTTCATCCGAACTTGTCTACAATGATATGTAGTTATTCTAAAAGCTGGGACTAGAACTCTGATTCTCAAGGATTAATCATATCACAGCCATTCCTTTTTGTCAAATGTTTTTATGAATACCAAGTCCACATTAGTTGATGCTAATTTGCTAAAGAGCCTCAAAAGTGTGTCCATCACATTCCATCTTGCTAGAGTTTCTATGGATTACATGTTAAAGCTTTTTCAGTCTCAGGATGCATATATATTACACCATCAAGTTCGAGAGCAGAAAACTGGCATCTTCAACTAAAAAAGGAAGAAAGAGCAAAAAATACATTAAAGTCAGCCATCTATAAACTACATCACACATATTGTAGTTTGATGCCATCTACAATAGTGAATATTGGCCTAGTAGCTCAGTGGTTTGAGCATTGGACTAATAAATCAAAGGTTGCACTCTCCTTGGTATGGTCCACCCCTGACTACGATACAAAACAACATACATTTACTTACTTAATGATGTAGACCACTTTCATAAATGCCTGCCCATTTGAAATTCTCTTATGTGCATATAAACTAGACCAACTAACCTCATTTCAGAGTAAAAAATATTTTGAAATGTAAACATCATGCCAAGGCTAGAAGGGCCAATTTATATGCATATAAAATAATTTTTAATCAGCAGCCATTTATGAAAGTGGTCTATGGAAGAAACTAGAACTGGGTCTCGAAATATCACTACAGTGAACCAAATCAACCAATCGGCCTTGTAGCTCAGTGGTTAGAACATTGGACTAGTAAACCTGAGGTCGCAACTCGCAGGTACAAGCCCTGCAAAGGCTGACTGATTTTTCACTCTTCTTGGTCTGGTCCACTCAGTGAAGCAACAACCAATATCTGAATAAGTTGGACTAACTGCAGTACTTAGATAAATATCTAATGCAAGAAAACAGTGAAGTTCAAAAGAAATGTTTAACTTGGAAGTTGATTTTCAAAGACTTTATTTCATTTCTAACACACAGGCAGAGAAATGGTGATGGTCTGATGGAAAAACATACATCAGATAAATACGTACTGTATATCTATTGTAAGAATGAGTTCATGATACGGAGCTCGGTTGCAATGTTATTTATACTCTTTATACTAAGGTTAGCGAGAAATATTCTGTACAAGACTGCAACAAAAGCTGTGCTGAGAATTGTCAAATTGTATATGGACTGTAGCTTTCATATTTTATACTTCATTTCAAATAATATTAACATCGCTGAAATCCAGAATAGAGAAGCAAAGAAGAATCTAACTATATAACGCCAATTCTGGACAATTTAGAACAATATGGTCGCCGAGGAGCATTGAAATATCTGGAATTCGACGTTACCTATGGCTGATAATCCATAAAGCAAATTAACGGTCGTAACTTGGTCAGTTTAGAATGGGTGTTGAAATTATGCAAGAACATGTGTATTTCAACAGCCCATCGCCTGTACCTTCACACAAGAAAAGTGGAAGGAGAGATTCATCGCTGCCAAATTTGTGCATCGCGCATACTCGGTAAAGATGAGTTCTATAAGAAAAGAAGCAAGCTTAAAGAAATCGAAGGACCTACCATCCGTGGCTAATGAGCGGCAAAGAGCATTCACAGAGTGGAAAAATATATTCATAAGCGAGTACTTTACTCCTCTTATAGAAAAATCTATTTGGCCGCATCAACGAAGTTCAAAAAGATATAATCGCTAAATGGAAATATCTCTGACAGTCAATGGGAAAATATTACTACGCACAATCTGAATATTCATAAAGTCTTTCGTTTACAACAGAAGGAGGAATTTAAGAGTTTCTTGCAAGGGTAGTTAGTTGATACATATCAACAATAGTAGGCTTTTACTTTTTAATTAATATTACAATATGAACTATAATTATAATGGCAGATAAGATAATTTAATAATTTAATGTCGTCGGCACAACTTCTGATGCAACATCACCGCTCTATGAACTTGTACCTATAGTGAACTTAATTTTAAACGGCATTTGGTGAGGATTTAATCTTTAAACGTTGCTGACTTGTTCGATGATGGATTTATCTATTTACCCTTAAGTATGGGAATTTTGTTCAGTATATTAAAACGATCCTGCGGACCTTTATAAACTTGATTGAAAACGATCCTGACTTAATGTTAAGTAATATAACTTCAATTATTACTTCCAGACCAAGCTAAATCGTCTATTAGAAAATAATAGGTCAAAGTCCTTATCACTCTTTCATTGTAATGTAAGAAGCCTACCAAAAAACCTTAACCTGGTTAATGATTTAATTTATACTTTATCAAACAGGCCTGATATTTTGGCCGTTACGAAAACTAGATTAAATAATAATACTGTAGTAAATGACCAAATACCAGGCTATAATTTTTATCACCAAGATTCTCCAACGTCCGCAGGCGGGCTGGCATCTATATATCGCAAACTTTAAAATCAAGCATAAGGACCGAGCATAAAATTTTCTACTGAATTAGCTGAATCCTGCTGATTGAAATCGATAGTGGGAAAAATGCAAAAATCAAATTATTGTTGGTTGTATATACAGACATCCAAAGTCAAAGCTAGATACATCTCACGAAGAATTGGAAGAGTTGTTTAGCAAATTAAATCAGGTAAATATGATATATATCTCCTTGGTGATTTTAATATTAATTTTTGAAATATGACTCCACCAACCAACTGAAAAATATTTAGACATGCTTTATTCTAATAATGTAATCTCTGTTATTACCATAAACCAACACGATTAATCTCTCTGACCATACTAAGACTTTTAATAGACCATATCTATACAAATGTACCAATTTCAAATATAACAACTGTATTGGTCTGTTGGACATATCTGACCATCTTCCAGTATTCTGTATCACAAAAATGCATATTAAAAGAACAATGCAAAAATATTTTACAGAGATTACAAACATTTTAGTAAAGAAGCATATATAAATGACATACAAAATATTAATTGGAATTTACTACTTAGCACAACTGGGGATCTTAACCAATCTACCGTAAATATAATAAATGTTATCCAAGATTTGTAAATAAACATGTTCCTTTAAAACAAGCATCACTCAGCAAAAAAAGCAATTAATTAAACCTTGGATTACTGACGGAATACTAAAATCCATAAAAACTAAACAAAAATGTATAGTACCCACTTACAGCAAATAATATAGAGAAAGTAAACAATATAAAAGATATTCAAACAAACTAAATAAAATAAAACTTGAGAGCAAAAATTACTACTATAATACACAATTTATGAGGTGTAAAAATAATTTGAAAGCTACTTGAAACTAATTGGGTCAATTATTAAACGTAAAACAAAAGGACAAATACATCCCACAAAAATTACAATCAATAATAAGATATATACAACTAAACAAGATATTGTCAATCAGCTCAATCTGTAAAAGTATTTTGTTAATGTAGGCCCAAATCTTGTAAATTCAATTATGACTTTAAAACCTCAACCAATAAATTATATTAATGCAACAGTACCTAGTTTTTTATGTCCCCAATTACAGAGAGAGACCTCAAGTACTAATCTTTTCTTAGGCCTAGATAGTAATAAAGTATCTATTGATATACCTAATAATATGATAAAAATAGCAGCATGTGAACTTTCGCCAATTTTTACCTATATTTTCAATGAATCCATCTCCATAGGCTTGTTCTCCTGACATCTTAAAAATTTCTAGAATTACGCCTATCTATAAAAGTGGTGACACAAATGGAGCCACAGAATTATCGACCAATATCTATACTATCTGTTTTTTCAAAAGTCTTAGAACGACTAGTATATAACCAATTGGATAATTTTCTTGAAAAGTACAATATAATGTACAATTATCAATTTGGATTCAGAAAAAAGCATTCAACAGAGCAAGCAATTCTTGAACTTACTGATAAACTAAAATCTGTGATAGATAATAAACAACTAACGTGTGTGTCTATTTTAGATTTTTCAAAAGCTTTTGATACCATTGATCACAAAATCCTTTTAGAAAGTTGCAAAATATGGAATACTTTATATGCTCCACTCCAATGGTTTACAAGTTATTTAACTAATCGCCAACAATACGTTAGGACAGATAACACAGACTCTGAAATGTTAAGAATGACTTGTGGAGTTCCACAAGGATCAACACTTGGACCGCTATTGTTTTTGTTGTATATAAATGATATGCCTAACTGTTCAAAAACTATCCTTCCGAATATTTGCTGATGATACAAAATGTTTTTTACTCAGGTAAATCAGTTAGTGAAATTGAAATAGTAATGAATGAGGAAATTAAAAAATCAATAACTATTGTGCTATAAACAAACTATCAATAAATTTTAAAAACGAACTTTATGATTATTGGCTCAAAAACAGAAAAAGATCGGTAAAATCCAAATTGGAAATATAGAACAAAAACAGTATATCAAATATTTGGGTATGTATATTGATAAACATATTACTTGGGAACAACAAATTAAACATGTTAAGGCTAAGATTGCTAAAAACACTGGTATTCTAAATAAACTAAGGTATTACCTTGATTTAAATATGCTTAGGCAACTCTACTACACTCTAATTTACCCTTATATAAACTATGGACTAATGAGCTGGGCCAATACTTATACTTCATTTAACCAAGCTCCCGCACATCTCTCAATAAATGTATTAGAAGCATATTTTTTGCTCACAAAAGAGAGGATGCCACTTTACTATAGCCTTGGGAATCCTAAAATTAGATAATGTCTTAAGCTTAAAATAGCTAATTTCACTCTACAAAATTTTTAATGAACCAAGTAATGTACCTAATATATTTTCTACATACGTAACGTTAGCTTCCACACACACACACCTATAATATGAGGTTTGTTTCAAAAGAAAATTTTAGTAGACCAAAAATAAGAAATCCAATTATGGAAAATCACATTTCAATTCGCTTCATCCAAAATATGGGAATCAGTAGATTACACAATAAAAAAATCCAGTTCATCCTATCTGTTTAAGAAACACTATAAACAATCACCTATTAACTCAAATGTAATTATAGAATATATATAGTTGTGAATTCGTTCAGCGCTCCGTTCTTATTAGTAATAAATCGTAGGCAGTGGACAAATAAAGCACTATGCTACTTTGTCCACTGCGCACGACATAATGAAATATTAACTCCAATTTATATCTACTACTCACTATAACTTCATTACTCTTCATTCTTGTAAATAACCTATATGACGTGCGCAACTTCAATAAATTGTAAAATTGTAAATTGTAATTGTAGTTGTCCATATCCTCAAAAAATTCATCCTCCCACTAAATGCATCCTGACCACCATAAATGCATAATGGGAACATTGACTTTTGGTAGCCACACAATTTATCATGTCCATCCAGTGACATTGTGTGATCAGAGCCCTTCAAATTAAAGAAAATCATACAGTCGATGTAATGACTTCTGGTCTACCATAGATAGATATTGGACTATTGCAGTTTTTTAATCCAATTACCCCACCTATTAAAGAAATCTATTTATGGTCCCCTCACTCCTGGATTTGGTGCAGATTTTTAATGAATTTTGAGCTTTATATCCTGTGGAATTTTTTCTATAAACACCTAATCCATCCCTTGGAAGTTCCTTAGTGATTTCTGACCCAGCCAATGGAATTGGGTTACCTCAAGGATAGCTGGAGTCACATAATGTGAGCTAGGAGTATAATGTAATTGATCACATCCTGTTAGATGGCTGAAAAGACTATATTAATAAAGTAAAACTTTTGCAAACCCCCGTATTTTCTAAACCACGGTATACAGTGTTGCCAGATCGTGAACAAAGTTCACAGATTTGTGAACTTTTTGCTCTCTTTATGAACATCAAAGATTTGTCAACTTTTCATGAACTTTTTAAATTTCCATGAACATTGATTTTTCAAGATAGAAAATGTTAAGTTTAGTGACTTTGTCGTGAATTGCTCACTTAAACAATATGGGCTAATGGGCACTCTTGTTATTTTTTAAATACAATTTGAAAAAAACCGAGTTGTTTCGCACTTTTCTTTTTCGTTTATCATCTTTGGGGATTTCTGGACATTAAGAAAGATTTCCAGACATATCTCAATACTTCCTGACAAATTCTGACACTTTCCGATCGTAAAATTTAGATTCATGAACTTTTTGTGAACTTTTGATGTAAGCGTACATGAATATTTAGAGATTTCATCTGGTAACACTGACAGTATATGTTTTTCCCAATCCCTGTAAATAATGAACGGTCCCTAAACATACAATTATACCATAGGTTATATATGGCAGTATTAAACAATGATATATGCTAAGTAAGGTCGAAAGAGGCACACAATGTTTAAGCCTTGTAATTATTCTGATTGATTTACTTATCTTAGATGCAATGTTGTCTATGTGATACTTCCATGTAAGGCTACTGTCAATTATTACTCCCAGATATTTGATAAAATCTTTACACTCAATCTCAGTTAGTTTGTTTGCACTGTTGTTAACATTTTTATGCTGACTTGAAAATTAAGCTTTTTTTATATGGACGAAAAATGATGTAATTCAATTTTTAAATTGATTGTTAATTTATTCGCATTTAGCCATTCGCAAACTCCCATTAAATCTTTGTTGACAAACAGATATAATTTCGTCGGCAAACAGATAGAATTTGGATGATGTATGAAAATCATTTATATAAATTAGGAAAAGTAAAGGCCCAAGGACTGAGCCTTGTGGAACCATCTTATGATTTCCTTCAATGATATATTTTCTTCAATTTGGGTTGTTTGCATTCGTTCTGTTAACTATGATTTAAACCAGTTATGAATAACACAGCGAATGCCGTAATGTTGTAATGTAAAAGTATTGTGTGATCAACAGCATCAAATGCTTTCTTTAGGTCAATAAATATACCACACAAGAACAATTGTTTGTCCATGTTATTTTGTATATTATTTACAATGTCAATAATGGCATGTTGTGTGGAATGTTTTGCTCGAAAACCATATTGTTTTTTGTTAAAAAATCATTTCAGTCATTTATAGATTAATTTTTCAAACAATTGTTAAAATTAGGAAGCAACAAGATTGGTCTGTAGTTTCCTTGGTCAGTTTCATCATCAGTTTTATAAATTGGAACAACTTTGACATGCTTTAGTTTTGAAGGAAATACTCCTTTTTGAATTGAAAGATTTATTATTTCTGCTAGTGGCCAAGATATTTGTTGTTTTATACATTTTAGGATGCATATAGGATATGAGTAAAGTCCATCTGCTTTATTACAAGGCATTGGAGTAATTTCAAACTCAACCTCAGAGGGAATAACAGAATGAATTGAGATATTGACTAAAATGTGTGTTTGAATTGGGTAATTTAGAAGCTAATTTCTTACCAATGGTTGAAAAATGTTTGTTTAGAATGTCAGGAATACCTTTGGGATTCTTGATCATTTCCTTTGGCATCTTAACGCTGTGATCGTTTTATGGTTCTCTCTCTTGCGATTTATCAGGTTGTTTATACCCTCCCACGTTTTTCTCATATTTGTAAGATTGTTATTGAAATATTCATGGAAATATGATTTTTTGCTAATTCGTGTTAAGATTGTTATTTTGTTTCCATATAATTTGTACTTGTTTTTGTCGGCAGAATAATATAATTTATTTTTTATTTTAATTGACCTTCTTATTCTTTAGTTATCCATGGTTTAGAAAACTGCTATCACATGTTTAGAAATGGGTTTTAATGGGGCATATTTGTTTGTTAAATTATTTACTTTATCATAAGAAGTGGTGAATAATTTGTCCCTTTTATTCACGATTATAGAATTCCAATTAATTTGTGCTAAATCAGCATTAAAATTTGACTCTGAGAAATGAGAGAAATCTCGAATTTGTTTTGTTTGCCATTTGTCCGGTTGATTAATACAGAACTGTGAAAAGTGGTCGCTAACATCTAACACAATATTCCTGCTTACGATTGGATTTCAATTTTATTGACAAAAATATTGTCAATTAAAGTTGCTGAATCGTTATACACACTGGGTTGTCAATAGTTGGTGTTAAAGCATAACTTTGAAGAGTAAATAATAACTTTTGAGTATATTGACAAGTTTGAGCCTTGAGGAGGTTTATGTTGAAATCACCCATTAGGTATATAGGTTTGTTTGAGCCTGAAGCGCTAAATTTATCCAGAGTGTCTTCGAAATATGCTTAAAAGCTTTCTGGGGAATTATGTTGCCTATACACTACTCCACAAATAATGTTTGGTTTGTTCTTAAAGTGAATTTCAACCCAAACTCAAGTAATTTCTAATGCACATTCCCACACCACCTGAAGCCAGCGGTGTTGGAACAAATTCAAATTTCTCAGGATTAAAGTCTGTGAATTTATCATCCCCGGATTTTAGTTTCACTAATTCCTATTACACTAAAGTTGAAATCAATTCTTGTAATAAATGGGTTTGAAAATTTTCCAAGTTACGTTTCAAGCTCCTCACGTTGTTGTGTAGCATTGAGAAACTGGTGTCTGTGATATAATTTGATTGTGATTTCTTAAGATTGTTGAATTTATGGGGTGAATAATATTGAGATCGTAAAATCTGTTGATTTACATATACATCTAGATTCGTATCGGAGGCTGTGTCTAAATTAAATAAGCCCAGGTCACACATACTAGAATATTTATCAAGGTCTTTTATAGTGGGGAGATTTGTAGTTAAGCTATTGTTAGAGCTAAAGACTTGACTAAGACTAAGTTATTAACATTGTAAATTGGCAATTCACATAATAGTGACTTTTATCATTTCCATGCATCTTTAGCCATTAGTATATATGATAGAGAAAGATTTCATTTTACTTAGCTTGAAGGCACATCGTTTCGATTCTGTAATCTCAGAAGGTCGTGAAGTTCATTTATTCTAATAGCTCGAGAGTTAGCATCCTTTCTTAAGTAAACAGTTGAGTTCTTCATCCAGCAGTACCGATAGCCATTCTTAGCTTTAAAACCACTTGCTTCAATAGATATTTTGTTTATATCCTTTAGGCACACGCGAAGCAACCCTCAATTTGGGAGTTAGATGATAGAAGATCCTGACTGACGGATTGACTTTATTGGTCTCTCTTTGTTGTTTCATAACACTCTCTTTGGAATTGCACCAGACAAATGTGCAAATTATGGGGCTTGGTCTGCTGACTATTTTCCACCCCAACAAAAGCTTTCACATACCATTGCTTTTTGCATTTTTCCAACCTTTGGACCAATTTACATTTTGGATTTCACATTTCATTTTTCTTGCTGGTGGCATGACTCTGTTGCACCTGACACAGCAATGGGTCAACCTTGACATCGGTTACACCAATAATTTCAATTCAATGGTGAAACTTGTAAGCTCTGTAGGAATCTCCTCAGGAATGTTTAAAAGTTTCTCAAAAGGTTTGACTTCAGTTATGCTGCTATTACCTTTTGCAGGATTGACAGACAATTCACCATTCAATTTGTTCTTTTTTAATCTTAAGTTTCTGAAGTAATATGTCTTACCACTTATGACTTTCTTTACATCTCCCCAAAAGGTTATTTTTACTATCCCATGCTGGTCAACTAAGACACCTTCAGGGCTCTCAAAGACTAATCAACTTTGCTTTTACAGAAATTAGTTGTTCTGGTGAAACCAAAACAAAACATTGACAAGTTAAGCTCTGATGGGACAAAGGTTTTCTTTTCAAAAGTAACAGCTTCTGGTGTCAAAAGCTCCAGGCCAAAACTGCACACACAGATGTATCTGCATCAGTTTGCGGAATAAAATCGAAATATCTCTTAGTTGGTCTGTACTATAGTATACTACTCATTACAAATAAAGCATCAAAACTTGAACAAATTTAGCCAAAATTATTGCAATACGTCGAAATTCGTCTTTCTATTGCTATATAAAGGCAAATAGACGAAATATACTCGAAATGGCAATGAACAAAAAAATAAAATTTACGAGCATATGATCCAGGACTTGAACCCACGTTCTTCAAACCAACTCGTATGTACATATGGACTTCCCACACTCCACCACACCTCACACAGAAATTATGTAAATTAATTTGTTATAAAGTAGCACTTTGTGCGCTATGTAATACTACACCAGCCGACATATCTGTAGTATGCTATAATACACTACAATATATACTACACAGCTACCAGCCGCGATTATCTGTAGTATACTATAATATACTACAATAAAACATGGCTACCAGCTGACGTTACCTACAACTACAATATATACTACACAGCTGCCAGCCGAGATTATCTGTAGTATACTATAATATACTACAATAAAACACAGCACCAGCCGACGTTACCTGACAGCTAATAATACACCACAATATATACTACACAGCTGCCAGCTGAGATTATCTGTAGTTGCTGCTGCAGCGAGTGAGCCTTCAGCAAGCGAGCAAGGCAGCAGACTACTTTGATACAGCTTGGCAAAATCCAGGAGGAATGGTGAGTATACCAGAATGCATTGCGTTGATTATTATTAAAAATTAACATTTTCGACAAAAGTTGTGGTGAAAAATAGCTTGGAATTTTTCGTATTTTTGAAGGTATGTTTCGATAATTGTTTTATCAATTAATCTAATTTAACGATTTTTGTCTTGTTTGATTTATTTAGCTTGTTTTAGTTATGGGTCAGGGCACATATAGCTTTGAAATATGCATGAGGTAATAATTTCTCGTACAAGGAAAAGTAATACAAATCACAGCATTGAATTGAGGAAGAGTTGCTCTTTCTATTGATACTTTAAAACAAAGATTACCTCCTCAAATCCATGAGTAATCGCAGTTTGAAAATGGGCTACTTTTGCTATATTTTGTCGCAGATGGCGCAAATAGACCGCGTGGTAATCAGAATGGTGCACCGAAAATTGCTGTATGAACCACTATTTTTTTTATAATTGTGGAACATATACATATATATTACCATGTGTTTTAAGTGAAACGTTACCTTTGAGATTTGGTAGGCTTAAATTTGACTATGCCTTCAACAAATTATGTAAATACTTGTTCTGCTGAAGAGCAATTTACTGTTAATGAAGCTACAGTACTGCCTAGAAGTAACTTAACACTACGGTTCGGTTGCGGTTAGCAGTTGCGGTGTGTGCAGTTAGGGTGTGCTGTGCGTGTGGTTAGCGGGTGCACTGTGTGCGGTTTGCAGGTGCAGTTTGTGCGGTAATCACACCACAAACCGAGAACACTGCATGTGACCCGCGGTTAACCGCATATTTGTGTTAAGTTACTTCTAGGCTGTACTGTTCCTAGCAAGATGATCAAGTTGACACATACAAATAAGTCCCCAGTTAAGGTGGCTCCCTACAGTTCTGTAAAACTATGTCTACTTTTCAGTAACTTTCGCTTGTAACCAAATTTTTATTAGATACACTTACGACAGGGCAAAATGAACATTTCTATGAATGTAAAGAAGTCTTGGACTGTCCATTTATGGACAAACATGAATATTGTTAGTGTTGCTATGGCAACCATAGTGTCTTATCTTTTGCACTTATATTGTCTAATTTCAGATTGAATCGAAAATATCTTTTTTTTGGAAGATTTATGGTCCACAAAGGAATAACATATGAAAATTTGAAGGGTAGTTTACAAATAAGTTTTCGAGATATTTTGGAATTTCGATTACAGAGAAACTTATCTGTAGAATTTTTTGAAATTTGGATACATATTTCTTCTTGCCTTGTTTAACAAAGGAAACATGAGAAAAACAGCTCGAAATTCCAGCTCAAAATTCCGAAATTCCAGTTGAATTCCAGTCGACTCGACATGATCGCATTTTGCGCATGCGTCTGAATTATAATGTGTGAACAACACAAATTGAAACAAAATCAAACGTGTGTATAGTTTTGTGCTTTGTTGTGTATTTTTATTCCGATTTCTTGGCTTGTGCCAAAAATTATTTACTTGTTTGAGATGAAAATGCATTATTAATTACCATGGAAATAGAAATAATATTAATCCAACGTCTCTTCAATTTGTTTTGTTTGTTAAAATCGATATTGGCATGACAACTTTTCAAAACATTCAAACAACATGTATTTTTCATGTCAACTCGTATTATTAAACTGTCTGTATTGTAGTTTTTAACATGTCAAAGACTACAGGAATAACATAAGTTTCAAACTTTCAATTGCTTTGAAGACTATTATATTACTTTGACAGTCCTAGACTGCCTTTAAGAGAATATAATTAAAATATAATTTATTTGCACTGCAAGTTTTTTTAAGTCGAAGATTTTGAACATTATAAAGGTTAATACTGAACATATATAGGTAAAAACACAGTAAAAGAAAGCTTAGAAACTGGTTAAAAACATACGTACTGTTTAAATTTCAAAGATTTACGATTATAATGAAAAACTTGTGGTTTCTTCGCTATAAAGTCTCCGAAAATAACTTCCAGCGGCTTGTTTCAAAATTTCTGCCACGCGTGGGACGCGAGGATGATGTCTGATCTATATAGATCATGTTTCAAACTGTACTATAACTGTAGGGAGCCACCTTAAAAGTCATAAATGGACCTTTGAGGAAGATAAGGCTTTCATAGAGTTTACATCGATTGCCAAAACTGATCCAAAGTATGGTCAAACTTTGTCTTCTGTTTCTCAATAGCCTGGATTTAGTGAGAAGAACTGTTTCTGATCTGATGGTGCCAAACATATTCAATGTAGCACTTCTTCGAACATTCTCTTGTTAAGTAAGTTTAATTATCAATTACAGTTCTTAGATTTCTTTATCATGGATGCACCTCCTCTGGTCTTTCTCTGGGGCCAACCATTTAACTATTGAGGTGGGATGATGGACAGGCACGTGACCATATTGGTCAATCATTAATAATACCACTCATATAAGAATTTTGATGCAAACACTTTTATTGCGGACCTCAATAATGTGCCTTGGCATGTTATTGAAAATGAGGACGATATTGATGATTCAGTGTTTATGTGGAATAAATTGTTTACAGAAATTGCTGATTCACACACCCCTATAAAAAGACGTAGAGTGAAGGGTGTTCCTCTTCCTTGGATGAACAATAAAATTAATGAGGCGATGAATGACCGCAAATTCCACCATCGTAAAGCTGTAAAAGCTAATTCTGCTTATCACTGGACAAAATACAGGAGATTAAGAAACCTGGTTAACCGTGAAATCAAGTCTGCAAAATCAACATATTGCAACCTGATTAATGAGGCGAAGGGGGATTCTAGTAAGATTTGGAAAGCTGTTAACGAGGCTTCCTCGCGTAATGCTAAATCCTCGAATCCACCCTGCATCGTGGCCGAAGGCGTTCAACTCACTGCTCCACTTTGAAACATTCCTATACAGCCTACTGGGCAGTGCTTCCACTTTCAAATGTGGAATTTCCATCTGGGAAAGCAGAAATTTCCATAAATTGAACAAAAATTCCACAAACAGCATATTTAAATTTCCATAAAATTTCCATAAAAAAATTAAGAAAACCCAGTATTTAAATACTATTTTAAAGTAATAAAATTGGTCTCTTCTCTTTTAATATGAACAAATTATTAGTTCTTTAAGATCAATTATTAAACCTTATGTAGAACTAACTATAAACTCAACTGAGTTAACATGTTCAAAACAAAACTAATAAAAGTATAACACTACAACAAGTAGCTGAAGCAAGTCAGTGTGTCTCAGTGTCATTAGCAGAAGTGCTGAACAAGCAGCAACTTTTTTTTGCACGTTTAAGTTCTTCAATGAACGAAGCTCGTAGCTTTGCAGCATCTTCATCCTTCGCGCTAGATTTCATCCGTTTGTGAAGTTTGATCATTTGTGTTGTCGGATCCATAATTGACGCCTGTCGTTTTCCTTTCTTAAAGAACGATAGCTTCGTTGAAAGTAGAGCCAAAAGACTTTCCTGCTTTAGGGCTGATCTTCGATCATTCTTGATCAACTTCAACTGGCTGAAGACTCGCTCAACTGCTGCATTTGAGAAAGGAAGGGATAAAAGTATCGTAACAACTTTTGTCAATGCTGAATTGTCTTTTTGCTGGCCTTGATTTTTTGCATTGAATACCGCCGTCCAATACTCTTGTAAGCTCTTGTCTGGACTTAAGTTAGGATTCAGAGCATGTCTCCGCCATTCTCCCTCTGCCTCTTCGCGGTTGGCAACATCTTTAAGATGTGGCAAATTGTGATACACTTCAATCAATGATGGTGGGGACAATGCATAGGCTGATGCAGGTGCAAGACAGGACAAGAACTCAAACTTGGCACCGCTGTCAAATTGTGACATAATTTGCTTCACAGATTCAATGAGAAAGCTCCTACAGTGTGTATAGAACAACTTAATATCAGGATGATCATTGCCAAGGGCATCTTTAATGCAGTGTATGGTATCTGTTGCAGCCATTCCGAGGTAAACTTGGTCTAGTGGCACATGGTGTGTTTCATCGTTAACATCAATTTGCCAAGGGTTACTTTGTCGTACAAATTATATCTCCATGAAATCAGAGAGGAGTGGTAAAGTAAAGGGATGTCACTCTGGAACAGGGTGTTAAATGACACAAATCTACCCAGGTTGAATGCCATAAATTCAAGATATGCCAAGGTAAACTTGTTATTAAGGCTTTTTAAAATGGTATCATTTGTATGTGTGGGATCTTCAATTGCTGCTCCTGTGAAGTAGAGCTTCAATGGTTCAAACTGTTCGATGATTCTATCTACACACAACTTCATGGACAACCACCTTGTTTGTCCAGGTTTAAGGAACTGGTGCTCTGGTATGTCAAAGAACACTTGAAACTCGTTAAATGCCTTCGATCGAAGTGGCGAAACATTGAAATATGTAGATACATTTCGGCACAAATCTTCTAGTGACTTAGGCAGATGTAAAGATGCATGGGAAGCACATAGGTGTATCATATGACAAGAACACTTCACAGGTATGATCCATGGGTGATTTTTAACTAATAGCTGTGAAACAGAATGATACTTGCCAAACATCACATTACAAGTGTCTGCACAAAATCCAATAATATTAGTCATTGGAATGTCTTTATCGTTAAAACATTTCAATATAGCTTGGTAGATTGTATCAGCCTTGCCATCCTCAAGTTCGACAATGTCAATTAGGTCATTTTCCATTTGAAATGTATCTGGATTGAAGTAGGTAACAAGGATAGCCAGCTGATTCTTACAGGTACGATCTGTCGTTTCATCAATAATTAACGAACATTTTCGTGACCTTAAATCTTCAATGGACCCCTAGTACCTGACGAATAATGTTTGTAGCTTTCTGTTTTCCTAAAGTCGCTTTTTGCACAGTCTTATCATGGGGAAACAAACTTGATAACAGGGCTGATCTTCAGAATCCGATTCCATAAGCAATTTATTATTATTATTAAACACTGTATGTTCCCCAAAGGGCTTTTCAACATACACTTACAAATAAATTAATTAAACTATACTATCAAAATCTATATAAAACTATTATAAATCTGATGATTTAAAATTTAAAAGATGTTCTTTTAGTTTTTTCTTAAAACCTTTAAGTTCTGAAATGTTTTTTAGATCATCGTCTATTTCGTTCCATATTTTAACTGCACAGTAGCTTCTCTGTCCAGTAGCTGTTTTATAACTTGGAATGTCTAAATTGTGATTATTTCTAGTTTGACAGTTATGGATGTCAGATCGTTTTATGAATTTCTTTGTGAGATAGCTTGGCGCAAGGTTGTTAAGGCATTTGTAAGCCATCACCGCGTCTTTATAAATGAGTAAATTATCGATAGTTAACCATTTGAGTTGTTGAAAACCTGGTGTCACATGATCAAATTTTTTAATATTCGTAATAATTCGGCATGCAAAGTTTTGGACTGTTTGCAATTTCTTCAAATTTCTGGATGAAGTATTGGCCCATACATTAGAACAATATAACAGCTTGTTTATTACCAGTGCTTCAATAAGTAATGATAACGTTTCTTTATCAAAGCTCTCCTTTACTCTGTTGATTTGGCATAATCTATTAATGCACGTAGATGTAGTTTAGAGATATGTTCATCATAAGAAAGATGTAAGTCTAGATGCATACCCAGATCTTATGCATAAAATACAAAGATGCAGTGCTTTTGTGCTAATTTATCTTCAAAAGTTAAATTTTTTACTCTTTTTCTAGTTTTTATCCAACTGTGTAAATATAATTTATAGTATATACGAAACGTCACGTCTCAATATTTTGGCTCGAAATGAGGAAAATCCGCGAACGTAAATTGTCATTGCTATCCAAAAAAGTCCCTTTATATCCATGGAACTATTAAAAAATCTGTAAATTTGGGGCCCAAAGAAGCCCGAAGTAAGTTGGTAAATTGGCCATGAGAAGAGCATAGAATATTGGATATTATTTCATTTATTTCTACCATTATACCGTCATGAATGTTGAAATTTCCATAGAATTTCCATAAATTTTTAATTTCCATCAAAAATTCCATTTCACTCGTCTTTACATCAAAATTTCCATAAAATATGGAAATTTCCATCAAAGTGGAAACCCTGCTACTGGGCAAAAATATCCTGCAAAGGAGAATGGTAACATGCTGTAACCCACAATTGTTTGCAAAATTTACTCTTGCAGTATCACAGGAAAATAAGAACATTCTTACACAGAAACCAAATCCACCCTATCTTTCAAAAGTTCAATGGTCAGCCCATCATAAACAGTAAAGGTGTATGGGTGATAAAGCAATCTGATATTAAAAAATAGGGATTAAAATTTTAGGGCTTGCAGAATGCTTCTAATGGATTAAAATTTGTACTTGTTGCAATATTTTGTGTCTTGTGTCCTATGTTCTTATATCTATTCCCACCTGATTTTTGTTATACAATATATTTTTTAAATGCTCATCATAATTGTATATACTGTTATTCAAGACAGTACAGCATTTGAAAGTACAGTATATGCTTACAGCATATCAATATGGCAACATATATACAGTATTTAATTATTTATTTATTACATGGTTTTAAATACATGATAGGATGTCTATATTATGCCCTTTTTATGTTTTAAGCAATTAAAATAAGACTAGGCATTATAAATTTGAAATGAGATTTAGGATAATTATAATGTTATCATAAAAAAATAAACACTCTTTGTATCCTTCATTTATTCTGTTGTTTTATTTCCTCAGTATAGATTCCTGTCTGAGATTGTGGGTAAATATTGTATACAGAATTTTTTTTGCAACATTCAAAGATGCAGAACCCGTTCTGGTCTAACAGTTTAGCAGAACTTGTGATAAATAGAAGACAACGCTGTTGAGGATACCCCTGGGACCACAAATTAATCATACTTTTTGTCTTGCATCAAGACTTTCTTTTTTTCAAAAGGATGTCTTTGAGTTGCCACGTCGTAGATCTTAAACTCTCTAATATATGACCGCATACAACATGTATACACTCACCACACAATCGTTAACCACAATCGTGGACATAACAGTTGATAAAATTGCTTAAATTTTCCGGAACACACATTCGACTAACTTCATTAGGCTTTCGCCCCCCCTCTCCCCCAACCAATGTTGCTATTATTATCCCCAGACTTAAAACGCAACATAACAACATTGTCTAGGGGGAAGGGGGATATCCAAAGACAGATACAGAAATTATAGAACAATTTATACTCTGTCAGATGCACCTTGGAATTTTAGTAACAAGTTATGTCCAGGATTGTCTGAGAACGACCTTGAAATAGTGAGAATATGTTGGGTTATATTGACGATTTAACGTCTGAATTACCCTGCTAAGCATTAGATTGTTATAAAACAGGCCGTATTTTAAAGATTTGCATAAACATATAATACGCGAAATTGACTGTTGCAATTAATAGCGCATGTAACAATTCTACTGTCAAGGTAATGAGCGTGCAGGGTAACTATTGCCAATATCGTACATAGAATGTATGATCTGTCCTTATTTGGTAATTATCATCTTACAGTGTGAGTCAATTTTAAGCATTTTTACAGACATTGCTGACGGGAAACTGAAGTAATTTGCATTATAGTCCTGTTAAATCTTGGTCGAAATAACCATGTCTTAGTTTATACCGTTATATACAGCGTTTATAATAAGCATATAACGAGAGTTTAAAAGCATTTATAGGATATAAAACAGAACTTGCTATGTACTAGTGCATTATCAATTCGAATAACTTAGGATATATGAGTGTGTGCAAACATATATCCGTAGCAAAAGTCGAATGTAATATGATGATGCGCACTTGATTGAGACTCAATGGATAATAACTCGACGGTTAACCGTACGGTTGACCATAGCTAAATCTTAATTATATTTAAAGCAATGTTATAAATTTATACCTTTTGGGACTTGATTATTTTATTAGATATAAAGGAACCCTTAAGAAACGTTTTAGGAGCAATTACTGTTACCACTGGCGTATTCCAACGGTTAACCATGGTTAACCACTATTTTGTATATATAATTGAGTCTTTAGTATATTTAAATTACAGTGGTTAACCGTCCTAGTTTTGAACAACTCATAGTTGTGAACACTTAATTCTTTTCGACGGTTAACACTATGTTTAGAAACAGCACAATATGCTAAAATGCAGGCACATTTATCGCCACAAAGTCAAAATTTCTCATTATTGCTTATGGTTAACCGTGAGTTAACTGTGGTTAACCGTTCGGCGCCACTGGATACCAGTAGGTATTCGCCACAAAATGCGATTTATGTCCACTTTATATTTACAAAACATCCTAATTAACAGCAAAACACAGATATTAAATTCTCCTGATACACTTCTTACAAAGTATTTTTAACCTTTAGATTTATGTACTGCATACGCATGTACTTGCACTAAAGGTGCTCGTAGGCAATATTTTGTCAAATTCACATATATAGTCTTTATCAGCATTGCCTTTGCGTAAACATTAAAAATAGTTCAAAAACTTAAAGGTTAGCATAATTTGAAAATGGACCCTACGATTATCGGTAACTGATTGTGTGTCACTTCGAAAACTGCAATGCACAATAACCAATTATATGCCACTTTTTCATTGTGAAACACTAAAAATTTCAATGCATTTGTGTCTCGAACATTGTCTGGTTCATGCTCCACTTTGAATATCAATTCTAGGTTTGATGATCTTCTCCACATGCATATTGCAAGACCAGCTTGGTATGTTTTTTCTTGCCAAGATCCAACGACAACAAACTTTTCAGGATACATAACATCCACACTATTCTCCTCATCATCAGACATTTGGTCACCACCAGTAGTGTATTCCACATCCAATATTTCAGTTAACTGTAGAATTTCCTCAACTTCATTATCTACATTTATTGCCCCTCCTTCAGCTACACCAACACTGGTACCACCAGACAAGTCTTCATTTTCTAATACCCGGTGTGTAAGAATATCCACCAGACAAACAGGATTTAGTGATTGTTTAAAACAATTGCATTCAGTTGGCTTGTCTAAAGGTATTGGTGGAATACATTATCCAGCTCATCATTTAGAATATCTGGGTCATGTGCTCATGCAGAGGGACTGTTTGGGATGTTGGTGATGGTTAAATATCAAACTCCCACAATATATAATCGGCCACCTCCATCTCGATGATCAATGGGGTCAACAAACTCCATGAATTTAAGAAGCAGGTTCAGTAAGAATATGAAAACAAACTCGAAGTAAAATGACTTCACATGAATTTATGCACTGAAATATAATCAAATTCAGTTAAGAGCTTTCAAAGCCTTGATTAGTAGATGCTATATAGTTTCTTAAATATGAAAATAATCATTAAAATATGTACTTGAATAATGGTTCCGTTTAAATATGAATACTTTGAAAGTACTGGAGCCTGTTTTAAATGTTGTCAAACCGTGTATGAGTCACATTTAATCAAAATGATATATAGGTTGTGTTTAAATCATCTTACCTTGAAAACACTACTAGTATCCACTTCTATCAAGCAGGGCTACTGCATTCAGTGAACATTTCTTCGATTTTTATGCCATTAACAACCAATGGAATAAGGGCTATTTGTCGAATGTCCAAACTATCCATAAAACTAACATGAACCTCGCAACATTCTAGTTGAACACAAGGTAATGAGTCTGTGTTCATATTCACATGCCGTTTCAACACAAAAATAGAAGCTCATGTCCATCCAAGACCAAAGCTTCGTCCCACTAACAGTGTGATAATTCGCCATTTAAAAATATTTGGAGTAACTTGGAGTTGTGAATGCAGCAAGAAACAGTCGAACAATGACAGGGCAGGCAGAGGACTCGATAATATATAATTACCGCCCCTGGGCACTTTGCATGTCGGTATACTCACCCAACCTCCTCTAGATCTGCTATAGATGCAATGCATTGTGGTTCCAATTGAAATAACCACAATGCAATGTGTGGCTTGTATAAACCAACTCAACAGAAGCGTGTGTTCTCTTTTTGCATTTGGTCTCTTCAAGAAGCAGCCAGGAAGAAATTGTTTTAAATTGGTAGCTTAGATTTATTATAGAAAGGACGTTTATGCAATCCAAAATAGTCAATAGATTGTAAACAAGATTGCTGCAAGATTAACTTGTACCAATGCACAAAGAATATACTACAAATACAATTATGTATCAAGGCAGTTGGCTGCCGAATTTAAATATTTGCACTCCGTGCTTCGAAGATAGAAAAATAACCTACTCATTGGGGACTCACAACTGGGAGCATTAATGTCTGTACGTAAGTCGTAAGAGCAATACATTTTTGTGAGATGAAAGATAGTGTTTAGCATGATTTCGTAACAAAATAAACCATGCCTATCATCTACGCAGTAAAATCACTGAGATTATAAATGTGACCTACTGAGAATATATTGCAGCGAAACATTTTGGTGGTGTTATGTTACCTATTATTATCGAAATTATGTTGACAGTTGAAGCAACCGTGTACTATACTGCAAAGAATAATGTGGTTGCTGTGGAAAAAAGCATGAACAACCTGGCATAGCCATAGGATAATATATCTGCAACTACAAAGACATATTTCTTATTCTAACAATTTACCATTAAGTTCAGTTACTGTATGTTCCAGTGTTAATACAAAGCAGATAACAAACATCTTCCTTGATACTAAGAACAATTCAAACTTGTTATAGAATAGAATAATATAATTAAGTAAGTGTGTGTGTTGGCAATCCCTCTAATATCGAGTAAGATGTGTACTTGACAGTTTCAAAGTTGGCGAGTTCGTTTAGGAGTTCTCGAGAGGCAGGATCGTTGGCAAACTGGACATATATATTCTGTAGAAGTTGTTGGAGCTGCGCTAGCAACTTCTCGACGGCTCTTTCTCGCAGTTCGTAGTCCTTCACGATGATCGACAGAACTTTCCACAAGGTTGGCCGGTCTGCAGAGTCGAAAGCTTTTTTCAGGTCTATAAAAGCTATAAGTAGTCCTTCACGATGATCGACAGAACTTTCCACAAGGTTGGCCGGTCTGCAGAGTCGAAAGCTTTTTTCAGGTCTATAAAAGCTATATAAAGGTCTTTATTCTGTTCTCTGCATTTCTCCTGTATTTGTCGCACTGAGAAGATCATATCAACAGTCCCGCGAAGGGGCCTGAATCCGCACTGCGATTTCAGAAGGACGGCTTCGGTGATGGGGGTAAGACAACATGCAAGCACACAAGCAATCTTTCCAACCACAGAAAGTAAAGAGATTCCACAATAGTTATCACAGCTTGTTTTCTCACCTTTCTTAAATATTTTCACAATGAGAGCGGCACGAAGGTCGCTGGGAATTAGTTCCTCCTCCCATATCCGTGTGAGAAAAAGATGTAGCTTCTCAGCAAATATAGGACCTGCAGCCTTCTGCTGGTATACCATCTGGGCCTGTAGCTTTACCGTCCTTCATGGCATTGCTGGCAAAGGTAACCTCTTCAAGCATCTATGTTTCTCGGCTATCAGCCGCTGCATCTCCTCATCATTATCATCAAACCAGTCTTTGCGGTTGGTGTTAATTAACACCAACCGGGAGTTCAACCAATTTTTGGATCAGCTCACTTTTGATGGCAAACCCAACACCGTGGATTCTCTGTTCATTTTCCTGCTTCTTTTCCAGAAGAAGGTGTATCCTGCTCCCACTTCAGTCATTTGTCCTTCACCAGCCCGTCAAGTTTCTTGAAGTGCTGCAATATCAATGTCATATTGCCAGAGCTCTCGAGCAACGAAAGCTGTTCGCCTCTCAGGACTTCCACTACGTTCATTATCCATCAGGGTTCAGACATTCCATGTCCCGAATTTCAATTGTTGCTTTTTTCCGACCGCGTAAAGGTGAGCCCGCTGGGTGCGGTATCCCAACCAGGCGTATAAGGAAACAGATTATGTTTAGGGTACCTTTTCTAACCCCTTCCCCATATGGGGTAAGCAGAGTGGATCCTAAATAGGACTGCTTAGACATGGAGGCTTCTACCGGCCTATTCTCCTGTTTCCAGTTCCAAGAGCAGAGCGACTGTAACTTGACCTCCATCGCCTACATGCTGGCTTGTAGCTAAGAGCTTCCAGACTTCACAATCCTGCTCCTGTCGCTGCTTACCAGTCACCGTAGGGCTTTCTTTCCTCGTACATCGCTGATGGTATGCAAATGTCAAGTCGAAGCTGGCGTGAAATTTTAACGTGAGTACAAGGTTGCACGGCGATGTTCCCACTAACACTTGGCATCAATTGTCCTGGTTCCAATGGCAAGAATATATCGACGATTGGAGTTCAAGTTCTGCTGCAGTGGTTGGCCGTTGGCTAACTCAGAGCTCATCCGCCCTTTAGCAGGTCTTGTGTTTAATCCTGTAGGGTGACCACACACCCTCCTCTCCAGGTAAACCTAGAGGGGTTGCCGGTTGAGTCGCCGACTGCCTGACCATGAACAGGTGGTACTGGCTTACATGGTTACCTGTAGCAGGTTGACCACAACCTGACCTGACCCGATTAAGTAAGTATATGCATGTTAATAATCTTATAATCGCATATAAGTAATCAGGAACATTTACAAAACTGGTGAATAACAGGAAATACGAATTATAAAAGCAATCCTCAACTTTTAGTATTATCTAATCCAATTAACAAACAAGTTGGAATGTAAACGTAAGGGAAGTTGTATAGGTTGGTTGGTGTGTGTATGAAGAACAACCCAACAACCAATGATGTCCCCAAATCAACTCCTGTTGGAAAGTGTCATTGAGGGAATTGCGTTTGGTATGTAGTGGAGACATCGAAAACTGGAAGCATGACATTCTGAAAAAAGGTGGTTCCACAACCTATCCGGACGTGAAGCAGTGTAACCGTAGATTAAACAGTCATCTTGGGCATTACATGGAAGACCAGTTAGAAACTGTGGTGAAGTTTGTAATGAGAAAATTTCCAAAGTAGAATGATTCCTACAAATGGTACATACTTTTCCCAGAAGCTCTTGCCAAAATGACAAAGAAAGTTTTAAATATTTCGATGGAAGAAGCAAACGCCAACGCCATGATGGAAATGTGTGTGATTGGGCAACATGAAGCGAGGAAGGAATTTGAGGAAAAATCAGCAGAAAAAAAGTCGAAAGAGAAAAGGGCAAAAGATTGAAAGGTCAGCAGAGGAAGAATTTTAGAGAAAATGAAACGGCCAATCTACCATAGACGCCATAATAAACTTGCTAAACCTGTCCCAGAAATTGTCCGATTTGGCCATCATTCGCGTTAGCAATATGAGGATCATAACTCGATATACATTCAACAGTGTTCAAGCTTTCCGTAGAACTCGTAAAGCTTATATTTTTGTTTACACACATTGTTCCCGAAGCCTTTGAATATTCTGCTTTTATTGCTCTGTTGAGCACTTGACGGATGGCTTTCCCTGATGTAAAATTCACCACAAAGCGACGCACACGAAGTACTTTTTTGTATGAAGGCCGCCATGCTTCTTGTTGCTTTTTGGCATTTCCTACCCGCTAAGATATAGCCCCATATAGCCTACTATAGCCTCATATATTCTCCATATATACCCCCAAACCCCCAAAACAACTTACATTGCACAATTTTGAGATTTTGCAAAATCGTCATTTCGCGGGAAACTCAAAATGTCAGAACTTCTGAATAATTACAAACAGCAAAAGGTGGATTGGGAATTAAGATTATGCTCTGAAGCCCCTCTTTCGTATATTAATCGTCAAATAGATTTAAGAAATTAAATATTGTTTTGTGTGGAAATCCCATGGCCATTATTAGCGAATGACCGCTGAATTGCGGTAATTGAGAACGGCGAAGCAAAATGTCCGAAATTTCTGGTAATGCTATGATTATTTTGGTTCATGTAAAAATTACGGATAAAGGAGGAAAAAGCCATCGCGAGTGATGGAAATGCCAACAATTTGCTGTGTCCTTCAAATTTGTCCCATGACATAAAATCTTGTGCATTTTCCTTTCCCTATTCGGGCCTCTGTCTCGTTCATCATTAATTTTTATAGAGTAAATGAATTTTCGATATTGACTACAATAAATCACGATTTTTAGAGTAGATATGTAGCCATTTGCTTTAACAGCCCTTTCCTGAAAGTTTCGAAATATGTTTAAGGTTGCTTCATTCAATTTTTGAAATATGGTAAATTATTCACATATATTTATCAAAATTCTAATCGCAGAAATTGTTTGCAAAAATGACATAACCCTTGCCACAGCATTTTAGCTTTTTACCCACTTTACTCAACAAATTGCCTGTTTCACCCCATTTTTTATTTCATAAAAGATTTTCAAAATTTTAAACATGATTTTTCTTATTTATAATTTTCAGCTTTACAATATGATATTGTTCATATAATCTATTGTTCTACTGGAAAACGTTTCATTAATTAAAAATGGAGGCAGTATACCAGGCGTTTTTTAAAAGCAAAGTGAATAAAAACTGTACCACATAAAAGTAACTACAGATTGTCCAAACCGACTTTCAACTGTGTACCATATATTGAGTTTTTGATTAAGTAAAATGTCAGAGTAATATTAGAGGTCGTCTGGTAGCCGTGTTTTATTCTAGTATATTACAGTCAGTATATACTACAGATAATCTCGGCTGGCAGCCGTGTAGTATATATTGTAGTGTATTATTAGTATACTGACAGGTAGCTGTATTTTATTGTAGTATATTGTAGTATACTACAGATAATCTCGGCTGGCAGCCGTGTGGTATGTATTGTAGTGTATTATTAGCTGTCAGGTAACATTGGCTGGTAGCAGTGTTTTATTGTAGTATATTATAGTTTTCTACAGATAATCTCAGCTGGTAGCCACATGTGTAGTATATATTGTAGTGTGTTATTATTAGTATACTGTCAGGTAACGTCGGCTGGTAGTCGTATTTTATTATTATTGTAGTATATTATAGCATACTACAGATATGTCGGCTGGTGTAGTATTACATAGCGCACAAAGTGCTACTTTATAACAAATTAATTTACATAATTTCTGCATGAGGTGTGGTGGAGTGCGGGAAGTCCAAATGTATGTACGAGTTGGTTTGAAGAATGTGGGTTCAAGTCCTAGATCGTACGCTCCTAAGTTTTAGTTTTTTTGTTCATTGCCATTTCGAGTATATTTCGTGTATTTGCCTTTATATAGCAATAATTTTGGCTAAAGTTGTTCAGTTTTGATGCTTTATTTGTTAATGAAAGATTCTAGATCCAGTCTCCCAAAATACACGCTTATTTTCGATAAATAGTGTACTATAGTACAGCCCGGATTTTTTAACTACATTTTTTGCATTTCACTGAGGTTGATGTATCGATAATCCAAGTGAAATATATACATACAATTTTTAGACCTAACCAAGGAACAGTTGCACAAATGCAACAGTAGATCCTCTGGCAGAAATTGAACCTACAGCCCTGTCTAAAAATTATATCTATATATATATATATATACTGTTGCATTTTTGCAACTGTTCCTTGGTTAGGTCTAAAAATTGTATGTATATATTTAATGTATGTATATAATTGTATGTATATATATGCATTGTGGGTGCAACATTAGGCACTGACCAGTCCTTGGAGCATTGCAGTAAATACAGAAAAAATGTGACAGAGTTTGACAAAAGTGACAGATCAATGTGAGCTAGCCTGCAGATATACCAGCTGGCTGGCCCAAATAAAAACAGCCTGCATCTGTTCGAGTTGGTTCAAAGCCCAATAACTTTCCCTGAGTAGTGAACATCAGGCAGTAAGCCACAAATGATTTTATCTCTCAGAATTGTCTTCGATAAATTATGGTGTTTAGCATACTGTACTGTTTGACTTGTACTGTACTGTTTGACTTGTACATACTTTGTTGAAGCATATTGAGATGACTAGCCTGCCTAGCCTGTAGGTGAATTTATACCATGCACATTTGGGAATTTGCTGTTAATATTTGCTAATTTCTTGTTGTTTTCTATGGTCCTCCGGACGAAAGCTATTAATCCAATCCAAGGGGAAGATGAATAGCCTGCGTAGTCTAGGTGAATTAATACCATGTACATTTGGGAATTTTTCTGTTAATAATTCGCTAATTTCTCATTGTTTTCTAGGGTCCTCCGGACATAAAATTTGGCATGAATGTAGATCTTCAGGACGACAGCCACACTCAGGCAAGTGCTTTTCAAGTGCCTCTGAGACACGGGTGCGAGCTCAAACTAAAATATTCATGCAGTTATATATTGTGTAAAATATGAGGAAACTACCGATTAAGCACTGGGATGCATGGATTTCCGGAGCAGCGAACAGGTACATTGTGTCCAAATCGTGTCACATTCTAGTGTTGTGAAGACAAAATAAATCAATTTTTAATCAGTATTTAGAAATCGGTGGAAGAGTACCAGTACTTTGGAATAATGCAAATTAATAAGTTTGATTCAAGTGAGACCAAGGTATTATGCAGCTGTTTTTATTTCACAAAGTCTTGTGAAATGACACAGATTGTGACATATTTTGTAGGTTTTCGCAGTTTGTGGTTTCAGAAGTCAGTACTCGACATTGGATATGACCGGGAATTTCAAGTCCTCATGTATTAAAAACGCTTGTCTTTGAAATCCGGTAAAGTCCTCTGTCTCGTTTTTGAACTATTAAAATACATGCATTTATTTAAAATGCTGCATTATTCCGTTTGCTTATGGACAGATAACACAGCTTCCATATCACATCTTGATTTGATGGAAATTTCTTTACTTACTGATAATATCCATCGTTTGACCACATCTGACAACATGTTCAATCTCCTCACCCCATTAACTTGCAGTGCTCCACCAATGAGGAGTATGATTGTAGGAGTAAAATACTAAAGTAATTAAGTCAAATGTCCCATATTACATGTTTAATATAGTTTTTGTTTCATGAGTGCGGTACTTATATGAAGGACATGTCCATGACATCTCAACGATGTAAGGGACTGCAAAACAATGACAGAAAGCTTGCTACGCCAAAGAATGCAGAAGTGCGATTGTTTACAAAATTTATGCATAATTATCACTGCATTATATTTTTCGGTTCATACAAGGCCGCAATTGCAGTCAATATCGTCAAGCAAGTGTGTGTAAATTGCTAACATGATTTTGTGTTTCAAAGCGTTAATATAAAATCTCAGTGCTGAGTTCTTGTTATACATTAACAAAGACAACAGACTGTAATCTTGGCCATAGCAAATGAAAATAGAGTCTCGAATTTAAGGATGCTGCACTTATACCTGTATTAAATTAGTCTGCTTCTGTCTCACTCGCTGAAGGCTTGCTCGCTGTGGCAGCAATAAGCTAAGTGGCCGCACTTGGCACACATGTTAATGCTTTGTTTATCCGTAGTGAGCAGACTTTTACTGCAAAACAAGATGGTATAGTTTGTAGATATAAGTATTTGCTTTGTCCATAATCTGGAATATCGATAGTTCGTCTTGTGTTTTAAACACCTTGTTTTACACGACAGGGATGATGCACCTTCACAGATGGTCTGTCTGTTGTGTAAATCAGGCCAATGGTTGACTCATAGAATAAAGCAGGTCATGTTAAGTTCTATACACTTATAACCTATACAGTATAAAAAACTCTAAAGCAGCGGTGTCATGATGAAAAATTGTACCATGGCTGCATAATTATACATCCTTGAACCTCCCCATAAAACTTCAGAACAATAATTTGCACCAAAGACCAGCAACCATTAATTGACCATGTTGTGAAGACTTTTATCACATACTTGTGCCTTTATCAGGGCGATAACAGGGTGACATAAAAACGATATGTCACTGATATCCCTTTTTGTCCTGCTCAAAACATTCAAGATGGCCGCCGCCTCTGAGGATATATGTATATTATCCATTTTCTGGTATACATAACAACACATACAACCACCAAATTATTAGGGATTACCGCTGACCCCATTGAAGAACACAGTACTTTGATCTATATAAATACCTGGATAGAAAATTATTAAGAACAAAAATTATTACGATATTAACAAAAGCCACATCAAAAGATATAGAGCATTCAAATACTAAATGTTGTCTTGTATAAGTGTATTGAATAGCTCCATTATTTCGTATTTAACTGTTGGTAGCCGCTGATTCTAATCTAATGCATATACTACACCAGCCTTACCTCAAATGTTAATCTCTAATTCAATGCATATACGAGCATGGTTATATCATGGTTATATATACCGAAAACCGGTATACTTTCTATTTCCAGATTCCCTTCATCTATGTCACATGAAACTACACCACCCATATCCCAAATGTTAATCTCTAATTCAATGCATATACGAGCATGGTTATATCATGGTTATATATACCGAAAACCGGTATACTTTCTATTTCCAGATTCCCTTCATGTATGTCACATGAAACTACACCACCCTTACCCCAAATGTTAATCTCTAATTCAATGCATATACGAGCATGGTTATATCATGGTTATATATACCGAAAACCGGTATACTTTCTATTTCCAGATTCCCTTCATGTATGTCACATGAAACTACACCACCCTTACCCCAAATGTTAATCTCTAATTCAATGCATATACGAGCATGGTTATATCATGGTTATATATACCGAAAACCGGTATACTTTCTATTTCCAGATTCCCTTCATCTATGTCACATGAAACTACACCACCCATACCCCAAATGTTAATCTCTAATTCAATGCATATACGAGCATGGTTATATCATGGTTATATATACCGAAAACCGGTATACTTTCTATTTCCAGATTCCCTTCATCTATGTCACATGAAACTACACCACCCATATCCCAAATGTTAATCTCTAATTCAATGCATATACGAGCATGGTTATTTCATGGTTATATATACCGAAAACCGGTATACTTTCTATTTCCAGATTCCCTTCATGTATGTCACATGAAACTACACCACCCATACCCCAAATGTTAATCTCTAATTCAATGCATATACGAGCATGGTTATATCATGGTTATATATACCGAAAACCGGTATACTTTCTATTTCCAGATTCCCTTCATGTATGTCACATGAAACTACACCACCCTTACCCCAAATGTTAATCTCTAATTCAATGCATATACGAGCATGGTTATATCATGGTTATATATATGTGTACCGCGGAACATTTTACTTATATCAAATATTCGATATATCTATTACAATTTTCGTAGTTTCCTGTTTATTTCTTTAGTTTGACAGAATTGTGAATTCCATAAATTGTTTTACTGCATGTCATTTGATCTTCTTAGATATAATCTACTTTACTATCGTCGTTGGAAAGTTTCGAAACAGTTGCGTGCGTGTATAGAAGAGTTTTTTCATCACTATCCGATAATATCGTTAAGCTGTGCCTAAAGTTTGTGATGGATAATTCAAATACCAGCAAAACAAACTCGCGGGGAGAGAAGTTTGAAGAAAAGTATGCGACCGGTAGGATAGGTCAAAGATTAATTTTTCCGTTCCATCAAATTTTGTTATTTTTTAATGTCTTCTGTTTAATGTTTTATATTAATATTTAATCAGAGGAAAGAAGTATCCAGCAAAAAAGATAGTTTTAATGTGTACAGAGTAAAGAAGCGTCTGGCTGACAGGGTAAGTTATTTTTTGTCATTCACTTGCCGTCTAGCTGTACCAAGGTTAGGTTTTTTACTACGCGGACTGTATGTATAGTTAAATATCGATTTTATACCTGCAATGCTGCATACGAAAACTTATCATATACGCTCTACTGAAATATGTTATTAGTGATATATCAAAGATATATTTCAAGTAGTCGGATAACTTTAAATGAGCTTGATCAATGCATCGGGTAACTAGTTATGACACTATACTAGTTCATGATTAAAACAGCTTTGTACTGAATATGAGCACTTTGCTTGTTTGATCCATTTTGCATGTAAATGCGTTTGTGGTATAGTCCATGCAGCAATAGTTTTCCTAATGCATAGAATTAATGGTACATGGGATTTGGTTTGAGTTACTGAGCTGTTACAAAATTGCGTGACGCGCATCTATAAAAATAATTTTTCCTAACACCAGTTTGTCGGATTTTCCGGTGACGCCTGTTGGCTATTTCCTAATCCTGTTTAAAAAATACCAAATCCTAATTGGAATATAATTGCGGTAATTATGAAATGCAAGAAATGAGTAGTCCAGTGTTTACAATGAAATACATCCAGTCTTTTCCTGCACGTAGTTTTCCATATGGGACATAAAAATGCGGGGAGAAAATACCATGCATGGTGGGGCTATTTAGAGGAGGGTGGGGCTATTTAGCGCAGCTTATAAGGCTAGACGGAAAAGGTCGTACATGCTGAAATTCTTCAACTATATAGACAAGACGAGTTTCAGTGAAAATGTAAATTTTCATTTTGTTTAAAAAAAGTTGTCATCATCAGATAATTACCATATTGAAGTGATCTCGCGGAAGTGATGGTCACTGATAAACTACGTTTGTCAATAATCATTAATAGTCTATTGAATTTGTAATATGTAAGCTTGCTAATATTATTAATGAAGTTGCATTAATAAATAATGCATATGAATAAAATCATTTTTATGTGTTATTTGATTTTAGGTTGATGCATTGTCTTCTGACGATCGCAATGGTCCTTTAGTTCTCGTCTATTTAGATGGGTATGGAACTGTTAGAACAGCAGGTTAATGCAAGATAATTATTTATCTTTAATATACAAAATGTTCACATACTAATTATCTGCATATACATACATATTACATCTACGCCTGTTTATAATAATTTAGGAACCCAGGGACTACGCGAATCTTGAAGACTGCCAATGATGTGGTGTGCAGATATGTTGAAGAAAATTTGGGTTCTTCTACAGAATCAACGAGTAATGTTGGTTATATTTTTCAAAATTCTATTATAGTTGCTTAATATATTCTTTGTCTAGGTCGAAAGTATATTTTATAAAAAGTTAAATTTTGGCTAATAGGAAGCACGGATGATGTATTCAAGCCTCGATCAGATCTTATTGACTCTGAAGCTCTCGAAGAAATTAAGAAAGGAAATTGGTCTTGCAAGGAGCTTCGAGAGTTAGTTAGAAATATGGTTCTGCCGAAAACAGCATTTTTAGGTAAACAGTATCAAACATGTGCATGTGTGGCAGGATAAATGCTAGGCCGAAAAAATTAAAAATCACACAATGTTGGAAATACATCACGTTTTTTAGGATCGACTGGAAAGAAAAAATGGACTGTGGCGCGAGTAAAGAATTTCTGGACGAGGGCAGAACAACCGTCTTTTTGGCCACCACATATTCCTTTCTGTTCGCCGTCTGCGAGAAAGGAAATCGAATTAGGTTATAAATTATAATCTCATTTTTAAAAAATATGTTTTCTGGGAAGTGCATGCATGAAATTTCTACATGACACATACGTCTACATTTAACATTAACAACTATGTCTGATGTTAATATCTTTCAGAGGGTGTTGAAAATGAAACCGCGTTCAGAAAAGTTCTGAACAAGGCTGAGCTGACGGAGATTGCTCTTTCCTATGGGGATTTTGTAAAGGACGTAAGTATAATTCGACATAATCGTATAAAGACTGCATGTGTTATAAGTTGCACTGAAGGGGCGTTGGAATAAAAGGTAGTTATTAAATAGCCTTATAGCACATTATCACTTTCAAAAAACTGATTTTATACTTCTGAAGTGAATTTGTGTTTTTACATATAGAAAGTTATTGTTTGTAAATATCTATTATATATTTTGCAGGAAATGGAATCAGAGCTTTCGGAAGAATTAAGCAGAGATCATGAACGTGGCAGGAAACGAGTTAGTATTTTATGATGTAGAACATTCATAATTATAATTTAACGGCATATTTTCTGATAGTATATATTGCATATAAATTATGTAGAAGTACGGCGAAGAAGGAGGAGACGAAAGTAATGATGACGATGGAAAAGATGATGATGAAAAGGAAAAAGAGGAAGAAAGGAACCAGGAAAAACAAGAGGACGAAATAGAGACAGATGTCAAAAAAGAAATAGAGGAAAGTAAAGAGGAAGAACTAGAAGGCGAAATAAATGAAATACAGAAAAGAATGGAAACACATGATGGAGAAATAGAATTTGATAACAAGGAGGGAGAAAAACAGGAAAAAGAAGATGGAAAGATGAAACAGGTACGATAAGACAACTGACAACAAATAGAAAGATAAGGTATTATTTTATATTAATTATTATGTTGCCAGGTCATTATTGTTATTAATAAAAACCTCGCGCCAATTTTTAACCTCCTTTAATTTTAATAATGCCTTGTACCTCATGCATGATCCTATATTTAAAAATGGTGAATTATTTAGGGAATAATTGGTCTGGCCTCTTTCAGCATGTTGTGAATATATGTATGTCATTTTAGATTGACTTTAAGAGCTTGGCAACAATGAAAGATATGTATGAAAAGGTAATTACGACGACATATATTTTTAGTAAGAGGCTGCTGGTAACACCTAGCATGAAAACAAAACTTAAGAAGACTAAACTTACAAATGTTTAACAGGTATACTTCTTGAAACAAAAACATCATACTGCCTATTCATATTCGTATGTATATATAGTATATTGATAAAGGGTAGCCAATATATATAGAAATTCCAAAATATATGGAACATCATGTCCGGCAGGATAAGACATATTACACTTCATACTTTGGTCCTCGGACCAAATTTATCTTACGAAGTGCTTCAGACCTTCAATTCCGTCAGAGTAACTATTTTAACTAATACAGTGACATAAACCTGCTGATGGGCAGATAAGTCTAATTGCCAGAAGCTCGGCCAGGTAGAGAAGTGTATCATTGATATATTCCTTCATATTTTAGGGAGAAGTGGGTTGCATAATTTATACAATTACGGGGGAAAAATGTTGGGATGGTTTCATTGAAACATCTTACGAATTGTTGGAATTTTCTGAAAGGCATCAACAACCAACAACTAATGCATTAAGGTATTTTTTATTGTATAGAATTAACATACTAGTAACTAGGTTTGATATATTAAGTATTCATTTAATCTCAGGTAAATTTTCCCCTATACTCTTTATCATAGATCACGTAAGGTGGAAGTGATGGGTTTACCGCACGAATATGATGCGAGCAAAGCTGGGACTGTGTTTGAAGCACTCAGCACAGAGCCTGAAAGGTTACAATTGGACGCATTCCTTTATGGACTTGCACACCAATGTCACTTGGCATCTGAGGTTTTTATAAATTTTAGTGACAGTAACAGATTTGGGAGTGGCATGTTCCCATTGTCAAATGTTCACCTTCGTTTTGAATGCCCCTAATTCTTTTTTAACTGATAATTACAGCGTTCAAGACAAACGAGTAGGGATGTTTCAGGGGAAGACATTATGTCAGAACTGAAAGATTTTAACCGGGAAGGTAATATAGTGAGAAAAGCAAGGAAAAGTTTATAATTCTGTTTCAGACAGATATTTTATTTTGTTTCCCAAGGTTCTTGGTAATGGCCACAATTAGTCCTTGACTTAATTTATAATCTTCTGTTCTCTAGTTTTTTTACTTGAAAGACACACACTTTATGTGCATTGCAGGAGCACTTCGCGCTTCTTTGGAGGTTTGGCGCCCGAAGTACGAGGTGTTCCAAATCTATTCGCCATGTACCTGTCAAGTAATGGAGGGGATAGGGGGTGTGGCATACACGGTTGGCCAAACTAACGATGACGTGTTCGTTTTGTTGGAAACAAAAATTGACAAACGGCCAACCCGAAATCCATTGCCAAAACAAAAGTCAAGTTACAGGTGGGTGAATGCAACACTTACCGTATAAAGTATATATATATATATATATATATAGATTTTCGCTTACCTCAAAACTTGTCTGCAACAGGCTGTTTCATCTGTAAAAGAATCATCAGGCAGTTTACAAGTATCGAAAGAAATGACCGCTTATATGCTTCCTGCCGGGTGTGGGGGTGTGAGACAATGTGTGCATGCATGGCTTTGTTTGCGTTGTTTCGCGAAACTTATTCACGATGTCGTCATCGTGAAATTATTTCAGCTCTTTTGTTGAGTAAACAATCCTTGTTTTTTTCTTTCAAAATACAAAATTTTTCTTCTAAACATAAATTGCATCGTTTTGATCCTCCCGTATACGAAATAGAATGTTTTAAAATTTGCCAATTAATACTGAAATCCTTATTGTTTTCTTTCAATGTCCAAATATATTTCGAAAGTTCCGTGTCATTTGCATGCTTTTTATGCTGAAAAGATTTAGTGTGGTTGGCCAATCGCTCTTTGAATGTGGTTGCAGTCATGCCAATGTAATTTTTGATCGTGTTTGTGTTGCTTACTGTGACTGTTGCTTTGTATACTATGTCCCTAGTCATGCATTGTTTTTAGATGTAACTTTCGACCTTAACAATGGAAAACATAGGCCCTATATGAAGCCCAATGACGATCCACTATACATAAATATGCACTCTAATCACCCACCGAGCATCACAAGGCAACTACCTGCATCAATTAACAAGCGCATAGCACTTCTTTCATCAGATGAGCAAACTTCGAATCTGCCCATATATCAGAGCGCGCCAGGCATAGCAACTTTAATCATGAACTTAGCTACCTCAGCACACCGCAAAACAACGCAGGAATAGGCAACGCAGCATCATTTGATTCAACCCACCATTTAGCAAGAGTGTTAGCACAAACATGGGACGTAATTTCCTTAGTCTAATTGACAAGCATTTTCCACCGCACCACAAGCTACATAAAATTTTTAACAGAAATACAGTTAAAGTAAGCTATAGCTGGATGAACAATATTAAGTCAGTAATCACTAAACACAATGCACGCATATCTAGAAATAACAAGCCACAGGAGAGGGACACTACTTGCAGTTGTAGAAAAAACACCATTTGCCCGCTTCAAAAACAATGCATGACTAGGGATATAGTATACAAAGCAACAGTCACAGTAAGCAACACAAACACGATAAAAAAATTACATTGGCATGACTGCAACCACATTCAAAGAGCGATTGGCCAACCACACTAAATCTTTTCAGCATAAAAAAGCATACAAATGACACAGAACTTTCTGAAATATATTTGGACATTGAAAGAAAACAATAAGGATTTCAGTATTAATTGGCAAATTTTAAAACATTCTATTTCGTATACGGAGGATCAAACGATGCAATTTATGTTTAGAAGAAAAACAAGGATTGTTTACTCAACAAAAAGAGCTGAAATAATTTATTATGTTGGGGGGAACTGAAAGATTTTAAATCGGGAAGGTAATATAGTGAGAAAAGCAAGGAAAAGTTTATAATTCTGTTTCAGACAGATATTTTATTTTGTTTCCCAAAGGTTCTTGGTAATGGCCACAATTAGTCATCATTGACATTTCTAATCTTTTGTTCTCTAGTTTTTTACTTGACAGACACGCACTTTATGTGCATTGCAGGAGCACTTCGTGCTTCTTTGGAGGTTTGGCGCCCGAAGTACGAGGTGTTCCAAATCTATTCGCCATGTACCTGTCAAGTAATGGAGGGGATAGGGGGTGTGGCATACACGGTTGGCCAAACTAACGATGACGTGTTCGTTTTGCTGGAAACAAAAATTGACACATTGTGGCCAACCCGAAATCCATTGCCAAAACAAAAGTCAAGTTACAGGTGGGTGAATGCAAAAGCTCACTTCCCTTGTGGTCGTTTGAGCACTCTGGCCCCATGACACTTCACGCATGTCTGGATGCGCATGTGTCTGAGTATTGTACTACATGCGCTTGGTGAGGGCAAGAGTATGGTGTCTAAATACGAAGTCACTCGCATCTAGACTGCGTTACAAGCTGCACTGACGAGCCGTTGAACGGCGAAACATGCATGTCTGCAGATTTGACTATATATATATATATATAGTCAGATCAAATTAAGAGATCAAATTAATCGATCAAATTAAGAGATCAAATGAGAGATCAAATTAATACAAGTATACTGTCCATACATAAATTGATGGCTAAAGCACTAGCACTGCAACATAAAACATTGAATTTTTGTTAATATAGGAGGACATGGAATGGAGAGAACGAGAGGTATCACGTGCATTTTGTCTTAAATTAATTGGGCTTAGCCAATCTAAACCTTATCTTAATGTTACATTAAGATACACGAGTGTGCACACCATTTTCGAATATTTATTTCCATATCTTTCGGCTTAATAGAGTTGCTTGTTTTGATGGCATTACTGTTTACCAAAAAGATATGGAGACGCTAAGCGGTCGACGTTGGGTAGGCGATACAATTATTGACGTCTTGTTAAGGTAGGCCTAATATAGAAATATACCGTATATACAGAATACTGTACGTCTGTATTGCATACCGCTGCGAGAATAAACATTCTAAAATTCAAGTCAAACCTATTTCAATCACGAGATAAAAGTATAAAAAGTGATATTATATCGTATACGATTGCCTTATGTTTACTATAATATTATCTACTTTATTTATATAGGTATTACTGCAAATTGGCAGAGAGAAATGCAGACAAGGTCAAGGGGAAATACTTCGCATTTACCACCTATTTCCAACAAAAATTGTTGATAAATGGACTTCTGTATGTACATCATTTTATCGTGTTTATCTTGCCGTTTACCATTGCAGCATGATAGATTTTCATATATAATTTTAAAGCTATATAATATATTTAATACACAGCATATATTACAAAATTGGCTATTTAAATAAATTAACTCACTCTTTTTTACAATATCAAGGAAGGAGCGGCCTCTGGATTTATCGGGGTGTTACATTGCAAGAGTGAAAGTGTTCACGCCTTCCGATATGAAGACATTTAAATGCGTCCTCGTGCCAGTATGCGATATGTAAGGGTACACATTATATTGTAAATTATATATATATACTTCGTAAGTAACATGACCATTTTCAACACTTCAAAATTGTTCATGACTGTTTTATAAATAAATTTAAGGACTCACTGGTGGCTAGTTGCGTACCAGATCGAGACTGGTAATCTGTACGTCTTGTGCAGCCTGGGTTGGCAGAAGGATAACGTTGCCTTGAGTCTAAGAAGGTAATAAATACTCCATCATGCAAACGACCGTTGTCTAGGGGACGTTTAAAAATTGATTGCATTATAGGCACAGCAAAAAATGTCCCCATGCATCTTCTTAAATGAGTGACTTTATATTCAACAGGTATTTTCAGCATGTAAGGCAAGAGCAGAACTGGCCTGAAGAAATTCCTCCTATTTCGCAACCGATATACGCTGATGTACGTTAAAAATTACATATAATTGATATTGTAATATCATCAATGTCATATAATTATATATAAAGGACTAACTGATTGTCTAATCACAGGTCGCACGCCAAACAAATGGGAACGATTGTGGTGTGTTCGTGACAGAGTTTGCAAGAAGAATAACGGAGGGGGTAATGTAGAATAACATATTCAGATAAAGATGCCTGCACTTCATTGTTAACAACTCTCCAGAACAAACATATGTTCTGAAGTACTATAACTGTGTTCTGGCTTACACATTTTTGGCAAATACATGTAGTCAACCATCCTTTCAAAAACAATCTTTCAAAATGATTAAAAATCATATGTTCAATATGTAATATAAATGTTGTTTTCAATTGTAGGGTGAAATTGGTCCTGCGCTTATTGAAGGAGGCAATGTTGGGAGACGAAGACCAGACCTAAAAAAGCTTATACAATCCTTCGAGAGTAAACAATGATGATGAAGCTATATATAAAAGTTCATTCATGCATGCATGTTCCACCCATTGGTTCCACCATATGATTCCACCCATATTCATAATACTTAAGATACTAGATGCAACGATAAAGTATACAATGTATTTTGAGATGCATGATCTATATAGCTGACCAAATCATGACTTTTGCTGAGTGTTTCATGTAGAGAGGACTAGCTCAATTTTGATTATATACCATTTTGAATGTACATGCATGCATGAACACCAGTCTTATATTGCACTTCATCTTCTACATCCTGTGGTTGTGTTATAGTTAAGTTAGTGTATGACATTGCTGATAGTAAGGAAGTAATCTTTGTATAGTATGTCCCTCTCTGGGTTACACCTAACTATGCGTAACATATTTCTGTGCCAGATATGGAGTTTTGAAAAGAGGAGGAAATTTTGGTATTCCATATAGGAAACCATCGAGGCAAGGGGTTTTATGCACGAGTTACACTGCTCGGCGGCTTGACTGTTATGGATGGTAAGTGTCGGATACACTTTCATGTTATATCCTTCACAGCATCCTATAAAAGAACAATCAAATTTACATACATTAAACCATTACAACTATATACAGACAATAGTCAAATGCACAATATGAGTACCAAAAGAATGATGGAAATAATCATAATTTAACACAGTTGTTCGGGGGCAGAAATTTGTTTCGGCGGGTTGGGCAACTTCCCTGTGCTTGATAAACTCGTCTAAGTTAGAAATGGTTGGTTCTATTCTGTACTTCGAGAGTTTTTCTCCAGGTATACCGTTATTCGTCCTTCACTAAAACATATCTCTTCAGCATTACAATACTTATAACACTAGGGACCGTTGTTGTAAAGCTGTAACGGCTTTTCCTCATCAGAAAAGCTCATGCATATATGGACCTATAATTCATAACAGAAAACGTCCAACATTTACTTGAATGATTTTTCCAATGAAATTTATCAACAATAAATTTTGTGTTCTTGAAAAACGCTGGATCTCGGTTTAAACAGTACTCGTGCAATCTGCACGAGTTATCGTAAATAACCAACTCTGGCGCTAGACAAATAGAATGGTGTAAAACATTTCAGAAAATGTCTGCATTGTCAGGCAAACTGCTTAATGAATGTTTACAATTAACGACAATTAAACCTATATAAATTATACACTTCGGAAAGGAAACGTACAGCTATACTGATTTGTATTTTATGGCCGCATGGTTGCAAAAACTGGTACGGAAATCTATCACGATGCTATTGAAAACGTGTCATAGCATTTGCACTTTGAAATTACAAGGTGCATGTACATACCTTCAGGAAAACGTGTTCGTAAAATGGTAAAAGGGATATCTGGAGATTCGTGATCCCGCATTATCTCAAATCCATAGCAAATACCTGAAAAGAGAAAAAGAAACACACGATCGAACCTCTTCTTCATCTTTGCATCGAAAAACATAGTGCTGACGCACGGACAAATATACTGTATAAGTGCATGGTTTGTTTTGTGGTAACATTATGTCGATCCCTATATAGGCCCAAATCTTCATGCATCAGTGCAAATAATGTAATGTTTTAAGTTGCGACACAGGTATGTATTTACTGCATACGTAAAAGAGAAACTCAATTATTTGTGCTGATGAAGATCTTCAAAACAAAAACATTATAGAAAGAAGATATCAATTCCCAAAGCTTATACTCAGCGTGTATATAGTTACCGTGAGGACATAGAATACAAAATATTCCAGGAATCAGTGTGCCATGCTTTTTCTTTGGTCTAGCAACCTTAGCGCAATCACCCTTATGCGTCTTCTTGCTGTCAAGAACATAATTTCCGCGCTGAACTAGTTCTGGCAGGCAAGGAAGATAACCGCTAGATTCGTTGCTTTGCGAGGTAGGTGGCAGGTTGTGCGGGAGTCGTTGTTGACCTTGTTCGGATACGAATGGCCTTTTCGACTTTACCACCAACTCTTTAAGCAAAGGTCGAATGGTAGGTGGAATTTCGCCGCATGTCTCCAGGATGTTGAAAAGTAAGGGCACTTGTTCATGAAGAAGCTTCAGATCTGTTGCAGGATTATCCTTTGGATTGACACCATCAGAGATCCTTGTCAATAAATCTAAAACTTCTTCATTGGGTGGCACAATCGCGCATACTGGTTTATCGGAGGCAAGGGCTGCAAGTAGTCTTCTACACGACTCCGGACAATGGCTAGTGAAATCCTGTTCCTCCAGGGATTCAAGAAGTATCTTAAGACCAGGCGATGAGATCTAAACATTGCATTATTATGAAACAGGATAAATTTAGTGAATGGGAGAGTTAAGTTATCTGGAAAAGAAAAAGCAGAAAAACGAGCACTTATAACTGCATGTAAAGTAGCGTCAATTTATGTAACATCTTCTGTGCCAATTATATACGATCAGTACGCAGCTAAAATAATCATGTATGGTCAAAAAGTCATCAGTATTTGTGATGCGTTCTCTATAAAATTAATTCGTAGTTGAGATCATATAAATTGATTGTGTTTAATTTCTATAATCAAACGTATGACTGAAAAACAAGATCACTAGCTGGTATCTTACCTTCTGACATTAGATTTTAAAATACTTGAAAATACGTTAGTGATTACATAACCAATACTACTACGTATACGTGCAGTGATAAATTCTACAACTACATACCTCAGATTTCAATTCTTGGAATTCCTCCAAGCTCGTTTCTGATCTACTGAACTTCTTTAGTAAAGCTCGTACACTTTTGCGGTTAATAAATTCCGCATTTCAAACCTAGTATTTAAGAAAATACAAACAAGACGAAATATAAATTGAAAGTAATTGTTTCAAAGAGTTCTGGGGACTCCATGCATGCATTCACATGGTCAGGAATCGACCTGATTTTCTATCTCCATGCACATGGTTAATTGTTATACTATGATAATATAGTCTCCAAAAATACTTATCTTCCGTCCAACAATCCAGTGTCAGACTGTACCAGATTGTTCGGTAAGTAGGTCTTTTGGATGCCAAGAGTTGTGCCATCCATCACAAGCTTTCTAGGAATTTTCCCGCATATTTCGCAGAAAAACCCATCTTCAAATTCAATATCAAGCAATCTAAATAAGAGAGCATTATATAAAAAATCGATCGTCATATACTCAAAGAAACACGTAAAATTAGTTAAAGAAATAAAGGCGAGCGACATTATGCAATAAGTTTCGTATTTAGCTGGCGTCATAATTGAGTATAGCACCTCCAGTAAACTAATCCTGCGTACTTCCACTACTTCGCATGTAATTAATGAGCTTTATATATAGGCCGAATAATTCTTTAGAAAAAAGGAACAATTTCACATGCATTCGATACTGCAACATACTTACCGTATCATGGCAATAACCGCAAGACGAAACTTGGTATAAGTGATATGTTTATGGAACATGAAATTGCCCGATGACACCTGCCGTTGTACGTACGTAACATAATATTTGTACATGGGTAAACTGAAAGGAATGCAAATAACGTATATTGTACAGATAGAAAAAAAGAAAATGAATGAAAATGTTTTTATATATCCTTTCCAAAGTACCTCGACGTTATGAAAAGGCGAAGGTAATCTTTTAAAACAGCATGAGATATTGAGAATGACCCAAACCACACAACCCTGTTTTCAATGCCATCATACCGCTTTCTATTCTCACAAGATGAGCAAGGTCTAAAATATACTAAAATAAAAATAATATAAAATGATATTGTAAAGTGCTTTTTAAAAATTTCGACCTAATTCTTAGCTTTCCTCTAGACCTGTCGGCTGCAAACAAAAGTAAAATTGGGCTATTTAAACGTATTTTACAGGCGTATAGGAGCTAGCTGCAAGCACTCACTCTGAGTGCAATTTCAGTTAAAAAGTAGTATTTCTGCTCACCATTCACATGATGAATTGAATAAAGGTACGCAACGGAACATAGATCAATATCCAACCATTCATCTTCAACTGAACGTCTATCCCATTCCGCACCACAAGGACAACAACCACTTGCCGAGGGCACAAAGAACTTCGATCCATTTCTCTCGGGAAGATCGGCGAAATCATTTGCATCACTTTCATTGCCTAAGACAAATGATATTTTGTGTGTTTTCAGTTGCATGCAGGCGCTCTTACCAAATTTCCTACATACTCAATGTAGACCACGAGAGACTATATATACCAAATATTCTATGGTCATACATGCGCTGTCATGTACCTGTTCCAAATAATTGCACCTTTTCGCTGCTGGTGGTGGCCATTTCAAAATAGTCCCGCATTTCTGGCGAAATTTCTAGTGACACCTTAAAAAGTGCCAACGGCGTGTCATTATCTTCTTCAATGGCTTCCATAGCCCTTGCAAGAGTAGTCACATGAATGCAGTGGTACGATGAACAGCTGCAGCATTTCAGTTCTGGCTGTGGAGGAGTTACCTTTGAATACACAAATGTACAAACTCCCCACTGACCATTGACTGGTTTTACAGCTATCCATTGAATTCCACCGCAAACTGCACTGAACAAGTCCTATATAAATGGTAAGCAAATAGGATACATTTACTGGCAATATATAAAATGTGATAGATTATATATAGGCTTATTAGTGCATAAACACATTTTGCAGTTACTTAAAGAAATTACCTCTTGAGGTTGCATTTGGTTATAAGAATGCTCGTTGGAAACTGCCTGGATGATGGATGTTTCTTTTTTACCTTATAGCATAAACAAATAAGACAATGTTAAAACTTGGTGAAAATACTGTTATAATCTATGGGATCGAAATTCCACATGAGCTTCGATGTGAATGTCTTTCGTTTAAAGATAAGTAGTCAAATTGCTGCTACCAGACAAGGTACCTTCGCTCGAACAGTCGAGGTTCTTGTGCAATTATTCAAGTAGTTTGATCCTTAAGACCCGCATCATATCGTCATCAATATTGTAAGTAGAAAATCAGTACCACGCGAATTTTTATACAAGTAAGGATTTAAGAGTTTCATTCCTTGTCTGGAAAGGTGTTTTCTTTTTAAAGATAGTTTAAATTATTACATATTTGAAGTGGTGCATGTTTGCCAATGCATTCAAGATAATGCATAACAGCTTGGCACATTCATTTGACATCAGTGTCGGAATATTAGGTGTATAATTAAAACACGCTTCTCTTTTTTTCAGCTCTGAAATTGGTTACATTGCTAATCAGCAATCTCTGCAACGACTTTAAGAACATATTTGACGGTGGCGTGGTTGCTCTGTTTTTTTTCTATAGTGTCCGCAACAGTTTTTGAAAAAATAGAACTACACATACTTTCCATGAAAAAGTCTTGAGCATCTATACCAAACTTCTTATCATACACATCCAGAAACCTTTCCATTGCTGATATGTGTAAGCAACTTGGGTATGGTATAGCTGAACAAAAAAGTTAGGGCATAAAATTACACCTAAGAATATAAGTGTGTATAAGAATTGTTAAATGTGAATAGCCTGCTTTAGAAGAAGCTAACAACATAAATGTGGGATGAAAGAGGATAGCATACTGCATTTAAATTTTGGACACGTAATCCAAACAAGAACTGCTAATTGACATTCCTGCTAGGTAGTAATGAACGTTAACCTCAAGATTAAGATAACTGCAAGATCGCAAAGAAAATTTATCATTGAGATATTTTGTTCCAAACATTCCTCCTGCAGGCATACAAGAACATTTCAGACATTGGTAAAAACTCTATACCTTTGTCAAGATCGGACTGGATACGGTCATTTAGGGCTTGAACAAACTGCATTCGACTTTGATCACACGAACAGCATAATACCCAACCATAATTTCCAGGCAATTGGTGGGGATACCGGTGAACAAATACATATGATGTATGCTATAAAGAATAACATATATTGCCATAGAAGAATCGTTCAGTATATATATATTTATATCTCACCAAGCGCATATATAGACACATACTTCTTCACTGCTGTCGGTATCACTCTTTATAGAATCTTCAGGCCCGTATTGTGAAGATCCCATATAGGATGAAATCCAAGGTAGTGAAGATTTTTAAATAAGTCTACCTCAAGTTCAGTGAAGCACAAACCACTAATATTGCATTATTATATCCCACATACCATAATTGTTCTTTTATTCACATTATAGTCGTGGAGGGCAAATGACTGCTGTTCAAAAATATTTGTTACGTAGTCAAACTGCAGCAATAACCAAGCATAGTGGCGAACTGGCGAAATATGACTCTACATATTAAATAAAAATTGAAACTGAGTCCAAATTGAAAACTTGTTTCAAACATATTACAAAACATTATATACATATACACACTACATGCACACAGATATGTGGTAATATATTATGCGGATCGTTTTAAATACTGACCAAGTTCTTTCAAGTAATTTAACATTCAATTTTAGTTGTCACTTTACAAAATACAACGACTTTTAATACCCCTCAAATTTTACCTGAAAATGTCAGAACTTCATCGATTCTCTTTTTTGCCAAATGAGTAAATAAAATGCAAAATCTAATGAAGTCACATCTAATGTACCTAATATAAATAAATATATTATCAAAACGAAAAGTACCTGATTTAACTGAAATTGCTGGTATGATTCCTCTGCAGCAATATCTCTATGTTCATCAGTTATTAATGAGATATCCTCAAAATCCTGCAAAATAAATACTTTGAGGTTAATTGAAGTTGACTTTTTAGCATGCAGGAGCTTTACTTTAAATTACTTTAAATATTTAATATGTTTTCCTTATTTCCTATACTCTATAGTGACACAACGAAAGTATACCTTGGACATTTTTACATTACGTAATTTACACATAACTCCATTGGTAATCTCTATCTATAATATACCCATTGATGAAATCTTATTTAACTTTAAGCATTACTATTTATCGTTTTCAGTTTATCCTTTTCTAAATGAAACCTGCCTTCAGAATGTCTAAGTTAAACAACGTGCCATGGCAAAATTTACTCAATATAAAGTTACCTCTCTCTGCAGGTTATGGAGATCGTCAACAAAACTTTCTTCTACTCGACTACTATCATCCTTCATGTCCTATTAAACAAATTTCTCAAAGCATTTTAAATGACGCTTTTTGAAACTATCACATGTGTCATTAATAATAACCAATTAAAATATTTTACAGTATACAAGTAGAAATTTTGTTAACTGCGCCCATAATATTAAAAAATATGATCAAAACCGCGCATAACATGCAGTTGTTCTTTGTTTCCATTGCTTAGTTTATTTGTAGGTCATAATTACACAATAATATAGCATATACAACTACTGTATGACCATCACCTATACTTCTAAACTTACCACATCACACACTACAATTTCTTGCTCGTAGGACCGACTGACACATGGAATATTTGTATCCTATTTAACATACAGTGCATAAGAGTAGAACAATATTTTAGAACAACAAATCAAATTATTACTAAATTACAGTATAGGCAATGCAGTACAATACATAATACAGTATATCTGTACGTAGTACGTACGAATGCTGGAGGATGAATTGCAATAAGATATATAACTTTAGTTAACACGTAGTCACGTACAATACAATAACAACTTAATAAGTAGAGAAATCTTTATCACACGTACTACACCAGTTATAGTAAATATATGAATATATTATTTAATGTTTACATTATATAATGATATAAATAAAAGTAATCATTGAATAATCACTATTTATTGATCTTATTAAATAATTTCGTTATAATAAATAATCATTTATTTTTACAAAAAACTATAACTACTGTAGTATAGGTGCTAAAATTATAGGTTTTAAAATTATAGGTTTTAAAATTATAGGTTTTAAATAATGTTAGATGTATCTTGTAGACAGTTCACAGTTGAAGACTTCATAAGCGGCATCTCTCAAAATTCTAATGCACGGCTTTTAATGTCTTTTATGGCTTGAAAACAACAGCTGCATAACTAATTACTTCAACCACTCAGATATTTAATTCAACACACTGTAGCTTTTTTTTCCATTCATTTAATTTCCATATTCGTCAATGATGTAAAAAGCAGTTTATACGTTGGTGGGCTTCATAAACGTCTTCCAGGTGACCTTTTCTTACCTCTCCCATTCACCAAAACTTTTCATTGAACACTATTTCCATATTGAACAGTATTATCATCTTAATATTGTGTCAACCAAGATCCCTTTGGCTTTGATAGCAACAGGTCACCAATGGCAATGTAATCACAAAGTGTTTATCAACATCAGTTACTTGTAATATTCACGCAGTTCAGTACCTATCCAGGCACGCAGCATTAACATGGTAATCTCAATCCATATTCAATTTCCCTTGTTACACAACCAGATTGCTGACATATCAAATACTTTTCCAATGACATTGTGAATGAGGAAACGTACAAGACAAGAAGATAAGATCAAAGAAGACAAGTATTTATTTGGTCTAGATATCAGCTCCTGCACAAAAAGTTTACCTGCAAAGACAATTAATTGAATCAACGATCTCTTCAACATGTTGGTAGTTTAAACAGATTTTTCAAATTGCTGCTGAACTTGTTCCAAGATCAACGAAGATAGAGTTTACTTGAAGCCCACCAACCAACCAGTCTTTTTAAAAATCAGCTGCATGATAAATGATATACGTACGGCATTCGATCTGTCTCTCTTCGATAAAAGGAGTGAATGGTTGAAGTGACTGGTATTCAATTGACATTATACAACTGTTGTTAACTCCACATCTTTGAATACGAAGGTTGCACGAGGACATCAATCATTAAGTTATTAGTTGCCTTTCATGTAAAGATATTGGCTAGTTTTACCAGGTTCAGTATTTCTGGCATGCATAAATCATGGACATATTTAAAAGTGTACATTGGTCATTACCCCCTCTGGCCCCAGCATATTGGATGAATTCGACCCCTTAAGTAGTAAAGTTAGGTTTATTATGAGTATTACTCTGAGGTGGATGGGAATGCTCAACAGGTTTTACAGGTATTATTATTATTATAGTTAGTCAAGGTTAATGCCTATGGGTTATAGTTTTTTTTTGGGGGGGGGTTTACAAAACTTACTTGTCCCTGCCCTCAACCTAATTTATACCTGACTAGCTAAGGCCACTACTTCACTATTTGTTGGATATTAGTTTTGCATTGGAGCTGACCATTATTATTAGGATAATAACACATAGATGCAGCAATCTAAAAGCCATGCAGGCAGAGGATGAGAAACTTATATTCAACAAATAGTGGTCTTATATACTGCATGTGCCACCTGTGCTTTCAAGTGAACCTTACTTATTAATTAACCTCTTATTTTATTTATTATAAGTACATGCTTCTTCTTTCAATACCACACATCTTTGATATGCTCTCACTTTCAATATTACTAGTTTAACATAGCAGTGTACTGGTAATTCATGATAAGCCAAGTGGGTGTGAGAGGTACAGGTATGTGGAAAGATATACAAACCAAGATGAAGGGAAATGGTTCTATATCTTATACAACACAGAATCTTGAATTTTGTAAAACTCATTTGATTTGTATTCTTCAATATTAAATATTAAAGAGAGTTATTTTTGAGAAAAATTGACTCTAAATATTAAGTAATATCAACAGGATTTTATGTCAGATATATCTGCCTTTGCATTTTCTTTATGAAATATTTAATAATAATTACAATATATGCATCACAAATCTAGTCTGCATTAATTACATGGAAGGGTCTAGCACAGTTAAGTGAGAAGACTTTTCAATTACAATTACATGGACTGGGCCAGCCCGGTAATTACAATTAATGGACACAACTGACCCAGCAAATCAAGCTGAAATAAGCTATTTCTATTTATAAAACACAAAAGCAACATTTTTGTCATTTTAACGCTGGTTTGAGTTTCTTTTAACTCTATTTGTTTACATTAGTGTGATTTTCACCAATTCAGCCCAGTTTGCCAGGATGTAGCTATTACATGGCGAGTTTCATCACGGCGAACTGGGTTAGCCCACTTGCAAGTAGCAACAAGGGAGATCTCACCAATGTGGGCTAGCTTGCTTTCCATGTCAACGCAATGCAAACTTTATATATTAAGATTATTATAGTAAGCGGGCTAGTCCGGTACATATTAATTTGGTAAACAGGGCTAGCCGAGTCCATGTAATCAGCCCCTTAGTAGTGACTCATAGCAAGCCTGAATTTATAACATCATTTAATACATGATTCAGTCAATATATATGAAAAAGTTTCATACCAAATCATTGGTTTGTGTGCTCCTTTTATGCTCCACATTGGTGTAGAAGAATGTATTTGAACGTTTAAATTTCTTTCCAAATCTATACATTTCACCAGACATCTTTGCAATATTGATAGACTTTATAAAATTGTATACAAATTATGTACAAAAGTGTACCACGTTTGTAGAGAAGTGGTAGAAATACCGTAGAATGCAGTGTGCTGTTATCTATTTTGTTACTAGTACCATTCTCCCAGTAACCACACGTCCAAATATACAGTATAAATATTAAAATAACCTGTGAAAATTTGAAAAACATCAATCCAAAGATAAAATTGCCTTAAATTGGTCGCATAATGAAGATGAGAGCTATTCTAAAATATAAACCGTCAAAAATATACCAGTTAAAGCTCTGATATTCAATTTTTACGTTGTATAAGTTTGGTGGTTGTATCCGTGGTTATATATACCACTTTTCGGTAGTAAAATATACCTGCTCTGAGATTTCAGAATGTGTCAGTAGACTAGTTTATTGTCGAAAATAAAAATTCAAATACCAAAATAAGAATGTGAGAGGTAGAATAAGAAAAACATAATACGGATGACGTCTCAGAAGTTATAGGACCGGAGGTTATGGCACTTAAAGCCATGCAAAAGGATCTGAAAGGCCTTGGCAAAGGAAGCTCATTCTTTAATATGTCCCATATTTGAAGCCTGATAAAGGCAGAAGTATGTGCGAACGAGGGACAATTATGATATTGTCACAAGAGTGATAAAACTGATATTACCGAGCCCCTCATGTGATAACCTATACTTACACACTTTTAATAACTAGTAGTAGTATAATCATTATAGTAGCAAAGCCCTGCAGGAAAGCCCCAATGCTTTATATGTACAGCACCACATTCTCAGCACCACACTCAAGTTTATTATATCAGATTTTAAATTTTATAAGGAAACATTTAACACTTGGGGAATTTAAAACTGGGCAAGTATTGTAAGATATGATTATATAGAGGGGGAGGGGAATATATAGAGGAATAATCTTTCCTTATTTTGGCCAAAATCTGTATCCATGGTTCCATTTGCGCTAATTGTGAGAGTGCAGCTCTGGAAATATATACAGAAACCCAGATCTGTCACAATTTTTAGGCCAAATCTGCAAACCTATTTTCACCGGTAATTATTTTGAGATTCTGAAGTGGCCTAATGTCTTCAGCATACGTATGCATTGGTTAGCTTGATAAATAGAGGTTGTAAATTTTATGATAACGAACGTTAAGGTATGTTTCGTTGTGTGATGTCCCTGACTGGTTTTATGTTTTGTTGAATGTTAGTGACGATTATTTTGAGTTCATAATGTTGTCATGATGATGTTTGCCATGTGTAAAAGTGTGATAGTGTGATATAGCGTGAATCTGCAATTTTTGTTTTGTCCTACCTATTTTAGAAATTGTCTTGGAGGAAGTTATTTGGTTTTGTAAGAAACTAAATGCATCATATCTCCTCTGATCAAGTAAGTATATAATTTGTGTTATATGTTCTACTAGACAAAACTCAGCATTGCTTTGAAACAGAAAGCACACTACACAAAAGTGTTCTTCAGCACAGGGGACATGTGTTCTGATTTGCATCAGCCTCCGTCCTCATGTAAGTCTTTCTCCATCACGAATAATCCTGTCTTTCTCGTAGCACTCTTTCCAATCTCTTAGCTGACTTTGGACTGATTTGAAGAAATAACGCTTGGCTGATTCTCTTTATTCTGGGAGCAGTGGACCGCATACACGTTGGGACCTTGTGTTGTTGATTAATCGAATGCAATAGGCTGTCACTCTACAAAGTCTCTGCCAATTTGAACATCTCGATGGGTCTAGGATGGTACTTGTTACAGCTGGTTGCAGAGCAAATAAGGCTCTTTCACTTAACTTAACTTCGAAATTAATCTTATCCGTGTTTGGATTCCAGGAGACTTGAAACATTCTCCGTCCAAGCTAACTTGACTTGCATCAGGTGGTTCTTTCTTGTGTTCAGGAACGTCAGAAACTGGGAGGAGGTCAGGGTCTAACTTGGGGGTTGACTTGTTTCTTTCACCTAACTGTTCTTGTAGCTGCTTTGTAGAACAATTCCGATTTTTAGTTTGGAAGCTACCGGTACTTAGTATCTTCTCCATGTCTGTCATTCTTTGCAGTGCATCCTTTGGCGATCAGATCCATTATATCTATCTCCGTCTCTGGTTCCTGGGACGTTTTCCATTTCTCTCCACAGAAATCTATGTACAGTACTTGACAATCGGTTTCGTGCAACAAGACTTGCAAGAACATCTTCGAAATGTCTCCTGCAAACGCTTCTTTGCATATCTGGTATCCGTCTAAGCTTCCAGTTAAACACAGGCCTTTATATAGAAAGGAATTCATCAAAATTCCTTGAAAGGGACACGCAGTGTAAACTCTCAATCAAAATCTGGACAACAAAGCTTGAACTCTTATTATTTTATTCAAACGAAACGGTTAACTACATAAAAACATATATTTACAAAGGTTATTACTTAATTACATTTGTTCAACTAAACAATTAATGTACAGCAAAGTTGAGATAAATTCAAGACATACAGTTTGTTATTCCGCCCAGTAGAAATTTGAGCGTTCACTATTGAGTGTATATTCCGGTAGATGTTCAATATCGAGTGTATATTTGGTAGATGTTCAATATCGAGTGTATATTCGGTAGATGTTCAATATCTAGTGACCTCGCAAGGGTTTGCCCATAAATAGGTAATTAGCTTAGCTAATTTGCATCTAACAAACTAGTTTGAATAGTGCTTATTCATGCATGTTGTACTTTCGGTTTGAAATTAACATACGGCCCCTATCTCTTCTGTAGACATTTACTTACAACACTTACATTATAAGTTCAAACCGTTATGTTCTCTTTGAGCGTAGGAAGAGTACTCAGTTCACTCCGACAATTCTAAAAAGACAACATTATCCTCTGGTCTTTCCAAATAACCAGATTTTGGTTTCAAAACAATTCTTCGAACGAAACCATCCCTAGAATTAGGGATCTGAACTCTAATCACTCGTCCTAGTGGCCATCATGATCTTGGGGAATTGTCATCAACTACCAAAACAGCATCATTAGGAGCAAAAGTTCTTTGTGGCTTATTCCACATATTGTCTTCGTTGAAGCTCCGGCAAAAATTCCCTAAGCCATCTTCTCCAGAACATGTCAGACAAATATTGAGCCTGTCTCCATCTTCTTTTGGTAATACATGTCTGCTTCATCAAAACTCCAGAGGGGTCGTAGCAGGAGTAAGTGGTTCGGGGTTCATGCGAACTGTTCTAATGCATCGCTCCCATACCCCACCATGATGAAAGCCCAGAGGTGGATTAAAGATCCATTTGATGCGTCGTTGTGTCAAGAAATTGTGAATCTTGTCTTGGTTCCAATTTTCTATGGCTGCCTGAATTTCCCTTCCACCACCACCAAAGTTGGTTTCATTAGCAGATCTTATCACCTCGGGCTGTCCTCGTCGTGCAATGAACCTACGTAGAGCATGTAGGAATGAGCTTGTATCAACGCTGTAAGCAATTTCGATATGGACAGAACGTACGGCAAGACAGGTGAATAAAACTCCATATCTTTTTACTTGACTCCGCGCTCTTTTGACCAAAAATGGACCAAAACAATCAAACCAACAATTGTAAACAGAGGTTTATCACGTGTGACGCGATGTTGAGGCAAATCAGCCATTTTCTGTTCTCCACACTGGCTTGTCGCTTCTTACAATCAACACAGCTCCTTAGAATATACTTTAGTATCTGTCTTGCTCCAACTATCCAATATCTTTCTCTTATCAACGACCAAATGTGTTCCAAGCTATCTCGTGGTAATGCCTTGCTAATAACTTTGCCACAGGACTTTCTTTTGGAATGATTATCTGATGTTTTCGATATTAGAGCATTTCTAAGACTTCCACCAACGCGAAGTAGTTGGTCGTTTAGCTGTGGATCAAGCTTATGAATAGAACTTGTCTTCTTCACTGTATTATCCTTGATTTCGGTCGATAATTGGTTAGTTCTAGGTTGACAATTCCGAACAGCGGACAGTTCTTCTTGATAGCTTACTTCTTGAACATATCTGATATTTCTCTCTGCATTTTCTATCTCCTCAACTGTGAGTGGTACAATAGGTTGAGCGGTGTGTCATCGTGATTTCTCTCATTTACCCAATGAGAAAGGTTTGTTCGATACCGAAGTATCCATGCTAAGAATCTCTTCAGTTGCTGCCATGAAGAAAATCTATTGATAATCTCATCCATTGTATTTTCGGACTGGCATCTCACTGAAAAGGTTTTCATGTCAGATGTTACTTCAGGATCATCCTTGCAAATAGTTGGGGTCATTGATGGTTGTTTAGGCCAACTATCTCTCTGTTCCCATAGGAATTGTGGACCATTCATCCAGCTCTCGCAAGTCAGGAATTCGACCGCTGATAATCCTGGTGAAACATCGTCAGGGTTTTGATCACTGGAAATGTGATACCACTGAGTAGATTCACTCGTTTCTCTAATAGTAGCGACTCGACTAGCAACAAATGTTTGGAACTTCTTTGTTGTGTTGTTCAGATAACCCAAAACACATGTACTGTCCCGTCCAGAGAACAGAATCATTTACCTCGACTTCGACTTCTTTACACACCAACTTCTCCAGCTTGGCAGCACAAACAGCAGTTGCGAGTTCCATTCATGGGATTGTCATTTTCTTAAGAGGAGCAACTCTTGACTTGGCATCATGAACAAACAGTGAATACTTCCTTCCACATGCTCGAATCATAGATAGCTGACGGCTCCATAACCACGTTCTGAAGCATCAGCGAAGACGTGCAACTGCCTTGAAATAATCTCTTTCGAGGTTGTTGGCTTGATGCATCCTAAAAGGCGAAATCGCTCGATATTCGGAAGTTCATTAATCCAAACGTTCCAGCGCTTCAAGTATTCATTCGAAATCCATTGTCAGGTGAAATCCACTGCGGTTAAGCAACTCGGTGAGATTCTTCACTACCTTCTTCTTCGTCACCAACCAACTTAAGGCAATCATCGACGTAGAAATTTTTCTTGACTATGTCCGAGATGGAGGGGTCGAAATCGGTTGCGTTATCATCCTTCAGCCGTTTTTCTACGAGCAAAATTTGCGCAACTTTTTAGTGCAAAGTTTTTAACTTTGCAGTATTGTGATGAGGGGCGAAAATTCACACGAGCTATCATACATACATACATTCATAGATACATCATAGTGTAAACTTTCCGGGGGGTGCATACAATTTATGTTTCTTTTTAAATTTCATTAACATTTAGTGATTTAGTGCTGCAAGACAGGGCTTCACATTTTTCTTTAAATATTCTTTTGATCTTATGGCGAGTTTACACAAACTATGCTGATTTAGAGTCTTTATATTGAACTTGAAACATTTGCTGAAGACGTTGAATTGACATTAAATTGGCGACCTTTCCCCCGGAACACCCGATTTTTTGTGCAATCTCAAATGCACGTGCGCTATCAAGTGCGTGGCCGCGAGGTGATTGCGAGATTCGTACACGTGCCGACGTGCCGTGTAGCGAGTCTAGCGACAAGAACATTATTTATATTATTTGACATTTGCTTTCGAGAATATGATTATGACAAACTGTATCTCAAATGCGAGTTTGCAGATTATATAAATGATAAGGAAGGTGAATGTGGTAGCAGTTTAAAGGCTATATTATTTCAAATACAACTATAGCCTTATGAACTATAGGGGCAATGCCAATGTGGCAATGTCAATAAACTTGTGCAAGTCGATGGCTGGATATATATAGTATACTGCGTGTATTCGATCTGTATTATGAACTATCAAAACAGTGTAGACTATAGTATCCGATTTATATTATAACCTCCATGGTATAAAACGGAATCATATAAACGTGCTGCAAAGCCTGCAGTCCCAATAGTCGTGTTAATTTAAACTTTACAGTATACCTTGAATTGATGGGATATAATTGTATTGGGATGTATAATATTTTAAAATAAATGTAAATTCTGATTTTCTGTGATATAAATAATTACGTTTGAAGTGTGAACGTAAACAACAGTACTGTTTATATATGCATTGTCATTGACATTGTTAGGAAAACGAAAGTTTCACAGTATTTCCGCTTTGAAAAAAAATCCCCTTAAAAATTGTGTCGGTGTTTCAGTTGAAGGCAGTGGCCGACTATACACCTTTAGTTTTTATACTATTTCACCAAACAATTCAGATTTCCGATTTGGACTTACTTAACTTGGGCTAATATATATAATAGCCGCCCATGTGCAAAATTTGAAGTGACAGTCCGGAATTATAGAGTACAAACATATACAGTAGTCATATTACTGTAAACAAAATTTTCAACACAACATTTAATAATAATATGAACCCTGTAATATTTACAAAACTAAACTATATCATACATGTAACTACTCTTTACTCTTTGTCCTTCTATAACTTAATACTGAGTATAAGTCATAAACATAACGATTAACGAATGTTTTTCTTTCAACACAACGACAACGTAATATTTACTGTAACTATTCATCCACAACATTCATTGCCTTGATAACTTTGTCCTCTCTCAAGATTACAAATAAAATCTTTTTTACTAAAAGCAAAGTTTCAATGATCATTTTCTTGGAAAGCTTGGTAGGGTCCGTCTCTTGTTACAAGTAATTATAAATGGGGCATAATTTGCCTGCGTATGTTTACGCTTACGATTTTCAAAAGCGAAGTTAAAAATAGGCCTTCGAAAACAAATGTCATGAGAACTTGACAATCTTGACATATAAATACTGCTAGCTATAATTCCATGCATGACTCATCTATTTACGTCAGCAATAAATACGCATACACTTCCCACGGCGAGTTGTGAAATATTCTTTATCTGTAGGATCAAGGAGAGATTTTCCTGAAACATTACTTGCATTACTTGTAAATTATGGTGTTACAGGATCCAAAATTCAACAAAAATATGTCTTCGCCCGTTCGCCGCAGAGTACTTCAGTGCTTCCATATTAATCTTTCGTTTTTCTTACTGAATTTCCCCCCATTTTCACCCCCATTTTCCTCAAAACTTATGGCTCTTTGAAACTTTGCACAATCCTTGGATCCCTAGTTTTAACTGCGCCGATCCTTCCATGATACCAAGGGCTCGCGAATCTTCCAGTGACATTTCCAATTTACTATCGACTGCAGTGTCATTGAATTCCATTTCACAGAATCTCCTGAATTGATCACTCAGCCCAGAGTTAGATCGTATTAAATTCACACAATGACAAGAAGTCCCGTTTCTCCCAAGTGGACCATTAATCGTCCACCCAAGAATCGTTTTCGCCATGTACGGTCCCTTACTGTCACATTTTCTAACTTCTCTTGGCTCAAGAGCTTCTGGTACGTCGTTGCCAATTAGAAGTCCAATTGGTGCATTGATGCTTTGTAATTTCACGTTTTCAAGATGAGACCATGTCCTCCAGTGAAGGTATACTCGATTCACCAATTGGCAGTCGCTTGGTCGAGAAAACTGTAGGAAGTTCCACCATGTTATCTTCTTCCAAATCAAGGACTTCCAAACTAATAACACTTGTTTTTACCATATGATCTTCCTGATGTGAAGTTGTAAGAGACAGCGCTGTTTCCCTTCCTTGGACACCTAGACTTTGCAACAATTTGGTCGTACAGAATGTTGTGTTGGAACCAGAATCTAAGAACGCATAGGTTGTCAGAACTTCTGATGATTGAGCACATTTCACCTTTACAGGAACAAGGGGTAGACCAATTTTAGAGACACCGGCCCCGGTTACATCAATTTGGGCATTGGTAGCATTCTTTGGAATTTGTTGGGATTTATTGGGATGCACTACTGGTTGAGCATTGGGAAAAACCTGACGGTACATATGAAGCATCTGGACCACAGGTCCAGGTTTCTGAGTCCTTCTGAAAGCGATTGCATCTAGGCAGAATATGGTTGCCATTGTACATGGGCCACTTGTGCATTTTAGATTCCATTTTAGGATTTTCTTGTTCCCACGTCTTGGAGTCATTGCTCACGTCGATACTGAATGAATATCTTCCTTTAGGCTTCCGCTGATCTTTTGGTTTATTAGTTGCAAGTTTCCCAAAGATTGGATGGTTCATTACTCGCACTCTATCCTCAATGAATTTGACGATGATCTTGATGAGAAGTCAGGGTTTTCAATTCTGTTAAGGTAACCGGTTTCTTTCAGTGTATTTCTACAACTTATGAGAAGTACTGAAAATGTTTGTAACACTATGCCATCCTCAGATTTGATGGGTGTAGCTTCAGTAACATGATTTACATAAGCTGTGGTGATCCTATAGTCCTGGCCATATTTCTCCTTCAGTAATCTCATAGCTTATTTATAGCCTTCCTCTGGCTTAATTGAGAGACAGCTTTTCATTAGGTCTTTAACTTTGCCCGAGGTGTATTGAACTAGATAGAAGAGCTTTGTTCGTTGGTTGAATGTCTTAGATTCAACCAAGTTTTCGAATGTTCTAACAAAATTACAGTATTCTGTCGGCTTTCCATCGAAGATTCCCGGGAACCTTTACGTCTGGTAAAGACATTACCGCTGTCATTTCTCAGTGGGAGGTATGAACTTCATGCAACTGGTGGTCACACGTTTCTTGCATATCGAACATTATATTCATCTGGTTATAACGGATAGTACTACCATTGCAGAGATTTTTAATCGCTACTTTATTGACATACCTATGAAATATCTTGCCTTGTTTGCCGAATATCAAGGATTGACCGATGTCTCCTCCGAAACAAGTATCAATTTTGAAATTTCCCCCATCACTGAAAACGATGTATTAGAATTGTTAATGTCAGTCCCATCCCACAAAGCTTCTGGTGATGACGGAATAGGTATAAAGATCCTTAAGATTGCCGCACCTGCAATAGTACCCTCTCTCACAAGAGTACTAAATTTGTGCTTGACCAAGAAACACTTTCCGAGAGCATGGAAAATAGCAAAAGCTTCACCGATTTTTAAAGGAAATGGAAGCAAAATGAAAAAGAATGCTTTCGCCCAATATCAGTACTCCCAATTCTATCGAAACTATTGGAAAAACTGATCTGTCGTTCAATGAACAAATTTCTCAGTGAAAATAACATTCTACATAAATTCCAGTCTGGTTTCAGGAAAGTCTGCTCTGAAAAATTCCACAGCTGATATATACACTGACGATACTACAATTAGTCACTCTGATCATTATAGTATTTCACCTCAAGCTATTAGTAATGGCATCCAAACGGATATAAATGAACTACAAAATTGGTCGAATAAAAATCGAATTACACTAAACGAAAGAAAGACAAAATCTATGCTCATTACAGGAAAAGGGCTAGATAAAAAGCTGGCAAGTTTGGACTTGCAAATTGAATTAAACAACACTACTATTGAACAAGTTGATGTTTTCAGTTTGCTGGGACTAAAGATAGACATCAGATTGACATTTGACGAACATGTCTACGCTCTTTGCAACAAGCTGTCATAGCGAATTGGCGTCCTACGAAAGATGAAGGCTTTTTTCCCCTCGAGCAAAGGATTCTCTACTATAACGCCATGATTAAACAACTGATGATGTATGGCTCAACTGTCTGGTCTGCGTGCTCTCGTGAGAATTTAGAAAGGGTTCTGCGACTGCAAAAGCAAGATGCAAGGGTCATATTAGACGCTGACACGCGAGCGAATAGTGTCGAGCTCTTCAAATAACTAAAGTGGTTGCCTTTCTTCTGTGAAATTAAAATTCAGATGTGTGTTTTGGTTCACAAACGTCTTCATGGCGAATGCCTGGCTTATATTAAGGATGCTTTGAGGGTAAACTCAGATATCCATAATCGAACAAGTCGTTATGGCTCATTAAACATAGTTTGCCCACGTTTCAATAGAGAAACTGAAGGTGGACGGACATTCTCAGTCAGAATGTCAAGATTATGGAACAGCCTGCCAAATGAACTGAAGTCCATTAAGAGTATAAATGTTTTTAAGACATCTTTAAGAACCTTTTATATTGACATTTTAAAGGATAAAGACCATTTTAAAGTATTTTAAATTTTTACTAGATTAATAGTATTTTATCTTAAATTCCTACTAAATATATACATGCCTATGTGCAGCCATTTATTCTGTAAACATATTTTTGTATTAATAGTTAAGAGGGCCGCTGGTTCATCAGTTTCACTGTCATGCGTTTACCCTCATTAATAAAGTTGATTGATTGATTAATAAAATGGATTGATTGATCTGGTGCTGAATGTTGGACATACTATGTAGAAATTCTTCTGCAACATACGGACTGGCTTGATCTTCATCCTTTACGCGACTTGTAGTTGGAATATCTCTCGGATCCAGACCACCTTTTGGGTTTGGTTGAGGGAAATTTTGCTTTGGAGCGATTTCTCTGTCACAATCAGTTTGTGGGTTCTGTAAATCAACACCCATAGCTTGATTGTAAATTCTCTCCTCGGCTTCAGCCTTTGCAAGTTCTGTTCTCAATTTAAATTCCTGTGTTCCCTGTTCAACTTGAAGCCTCTCGTTTTCCAATGCTTGTTGAGCTGCTAAATTCAACTGCTCAGCCTCCAACGCAGTCCTTTTTGCTCTTATAGCCAAACACACGCTCAAACTCGTTGAAGTCTTGGATATTTTAGATGGCCTTGAACTTGCACAAGATCTTCCTTCAACGTTACTAACCGAATTAGTCGGTTGAACTTCACTTATTTGAGATGGTTGACTTCTGAAGCTAAATAACCAATCCAACAAGGTTGGGGAAAAATTGTCAATTCTCATCTTCTCCTTCTCCAAGTATTCTTGAGACTCAATTACCTCATACTCGTCATCTAATGCATTGTGATATCTTTGTGAGCTTGATAAAAATTATTTGCAATGTCTTCAAACTCCATCGATTGTAATTGTTGATTTTCTTTGTTACATTACCCGGTCGTGATGTGTCTTCTCCCTTTCACGGCTTTCGGATACGTTTGACATGTTGATCTCGCTTAGTTAAAACGTTAACCATGTAAACTCTCAATCAAAATCTGGACAACACAGCTTGAATTCGTTTACTGTTAACTACATAAAAACATATATTTACAAAGGTTATTACTTAATTACATTTGTTCAACTAAACAATTAATGTACAGCAAAGTTGAGATAAATTAAAGACTTACAATTTTAGTTATTCTGTCCGGTAGAGATTTTAGCGTTCACTATCGAGTGTATATTCGGTAGATGTTCAACATCGAGTGTATATTCGGTAGATGTTCAATATCGAGTGTCCTAGCAAGGGTTTGCCCATAAAGAGGTTAGCTAATTTGCATCTAACAAACTAGTCTGAATAGCGCTTATGCATGTTGTACTTCCGGTTTGAAATTTTAACACGCAGGGTCAAAGACAATTCATAGAGGTCATATATTCAGGGTGATATATACCATGGTGTGGCAGATAATACACCGGACCTTTTGTATTCTTAATCTCAGATTCGGAAAATATTTGAGCGCATCCATTCCTTTGGTACTCGCATTTTGCGTCGTCGTATTTCTATGCTTTGGTCGGGTTTCTTGATAAACTTCTCCAAGGACTCAAGCCATCGCTTTGCTAGAAGGTAATTATTTGGAAGGTAAGCCAATCTCATATCTTCCATGGAGCAATTTACATGACGACTCAAACAGCTCCATCGCCTTCTTTGCTAGACATGGTTTCTTCTGGACAGTTGAAGTCAGGTGCTTGCACCTCAATTGTTTCAAAATCGTAGAACTTCTCTCATTATTATTCATCTCTGTCATCCCAGCTGCGTTTGTTTGGCAACAAACAGGCTGGAAAGGCAGGCCTTGTCTAACTTCATTTTCTGCATGGAGGTGGCTATACTGGGGTGTGACTCAGGGATGTAGGAAGCAGGGGGGCCGCAGCAATTTAATAATTTTATAGACTCACAAATCATAATTGAAGAATTAATGAAAGGGCCTAACGAAAGAGGTAGAGAGGACTCTGAAAATGCCATTTCCGACAATCTTTAACCAGCTTCCTATGCCCCTGGTCTGACTGGCTAGTCCTCTGTGTGTCCGACATTTTCTGCAACAGGCAGCTGAGAAATCCATTAATGGGAATAGAGTTTGCCAAAAAACTTACTGACAATAGAGGAAGGGAAGCAAAATGCTATTGAAGTCGATCCTTGCTTTAGTTTTTCACCCTTCCTTGGGGTGGAGAAGTGCTAAGGGGGGGGTACAGGACTTGACCATACATATCAAATGCTCATCCTCCAGGATATTCATATATTATTATATTACCAGGACCAATTACACACTAGTTTATTAAAATCCCCTGGTGGGGGAAATAGGTTTATTCCTTTCTCGAGTGATTAAGGAGGGATATTTAAGAATTTTTAATCAAGTCGTGGGGTGTATCTTGCGGGTTACGGCCATTAATGGGTGAATTATCAATGTTAAGCCTAGGTCCATGGTACACTATAGAGACAAATTTAACCCATGCATAGAACATCCTATTCCAATTTTTATCTGTCCCCCCAGATGGTTCCAATTTCTGTAGGTTAAGCATAAATGTTATTAACTGATATGCAGGTTTTTCAGATCAAACTACCTGAACAAAGAGCGAATGCCCTTCGTTTGGAAGTTAACAGGATGGGTATTTGTTGAATTTGTATGCAGCATATTGTGTATATATGCTTAATGATTATAACCATCGTAAAGTTGTTGTTAATTTTGTTAACAGGAGGGCATTTCCTGGTTTGTGTGCTAGAAACCAAACACAACCAAAGAGAACATCACTTGGTTCAAATACTGGCAGCATTTCTCGCAAAATGTCTAGAACATATTCTGGTTCTGCTACATTTATAGCAAAAGAGACATGGACTCATGACTTTGTTTATTGAGTTCACCAACAACTCAAAAAACACAAACAAATGTGGAAATGGAGCAATTGAGAAGGCTCGACTTGGTAAAAGAAAAATTGTATTTCCAAACAAAGATGCAGACCATAATAGCCCAAACTAAAATCAGGAGGTGGCTTTGAGTTATTGAAGGGCATCAGAGGAGGATCTGGAGCTAGGAACCTTGAAAACTTGCCACTCGGCCCAAATGGTTATTTAATACGCTACATCCGTTATTTAATACGCTACATTGGTCAAGCAGTCTTATACATAAACCTTTATAGGCTAAATTGGACATGACTTGTGGAGAAGTTGATTATGTATGTATATACATATACTAGTGTTTTCTGTTACTTGTTTGGTATACATGAGTAGTAGTTAATTTACATACAATATCTGGATCAGACTACATATTCAGGGTTTCAAAGTCCAAGTATTTTTTTGGAAAGGCTGGCCCCATTAATTAACTGTCAATACCCCACCCACTGATGAGTAAAATCGTCTGGCATTAGACAGAGTAAAATACTTAAGTAGGGAGTATCTGGGCACATTGCAAGCTAATGGAGCTAATGCTTGATCCTTGAAGACTTTGAAATCCTGGTAAAGTCCAATATTTCATCATTTAATTCACTTTATTATTGCATAGTTAATTGGCTACCAAATTTATTATTGGATTTTCTCTAGATTTCCACGTACCGACTGCATATTAAATGTCTGTTAAATATCTTATACCCTTACAACTTGACATCTATATCGAGTGTTGATTAGGATATCTCATGATGAGGGAAGCAAACTGTATCCAGCTGTCCACATGCAAAATACATTTCATATTTTCAAATATCCATGTATTCTATTTATAAATATTTTAAAATATGTCCTGGTATACTGTAAGATGAGTTCAGTAGCAGCAGAGGCCATCATATATTGGTTAATCAGGACAAATTTTAATATTTTTGGAAATAAATAGATGGGTCAACTGCTCCTGATCTTGTCTTTTGGAATTGTGGCCTTACAAAAATAGCAGATAATTATGAAGCTGATTATGTCATGTGTAAGATTATTGTGAATAATTGCAGTATAATAATTTCCATATTAACAACCTTTGGAGTTCGTTTTCATTCTTCTTCCAATACTTTTTTCTTCTTCTTCCAATACTTTTTTCTTCATTGAAGTTATTTTATTACATTATATTGTTTATGATCACTTAATAAAATTGCAATTATTTTATGTCTGCTTGACTGTAACTCTGACTTGTTTAGAACACCATCAATGTTCCGAAGATTGATTGCTTCAAGTCACACAGACTTAACCTGCCCTCCTCAGACTACAGCTGTAAATGAAAGGTTGGTTGCCAGCATTATTGAAGAACATTTTTTCTGTAGTGTATGCATCATAATGCATGTTACAAACCTACAATATATATTTACAAAAATATCTTTCTCAAAGATATTAGATAAATTATGTTAATATGTAACATCATTTGTCTATATTTTGCAAATGGTTAATGGCAGAGTATTAATGTTTGGAGGTACTGTAGGTGCCATTTGTGGTCAAAGGCTACCACACCTTGATGGCAAGAATATTGCCATTGCAACAATGTGTCAACAGAGCTGCAACAATTATAGCAGCAAACAGTAAAATAGCAGAAAAAAGGATTTCGCCATGACAATTCTGTCAAGGCATTCCTCTGGCACCAGTCACACTGATAAGTCAGTGGACATATACACTTTGTGGTAGTGGTCTATACATTGTACTCTGCATAATAACAAACATAAAAGGGCGGGGAAAGGGCAAAGTGTCAACCAAGCAGAACACTTTGCTGCAACTAGGAAAGGCTAAATAGGCAAAGTGACCTGAGCTGAGTAATGGTTGGTCATAACCTTTCATAAGGCATGAGCCTATTTGACCACATTATAAATAGAGATGATGTATTAATATTGGTTATTCAAGGCGGCTCACTACGGTTTTCGTGCAACTGCAAGCAAGAGTAGTGTTAAAGTATAATTATAGCAGTATAATTTTCTTTTGGATATTTTAGTATGCCAATAGCAATATGCCAATATGGGGATGTAACTGTGTCAGCTGCCTCGTCAAGTGCCACATCAAAAGCAACAAGTCCTGCCTCCTCAACTGCAACATCTATGGTAAAAGGAACCTAACAGTATATATATATATATATGGATGATGATGAAGTAATGTCTGCTTTAACAGCATGTTAGGGTGATGAAGAAGCTGCTGCTTCAATGTTACTGGACAAACAATCAGGATTGGACTCACATGATCAGATATCGACAGGTCAAATTTCAAATACAGTAGATCCCCCTTTGCATATTACTGTTAAAGTCATCAGATGGCTTATTTAATTTAAGCCTAGATAGGGGACTTAATATGAATCATAGTAGAGATTTAATACTGTATACTATACAGTACTGGATGTGTCAGCTGCTGTTTGTAGCAGAGACAGTACAAGGCATGTACAAATCAATGACATGCACAGCATTTATTAAACATTTTTTCATTTTTTATAGAGGTGCAGTGTTAGAAGTGCAGTGTTAGAGAATCTTTGGGGAAATACCGTGAATTGAACAAGGAGGCAGGACCACCACTAAGAATTCATCTTGACAGAATGGAAGGAGAGTCGGATAGTGATATTCTTGCCTTGTACAAAAGCAAGAACATATCTCTGAGAAGAACACCAAGAGTCATATTTGAAGGGGAACCAGCTGTTGGCTCAGGGCCTGTGTGTCAGAGTTTTTCACAGAAGGTTTCTCACTCAATGAAAGGTTACAGTTCTTGAAGGAGAGGCTGATCACAAGGTGGCAATTGCAAACACCATGTTAAGAAAGACTGGTATTTATGAAACATTTGGAAAAATGATAGGGCATTCAATTCTACATGGGGGTCCTGGCATATATGGTCTGTCTGCAGCAGTGATTCATTATTGGACAGTTGATAACAAGAAAGAGAATCCTCCAATTGAAGGATGTTGCTGATGTTGAACTTAGAGGAATCATAACTCAGGTCAGTAGAATGTTATGGTTGATGGTAAAACATAATTGTATCTGATATTGTTTATAATGTAAACTATTTATCTTTATAGCTGATGTCCGAAGACTGGTCCCCAAATACTGAAATTGACGGTCTTCAAGATTATCTACTTGAGACCAATCTTCCACCTCAAATCTACAGTGGCCAAAATCAATTTGCAGCAGAGTCGCTGCTAGAGTATAATGTTATCGCCAAAAGAAAATTGAATTAGATGAAATCAAGAATGGAATAGATGCAGTTTCTCTTGTGCACTACCTACGAAGAGATGCACAAATTGCATCTATTGTATTTCCACGTATGTCTGAAAAGATTGTCGATGTCAAGTCCTTGAAAGAGATGGTTGTTTGGGAGAAAGTGCCCGACATATTTGTGCAGGAGAAACAATTTTTGAGGACTATATTGATGAACTAGCACTCCCAAATGAAGGTATTAATGTCAGCAGACATTTCATTACTGCAAGTCTGCATATCGGTCATGTATCCATTGGACAACTACAAAGGTTTTCTGTTTGAATGATGCTACTACAAACTGTGCCAAACAGGCAAAATAATATTGTAGAATAAGAGATTTCAAATGGAAAATCTGTCAAAATTTATCTGTCAAAAACAAAATTGATTACTATTCAGGTGTATAAAATTGAACAATTTTGAATCGGCTCTCAATTTCTGAAATCCGTTCATGTTATGAAATTTTGAATCAATATAGATTGTTGGGGTGCTTATAATGTGGTATAAACAAAAAAAATGTATAAAGATAAATTGTTGAGAGCAGGGGGGGTGTCTTTTTTAACTGCACTAAAAAATGGCTTGCAACGCAAAAATTAAACCTAAAACGCATTTTGAATTCATGAACGAGAAATTTGTCACATGCTTTATTAATGGACAAAATTTTACTCAATTTTAAGTCCTTCAAAAAGCTGTTGAAACTTTCATATTTGTGCCACTCATGCCTTGCACTCTTGATTCGATTCATGCATATTTATGTAAATTATTATTTTTCACCCAAGGGACTCACAAAGTACACCTGAGAAATTCACTTGCGAAAACATGTTTTTATTTGGAATTTCAAATTCACTAAAAATACATTTAAATTACACACAAAATTTCATTTTAAAAAGTCACAATTTTTTCTTAGACTTAGTCCTCAACATGTACGTAGTTTGTGTGTAATTTAAATGTACTTTGAGTGAATTTGAAATTCCAAATAAAAACATGTTTTTGCAAGCGAATTTCTCAGGTGTACTTTGCAAGTGAAATAACCAAATAATTTACATAAATATGCGTGAATCGAATCAAGCGTGAAAGGCATGAGTGGCAAAAAGATTAAAGTTTCAGCGGCTTTTTGATGAACTTAAAATTGAGTATTAAAATTTGTGAAATTTTGTCCATTAATAAAGCACATGACAAATTTCTCGTTCATTAATTCAAAATGCGTTTTAACTGTTGTAGTGCAGTTAAAAATACACCCCCCTGCTCTCAAAAATGTATCTTTATATATATTTTTTGTTTATAATTATACCACATTATAAGCACCCAGACAATCTATATTGATTCAAAATTTCATAACATGAACAGATTTCTGAAATTGAGAGCCGATTCAAAATTGTTCAGTTTTTTTATACACCCTGTATACATATGGCACAGTATAAAGTATTTATGCAACATGTAGCCGGCTTTTTATGCAAAAATATGCAGTTTACTGGCCAGGAAAGTTAGTCCAACTTGCTTATTGGCCAGAAAAAGCAATTGACTGGCTGCCAATGCGTAATGAGCGGCCACACAATTTCAAACGAGTGGCCCTACTGGTCGTCTCTATACTGTGTCACAGAATAGACATGAGCAGAAGCTCCACTCCGGGGTAAAAAGTGTGCCAGAATGTCAGCCGACTTCCGGTGTGGCCGCCATGTTGAAAGCAACCAAACCAGAGGAAATTTTATAGGAGTTAGTATGGCGGAATACGAAATAGAGCCACTAAAAGTGCTCTAGCTTTTTATGTATCCAAGCGAAACTCAGGATACTTTGAAATATTATAAAGAAAAGGCAGTTCTTTGGTTTAATTGTCACTATGAGGATGAGAAACGAATTTAATCGTGGAATTTGGCCATTGTCATACATTGTCATACAAGTTATATAGCTTCTGTGAGCTTAGTCATCGCCGTACGATATGTTTTGAGTGATAAGTTGGTGATATTTCACGGTATATAAAAGGATTAAGGACATACACGCCATGGGCAATGAAGGAAATAAACTAGTTCATAGAACTTTCTGTGAATTTGTGATCAAGCTTTGACGAATTGACGGTACTCACCAACTACACCAAGAGCAATGAAATATTAACTTGGCATATTGGCCTGCAATGGTTTAATATAAAAGAATACTGAGATATGAAAGAAATTGCTATCTACTTCGTCTTCAAAAATAAATTTTGGGGATAATATCTTGACTTGAACCTATTGGAAAAATCCTTTGGCTGTGACTTTACGAATTTGGTATCACAAGGCCTCCTATGACCTTAGGGACCGGTCATTAATAATGGGAGGGGGGGTGGTAGGTGAGAAAACTCTTTTTCTAGAGACCGCCACCAACAACAAGACATTTATTTTCAAGACATATATAATAGAGACTGCCCCCCTTTTCTCACCCACATCCCCCCTCCCATTATTAATGACCGGTCCCTTATGACTGTTCATTGATATTGGAAAAATAGTTTTATTAAAAGATCAATGCTTGGATCAATCAAGGGACCTAATTTACAAAACAGACAATGAAAGACCTGATTTATTTTGATGACAGTTTTAATTATAAATCTGTGAGAAGATTCTAATATACACTCTAGTTTTTAAGATTGTGTTAACAGTTTACTCTACAATGAAGGGGAAAATAATCTAAAGATGAGAATTTTTTCTGTTACTCAAGTTTATGTTACATTTAGCACCAAGTATATTATTGTTGCTATCACCTTAGTTATTAAGACTTGTTGGCAGAGTAATATATCAGGCAATAAAACTGGTTTCAACTTGCAACAAAATCTGAATTTGGTGCATGCAAAGGAAACCAAGTAAATGAAACTTTGACATCTAGTTTTTTTCTACTGTGTACAAGTTGTACAAGTCCAAAAATGTAAAAAAACATTTTAATTTGATTTTAGTTTGGTATGGTTCAAACTGGAATGCAAGATCTCAATCTTGTTTCAGACTCTGAATTATATGTTTGAAAGTTATTCTATATTCAAGTTCATTTATATTTGTGCAACATACCTATATTATTGTTTGCCTTAAAATATGGCAGTTGATTTTTTAACTGTTTCAAAATGCTGCATTGACTTGTCAATTATTTCTCCATAAAATCAGAATCAATTAGAAACTTCCAAACCTCTATTGAGTACTGGACCTACGTTATCAATCCGTAATGACTACAACCAGTGTCGTACTCAACAGGAAACTAGGCGTAATGACATAAATCTAACGAATGATTTAATCGTTCAATTATTGGAGAATCGATATCAATGTATTTATAAATATTTTACTCTTTTCATACCTATACTTCTTACTAGCTGATATCTACGCCGAGTTTCCATTAGCAATTTTTTTGCGCGAAACAACTTTTTTATTTCTTTGTCCAACTAGTTCCAGAATACCGAGTTGAAAACTCACAAAAAAATGAGCAAAGTCCTTGCGCGAAACTATCGCTAGAGGAAAACTGGTTTTATATCTTTCATCCACAAAAATTCAGTACAACAATACAAAATGTCCAACAATCCAAAAAGTCCAACAATCTCAACACTGACGCTATAGAGAATTTCTTTGGCACCATAAGGCAGCAAGGAGGAAACAGTGACAACCCAACGCCATCACAATTCACCAGTGCCTTCAGGAAACTTTTTAGCTCCTTCCTTACATTGTCAGAAGGAAATTGTGCAGCTGTGCTATATTGTTTAAAATCTTTTACACCAGAGTACAGAAGAACTGAACTGTAAGATACAAGACTCGTGTTAAATCTAATGTTGATGGTAATGATACACAGGTGAAATTACTAAGATGTTGCTACACTGAGTAAATCTACACTGGGCAAGCTGAAAAATCAACTTGACCACAGTGAGAATGCAACCCACAACCTCTGGTTTACAAGACCAATGCATTCTAGACTGAGCTACACCGCCAACACAGTTTGAATGTGTAATATTCAAAGAGATTAGTGTGTTGCAATTTTGGGTCATGAACTGTAACCTCTAGCAAGTTAGTCTGCTCCATCAATTGCTTGATAGATGTGAACAAATATCTTACCGTTATCCAGCAATCAAAGTTAAAAATTATAAGCCAGTTCTGCTGAAAATGGATTCAACTCGCACAATTAACTGAGTTTAGTTCAAAAACTTGTTTGTTAATGAAGAAAAGAAGCCCCTTTCACTGATCAGGTATATGATTATTTGTGTTTGGTAGTACGACTGGTATAACGCTACGATACAGTATAAATATGCGCTTGAAATTTAAAAAGTTCAACCTACTGCCATCTAAAAACAAGACATGACGTATGTTTGTTCAAGCTAAGTCGAATAATAGTTACAATTCAAGCAACACTCAGAAAAATAACATGTATATCCATCGGGTGACTTTCGGCCTTTTCGGGTCCCAAAACAGCACATAGCAATGCGTATTAAAATGACAATTTTAGCATCATTAAATACGCTTTTATTAAAATAAAATGAATAGTCTACCTTTCTTTAGTACGTCCTGAAAATTTCAATGACATCCACCATAAAATAACGACGGTATACTCATTTAAATTTATGAAATACAGGTTTCGCCATATTAGTTTATAATGTTTTGGACCAGAGTTGGTTGCTTTCAACATGGCGGCCAAGACGCCGGAAGTAACATGTGCTGGCACAAAAACTTCAAAGGTCGGAACGAGAGTGGACTTTCTGCTCATGTCTATTCTGTGACTGTGTCACAGTCTTTACAAGTGGCACAAGGCATTGTTGGTTGCACAATGATGTAACAATTTTTGAACAATGTTTTTATTAAAGCCCTCCACGTTTGGAAGATGGAGACATATCATAATTAGTCCCCAGTAACATCATGGTATACATAGCTTTAAGCAGCATACTGTACCTATAGTGGCACTATGGTGGAACAGGAGTTTTGTACCTGCAGCTAATTCATTCTTATTCATTTTGTTCTATATTCAGCTCCAGAATTGAGGGACCTTGTAAATGTCTGGACTGCATCACATCGTTTACCTCCTAGACATGAAGTGTTATTTGTTGAGTTGTCTGTGAATGACCTAGATGCTGTATATCCACTTGCAAGGGCATGTTTTAATACATTTTGCATACCACTTAAGCACATTGAATATAGAATATTTAAACAGAACATGGATACAGCACTGAAGTATGGATCAACTGGCTTTTCAGAAATATAATTGAGAAATCAGACACTGCCAGTTACAATTTTTTAGGTTCACATTATAGAACAACAGTTGTTTTCAAGAATGGGAGATTAGGTTAAAGTATATTGTTATTGTTTGAAAGAACAGCATTTTAAATGTAGATTACATTCAACTCTTATAAGGTAAAGTTAAATTAAGTTAACCAAAGTTCAAATTGGTCAATAAATGTCCGTCAGTTCAAATTGATCAATAAAATAATAGTCTGATGTTTTTTGGCCTTTGCGCAATTTTGGCCTATAATGCGTAATGTGTTATTACAAACTTTATTTTTCGTTTATTAACCATTAACCCATTAGTTGGCAATGCACCCAGATGTGCTCTACATTATTTTACTCTGCCCAATGCCAGACGAGTTTACTCGTCAGTGGTAGGTAATGGGTAATGGGTAATGTGCAAGACCCTTCCCTTGACAAGTAAAATCATCTGGCATTAGACGGAGTAAAATAACAAGGTAGTGTGCATTGCAGCTCAATGAATTAACATGATGCATTGGCATATAGTTTTGTATGTGCAAGACACTTCCGATTCTCGATTAATGTCTGGCATTAGACAGAGTAAAATGACAAAGTAGGGTGCATTGCAGCTCAATGGGTAAACCCTTGAGCTGGCAATGCACCCAGATATGCCCTACTTTAGTATTTTACTCTGTCTAATGCCAGACGATTTTACTAGTCAGTAGTAAGGTACTGCCAGTTAATGGGTTAACTTATTTGTGGAGTGAACAACTTTCAAAGTAGGATTCCCCCGGACCCCCTGCGAAGTGGTGTCCTACTGCATCAGTCATCCTAATCTGCTGGATCTGCCCCTGTGTATAAGGGGCTTCGGTGGCGAAGTGGTTAGCGCACTTGCCTTTCACCTCTAAGGTCGCGGGTTCAAGTCTCAGTGAGGACTTTCTCAATGCGGCTCGAACCCAGTCCTCAAGTGAAAAGAGTAAAAGTCAACGCTCTGCCGAAAGTCGTGGGTTTTCTCCGGGTACTCCGGTTTCCTCCCACAGGGAACGTTGACAGGGTGGGTTAGGTAAAAGGGCCCACAGTAATTGGCATATGCTGTTGTGGTGACCCTGCCCTAGCTGGCGAAGCTAAATAAAATAACATGCCACAACTAAACTTCTTGGGTTTGAAGCAAATTTTGAAGTAAAATCACAGCTTCAATGTATGTGTCTATTCCAAAGTATTCACTCTCTCTTAATGGTATTATTGTTCTTGTGAATTCCTCTTGAGTCGAAGGTGGTAAACCACATGTAGTTTCTGGAACAACTACGGCATTTTGTTGTCTGTCTGTTACAACTGGTACAGGGCCATCCCAGTCATTGGGACAATCGCCCAATAAGCAGTGAGAAATACAAACACAGATAGACTTGGATCAGATGTGGAGGGCACCAGGTAACTCCTGAAATACCCATATATATTATATAGATAGCGTGTTATGTATAACAACACTGCATAAATTTCTGACAAAGTCTTTGTGATCATGATCAACTGTGACATAAACTGTGAATCAGGGAACTTAAAACGTAAATTTCTGCCATTTTCTACAGACTGGTTTCCAGTCCATGGATGTTTTTGACAAGACAAATAAAATTCCGCTCACAACATTCCACTGACTGGAAACTACAGTAGACTTAAGCCCGTAAGATTATGTTAGTTGAAAGAACCTACTTTGTTAGGATCATTTTGGGAGTGACTTGTGCATTTAGAGATTTGTGTACAAGGCGATACCTGCTGTGCTACAAGTGGTTTTTGAAATCACCTTAAAACGCTATTGTCATCCTTATCTAATTGACAGGATGATTTCAACAACATTAGCATTGGCTAATGCTAACTGATTTTTTTATCCTTAAATTGTGAACAAAACCAGAAGAAACAAAGAGTACATTTTTTAACATTTTCTGATGAGAAATTAATTTAATATTACTGATTGCATAAAGTTTAGGCAATCAATAAAAATATCAATGCCATATTTGTTTGATAGCTGAAGAGGATTTATAGATGCAGCAAGATTATTTACAACATCTATAGGTAGTTAAATGTTGATATCATCAACTTCGACAATAGAAAGTCCATCATCCATTGGACTAGGTGCAAAGGGGTCAAAACCATACCAAGTAATGTCATCAACAAGTTGGTCTTGTTCCAACACATCAGCTACTGCTGTTTGTTGATGATTTCTGACATCCAGCATGCCATTAACCCAAATCCTTCTGGGACTCCAATTATTTTCTGTCCGCAAAGGATGGTTGTTCCATGCAGACAAAAAACTGGACAATGCTCTGTTTATGCGTGGCAAAAAGACATAATGAAGTACATACATGTGCAGCACATTGTTCACATCCAGTAAACCACATTCTTCCATTGCTTGGAAAGTGTAGTAAAAAAATATGGGAGACACACCTGAAGACATCACGCCAAAGGCGCTCTCTATTCGTTGATTATGATGGGAGGAGCCTACTAGATAATTTCCTCTGTTCGGTCCTCTTCTTTCCTCCATTAATTCCCATATTTGTACATTTTCTCCACCATGATCTGTGCATATTCTTGATGGCCATCCATGCATTTCTGTTGCAACCAGAAACAAATCTTTAACAGTAAGACTGTAATTATTCGTTGGACAATGTAAGTAGGTGATCATTCGGGAAAATCCATCAATTGCTCCATGTACTACGAATCCCCAGTGTATTAAACTATGATGGCCATCTATGTGCCAGAGACTGTTTGGCCCTGGCATTTGGTAGGCCCTCCGTGAGACTGTTACTGCCCAACGTATCCTGACATTGTCAGGATCAATACGTGCTAGACACTTACGAACCCTGTCTCGCTGTACTATTATGCCTTCAGATCTCAAATGTCCCCACACCATAGAAGACCCAACAAGGTTGCCATGTTCGTTGATAAAAGAACATACTTTATTGTCCAACTGTTGGTCAGAAATATCACTAAATCTACTCATATGGACCAGGCCAAACTCACAAGCTCTGCGATAAACAGTCCACCGGGAGACCAGCAGCATCATAGCAATATTTGCCCAACTAAAGCCAAGAGCACGAAGCTCAATCAGGGTATCCTCTCTAATGTCAAATTTTGGTCTACCAACTTCACCATCCTTGACGAGGTTCAGAGAAACCAGTGACATTACAGCAACTTGTGCACATCTTGTCCGACTAGGAAATTCACAGGTGCGGCGGCAATCCCAGTACATCACCTGAAAATTCCTCGTGATTTCAAGAACTGCTGGCTTGTTTTCATCAGATATATAGATTAATATGTTTTGTAATGCTTTCACAGCGCTTTCTAAACGAATCGATAGTTGTTCTTTTGTGACAACATCATTCGAACGCTGATTTTGCTCATAAAAATGTAGCAATGATTCTAAATCAGTAAAAAACAACCTCCATTCGCTGATTTCGCTCCCTTCTTCGTCGGCCATCTTGCCCTGCAGCATCGCGCACGTGCCTTGGTAATGGCGCGCTCCAGAGGGCACGCTCGGTCCCAATTTGTTGACAGAGAATTTCACACTTGTTGACATTGATTTTGGAAGTGTTGATTTATTTTTTCACATGTTGAAATTGAAATAGTTTAAATTGTAGAAGTTGGTGAGTTTATTCTGTTGACGTTGAGAAAATTTCTTGACATCGATTTTGGAAGTGTTTATTTTGAGTGTTTCGTTCGTTGAAGTTGAAAAGTAATATGAAATGTTGAAATTTACATGTTTTTAATTGTTGAAGTTGATGCCTTTTTATTGTTGAAGTTGAGATAATTTGTTGACATTGAAAAATAAATGTTGATGTTGCTACATATCCGCTACCATAGTGAACTGCTAATTTCTAAGGGTTTTGCACAAGGCCTTAGAGAACCCTTTTGTTTTTCCATTTCTAAATCAAGCATCTTATGTGCATACATACAAAATTGACCTGTAGGTAGATGTACAGTAAACAGGGGCGGATCCAGGGGGTGTCAAACGTGGCTCAAGACACGGTCAGATTTTTGCGATCCTGATTTGTGAAACTTCGTTCATAAGGACTAAATGAGTATTGATTAATAAACGAATTTGTCTCATTCATATTAAATTCAAATACTTTTTGCATATTTTATAGTTATAAACTAAAAACCTTTACCTTGCGTCAAAATCTCGAAATATTAGCAAATAACCACGAAATAGCTGCGTGTTCGTGGGGGAAAACCCCCGCGAAGATTGAATATTTTGCATATCAAATAGTTTTCTACGACAATTCACCGATAACTGCACGAACTAGGCTTTTCACGTTCGGAAAGAACTCGGAAAATGCGACTGCGATTTTGCGACACGGTCCGCGGTTCTACTGTTACTAAATATAGTAACTTCTGGCCACATTGAGACACAGTGGAGGGTATCAAGCCAATCACAGAGCAGGATTTTGTGACGTGAGACACGGTGAGACACGGTAGCCATGTTTTCGTTGCGCAATAGTGCCCAAGGAGTTGTATTCGGTAAATTATCGGTAGAATCTCGGCAGCTAACTTCTACTTTGCATTTGCATTGCAAATCGAAGAAACCAGTGACAGTATAAGTGTATCACTGCCTGGACGGTTATTGTAAGTCCCTATAACCTTATTTAGTTTTATTTAAATTCAGTGAAAACGTGATTTATACGATGTGGTTGCCTACAAATTGATAGAATTTTGCTGTGTTACTGTAAATATATATAAGATATTTGATCAGTTGTTGTTTTGGGGAGTTGTTGTTGGGGGAGGGGGGTTGGGGCCAGAGGAGGGGGGCAGAGCATGTGACTGTACATTGCCCTTTAGAATGTATTTTGGAGAATTGTTTATCATTATTTCCACAATTCATCAGGATAGTGCATACTGTATAAGTTTTTGATGTTATAAATGCATAATTTGCAGGTTTTCTTGTACGGTATTGGATATGGGTCCATGGCCAACTTCATCTATTTTAGGAAAATTGTTGCTAAGTAGAACCGCTTAGTTGCCTAAGCCTACTTAGCTGATGTACAATATGGTCTACAAATATATATCACTTATTCAATTATAAAAATGCCAGATGAAGAGAATTTTCTCATCCTTTTGTCCATATATCCTTCCTGGTCTGTTTCTCCCTATCTGTTCATTCAGTACTTAGTCAGCCCAGTTTTGTTTTGTACCCTGTCACTGTTGTGCATGCTGAAGGTAAAGCAACTTACTACTGTAGGATTAGAGATTTTCAGAACAAAATCCTAGCAATGCTTGACATGTGTTTGTTTATAAATCTTCTGTTGTAGAATATTTTAACACTATATATATGGACGACACTAAAATCTCCTTACAACTCAAAGGATATACCTTATCCCTGAAGAATCCCCTTCCTATGAAACTGCCTTCCCCCAGAAGCCATGCAGCTGTTAGATAATGATAAGTCATTTATAAATAAGAACTGGTCCTACCAAGGCAGGTTGACATTTTCTGTGGCCTAGGAAAAACGTCATATGTGAACAATAGTATGTTTCAATGTATTCATGTTATTGCTAGAGAAATCATGCATTTGGCACTTTGACAAACATAACACAATATCAATTTATGTTAACAAAGCCAATTAGCTATTAATAGCTAAATTTTTAGCCTGACTCTGTGAGCCTGGGGTTAATAAGAACAGCAACTAAATATAATGGTTGCAAAGCCACATCTAATGATCCAAATTCTGTGTTCATTATTCCATGTCTACTATATATCATCAGACTGCACCTTTTATATTATTGCAATGGTATATCAAGTGAATAATATTGTCTGGTCACTCTGGTGACAGGCAGAATAGAATACAATGTGTTTCACTCTGATTCAAATTATGTTTCTCTTATCCCTATCAATTTCTCTTATCTTATCTCATCTCATCTCATCTCATCTCATCTTATCTTATCAAGGTAATAAAGTTTTGAGTTTCTTTACAAAAATGATGTAACTGCATAAGAGATTTCTATGTATAAGCTTCTACTGTTCAAATCATAAAAATAATAGATATTTCTATGGTTCAAATGCAAGGGATCTTTCTTGGTGGGAACTGGTCTAAATTCCAAGTATTTTTCCGGTTTGACTTCAAAGTTCTGAACACCTAACTACTGTTGTTAAGACAACTCAACAGTCTCATTAAAGCCTTTTTTCCCCAATTGCTATTGTGCTGCTGTTACAACATGGACCAAAATGAATTTTCCTTACTATTTTTGTGTTTTAAGATAATAATAACTTGATATTTTAAGTATTGACTAAGATATTTCGATTTTTTTGCGTCATTTTCATGTTCTTTTTTGTCTAAAATACGCGTGTTTAGAGGACAATTTTGGAATAAATGCCCAGCTCAGAATGCAGGAAATGGCATTTCCGGGCATGAAATTTCAAAATTTTCCCGGTGGAGCACGTCCCCGGACCCCATTTCGTTAATTTTTGTCTGAAATTCGGGTTCGTTGAGAACGAATTTTAGAAATAAATCCGACGCTCAGAATGCAGGAAATGCCATTTGCGGGCTCCCCCGTACCCCCCTAGGGGAACCGGACCTTGTATCCTGACACTGTCAAACTCGGAGGCTGGATCCGCCCCTGGTAAATGCTACGAGCAGGAATATTTTTGATGGCATAAAGAGATAAGAAAATAACTGCTTGTTGTGTTTTCCCAATACAACCCACACTTTCCAATGAAATAATTTAGAGTATTAAATGTTTAATTAATTAAAATAGAATGTTACCTATCGTTGGTGAATCAATTGCAGTGTTTACCCTGCTCACATGAGACAGTTATCCCTTTGAATTATATCTTTCTGATTTTTGCTTAAAGTAAAGTCTGGCCTAAAGTACAACCAGAAATGACTTCTCTTATCATTCATGATTATTAGTAAATATATTAATTATAGTTAAAATAAAGTACACATATTAGGAACCATAACAAGGGCATACACAAAAAGCTTGTAAAGGTTTCTAGTAATTAATATTTATATAAGTGAAAATACTCTTGACTCATTAAAAGTCTTGCATAACAGCAAACATTATTAACATTAAATGACAAACCATTCTAATGGTCCATTGTTATACACTGTAAAAACATCAGTACAGACTGTTGTGAGGTGTGCCAGTAATTGAATGCTGAAAGTGACAGGTATAGACCTAATCGGCTATTAACCAATTTGCTCATCAAATATTTGCACAATATTTAGCATGTTGAAAATATTATGACTGTGTGCTACCCAGTTACAAGTCGAAGGACTAATAACTGGTTACCAGTGTGTGTTGAATGTGGGGTCATCAATTATTAGAACATAACTTATCATGGTTTACAAATGCTCATGCACAATGCGAAAATTACATGCTGTGGACAGAAATTGTTTTGTGCATGTACTGTATATCCAAGAATCCAAAGGCGTCTATTTAGGTCCAAGCACCAAGTCAAAGTAAAAATGTATTTAGTTAAAGTTTAAACCACAATAAGAGAAATTTGAGCAACCATTGCAATATAATTTTAACCAGGAAATTCTTCCAAATAATTTGTGCGATTCAAGATATCAAACATAATTATTTGTAAAAGTATTTGTAAAACATTGCCTAAGTATAGAAAGCTATTGTAAAACATTCTCAAACTACATCAAACTATTATAAAACATTGCTTAAGCATACAAAGCTATTGTACAACATTGTTGAACCACAATTGTGGCCCAATTTCAGGGTGAATGATCAAATCAAATCAAAATCAAATCAAGTTTATTTCCACAAATACAAAAAATTACAATAAAAATACAGATACAATAATGTACAAGTGGCGAGGTGACATCTGCAAGCCAAAGGCTTATAAACGAGGACACCTCGTGTATATATGTATAAATAATATTTTAATAATAATTTTAATAATAATAGTTACTGATTGGACATGACAAATGCAGAATTTTTTATAAAATTTTATTTCATTAATAGAAAACAATTAAGGGATTTTTGAAATGAAGACAAACTGTAGGAGCTTTTTATTGAAGGAGGTAGTGAATTCCAAACTTTAGGCCCTTGAGTTTATGATCAGGAGTTGCTGGTTTTTAATGGCTTTTATAAACAAATTTTATACTCAACCAAAACTATTCTAAAAACATTCTTAAATTAGTCAAATAACTACATTTTAACAATAAAATATAGTTGACATGATAATTACTTCATGAGGTCATTTAGAGCGGTTTATGCAACCTTTTCTGTGGCCTATATGTTGTGTCAACTTGTGTGTTGCTCGTTATATGTATATAAAAGGTAAAGGCTCAAACTTGTCGTACGGCAAAAAAAATTCGATCAGATCTTTTCACAAAGGTTTCTCTTTCTAATGAATATAGTTTGATCATAACTCAGACAAATTTAGTGACGAACGGAGCCAAAATATCTCCCATGTTCATAATACTTCAAACTGTTCGGGCATGATCGTGGACGTGATGTAAACAATACCGCCTTACGCGGAGTAGGACAGCAGTCAAATTCGTCGCTACTAGGGAACCAAATTTGTCTCTTGAATAATATTAAATTTAGTTAATAATCGTCGGTTTCGCTTGGTTTAATAATTATTGTTCGTGACAAAGTGGAAGAAACATATTTATAGAACTAAAATTGCAATTTAAAGATAAATATTAAAGCCCAGCATACGACTTTCAAACAAGACATAACAATAAGGAATAAAATATATTAGCTGACGTTTTTCGTTGTACATATCACCACATCTTCAGAGCATTTAAATCTATTTACAATTTACTAAAACGGTTACAGAATTCAAATGCTTGAGTGAGAAGAGAGAGGAATAAACAACCGTCAGCAGTTAGTAACAAGTTAATACCTATTAGTAATATTAAATGTTAGTAATTATAGACCTAGCATTTAGTATTGGATTGAGCTTTCCACCTCTCTTGACCACAAAATTGTCTTTTCCTTTTAATATTATTCATGCGACGAATTTGTTCCCTCCCATCCCGAGTAGCAACAAATTTGACTGCTGTCCCACCCTGTGTAAGACGGTATTGTTTACGTCACGTTCACGATCACGCCCGAACAGTTTGAAGTATTATTAACATAGCCGAAATTGAGAGAGATTTTGGCTCTGTTCGTCACTAAATTTGTCTGAGTTATGATCAAACCCTATTCATTAGAAAGATAAACCTTTGTGAAAAGATCTGATCGAATTTGGCAGCTAAGGCAGATCAGCCCGCTGATGCCTGTCGCAACTCCTGAGGCCTGCGCCTGCCTGAAGATAAAGTGTTATTACAATTTGGGATTTTGGCTCCACAACACTAAAAATAAAAAACGTGAAATTTGGCAAACAGAAATTTTCAAATGTTTCTGCAACAGTGCTTTCTAGTTTGCCCAAAGCAGGGGCGGCAGAGCGGTTTGGGTATTGGGGGGGCAAAGGTCTCTTGAAATATTATGGACATCTGAAGGTGACAGCCTTTTTGCCCTCCAGCTCTGCAGCCTCCACCGCCCCTGGCCCAATCTTGCCAATCTTGGGTTAATAAATTATAGGAGCAATATGAATGATATTTATACTCATTATACTCGCTAAGCATTATGGTAGTTTAATGTAAAACTGATTTAAACAGTTAGTGCTGCTGGAGAAGTTTGTGTGTAAATTGTATGGACAACATGGTGTTGAACAGGTCAACGCAGCCAGGTACAACATGTTCCGCTTAGCGTGAAAGTCAGAAAATGCCATGCCACCCAACCAAGATGCACTGACGCAACACAAGAGAGCAAACTACCAAACATGGTGAAGCTGAAATAAAGAGAACTTTCATATTAATTTCACATGTGTGGAATATTAATTATGCATATTGTTGTGAATGCTACTTTGCATGTGTAGAATGTAAGCATATTTGTATGAAATAATTTCAAGAAAACTTTCATTCTTGTAAATTTTTACAGGTATCTTCAAGCGAAGCTTGCAGTCAGCACCAGAGGTGCCCCTCCCGAACACCATGGCTGGAAGATGGAAGATGGCAATCTTGTGGTACACTGGATGACTCTCCCTTCTGCTCCACATAGTGTTATGGAACTTGCTTACTGCACTAACTGTTGCAAGAAAAGTGGCTGCAGCGATGCGAGTAAATGTACTTGCCCAGAGAACAATGTACCCTGCACAGATTTGTGCAATTATGCTAGGAAGGCCTGCAGTAACATTGTAGGGCAAGCCAGTTTTGAAGATGACAAGGAAGATGATAAGGCGGCAGAGTTTAACATTGAAGAGGACTAACTAAACAAACCCTTAAGAACTACAAAATTGAAATATCTCAAAGTGTAAAAATCTCATCAATAACTAAGAAATACATTGTTTTGGGGGACGGCCGTCCACTATTTTGTAGTTTTCATATTAATTTTTGAGATTTAAAAAAGCTTGCTATTCCAACCATATTAATCCAAACATCTTCAAACTTTGTAGACGTATCCATTTTGATGTGCTCTTTTTATGATATGTTTCATTGTGTAATTATTGCAGTTTTATACAAATTCGGTCCCAGTCCCTTCCTCAATTCCAATGTTCAATAATTGGGCTAGTGGTGTGTGCTAATGTGCAACATATGGCCTTGTGAAAAAATATATGTTACTCACATCACCATTGCGCATCATCTTATAAAGGTTTTGTCTACACCCCAGATGGTGGTCACGAAATATTTAAACTATCATGGTTTAGAGCACCTGGCCCCACTGTCTATTAAATTTACACATATTTTGCAAACTTTTGTGTATGACTTTTTAATATGTATGTACTTGTAATAAATGACAATTAGATGTTACTGCAATTCTAGACAAAATTCTGAAAAACTTTGATTTTCTTCAACAGGGCATTTTTTGTAACTTTTGAATATTTAAATAAAACTGAAAAACAACTATGAATAAAATATCAAATGAAGTCCAAATTTTAATATGCTTTACAGAACATGTTCCTTTATATTCGTTTCAAGTTTGATTAAATTTTGTCAAAATTTAAGTTCACTGTCATATATAAATTTGTTTCAGAAGAAAATTCGATGTGTGCTAATGAAGATAATCGACTGAAGAATTTGACACTGACAATTCGGAATTATTTGCACTTTAGATCCTTAGCACTGGCTATGGCATTTTTGTAACTTCTATGCTACATTTTCCATCATCACTGAAAATACCTCAAACTTTTGAGAAACTTGAATATCATATTATTCTTCATTTCTATAAAAAATCCGCATTTTTTGCTTGAATTACCGATCACATTTTAAGATGGATAAGGAAATGTTACAAAAGTGCACCACTTTTCATGGATAGATATATGGTATTTATTGGCTGCACTATTTAACAATTAGATTATGAGCTCAAGATTCCTATGAGGTGATAATTGATTAGGGGGAAGCCCGAATGAATTATCATCTCATAGAAATCAAGAGCGAATAATCTCATTGTTTTAGTAGAAACCAGCATTTCAAAACATTTTTCATAATTTATTGAAATTCGTTAAAAATTGCGCCGTGAAGATGGCTGTTTCGCTATCTATCGACAATTAGATAGCGAGTAGCATAGCCAATCAAATTACAGCATTTGCAATAGTACACTAGTATGATTCTACTAAATATATATATATAGTGCAGCCAATAAACACCATAATGTCAATTATATCTATCTATATATCAATATGTCTATATTGTTGCGTATTCTGGGTCTTTAGTAATTAAACATGAATTACTCACGCCAATCCATGGTTTAATTGATTTGAATTTTCTTTTTTTGGCTTTGTCAATGCTTCTTTTCTCCTTTAAATATAAGTTATTGATTGGTTATTGTGAATTAAACAATAGTACCTAAACATGCTAGATGTCTATATAATAAGCCAGCAAAAAGGTCTTGCTTTTGCACACAGAGGGGGGGGGGGGGAGTACATGTCAGATAACACAATTTGTTAGTTCTACAACTTGAGGGGAAAGGTCATTTCTCAATGTGTGAAACAAATTATTAATCCTAAAAAGATTGGCAGCAAGACTATTAGGGTGATTACTAAATTTCTGTATACAGCTAATTCAAAAAAGGTTGTCCTGCAAAAGTCAAAACCTTAAACTCTAAGTGTGCAAAGCATCATGGGGGCATGAATACACAGGTTAGTTTGTGCCGTAGAGGGTTGTGCATGTGCAAATCTGTTTATACTAATGGTATTTTGTATCAATAATGAAAACCATAAACAGTGAAAGCAATCATACCTTTTGCCACATGCCAGACATCGTACAAATTGGCCATATATGCAGAAACCCGATCTGTCCCCAGCTTTGTCACACAAACATTGTTATCCTCCAAATTTCATTTGCCTTTTTAAAGACTCCAGCTCCATTGCATTTGAGTTTTTCACCTCTGTGGACTGTTGAGATATTGAAAATGAATCCAACAATCAGGGTCTAAGCTTTGCCAAAACTAAATAATAAATTTATGCGTTAATTATTGATAATATTAGTCAGTACATAATAATTCATCTAGCCCACATATATAGTGCTGTAGTGACCATCATATATACATCACTGTCTATATAGGTTGCGTTTAAATGCCCTGACTAATACTAATGAATACTATTGTTAAAAATTACAAGCAAGTGAAGTAACTTTAGTTGACTTGACAGTTTAGGTCCTGTTATACCTTGATAACTTGTGTATCCAAGATGATGTTTCTACCCATGTGTGCTGCCCGAACCAAAAAGACCACTGTGCCCAGGGGCTATCGACACACATATCAGATGCCACAACAACAGATTTTCCCTTGATTTCATCAGGGCGTCAATAAGATATTGCGGCATAACGGCAATGTAACCCCTGATCAATGTGTGACGTAAACATACTGATGTAAACAGCGTTAGCCAAATTTGTCTATTGCCTGTCATACTTTCCCCATTTAAATGACCGGTTGGTGCGCATTCAATGGCAGGTAGCAAAAAAAGTTCAATAAATTAAGAAACGATATTTATACCAAATATACATCTATTAATGATCTAACTGCCCTGGGATTTACTTAGTTCTGGTGCCAAAAGAAGAGGTTAAATTTTTTATAAAACCAACCGGGGTTGGAACTGCCGAAGCTCTCGTGATGGATGGAATGACCCTTCGTCTTTACAAAATCGGCAATATCTCTTCAAATGTTTGTTTTTGGCAATATATTTGGCGTATATATTTTTGTGTAGATTGAAATTGCAAAAGTGGTCTTAGTGTGTTTGACTACCTTTGAAATAAGCGAATTTTCAAAACAGTCGAACCTGATATATTTTTACACTATAACCCAATTTTTATGCTGCAGTTGACATGCTATAGCAAAAAAAGTTCAAAAAATTACACAACAAAATTGGGCAGGAATAAAGTTTTATTTGTGGCAGTGTTGTCTTAAAAAAAGCTATGTTCTAGCTCGATTGTAAGGTACGAAATTAGTAAATTGTTTTGCGAGCGGGCGAAATTGGACAGGAAAGTCACAAATGTTTCGAGATTTAAAACACAAAATTTTATATGTTAGATAGTACAGAACACCTTAAACCTTGTTGCATGAACGCTAAAAGGCTTGAATAACATCTTGAAAAAATACAGCAACAATCGACTGAATACTTTTTAAAATATTAATCATTTACTCGATCCACCTGGAGTTTTTTCCACTCGTTTTTTTTTTAAATTACACAGGGGCCGCGTCGCCCCAGTCCCAAAGTGCATCACACATTGATCACAACATTATCTAGCCGTTTGGCCGCCCTATCTTATAGTCGCGCTGATTTCATTCAGTCTTGACGATTGCTCTTTTTGCCAAACGTTGTAGACTGTGGGGATACCGTAATAGTTGAAAATATGCGAATTAAGGCGAATGGAATTGGAATTCCAGAGAGTATTGTAGCACCTCTCGGAAGATTGGCTAATGCCTTAATTGCATTCTATTTTTGGTAAAATGGATATGATAATAACTTGATATTTGAAAATTTCTCTCCTATTTAATAGTTCGCATTTTGATGATATCACACATTGAAATGGTTATCATACGCTTAGCAAAATCTGTTGTGGTATAGAATCAGATTCATGGGAGCAAGAGATTTTTCCACAAATACACACACTCGCAAAAGAAACCACAGAACAGCCAATAACAACGAGAATACTGAGAATGGCGAAGACACCGAGAATGCCGAAGACACCGAGAATGTCAACACCGAGAACGCCGAAGACACAGAGAACGCCAAAGACACCGAGAACACCGAAGACACCGAGAACGCCGAAGACACCGAGAACGCCGAAGACACCGAGAACGCCTAAGACACCGAGAACACTGAGAACGCCGAGAACACCAAAGATGCCAAATATACCGAAGATTATTATTATACTGCACCGCTTATATTTACTGAACGGTTTCACAACTTTGTTACAATTTATAACTTTTGATGTATGTGGGTAAAACTTTTTGATATATTGTTATTTCCTTTATTCGATGTACATGATATTTTTCTTCCGTATTCCTTATAATGTATTCATCTATTTCCGAACTATGGTACATTACAGTACATTTTATCATTGTCCTTGACATAACTGCCTTTACATAGGCTCTTTTTATGTAGATTAATTGGCAGTTTCTGATATAATTTTACTACAATAACTCTATGTATATATTTTATCTAATTGTTATATTTATAATCATGTAATTCAGGTTGTACTGCGATATGATTTTATTAAACTAATAATAATATATACTCGCAAATGGGTTTTACAAGATCTAATCAGGCCTGGAAATAATTTTTAGGAACCTGTCTGTCAAAATGACCAGTACCAAATGAATTTGTGTCTGCCATGAAACAAAATGTACTGGTCAGGCTACTTTTCTGAACCTTAGTCAAAACGTGCAACATTCTTCAGGAATGATCAGAATGCAAAGCTCAGACAGCGCAAGTAATATGATCCCGGTTACGTCTGATGCAATTAGCCAGCCAAGTGTCAGCAATGAAGGCAATCATTTGATTGAGACTTCCATAGAAAATCCTACTAATGATGCGGAAACTTCTAACGAATCTGGCAACAGTCCACCAGAGATTAGTCAAAATAATATTGAACAGTACCCAAGTCAAATTGCATCCCAGTCTGAAATTAAGAATGAAATAGGATCTATGCATAAAGCTACCCCGTGTGGTTTCCAAATGGAAAAACCGAAATTACCGAAGTTCTCTGGTGACGTACGCGAATATGCCATTTTCCGAGCAGATTTCAAGCACGCAATCGAGGCCAGATATGCGAAAAGAGATGCGATCACCTTGCTGCGAACTTGTTTGATAGAAAAACGCCTTTAATTAAAAGGGGATTGGTTCCGACTATGACGTGGCGTGTGATTATTTAGATTAAATATATGGGGTTTGTTTTAGATACTATAACGCAGGACATAGTAAAATTTAGACCATTAGAAGAAGGCGAAGATGCAAGTTTCTGTGACATCGTTCACTTAGTAAGACGATGCTATAAAACCCTTAGGTGGGTGTTCCGAGCGACATGGACAACAGCCACATGTCAATAATCGAACAGAAAATGTGCCCAGATTATCGTAAAGTGTGGTTGAGAGACTTCGAGAGAACGGAAACCAGCCATGTTGAATGTGCTAATGATTTGGATGATGACCGAGATGAAGTCGCACATGCATGCAACTGCCCCAATATGAAGTGGTGTACCGACCCGCCGCAAAAACAATCAATCAAGAATGCAATGTACCAAAGTCGAAAACAGAAAACAATGTACCTACAGCCACCATCCCTTGCTTCATAAGTCGAATACAGCGGGTGTCACTTTAGCGCTGGTAACCAGTCAGAAAGATTCTTTGCTGCCTGTGATCGCTGCTAACATCAGCGGTCCAAACGGGTTGTACAAGCGTGGTAATGTCCTTCTCGATTCAGGAGCCCAAATACGTTTGATCCGAAGTGAAACAGCAGACAGTCTCGGACTGAACGGGACAGACATTTCGGTAAACATCATAAAAGTGGGTGGCGAAGAAGAAGAAATTCGCACGAAAGTTTACAAAGTACCAGTAAGCAGAATCGATGATCCTAATCTGTGCATAAGCAAAGACGTAGAAGGAATCCATATCCGCAAGAAACTTGGCCTCACAAGAGATCGGGTCAGACGACGACAGATCGATCTTCTCATCTGGATTGATCATGCCCACATGCACACTGGTCAGACAAAGCAAGTTGAACATGTTGTCGCCAGAAGATCCCCATTGGGATGGGTCGTATTTGGTTCTGCAACGGGAGAATTAACTCTTTCTGAACGGTCGCATTTTAATTATGTTGTCGCAAGTTGTCGCAAGAGCACTTTAAGTACGATCTCCTTTGCAAAATATTTACCCCCTGGCAATGAAATTAACACCATTGGAATCCTTACAAAATAAGCTTTTTAACAGTGGGCTATTTTGCCGACTAAACATTACAGAATCAAAAATACTAAAAGTTTAATCCCAAACGTACCTCCAGTCATACTTCAGTTCAAATCAAACAATCTTTAATATCTTTTAATATCTTTAATATCTTGAAAAACTTCTAATGGTCGAAATTTAGCTTTTTATCTGTTTCTTTAGACTGTAAAACGTGCCTTCCATACGGCTTTTAGAAATATTTATTTTGAATTTTTTTTATTTATCGGGAATTTTCCAGCATGCACGCGCTTGCCGTAGTTTGACTATATATGGTTTGCCCACGCGCTTCAGTCCCGACAAAAAGATCTTATATAGGGTATTGTACCCTGGGGAATTCATTCCGGCCACTTAAAAAACCATAGCAACAGTCTTTGTTTGTGTTTGGACCTTTTCCGGTTGTTTTTGTCTGAAATTCCGGTTTGACCCGTACGCTACATTTCAAATTTCGCCGTAACTTTGTCAATTTTTATTGTGTTTCTTTGCAACTTGGTCAGTATGTACTGTTTTTAAAGCTCTATAAAACGGTGTATTAGCGAAGATCACACGGTTTTTAAAACAGAAGTTATAATCGACCAAAGGTACTGAATATATAATTAGTTTACGATAATAATAAATATCAGATTACAAAGGTGTTAAAACTCACGGAGATCTGTAAAACAATGTGTTTAGCAATTTGGTTGGCATTAGCCAAGAACAGGTGTGTTTGCTGAATCGATTGGTGATCGATTGGTGGTATTTTCGTCCGTTTTGGGTGAGGGGCGCCAAAGATACAAGCGCTCAAAATCATCATCCGTTGGCGGTTGATATTCGACGCTACCGTGCAGAAAGAGTTAAGCAACATAACCACCACAGTCCTACACGTAAAATGCATGACACCAGTTGATGACCGAAACTGGATGACCGAAACGATGGGGGTGGACGTAAAACCTTGCACTTGTGACGCGGATAAGCCAAGCCAACTGGAAAGAGAAGAGAAGAAAATGATAGAAGAGTCAGCTCGAAAGGTTGGGAGTCAGTGGACGATCCCATATACATGGAAGAAAAACCCTCAGATCGATCGACCACCAGACACCTATGTTATGAAGGTTCTTACGAAGGTTCTTACGAAGGTTCTTACGAAGGTTCTTACGAAGGTTCTTACGAAGGTTCTTACGAAGGTTCTTACGAAGGTTCTTACGAAGGTTCTTACGAAGGTTCTTACGCAGCACAAGCTATCAAGGACAATTCGTACATGGATGATATCCTCGATTCGGTTCCCACGAACCAAGAAGCCAAAGAGTTAACAACTGCAATCGACAGTATCCTTGAGAAAGGTGGATTCCAGGTAAAAGGATGGCAGTCCAACGAAGAGCTGTATCAAACCAGCCCCCAGAATGATGCAGAAGAAATCAAAGTGCCTCATGGAAAATCAGATGCGAAAGTACTCGGCCTAGTTTGGAACAGAAAAGAAGACAAACTGAAGTACAAAGTGGACGTCGAATTGGTCAAGACACAAGGTCCAAAGCTCACGAAGATAAATATCCTAAGCCAAGTCGCACGAATATATGATCCAATAGGTTTTGCACCACCATATCTGGAGAAAATATTGGTCTGCAAGAATTGTGGCAGGAAGGACTTGACTGGGATGATGAACTTTCACCAAGTGCTCAAAAGAAAAGGATATCGTACTTTGAAGAGATGGAGTAGTTGAATAGCATATCCTACGAAAGATATATACGTCCAGTCACCAAACTTAAACCACCGACCTTATACCTCAGAAGCGAAAATCCCACCCGCGCAGTTGATGTAAGATTCGTAGCAGCCAAATCACAAGTTGCACCCTTGAAAGAACTGACTATCCCACGGTTAGAACTCCAGGCAGCAGTGTTAGCAGTCAGTTGTGTAAGACCGTAGAGGAAGAAGTGCGAATCCCGCTTCAAGAAAGTATCTTGTTCACCGATAGCGCGATCACCCTAGCCTGGATCCGCAGTGAAGGAAAGAGACTCAAGTTGTTTGTCTCGAGTCGTGTCGCTGACGATGTATTTCAAGGTTTGCCTGTTGCTGAGCTGTCAGAGCGTTGGAAGAACGGCCCTGCATTTCTATACCTACCAAAAGCAGAATGGCCAACAGAGGACGTAGAACCCGAGGCAGACCAAGTCGAGAATGTCAAAAGTTGGCAGCGATAGGAACGGTGAAAACGAAAGAAACAGCCACGGCGTGCATAATCAATTGCAAAAGGTTTTCCAGTTGGAGAAGACTTGTGCGAGTTACTGCATGGGTACTAAGGATGAAAACGAAGTTACTGGCTAAGATACGGCCAACGAAGGAGAGTTCAGTCGGTGGCAGAGAATCGTTAACACCGCAAGAGCTTGAAAGGAGTCGGACCTTTTGGATTAAAGAAGCTCAAACAGGACTTAAAGATTGTGTGAAAGCCAATGAACTGAAGATGCCAATGAACTGAAGTCCATTCGAAGATGAAGAAGGCATAATCAGGGTTGGCGGACGACTAGATAATGCTTTAGTCTTGTACGAAACACGGCAACCAGCTCTCCTGCCATATGCTCACTGAATTTCCCAATTAATTACCGAAGAACAAGTCCATCAACAAGGACATTACTGGCGTTGCAACCACAGCGGCAAAGACCAGAAGAATGTTCTGGATCGTGTTGGTACATGATCTAGCGAAGGTCATAAAGTCGAACTGTGTGATGTGTCCAACCTCCCACAACGTCGACTTATGCCAGATTCCCCTCCATTCTATTACACGTCATGTGACTACTTTGGACCAATAACAGTCAAATTTGGACGGAACAAGACGACTAAACATTACTGGGTGATTTTCACATGTCTAAATACGAGAGCGGTTCACCTCGAAGTTGCTACTGATTGTTCTGCGATGGAATTTATCCAGTCGCTGCGAAGGTTCTTTTCTATATGTGGATATCCTGCCGAGATCTTAAGTGATAACGGAACTCAGTTTGTGGGTGCATTAACCAAATTGCGCCAAATGATGCAAGGAGTCGAGAAGAAGGTTCTAAAGGACTACTGCGCTGAAAGAGGAGTACACTGGAGGTTCATCACTCCTGCGTCCCTCCACCAGAACGGATGTGCAGAGGCGTTAGTGAAGAGCTGCAAATTAGCTCTGACAAAAACAGTTGGCGAGCATGTTTTCACACCATTCAAACTCTATACTTGCCTACTGGAAGTCGCAAACCTAGTCAACCAGAGACCAATTGGTTGACTACCGAATGATCCGGACGACAGCTCCTACCTATGCCCTAATGATATGTTGTTGGGCATCCCCTCAAGTTCTGCAAGGGCCATTTCAAGAAACGAAGAACCCAAGATGAAGAGTCAAGTTTGTCCAAAAGATTGTGGACTCCTTTTGGAGACATTGGACACAGGACATATGCCCTTTGTTATTACCTAGGAGAAAATGGAACGTAGCGAGATGAAATGTACAAGTCAAAGGAAAGTGGAATGTTGGACACCTGATCGAAGTCTATCCAAGAAAAGACATCAAGTTAAGAATGGCTTCAGGAGAGTACTCGAGACCTGTGACCAAGATAGCTGTGATACATCCAGCCAAAGGCGCAGAATAAAAGAATTGATAAGGAATTCTTCCTTGTGGAGGCGGAGGATGTGTCGTTGACGAAACTTAATATTAGATAAGTATATTTAATAATTACTGAACTGATTAGATTAGTGATTGAGACTTGATTGACAGTTGATTTGATGCACGTATTGGATTAAGAAAAATACCTTTTGGTGTTGAAACGCATGCTAACCTGATTGTAGCTAAATAAGTCAAAGCTAACCTGAAACGAAGCTAACCTGTGGAACTGCTAACCTGTAAAGATAATATGTATTGTAGAGTGTGAAGACCCGGCAAAGAAGTAAGTTTATTGCTTATTGTATCATATTCAGCTTGAGAATAGTGCACTCAGCACACATGTAGGTGTATATATTTAGACACAATTTGTTATTAATCTTTACTTTATACTTAAAATACTTTACACTTATTTGTTAGATCGAATAAAACCATTCAATAATTATACGATTCTGTGTCTTGCGTATCTACCCTGAGAATCCACAACTCCTGAGATTCCAGTTATATACATTAAGAGATACATAAGGGGCACGCCAATGTGCGTAGCTACATTTACTTTGATACACACAATTTTACAAAAATGCAGATGAAAACTAATTACATTCAAGGTATACAAAATGTCTTGAAGATTGGTTTGGTCAGTTATTGTGGGCATCAAGGCATTGACGTTATTGAACTGTTTAAATATCGGATTAAGACGTGTAGTGGGGTTTTAAAACTTTTTAAGTAATTGAGTAAAAATGTCTGTATTTAGTTCAGTTTAATAGAATTTGTCGCAAAATATATTACAAACATTAATACATAAATATAGAAATATTAATACATGTATAAACGTGACTAATACACGACAGGGGGTAAAAACAGGATAAAATCCCAATTGATAACCTCCCCTAAAAAATCCCAACTGATAACCTCCCCATTGCCCATGCATGCGCATGTTTTGTTTTGAAATATTAAAAATCGCATTGTGCACTCTGTTCTAAATGTACACAAAAATTATTTTTTCTTTTAACAAAATATTTTAGCTAATAGCCTAAATTTGAGCAATAATCAAATTTATTTAACCTGGGACATGATAAACTGTCCCTGAGCATAATAAAATACTCTCCCTTTTATACACACGGTTATAACCAAGTCAGCTCGGCCTCATTGAAGCATTTCAGTAAAAACTCTGATATACACTGTCGAATAGCTAAAATTTCTTCATGCAGGCTTGCAGTTATTGTCTAAAACGGTTCAAGATTGGTCACATGTGTTTAACAGTTTATAAAGTGCTTTGACTTAGTTCATATTTTGATAACTAGCGACCTGCAATTCTGGCCAAAACATTCCTTGAAACACCTACTGTAGTAAAAATAGCAACTTGCTCTATCACATTTCTGATTTACAGACATTAATTTGCCTGTTGAAATCGAACTTTAATGTTCGCATTCCCCCTTCCCCTCATACAGTGTTGGATAAACCATTGCAAGTCTACCACACTAAGTCTAAGAGTAACATTGCATGGGGTGAGGTGGGGTTCGTATATGTATTTAATTGCGGTGGGTGTCAAATTCAGCACTATAAATGTCATGAGTATCAACATTTTCGACCAGGATTGTAGCTCTAATCCTTTCATACTCAGGTTTTGTCTTACCCTGATTTAGCTCAAAAATTATTTGCCCACATACAACTTCCCTTGTTGTCTAATCACACGTACACACGCTAGCCAATCAGAACTGTTTAAATATTACAATATATTACTAACAATTAAAACTGCTGGATCCAAACTAACATATTACAAAACGCAACATATGATCTCTGACAAGTTTCTGGTCACTTGTCCTTGAGACTTCATGATCCTTGAGATTTCTCCTGGAGACTTCACGATCTGTTCATTTTGGTAAAAGTCCATAAGATAGTTGAATAAAACATGTGTTTCAACATTTTGGTGACACATGCTACGTAATCACCTGACATTTTTTCTGTTGTTTTGGGATTCTTGAATACTTGTTGTTACACAGTTAGCTTGAGTGCAGTTATTTATATCATGATATGCGCATAATGGTGTCTTGTGCGGATTTGAAGACAAATCTCCCAAAATATATCTGTCAGTTGTTCCAGAAACCGGGTGGACATGCGGTGAATCACCATCTTCAACATATGCAGCATCATTAATTTTGTATTCAGGTGGTATTATTGAGGGAACGTTGTGGTTCTGCAATAGAAATGTAAATTTAATGAATATTAGTAACCTAAAGTTAATTATAATATATCATCTTTGGCTAGTGTATATAGTGCCGCTTGTTCTCGTAAAAGATACCTTGTCTATCGTTGATACAAGTCTATAAGCAATTGCCTCACCAAATTTATTGGCTTTTGGTCTTGTGGGACATTGCTTTAGTTGATTAGTTTTCAACGACAACAAAAGACTAGCAAAATAGTAACCATTTTTCGAAACCTGCTCCAAAATCAAACATTGAAATAAGGGGATAAGGTTAATAATGCATTAAGGTTTAAGTGTCATCAGAAGTTAGATTTTATACTTGTGATATGCAATTAAATCGAACACAGGAACTTTTAGGGACACTCAGTAACATGAACAATATATACGTGTAGTGTGTGTAGTGTTAAATCCTATTAGAATTCCTATATAAAGGCCTTGGCATTAGAGCCATTTATCTGACCAATGGTCACTTATTTATGAAATCATATAGGGCCCTAAAATATTATCATAGACACGAGGTTGCTAAAAAAGGTAGCGCATTACATGAACAATTGTTGGTAATCCAAAAGGACATAGTTAATTGGGGAAAAAGCAAGTCCATATTTATAGAAAAAGCAAGTCCACAACTCCATCCCTTTTTGGTAGTAGGCTGGGGTTTGCAACCAGCATTCTCATTGCTTGAGGGAACCATGCTTGACTGGTCCAACAAGGAATCACAAGAATTGCTTCTGCCAATTCTTCCTCCATTTTGTGTAATATTCAGCCTATCAAACTAAAAGGAGGGAAGGCATAAAACTTCATGTTGGACCAATTTTGAGTCAATGCATCAACCGCATATGCTTGGGGGTCTGGCTTCCATGAAATATACTTGTCTACTTTGTGATTAAGCCTTGATGCAAACAAGTCGACCTCTGGTTGAAATATTGTTTGTGTAATCTGGTAAAACACTTGAGAATTAAGAGCCCATTCTGTTGAGTCATTAAATTCTCTAGATGCCTTATCAGCTACTACATTGTTTACCCCAGGTACATGTGAGGCAGTTACCAAAATTTTCCTCTCAATGCACCATAACCAGAACTGCCTTGCTAACATATTGCAAGGCTTTGAGTGACTGCCACCCATGTTATTAAGGTAAGCAACTGCTGTGACATTGTCAATCTTTAAGCTAACATGTACATTGTTTAGCTTTTCACAAAATGATTTTAAAGCAAAAAATGCAGCCAACATTTCAAGTCGATTTATATGGCATTCTGTTTCAATTGTGCTCCATCGACCACCTGTTGTTTGGTTATTATAGTGAGCACCCCAGCCTTTCAATGAGGCATCAGAATATATAGTGATATCAGGGTTTCCCTTGGAGATAGGTTTTTGACTTCCTTCAATTTAATTTGTCCACCAAAGCAAATCTTGTTTGGCTTGGTGTGAAAGAGTCATATTTGCATCAAAATTACCCTGATTATTTCTAAGGGATTCACACTTGTCAATTTCAAGTATTCGGTAGTACAATTGAGCATGGGGGACTGCTAAAAAACTAGCAACCATTAGCCCAACTACATGGGCCACCTCCTGAATAGTTGGCCTTTGCTTATTGTATAAATGTTCACAGGCCATTTTAAGTTTATTAGACCGTTCTGGTGTTAATGACACTGTCATACTCACAGAATTAAGAACAAAGCCTAGCAACACAAGTTGCTGTGTTGGAATTGTGACTGATTTGTCATCATGAAGAATAAATCCATGTTTTTCAAACAATGCAGATGAATCATTGACATTTTGTGAATGGCTGCCGTAATGGCGCTTGCTTTTCCCTGCCAATTTTTGGCCGACTCGATTTGTAGTCGATATGTCTTGGAGTGTTTTTGGCAAGTCGTCGCCAAACAATTCTGTGGTGCATGCTCGTTCAAATCTGGTCGAATGAGTTCTCATTGCTGCTGGTTTAGTTTGTGATTTGCTTGAACAGCAAACTATGAGCAAACGCAATGGCGTCAATAGCCTGAATAATGGTGGCGTCGCTTTTAGAGCTCGTGACCCCTGCTGTGTTTTCCTTTATCGTCAGGAGACTCGTTGTCACACGCGTCTGGGCAACTAGACCTTTTAGCAATAGGCATTGCACTCTTTGCATTTTTATGTCCCGAGAACGAGTGTCACTCTGTAAGCGCGCCCAAATAGCGGCGTTTACTCACAATTTTTGGGGTGGAGATAGTTATTCTGCTTCTCCTTTAATTTTTCTTCACTCATTTTAGTTTGCAATAGTTTTCCAACTAGAGAAGCAAGCTGTTCGGGAATGTCTTCACTGCATTGATCTATAATATCAAAGTCGTTAGCGATGCCCGCCAAAATGGCGTCACCCGCCGAAGTACTAGCAGTTGGATTTCCAGTGGCTTCGATTTAAGTTTTCTTTTTATTTGACATGGACAATAATTCTGTGACATCGCTTTCAATGTCAGCCGTAGGAACATCCCTACGCTTTTTCTTAGCTGGTTCGCCTTGCATTTTCTCAGGAGCATGGTCAGAATCTTCGCCTTCGCCAGACAAACTGCCTTCTTCTTCTTCGGACGAAGAATGTGCTCGCCGTTTATGCGCCAAATTTGCAAGACCTGTTTTCAAAGTTTCTGTAAAACTTCGCAAGGTATCCGCCATTCGATTCTCCATTCCACGTATGGCATTCAATGCCACATTGGATGTAGTGGAACTAGTAGTAGTAGGTGCCTGTTCACTTGGTTGAACTAGAATACTGGGTTTGGTGGATAATCCAAGTGAGTAGATATATACACAATAATAATAAAAAAAAATCTTTGAAGTTTACCTTATCACAACCCACACACCCGATCACCTATATATACAGAACTTACGGCTACAGCTCAGCAACTGGCCTCTGTAGCTCAGTTGGTTAGAGCCCTGCACCGGAATCGCAGAGCCGTGGGTTCAATTCCTGCCAGAGGAACTAATGTTGCATTTTTCGCAACCGTTCCTGGTTAGGTCTTAAATTGTGTATATATCTACTTACTTGGATTATCCACCAAACCCAGTATTCTAGTTCAACCAAGTGAAGTGCAAAAAAAATCTTTGAAGTTTACCTTATCACAACCCGCACACCCGATCACCTATATATACAGAACTTACGGTTACAGCTCAGCAACTGGCCTCGGTAGCTCAGTTGGTTAGAGCGCTGCACCGGAATCGCAGAGCCGTGAGTTCAATTCCTGCCAGAGGAACTAGTGTTGCATTTTTCGCAACCGTTCCTGGTTATGTCTTAAATTGTGTATATATCTACTCACTTGGATTATCCACCAAACCCAGTATTCTAGTTCAACCAAGTGAAGTGCAAAAAAAAATCTTTGAAGGCACTTAAGTAAGTTTTAATAGGTTTCCTAGCTAATATTTACCATTTAAGTGCATCTTTGTGCATCATGAAGCTTTAGATTTATGAATATATTGCCGTCTTGGTTATGTTAGATTCCTATAGAAGCATCTCATGCTATCTATAACCATGTGCTTGTCCAAATAATACAACGCCTTACAAAGCCCTCTCCCTTCTAACGCCGCTGATCACATGGCTTAGGTGACGCCAATCCTTTTTGGTCGAATACTTTCAAACCCGTTTTTTTCCGGCTATGTCACGACAACCCAACGGCAGTTTTGTCACCATCTAAAACTAGTGTCGACCATCCCATGCACACCTATATACATTATAATTGCTTATCTTAATACCGCCTAACCTAACTTTACAGGCACCTCTATATTACGAACAGTTTCTTTTTCTGCCATGACACTGAAGTAGTGCATGCATGGGGCTGAATACTTAAAAGACTAGAAATTTACGCTTTCGTGGTAATCAAGCCCTCTAAAATGGGCACCTCGCTAACAAGTCAAACTGTTAATCTAACATTTAACTCGTACTCATAGTAAACATTCAATCAAAACTTACTCCATGACGACAAACGATGTGGTAAAATCCACCTGTTTTCCCACAAAGTTTTGAAAAATTGTGACATGGACTAAATAAAACCAGTGGTAATTGATGCATACAGGCTATAAATATTTCCAATCAGAGCCGTCTATAATATTTTCATATTTTAGTTAAAAATAACCCATTAGACCTTGTGCTTGCACATGCATTTAATTATAATGATACCCCAGTTACTCTTTAGACCGCTGTGGCGCTCTTTATGTATAATTTGAATGGCCATGACCTTTTAGTGTCCGTATGGATTCGGTGCTTATTCAACGGAGCCGCTCTTTAAAAATTATTCTATTTCTATCTGCCTTTACAAGGGAATGGTGGTAATCAAGCCCTCTAAAATGGGCACCCCGCTAACAAGTCACTGTTAATCTAACATTTAACTCGTACTCATAGTAAACATTCAATCAAATCTTTCTCCATGACAACAAACAATGTGGTAAAATCCACCTGTTTTCCCAGGAAGTTTTGAAAAATTGGGACATGGACTAAAACCAGTGGTAATTGATGCATACAGGTTATAAATATTTCCCATCAGAGCCGTGAGCTTTTAAAACGCTATAATTTTGGTCTTTTTGACGAAAACGGAATATATTTCTTGCATAGGAAGATTTATCGATGACGAGAGGCAACCCATAACAAAGAAAAACAATGTCGTTTTTACCAAAGAACTGCAGTTTAACTTTCATGGTAAATACGCCTTTTTCGTAGACTTTATTGGTCTTTATGTCTTGTTTTCTTGCATATTTTTCAATATTTTGAATAAAAATACCGCCATTTTTGGTAAATATGAGTCCGCAGTCGTTTTCAAAATGCTTGTCAGCGGTTGCTAATCCAGTGCATACTTTGTGTTATTCTCATGTTTAATCACCCCACATGAACCCCGCGCACAGTTAACTGTATGATTAGTTAACTACCCGACTAACTACGTTTTATGCAACTCAGTTAAGTCCTGTAGTTAACTAATTATAGTTAAGGATTTAACTACGGTAGTTAACGCTAACTATAGTTAACTTTAACTACATTTTTATACAACCGGCCCCAGGATAATAAATGTTGATCTAAGATTGAGATAAACTATATTTGTTTCAAGCTCAAACAACTTTACGTCTGACCACATTAAATGCAGCGCTTATTTGGGGCAGCGCCTAAACAAGTAAATACGGTATGCACAATTTATATATTTTTGGAATAATTTTTACCTTTGATTTCTGCTGTGTGGGGATGCTGCATTGTTTGCATATATATTTTATCATTTGGAGAGGCAGCTCTTTAAGATTCCCAACATCCAATCCTTCATTTATCAATTTGTGTAATATTGCTGGATCACCTTCATCCATACAATGATACAAAAATTAAAATGCTTAATTCCGATAGTATTAGCCGGCCTATAAATGCCATGCAAAATTTCCACAAATTTACTTGTTAACATGCATATAGTAACCATATATTCTTAAAGATCTTCGAAATATGTTCCAACAATTGAGCATTAAAGTTGTCCTTTAACTAATAATAAGTAATTCTTTATAAAAGAAAAGAGTTCAAGCAGTGAAAGCATTGAACAAATATACAGCATGATACTTACCAGTATACTGCAATGATTTTTAAAAGGCACTCTGCTTCTTATTTTTAGTGTTTATAGTGTTCTCGCTTCTAATGGCACTGCACATGATTGGTGGCAATTCTTCTAATTTTATTTTAAAGGCACTTTCATTTCTAGTGTAAACAATCTTTTCTATTGCATGGTGCTTTATTCTTGCCAATAGTTCTTCCAAAGAAATCATGCTGTCATGGTCTTCATTTTCTTTCGTGTATATGATCTAAATTGGAATGGTTAATTGTGTTGTGATCATCCTTTTAGTTCCAATTGAAGTGTTTAAAACATTCACATACTGTCACAGTTTCCAATTTACAAGTCACATCTTATTGTCCGGCGTTACAATGATATAAATAGTGAAAAATTGGATAGGTTACATTCCTGTTGAAAATAGAATGATCAATACCAGTAGTACACAATGACTGTGATAGCAATAGTGATATTGCCAGACTACGATTCTCACTAATTGTCTGCAATTAAGGTTTAGATACAGCAGCTGCTAGAAAATTTTACTAAAAAAGATGAACAGTTGTTTAATTGTCCATCGTACAATGTTGTTTGCCTAATGTAGTAGTTGTATTTAGGTTGCAGCATTTTCAAAATTGGTCTGGAGGAAGGGGGGATTTAATTATGCCTATAGTTTTGAAAGTTGTCCCAAGTAATACTGTGCGTGATTGTAGATAACCTATTGGCGATGGCAACAAGGATGGACATAAGCAGATGGCAAGTTTTGATTGCTACTTAACCAAAAAAAAATTTTGTTGAACGGTTTGTTTTTATTGGAGTAATTAGTGATACTCACAAACCTGTGAATTGCTGCAACAATTTTTTTCGTTTCCATCTCCTAGACATATCTCTGGACAAACCCCGCATATTCCACAAACAACGCTTTCAAAGTTCCTCTCAGTCATTGCTTCAAATGCCATAAATCCATTGTATACAATATCTTTTAGATAATCTCATTATATGATATTTCATGTACCTATAATTGTATGGAATATTTATAAGTAGTCTTCATCCTGAACCTTACATTTAGCCCCCTTTTGAATAAGCACTTTTTCCTAAAATGCTGCCCCCCCAATCAAATGTGTTAGGATCTCAGGGGAGCTTAATAACCCAGTTCGGAATTTCAATTGTGCATCTAAATGACACGTTCTGCTTCAGAATAAAATTGCAATTGAATCATAACATGTATAGCGGATTAATTGAATATGGATATCAAAGTATTCAATTGTTTAATCATCATTTCAATATGGGAAAGTTGCTAGAAGAACAACTCTTTTCTGCATGGTTCACTCACTTTAAATACTTTCATTGGCATAGGAATTGGGGCACACCCTCCCCCTTTCCCCAATTTCCCCAATTTCCCCAAGTGCTCGTTTCTGAAGCTAAAACAATGGGAAAAGTGCCCTTTTCTAATAAAAGAGGTGCCCTTTAAGACGAAGTGCCCATCCAAGTCGAAGTTGCTTCATATGCCTAGTGCAGTTTCAGCTACATGTTATGATTAAACTGACGCATGCAGAACGCGGGATTTGGATGCGCATTCGAACCTTCGACTGCCTATAGTGTATAGAACTTGAAATGTGTGGACAAAGAACCAACTTGTTTTATCATAGCCAATGGCATGTTTGGTTTTGTATGGATCATGGTTCACATCAAATGACGTACGAGTACTCCAATTTCCACTGTATTTAGTCAAAGTCCGGAACAGGCACCTTTAGGTTAGAGCTTGTTTCACGTTTTCAACTTTCATTATCTGTTCACATATCACATCTTGTCGACAAGCGGTTCGCAACAGACTTGTACCATGCATTTATAACAAGTTGTAACAATTGAAAGTTGTAATTTTATCAAGTTGCCAAAAGGTTGTCGCTCACAACTTGTTAACAAGTTATTGAATTGCAAGATGATAATACGTTGTTGGAACAACTTGTTAGAAGACGGTTGAGTCAACAAACTCGAAGTAAGTTGCCAACAAGCTGCCAAAAGGTTGTGCAAACAAATCTTGATAACAATTTCTTGAAACGACATTGGTACAAATCTGTTGCAGTTTTTTTAAAATTTATGTGTTTTACAATTGTACTCGGTGCAACAGCACAACAATTTTTGTAAAATTATTAGATGACTCAACTAATACCTGTCTGCTTCTCATCTCTAGAGTGTTAAACTTAGCATTAATTATGTTGGTCAAAGGATGTCCAGTTTTTAAAAATTCTCTGATTACCATCAATATGGACACTGAAATCATAATCTTGTCAGAGATGTTAAACAAACCTGTAAATTTAAAGAGATACTTCAATAACAATATTATAAAGAAGAAACCATGTGCTTGGTTAACCCAGTAATCCAAACTGGTTAACTCAATACTTTTAAAAAGCATTGAGCTAATTAATTGCTCTAAAATTATGTTTTATGTTTTGAGGAAATCATTAAAACAGGCAATATAATAGTTAGACTTTAATTCAGCGTCGGCGACGGACATATAGTACAAATTGAGGGTTGCTTAGTGTGTGCCTAAAAGATATAAACAAAATCTCGACGTTTCGAGCTAAAGCCCTTCGTCAGGAGAAATTAGTAGACAGATAAACATTACATCAGCTTTTATAGCGTTGCTATAAAAGCTGTCACGTGAACAAAATATTAACCAATGAAAATAAAGTAGTCATAACAATCATAACAAAATAGAATTAATATGTAAAGATATAGACTGTGTGCAGGCTTCGGCCCGATTATAGGGTCGAAGGCCTGCGCACAGGCGCTACACTTATCAAAGCGCTATGAATGTCGTACAAGGGAAGGGAAGAGGGGATATAGAGGAAAGTATACAATAAGTATTTAAGAGAAAAGAATGAGCTAGATGAAGGAGAGGCGCTTATTAAACTGCATGCACAGAAGACTCTTCAGCCATCTGGACCATTGTACTAGTTCTTGAACATATATAACTAGCATTGATGTACTTACCAATGCCGCTTGGAAATGATTGATGCATGGCTTTACACTGACTATTTTGGCAAAACTTTAGTTTTATTTGAATTTCCTTAAATGGATTCATTTCTGTTAACATATATGTTTTCCCCTCTTGGCCTGGGTGGAACATTGGTTCAGACAATGGTGATGAACAAAGTTGACATATTTCATCTGCTGGAACAAACTGATGTGGCCAACCTCGCCCCAGGGTCTTGATGGTGACCACGGTGAACGGACAAGACCCTGGAGAACTTGGCAAAACATCGGCCATCTCATTGGTCAATTTTCTAGAGCACAGTGATTGGTTGCCATCTTGAAATGCTCTGCAGACTTCCGGCAATGGAATATTTCGTCGACCGGATGATTATAATTGTTGGAGTTTTAACTCATATTTTCTCATGGAAAGTCGCGTATTTTCACAGGTATGTATCGATAATTCTGTAACATGTGCATCGAATTTGATTGTTTAGGTTATGTGGCTTCTAATTTGCTGTTTAGTTATCATAATTTACGTATATATTGACCGGATTTTTGAGTCACTGATTGAGAAAAGTCAATAAAAATATCGACAACATTCACAATTAAAGACCATTTTGAAAGACCAATTACCGCCTCATGCATCAGTCAATTATAGCACTGCCCATCCTCCTGGTGCCAGGCATTTGCACTTATTTTTTCTCTAAGTGTACAATTCCCTGGGGCTGGGCAGAAAAAGGGCAACAATGCCCCACCCCTGGGCAAAGAAATGATTACAAATGCCCAGCCCCAGGGCACACCAACACATAGATTTCGTCAGAATATCATGAGATATAGTTTTACATTCTTAATTCAATGATGAATTTTGTTTCTGTATATTACACAAATACTTTCATCTATATTCATGGCAGCGCACATGTTCGTTGCAGCTGCTGCAGAAACCACAACAATTTCTGGTGAACAAATGCAAATGAATTTTGCAAGTGCTAATGCCTGGCCCTTGGACAAAGAAAGTTTGCAAATGCCCGGGGGGGATGTATAAAATCAACATCTTCATGTTAGGAAATATACATCTTGATCTTGTTTACATGTATAATCAACAGATTGTTAATAATATAAATAGTTTATGCTCTTGTATGTTATATTTACAATCTGTTGTTTGATTGAAGGTCTGAAGGTCAAGCTGTAACAAATTATAAGTTTTAATAGCATGTTTTCCTTAGTTATTGTTGTGTTAAAGCACTACTCATCTAATATTGTTTGTGGCATTTATATTTCAGATGATGTTAACATGGGCATGAGAAAAAGCAAGCTTGAACACAGTGACTGGCATGAACATTAAAATTTAGGAATTTAGTCTTTTACAACATAGTTTATATTTGAACTGAGTATCTATTAACATGTAATGTGCAACTCATGAAAGAAAGCAAGCTCATGTTTAGTGTGAGTATCTAGCTTTTGTTGCCATGGTAGTTCTACCATCAGTACCATGTGGGCCTCCAACCTAGATATATTCTACAAGTAAACCAAACAAAACTTCACTAACCACTAATCATTATTGTCCAACAATTTCCCCTTGACAATAAAAATTATCTGGGTTCAGACCAAGGGAAATAACAAAGTAGGGAACATTGAGACTAATGGATTACCATGAACCTGAGCATCTACTCTGGTCAACCCAATTAGTTATGGTTAATACTGGTTAGCTAACTAGTATTAAAAGTCAATAGCAGGTCATTTCAAAATTTTCATCTCCCTACTTATCAGGACTAATAAACCAATTTAATAAAGATTTTACCTTTAAAGTTGATTCTCTTGGATTTGTTACTTGTTCTGCAACAGTTTCTATCCCTAACACTGTGCTTGTAACTAGCTCAGATTCAGTTCTTACTGACTTTGGTACGGGTGGCGTTGACTTAATTGCACAAAGCAAGGTATGTACATGGATACATAGAGCTTGTGTTCTTTCTTGCTTTGCCTTAGATATAATACCCCGACAATTTTTACCACAACAGGTTATGGAGGAATGGTCAGCGTTGCATTGACATGGCAGAACCCCAAAGGATTGCTTGCACTTGCTGTAGCATATACAGCAAATACCCCATCACCTAATTCTACTACCGTTGCTGTGGTATACCTAATGGTTAAATCTTCCAAATTCCCACGAATCTCGTCGCACACAGGTAGGCCATTAGCGCTTCAGTGCTTATTTTGTGTTTCACTTGTGGTTCAGAGAGCTGATCAAGATAGATAATTCGTTTATTAGCTAAATCATACATTGCAGTCTTACGACTGAATTACGTATGTGCAAAAAAAATTACAAATTTTACATATAAAATATTTCTAGGATATAATAACTATAGATTAAAATGTAATATTTATCAACCATCTACACGCTGTGGCTGATAATTAACGATTTACGATATCGATCTGTTTTACAAACTGGAGTATTAAAAAGTCTCTTGTTCCTTAAGTATTTGTCATGGTTTGACGTAGGCGGCAAGAGTTCTACAAGTTTGTGTTATTTGTTTTTTATAATATCCTTGAATAACTTGGTGGACAAGGTTTCACGTCTATTATATAATGATGGTATACCAGCCATTGACAATGCCTCTCTATACTTCAAATCAGGGAAGACCATTCGCATAGCGCGCTTCTGGTATACGTTCGATTTATTCCGATAGATATTTGGGAAGGCTACGATGGAATAGTTGGCATGAATATTCTAAAGTTGATCTAATTGCCATACAATAAAATAGGACAAATCTTTGGAATGAATCTTTGGAATGAATTCCCGCTCTTTTTAGCTGCTTCAGAAGGTATAAACGTTTGGACGCCTTTATCGTTATTGTTGCTATGTGGTCATTCCATTTAAGGTCTTCTCGTATCGTCATACCAAGAAGTTTGGCTGAAGAGACTCTCTCAAAGTTTAGTCCATTTAGTTCTAATGGGTCATGCGACGGCGATGATCTCTTAAAGCATGTTGAGATTTCTTTGCACTTTGATGGATTAAGCTGGAGACGATTATTCTGAGACCAGTTTTTAATATGATCGATGGCTTCTTGTAGATGACTTGAGTTTGACGGTGAAACAAACTCGCAAACCGTTGTATCATCAGCGAATTTCCACATAGGAAGTGAATCTCCAGGTAGTTTGAGGTCGTTGATCATCACAAGGAACAACCATGGACCAAGTCGTGTACCTTGGGCCAGTCCCGCAGGAACATTAATCCAGTTCGAGTAGCAGTTCCAATTTAGCTTAACCCTTTGTTGCCTGTCTCTTAGAAAATCGATAATCCAATTTACAGTGTTTGGCTCAACCCCAAGACTAAACAACTTCGAAATCAGTATATGGTGATCCACCAAGTCAAAAGCTTTCCGAAAGTCCAGAAGTGCAGTTCTTATAGTTGTACCGGTACCATCTGTAGAGCGAAGCCAGTGATGAAACATGGAAATTAGCGCAAAGGTTGTTGAAGAACCTGGTATAAAACCATACTGACATGGATCAAGAGAAGACAATACTACGGGCTTCAGAGATCTTTCGATTACAAAACCTTCGGCAATTTTTGACAAAGTTGATGTTAGCGAGATCGGCCTTAGATCTTTATTGTAGTTGCTGATGGTAGGAGCTTTGGGTAACGGTATAATATCAGCGAGTTTCCATACTCGAGGAACTCGGCATTCGGAGAAGGAGGTGTTAAGGATATCTGCAACTGGTTCTGCCAAAATGTCCGCAAATTCTCTAAGTACCCAGTTAGGTAGATCGTCAGGACCACCAGCACGGTAGATATTCACCGCTTGAAGTTTTTTCGCCACAGATAATGACGAATATTGGCTCGTCGTCTTCGATTGACACTTGTTCGTTATCTGTCAAAGGTTCATAATCTTTCATGATGTTAATAAATGCTTCGTTAATATTCTCAGCCAGAACCGCCTCTTTGCATGTAAGGTCAGGATGTAAACGCGATTTAACATCTTGCCACCAGTCACAGGGTTTAGAATCACGCAGATCTTTTACCTTGTTTTCGTAATACACTTTGCGACAACGTTTCCGCTCATGGTTAACTTTATTTCTCAGAATTCTGAATAGAGCCTCGTTTCTGGAACTAAAGGCCTTTTGTCTACCCGCGATAAGATCCTTCAGTCGATTTGTCAACCAAGGCCGATCAGTTTAATGAATTTTAACAGATCGTTCAGGCATAATTGTGTTCAACCCATAATTGACAATTTCTGTCAGGATCTGTAATTTCTCTTCACTTGATTGGTAAGACGAGAATAGAGTAGACCAAGGTATTTTAAGTAAAAATCGGCCAACCCTTGCTTTTTTGCTAGGTCGTTTATCTCTTGTTTGGAGAATCTTGCGCTTCGGTTTGGTTTGTTTATCTCGGATCTTAGCAGTCATATGCACCGTCACATTATCTGACAGACCAAAAGGGGATAAGCTACTAGGTGTAGAGTAGTACTAGGATATGTTGGTAAAAATTTGGTCCAGAGTGTTAGCACCCCTAGTTGGAAAGTCGATCATGGGCTTGAGCTGAAAGGTTTTGACAGTTGTTCGAAGTATAGGCAGAATTCGGATATCTTGACTCAACTGTTTCTAGTGATGAAGTGATATATTCTTTCATTGTAGCATCATGGGCATCAGGGGGGTGATAAATCACACCAACTATAACATTTGAAAAGCCGCGTGGAAGTCGCTTTGGTGTAAGGTCCATCCAGAGAACTTCGTGATCGACATTGTAAAGCTCTGAAAGGACTTTACATTTAATAGAAGTTTTGACGTATGTACACTCACCTCCGTGAAGCCCATTTACACGATCTCGTCTAAAGAGTTGGTATCCATTTATATTAATTGGGTCGTCCGGTACAGATTCACTTAGCCATGTTTCGGTGAAAACACCAATATCTGGTTCAGTAATGTTAATAGTATGAGCAACTTCTTGAGCAAAAATTCTTAAATTACAAGTATAAATATTTAACATTTGAAGAGCTCAATATGAAGCAGCCATTACGGCACATGCAAATCCCTAAGCTTTGTCAACGTGTCAATGTGTTCGCAATGGAAATGTGTCCTGCCATGGATGCACATGACCCTTCTCTGCTTGCACTGCTCATGCAGGCAAATCCATACTCCCTCCTGCCTGGAAACAAAACATCGATCATTGCGATTTGTGGTCAATATAGTCGGCCGGCCAAGAGTTAAAAATATGCTCCTAAAATATTTTGATGGCAATTTTATGTTAGAAGCTGGTAAAAACCATATTTATACTCAGGTAGATGTAGGGAATAAGGTTTGAGATGTTACCAAGTCGAAATCTTAAATTTTGAGTGAAAAAATATTATCTATACCCAATTGTTCTTTGCTTAGTTACACTGATTTAGACCCCTTTCCCACATTTGCTTGATTATCGCCTCTGCCTATATTGTGTGAAGTCAATATAGTTTTTATAATACAGCCAGTACAATAATATAGTGCACAAAATACTGTACTGTCTGACTGGAAAAAGTAGGACTATTTTATTCAATCGATACTATCTCATGTCTCGACTTATTGAATACTATCAGAGAGTATTCTTATAATTTCGACAAGATTTTACCGCACTGTTCAGTTCAATTCTTTAGCCTTTGGTTTAAACTGGCGGTGGCAGCAAGTTGCAGCTGTTTGTCTCGGACTGATATCAAATTCCTGTGTTCGAAATTAAAGAAATATATAGCTGTCGCTATTTATTATAAAAATAATATATCATTCCCAATGATAACAGGTCTCGTAAGCCATTCTAGAAGTTAAAACTTTAAAAAAGTCCATGCTTGAGTTTGTTCATGAACAAATACGTCACTGTTATTGAATTTAATTGAGAAATTGCAAAGTACAGTTTATATTGTTAGTTCCATTAAAAAGCCGAATATGTTTCTAACAGTTAACATTAAAATATAAAAATATATATACAATAGTTTCTTAATATAGTCATTTTAGTCAAATGCGTTTGTGTTTATAATTACAGGCTACAGTGATAGACATTGAATAATACAGGCTAGCCTTGATGTAGCTCAGTGCAAATGAAATATACAACAATCAAATACAGACGGGAGTCTACTGTAGTATTGAAGTTAGAGACAATCAGGCAAATCGTTATATACACTTCCATTGGTAGACTGATACACAATGTGAGAGTATGGTTCCAAACATTGACTGAACAACAAAGATTGGATTGATACAGTATAAAATATTTTAGCTCGAGACAATTCAGGACCGGACAAAACACAAAACATTTTGGCATGATACTCAGTAATTAAGCAAATGCTGGAAAAACAGGGGCTGTATAAGTATAGATAATATTGATCTCATTAACACGAAAATCTTACCTAAATATCATTAAAATCGTATAAATAGCATATTTCTTTCTTGTACTTTGATGTTGTTTATCTCTTGTTGCAAAAACCGGAAACGTCAGGACCTTTCGACGTTCGTTCATTGGCTGACTAATTTAGGAACCAATGCGGATAGCCAATCAGAGCAAAGAAGTCTGTCTCACATCAGCAGAATTGTCGGTAATCGTTTGAAGTTAAACTACCGCGATTTCGCGGGAAGGAGGTTTAGAAATACCCATATTTTTCACTCAAAATATAAGATGCAGAAAACACACACGTACGCGCCAAAGAACGGTTGGGAATATGGTGCAAACAAACAATGAACTGAATTTCAGTCGACTGAAGATTGCTTCGCTTATAAGGTTAGGCGTGAAACACCTTGTAGCAACGGCTTAATTTTATGCATAAATTATAACATATTATATATATATACCGGGTGGGGCAAAAAAAAGTATGACCGTTTGATTTAGTACAACTTAAAAACTAAGAGCTATTACACTTAAACAACTTTCTTTGCATTCAGCGATGTCTAACTTAAATTTTGATATATGACATGTGCATTTTCATACAATATTGATTGAGATAGCTGCTTTTAAACTTGACTAAACACTTTTGGAACTGTCGAGAATTAGCTAAAAACGGCCTATTAAACTAATTTGATAACCGTTACCATTTTATCGTAAGTATTATTTAAATGAAGTGAGGTTGAAGTTAGAAATGTTTCTTGAATAGATATGCTCTTTTATTCTAACATTTGGCCTTCTAACTTCAACTTCATTGAAATTAATACTTGTGTAAAATGCTAATGGTTAGCAAATTATTTAATAGGCCATTTTTAGCTAATTCTCAACACTTCCAAAAATGTTTACTCAAGTTTAAACGCAGCTATCTCGGTCAATATTGCATGTAAATGCACATGGCATATATTGAAATTTAAGTTAGACATCGCTCAAGTTTAAATGCAGCTTTCTCGGTCAATATTGCATGTAAATGCACATGGCATATATTGAAATTTAAGTTAGACATCGCTGAATGCAAAGAAACTTGTTTAAGTCTAATAGCTAAGTTACACTAAATCAAACAGTCGTACTTTTTTTTGCCCCACCCGGTATATATATATATTATGTTGTGTTATTTGTTATATATATATACTGATAAATTATTCATAAATATATATCTTGTGACATCATTTCAAAGCTTGTTAGCTTACGCAGTTTATTCAAACTTGTATATAATCTTTAAAGGATCATTGTCAACCACAGTGCATTACGTGCCCGCGTTTGTTTACATACTGAAATTAGATATGATGACCGCTTTGCGTGATATGATAATTGCATTGTGTCATTGTTTGGAATCCCTCTACTCGAAAAATGTCTGACTCCGAAACAGATTCAGATTTAAATATTTTGTGCTATGATCCGGAGGACAATTTGAATGTTTATGGTTCACCGAGAGTGATGTTGTTGTCAAGGAACAACATGTTGTTGTCAAGGAACAACCTGTTGTTGTCAAGGAACAACATGTTGTATTTGACCAGCTGACAGATGTAGTCAAGTAAGTTGAATCTTCGTCTACTCCTATCTAGGTATCAAATTGGATTTCTTGTCGAATTCATGCCATAAAATTATTCTAATTTAAATGTGTTATGTTTTCATTTCAGTTTTGTAGCTGCAAGAATACATGCAGCAAAGGTAGAGGCAAAAATAAACATGGTTGTCCTTGTCGCGACAAAGGTTTGCATTGTGTCGAACAGTGCACGTGCAGTACTAAATAGGCGAGCTGCAAGAATAGATGTAATGCAAACGGTGAAGCTGCTACCCAGAACGTAAATGCAGGCCGAAATGCTACCTTCGAACGCCACCACTTGGGGTGAATTGTGTTTCTTTCACAAACAATACCACGTAGTATAAACCACTGACACACATTCTGTTACGTGATATAAGTGTGCCCTTTATTGTTTACGTTTTTCTGGCCCCTGAAGCTCCCAAGAGAGCTTTCTGATGCTCACAAGAGAGCTTCGTGATTGTTTGAATCACAATTGTATCATATGAATTTGCCCGCCAGCAAAGTGTAAAGACAATGGGTCTGTAAATTCATATTATGTGTTGCATTTACACTACACATTTTTTACACTCACGGCACAGCACAGCACATTCATCAGTCAAATCCAAACGTGCCGTGCCAATCCCACCCCCCGGGCCACTATTTTTACAAAATTTATCAAATTCCATGGGGTTGACCCAAGGGAAGGGACACGTTTGGATTTGACTGATGCATAAATGACTATCATAGATAGCAGCTTGACAATATTTGTGTTACAATAGGAATTCATTAGAACACTGGACGAGGGCCAAAAGGACAGAATTCTCCTACAACTTTTGTCAAATGGTAAAGGTAGCTTGGACTGTGCAAAGAACATAGTGGAATTTGGTGGTGGTATCCCTTCTTGGCCACCTATCAAGCCATCCTGGTGCACTTGGTGTTTGTCGACCAATGCCAACAGAAGAGGAGAATAAATGTTGTGGAAAAATCAGGTGTGTTACATCATTTGTAACTTTCCAAAACACTTGCACAGACAGAGATGTTCTTGTGATGGCAATAAGAGGGCGGTGTGATATTAGAGCTGAAGAGCCAGAATATTCTACGAGTAGTTTTAGAAAAGCTGCATATCGGCAATACATCTTGGAGGTATGTCCTTCTTGTGTGGTATTGGCAATAAGGCAATTGTACCCTGCAGAGGATGGAATCTACATCGGATTCAAAAGGGCATGAACAATTATGTTAGTGAAAACAATTGCATAAGGGGTTATAATTATACTTGTAGCAATTTTCACAAGTGTACAGGTGCATTTTTTTACCCCTATAACAGACCATAGTATTGAATGTTGAACATCAAGAATGGGTAATTCCAGAAAACATAAACACCTTCCCTACAGAGGCAATTTAGGGTAAACCCCTCTACCCACATCACAGGCGGCCCAATCTTGGGTAGAGTTGTATTTATAGTGTACTATATAAAGATTGTATTATGGTAAAAATACGTGATGAAAATATATATTTTAAATAGAATTTACTTGCCTAACTTGTTGTTTGTGTTCTCCTTTTATCCATACTTTGTTGAGCTATTAATTCATCGAAAGTTTTTGCTTGATGCCTGCGGCCCACGCCGAATACTTAATAGGAGTTAAAGGCTAATTGTTCGAAGCCCCGGATCCGTCAAGACAAACATGCCAATACGAATATTCTCCCTCTTAAATTGCTTTATTCTCCAAGAAAATTCGCCAGCATGTAGAACAAACACTGATCTTTTCATATATAACGATACTTTAACATCTCGGGCAATTTTTAAACCAATTTTTGATCAATAGAAATCAAAATCCCCACTCTGTTGAACTGACAATGACCGAAAATGGACACATCGGCTGCTTGGCCACCTGGCCTCCTCTACCGTTGAGATTTGCAGGGGGGTGCGACGAAAACATCTTGATTTAGTCTTTTTGAATATCAGATTTTGAAAAATGTAAACAATCGCAAGTGCCGTCGTGATTGGCTGGCTGTAACCTGAAATATCTGTTTGGTTTTTGCATGATGTGCGCTGATTGGCATGCACCCCCTGCCAATCTCAACGGTAGAGGAGGTCAGGTGGCCAAGCAGCCGATGTGTCCATTTTCGGTCATTGTCAGTTCAACAGAGTGGGGATTTTGATTTCTATTGATCAAAAATTGGTTTAAAAATTGCTCGCGATGTTAAAGTATCGTTATATATGAAAAGATCGGTGTTTGTTCTACATGCTGGCGAATTTTCTTGGAGAATAAAGCAATTTAAGAGGAAGAATATTCGTATTGGCATGTTTGTCTCGACGGATCCGGGGCTTCGAATAATTAGCCTTTAACTCCTATTAAGTATTCGGCGTGGGCCGCAGGCATCAAGCAAAAACTTTCGATGAATTAATAGCTTAACAAAGTATGGATAAAAGGAGAACACAAGGCAAGTAAATTTTATTTAAAATATATATTTTCATCACATATTTTTACCATAATACAATCTTTATATAGTATACTATCAATACAACTCTACCCAAGATTGGGCCGCCTGTGCCCACATCAGATGTTCTAGTACATTCTAGTAAGCAATTGTGTTTTCAAACTTGCTTCAGCTGAAATTGCTGAACATTGCACATCCATTGCATACCAATATTTTGATCAACATTTATCAGTACCCTGTGATGGAGTAGACTTGTAGATCTCAGTACACTTGTGTTGATAATTATTTATCAGTGGCAATAATAATTGTTTATCAGTGGGAATAATATTTAAACTGAACAATTTATTGAGTTTGTACACTGAACACTTCCAATAATCAAACAATCATGTTCAATTTAATATTATGAATGATAATATTCAACAGATGATTTGTAGCAACTCTATAATAATAAGAGAACTATTTTGACTAGAATACATAATTATATGAAATTTACAGGAGCTAATTATTCTTTTATATACTAAGGCTAGCAAGGTGTTGCTATTCTAAATAATCCATGTGCTATTCTAAATAATCCATGTGGTTTTCTTTAATCACCAACTGATTTTGTTTGTATAAGTATCAATTTATATATATGCATACACAACTATTAATTCAATAATGGATGTACAAAGGAAAGCACAAACCTCAACTATGAGCTAAAAGGCTTGCAGTAAATAAATGTTCCAAGAGTTGGACAAACCAATCCAATTTAATCTTAGGTTTTTTTATTATCAAATTTGCGATAAGGGCACAGAATAAACCAGAAGGTTCACTCTAATACTAAAGACTAGTCATACTTTTTCACGCTTGCTACACTTGTTTAGGGATCTGAAACGAGAGCAGGCTGAGCATTTTAATAGGAAATAGTATAGGAGTGAACTGGGTACGAGGTTGCATTACACTTGTTTAGCTCGAGGACAGATTTTCGCCGAGTGAACCTTCTGGTTAATTCTTATTCTGTGATAAGGGTTTGTCTAATTTTTGTTCCATAATTATTTACAATTCCCAGCAAGCCTTTTGTGCTTGTATTTGACTTTTCTTTGGGACAGCCATAATTGAATTAGGTATGTAGAGCTTTTGTAATTTATTTCTTTTAATTCAATAAATATTGATCTTGCTGAGGAGAATCTCTATATCTAATCAACATTTGTTAGCTGCTACAAAGACTATTACTCAGTCTGTAATTTTAGAAAACATCCTAACAGAGAGAATTGTAAGTGAATTCCTCCCCTCTGAAGGCAGAAATTTCCTTTGTAAAGGAAGTCTATCTTTTTCCTGGAATGAATTAACATTGAACCTATTATATAATTTGTTCTTTTGTTGTACAGGATGATATATATTATGTCATCATACCATAGGCTCTTCAGAAACATTGACTATTTCGTCAGAAGGAGACGAAGTAGCCTTTGCAAAACAGAATAATGATTTTTGTACCAGATCACTGGTTTTTGGGATAGGTTTCATGGAAATAGATGGTGCAATGTTCTTGGGGTGATCACTTGGAGTCACAACTTTCCTTAATACAGTTTTCGTATCAGCTACCCTCTTTTTCAGTATTCTTGACGCAAGAGTAGGCCAAAAATCATGATTTTTCCTCTTTGACAACTTGGACTCTATAATTTTTTGACCTCTTGCTGAACACTTTGTGGTGCTTTGGGTCACCACTCAAACTTAGTGAGGGATTCCTCCATAACACAGCAATAAGCTTCATTCCTATATAACACAGCAAGTACATCCAAATGTAAGAACATTGGAATGGGAGATTAAAGGGTTAGCATACAGTTTCAAGAGATTGGGGCCTTTCACCATCTCATGTCATCCAATTTTCCTTCTCAAGGGGAAAGTCATTTGCACAATTTATTCAGCTTTCATGCCTTTTGTCCAGTTGATATTGGCCATATTTAGAGTCTCAATGTGAATGAAACATGGGAGCAACCATAAAAATATACTCTACTATTTGAAAATATTAAATGACATAAATAAATAACAACTAAATAAAGTGCTCAGTCATGAATACTCACTGAAAACTCACTGTTTTCGGAGCATACTTCAATAACATTGAGTTGAAATTTTCCAACTTGCTAGTATGCCTAAAACATAAGTAGTTTTAGCTACTGTAGTTATTATATACAGGTACTTTAGCCATGTAATATTATAAAAGCCTGATAATGGTTATAACAAAATTTTTATCATTTACCTGAATGTCACATATAGATCCAATGTCTTTATGAACCGGGGGTCAATGATAACCTTCCTTAGGCTTCTAAGGCTTTTGAATTTTTGGCTAGAATGGTCTTATCCTTTTCTGTCTCTACCAAGGGACCATGGTTACACTCCCCATCAGCCCACTCATGTTCCCCAGCCACATGGTGCAACACCCCAAACCAATTGTCCTAAAGCACAGTTTAGAAATATATATATAGTACTGTAGTCCATCACTCTGATAAAGAAGTATGACAGCATTTTGTAATGTGATCAGTTCGGGCATGTTGCATGAATGACCCACTTCAAATATGTATCCGTATGTTGTATATGTATGTATACATACATATAGTTTAACATAATGTTCAAAATTGAAATTAAACCAATTACCTTTAACACTTCTGCATCACCATTACAGTGCTCTGCAATGTGCCAAAAGTGGTTTCTGAAACTGCCTCACATCCTTTCATTTTAGCAGCCTAAAAAAAATCAGAAAACAAATCATATTATGGAATTCATTCCGACAGTACTGCATGTTTGTAACATTTACTATGTGGAAGAATAATCAATTGTATTGATCTGGGTACTTTTCTATAAATACAAAGGATCAACAAGTAACTCAGAGTCTAAAACAAAATCAATTCTACCTAAATCCAGGCAATCAGACTTGTTAAACTGTAAGCTCTAAATGGGGTTAATCCATTTTCATACAATAGACACACTGTAGGCAACCCCCTCCCGCCTTTACGAAAATTGACAATTTGTTGGACTTTTTAACCTAAAAAGGGCTTTAAACAGCCTATTTTTTCTGTAAATGGGGGGGTTTGCCAAAAATTTTGGAGGCTTTGGGCCCGACCAGAAAAGTTAATTTACCCCACTGATATGACAGAAACCAGAGTAAAATAGCAAAATAGGGGGCATTGGGCACATAACAAAGATATAAATTTGATTAATGACTTCTTCATAATTACCTTTCATCTTTCTGACTAGAGCCATTACTGCAGTTGATGCATCAGTGACAACCTCACTGACCACCAAATTTCCAACAATTCTCTCAAGAAGCTTTTTTAACCCTAAAACTTCCATATTTGTGGACACTCCACCAGTTTCTCTCTTGTCAATTACTTCTATGTCAACAATGACATCTAGGAACTGTTCATTAGTACATATGTACCATATTTTGCACAATGACCCGGGAATCATTTCTGCCATCTCCACACAAGATGAGAGGCTCATTGCTAAGTGCAGCCCAAATCTCCTTCATTTCTTCCCAGACAGATGTAATTTCTGGCACAATCCCAAGAAAATTAAAAAGAGTTTTCACCTTTTCAAAATGACTTCCAGTAATAAGAATCCCTGCAGCCATCAAAATGGTATTAACAAACACTTTCTGTCCCTTTTTCTCGCATAGAATCTGCATGCCCATTTGCCCAAGTCCACATAACGTGCAATACACTGCCTCTCATATGCCAACTTCTCACCTCACCCTTTTCCAAACAAGTGTTCATTTGACACTTCTCAAACATTTCTAAAATGATGCCAACATCAACCACTGCCCGATCCTGGCTAATGGGATTCTTCTGTTCATCAGTCTGCTTGCCAACATTGTTTATTGTTTTAAACCTTTCCCTTAGGTTTGCTACAAGGCGCTGTCTCCATCCTTCTCTTGTCTCAGGACCATATTTATGTTTCACAACTTCAATGCTTCCACACTCTTCTGAGTAGCTTATATCCATATCCTCTTCACATTTTGTAGATAATGAATCCTCAAACACACTTAATGTACCTTCATTATCAGAATCTTCCAATAAATCACTACAAAATTATTTTTTTACAATGTAACCAATATGCAGTGGCTAACACTGGGCGGCCAAGGGGGCAACCACCCCCCAATAATTTATCAAAGACTTTGACAAAACTGTATCAATGATTTTACAACCACACAAGCCTTGATAGGCTATAATTTAACTAAATTTGCATCAAATGTAAGCCAAAATAGTACTTTTAAGAACTGAGGTTTGCATCAATAAAAGGGGAGGTTATATGTTGAAAACCCAACTTCGCATCCCCATTATTTTGCGAAGTGTCTGCCACTGCTAAGCTTTAGATTCTATTTGTCACAAGATAATGCATTTTGATGCAAACTATTAACTGTTTCACAGTAACACATTGTAAAAACCACATTTGCTTTATTGAATAACAGCAAATTTAATACATCTTACCACTCATTGATATCAGTGCCCAAGACAACACTTTCTGGATCCCCCATTGTTGACTCTGATTCACTTGAGACAGAACTATATAAAAAGGAGAAGTTTCTTTTAGTAATGCATTCCAGAAAAGATCCAGAGTTTTTTCCCACATAGGAAACCCTACCATCTGGAAAAGGAGAAAGAAAATTCACCTCCTAGATTATACAGTACAATATCACTATGACATTGAAAGTGTAGAGTGGGGTTAAATTGCAATGGGCTATTCCAGAAAAGATTCACACTCCTCTTACAGATGGGGGGGGGTAACATCTACATCACATGTGGCATTCCAGTATACGGACTGTTGAACAGTATTCAAGAAGTTGGTTGAGGATGTAATTAGCTGAAAAATATAGAAAAACCTGACCATTTTGAGTGAAGGCTCTTCGTCTTAGTGTTAGTAGTTTGCTTGGTTTATACCTCAAGGATTTTTTTTTCTAGTGCAAACAAAATCTTGAATACATTTCACCTATACCTCTTTCGTTTTAAAACTAATGTGCATGAATTCAATTTACCTTGATTCCTCATACTCTGAATCTTCACTCAAGCTATCTGAAGAAATGTCTCCAGCATACACACCAAATTCAGGATTTAGTGTAACAGATACACTTTCAACCATGCTCACATCAAGGCTTGCGATTCCAGTAACATCCACGGTTCTAAATAAGGATAATATAATGTGCCAAAACGGCTTAGTATTAAATCTGGTAAGCAAATCAAATTTATGAACATATTCAGAAGTCAAGACTTACTCGTCATGACTAGGTTCAGCCTCCATGGCCACAGGAGAACAATCAACGAATAAAGGTCTCCTTCTTTAGTTTTCCCACAGGCGTTGAATGATATTGATGATAAGTAATCAGAAACAAAACGTTATACACACCATACCGAGTAAACTACTGTACCCCTACGGAGACAAATAATATGTCAGTGTTTGTAAAATTTTAGAAACTCACCAACAGGTGATGGCAACATTTAATCACTTTGTCTTCGTTTGTCGCTTATCCTTAACAAATATTTAGCAAAATCGCTACTGCTCTTCTCAGCACATCCATCGTCTGTTTCTTTGAATATACCACTTAGGTCAGTGGAAATACCCTTTCCGTAATTACGTCATATATTACTTTCATAAGTATCATCCGTAAAATGCTCCGTTCCAACGAGACAGGATTTTCAAAAATGTTATAAATTTTTTGCCAGATTGTGCAGGGCCTTTTCTATGAAATCGTTAGTGGGGGGACCATAATCGAAAGGGGACGTAACAAGTAGGCGATGTATTGCAGGTGTGGGAAACTGAAGGGGGGTCTGGGGAGGACGAAAAAATTTTGTATTATCGAGTCTCTGTGGCTTGATTTCCTGCATTTTCAGAGACAATTTTTGATATATCCCATCTAAATGGAGCCAGGTTTTGTTGTGAGAATACCATAACTTTCTTCTAAACTCATTTCCCCCCCCCCCCCTTTTTGCTTATATTTTGGACAAAAGGGACCTTCACTGGGGAACCAAAATAGCTTACTGGGGGGGCCAACATGGGGACTGGGAGCATCCCCCCCCCCAGCATATCCGTTTAAAAAGGCCCTGCGATTGTGCCTTTTACTTGACATGCGACTTGTGAAACCTGAAAGTTGCGCACAGTTCCGAATTTGTCTGGTCTTGTGTGAGCGTAGTCTATTCCTGCATATTTGTTTAAACTATGTCAGATCTATTAGATGGATGATGCATCTTAGTTGATTATCTGTTGCATATGGTACTGTAAAAATTAGTGAGCCAATAATGCTGTTTTTACTGCTTTAATCATTCTTAGGATTATTGTTGTACCAACAAATGCCTTCGATAATACTTTCATGTGTCTATACAGTTAAATAATTTTCCTTGATAAGTTAATTGAATTTTTTTAATACTTGTGAATATCAATTGTTCTACCAGATGCATCTTTTCTAAAGTCCAGTGAAGATGAGCATGTTTTTCTTGTCAGCTGTTAAGGCCGAGACTGACTGGACGTGATTCTATAACACAGATTATTTTCGATTTTGATTGACATATCTCTGATCCTGTTTTATGTTTTTAAAATATTCAGACGCCCTATAACAATTTGAGTTATTTGGTCTGCATATATTTTTCTCTTTTATCCTTCCATAGACGGTTTTATTTTCGTTTAAAAACTGAAATTGCGCCGCATTAACAAATTGTGTCCAGTGTAACAGGTCCTTTAAGGTTGTATACAGGAACCTGTTGAACGAGTCAATGGTATGACTTGCTTGCGATCTCCGAGTTTTTCAACAAGAGCTAAACCTTCTTACAGACTCAAATTGGCCCAGACTCAAATGTACTACCCAAAGATTAACATGTATACATGTTTACTGTAAACAGCTGTATTACAGTATGAAGTAGCAGTTAATATCCAATTGCAAGATGATACCGTGCATTTATTGTGTGTAGAAGGTATGTTACAAGTAATACCGAAAAAGTTATATCTTAATGCTTCATTTTCTTTGTAGCTTTTTCGTTTTATCCCAATTATAGTATATCCTACTTCCAACCAACCAAACTTATTTCCATTACGAATTTGTTTGCATTTTCAGGTTTGCTGAATATTCACATGACTTTCAACATAATAGCCACTCGTTCAAATTGGCTTCAGCGTTCTCATTATGGTTCGCATTATGGAGAAACTTTGTGAAAGACACCGTTCAAAAATAAAAGCTTTCAAAAAGTATTAACCATTAACTGGCAGTACCCTACCGCTGACAAGCAAATTATCTGGCATTAGACAGAGTAAAATACTACAGTACGGCCCATCTGGGAGCATTGCCAGCTAGCTAATGGGTTAACAAGAGACACTGGCAGATAGGTTTGTTAACCCATAACTGGCTGTACCCTACCACTGACAAGCATATCGTCTGGCGACCTAATTTCCATAATTTGAACAAGTCAGAATATCGGTGTTGCTACCTTAAGTGATTCTAGAAGGAGAATGGTTAGCTATATTCTGATCAGTCAAATATTAATGGTATGATAGGATATGGCTAATGTACAGTGTAGCAACAGCACAAATTGAACCATTTCCATTAATGTGCTGCACCTATGCTTCTAGTAACAAGCTCTGAGTAACAATTATAAATCAACCATTCTGTTTACCGGTACATGGAATTCATGTGAATATTTCTTACTAATAATCATTTGATAGTCAGGTCAAATGCTTGCTTTTTTCTACATGTGAAATGTAAAGTTTTCCAATGATAACTGTGTTCAATGTTTTAATGACACTCAAAAAACCAATCCTGTTAAATACAATTTATTTTATATAGACCTGCTATAAGGGAGATCCTTTCAAATACGAACCTTATTGTGATGATTGATGATCCAATATCATCCAATTTGGAGGAATTTTTGTTGCAATTCCAAAGTGGGGTTATTGATGGGCTCCAAAACATCTGGACTTGTTACACCGCATGGAAGTCTTTTGCTTACGTCAAACACAGAGGTTTCACACATAATTAAGTGGCAGCTAGTACCTACACATTAGATGTATAACAAAATGTTGTTTCAGAAAATGGGCAGCCAAAATTACAAAACCTTATTGGTCATATAAATTCAATTAAAGCTGGGTAAATACAGTAGTTTCATTAAAGCTTCTAAATGTACAGTAACCAATGTTTAATATTTAATTACAGGGCAGAAGGCCGAGTTCTAACTTTTGACCTCGCAAAAGAGGAATTTACAAGTCAGAATGAGAAAAAAACTAAAAGATGGAATAAGTCACTGGCTCGTCAACATACGGCATGTACATGTACAATAAAATGATACAATTGTCATTGCAATTAGCCTTTGAATGCTTATACTTACATGTAAGAACATTGCATTACATCCAAGACCAGATAAACTTCGTCTTCGGCCATTTCTTCATCGTCCAAACTGCTTTCCTCATCTTCCCACAGTATGTCATCTTCTGTGCCATCCATATTGTTAGAAATTGCACACTTTTTGAATGAGTATATACGGCGCTTTCGAGCTTTATTCCTTCCCACCCATCTAACACCCACTGACAAACAGTTGGCAAGGACCCGCGTTTCAGATTTCCAGTCGAAGTGAGGTCTTGATCTTCTCTCGCCATCCACTGACACCATTTCTCACGAAGTCGGTCTTTGAAAGGTTTGAGGCACACATCTAGCAGCTGCGCCACACTAGTTAGACCACCGGGAATAATTTATAAGTCTGTGTTCTCTGCTTTAATCCGGTGCTTCACCCCATCTGTTAAATGGCCACTGAATTAATCAAAGATGAGGAAGCTTCTCGTCTTGAGGTCGCGTTTGCCAAACTTTGTCGTTACAGATTTTCATCCCGTCCATCCATCCTTTGGGTGAACATGGACCACGATGCCACGAGGAAACTTATCCTTAGGCATGGTTTTGTGCTTAAAAATAACCATTGGTTTAAGTTTAGTGCCATCGGCCATGCACGCAAGCACTGTGGTGAATCTCACCTTTTCATGTCCGCTTGTCCTCACGTGAACAGTTTTCGCACCTGCTTTGTTCACAGTTTTGGATGACGGCATGTCTTACTTATGTTTCCAATGTGCTTCAGATCGTAGCCATGTTGTTTACGAAGATTGATCACGAACGACTGAAAATTTGTAATTTTATCTTCGAGATCTGCGGGAAGCTTCTGCGAGATTTTTGTTTTCTGTCTGAGCACGAGGTTGTTTCTTTTCATGAAGCAGCTACACCAACTTTTGTGCCCCGTGAAGCCAACAATCTCGTTTTTCTTGGCCAACGCTTTAGCTTGCAACATTATTTGATTTCTGGTTACAACATAACCACAGAAAGTCGGTTCTCGTCTATCCATTTCACTAGATCCTCTTCCAGTTTAGGCCAGTGACACTTCAATCCACGATCGGCACATTTTGTCTTGGACAGCTGCTTTATTTTGGCTTGCTGTTTCCGCCAGTCTCTGACAAGCTTCTCACTAACTCCAAACTGCCATTCAGCAGCAGAGTTGTTTGATTTTTCAGCAAAATCAACAACTTTTAGCTTGAATCGTGCTTCGTAATTTCTTCGTTTAGGAGGCATATCGTGATGTGTTTACACAACAAGCACAAGGTTAAGAATACTTAATAAAATGCGTCGATGACGTGTGATTCATTCATGCATAAATGATTCATTAACACGTGCTGATTGGCCCATTTTCAGATGCATAGATTAATTTTTGCACGTAATTTTACGACCCTGTGTATAAGTCGAGGTCGACTTTTGGACATTCATTTTTGGTTGTAGAAAATCAACTTATACTCCGAGAAATACGAGATATTATTTGTTCATAATATATACTACCACAGTTTCAGAGTAGAGTTGCGACTGCAAACACTGCACACCTCATCAAAACAATTGTAAGCCAAAACCAACAACAGGACAGGTAATTGATAAAACTAGAATAGTGAGGCGAATAGTATGAATAGTCCGCAAATAGTCGACGAATAGTGCGAATAGTCGCACACGACCCACGACTAATAGACCCACGACTTTCGGCATAGCGTTGACTGACTTCGTTAACCTCTTCTTGAGGCCACTAACGAATGGGCTTATAATATTGATTCTGGGAATGTAAATGCTGTTATGTTTTTAGACCTCAAGAAAGCATTTGACACCGTGGATCATGGAATACTATTAGGCAAACTAAATATTTATGGAGTTAATGGAATCGCGGGAAATTGGTTTCGATCATATCTAAGTAAACGTAAACAGAGATGCTATGTCAACGGTAATTTCTCGTCTAATAATCGATTTATTTAGTGTGGAGTTACTATATTGTGTCCACTTCTATTCCTAATCTATATAAATGACCTTCCTAATTGCTTGTCGCATTCTCGTGCGCATTGCTGATGACACTCACTTGACATACTCAAGTAATAATATTGATGACATTAATCACAATTTTAATGAAGATCTTGTTAGTGTCAGTGAATGGTTGACAGTGAATAGACTTACTCTAAACCAGACTAAAACAGAATTCATATTAATTGGCTCTTGTCAAAGAATCAATACTTTTAATTCTATGCCTTCTTTGGCACTTAATAACATTCCAGTTAAACAAGTGTCTCGTACAAAATCACTTGGTATGCATATTGACGAGAACTTGTCCTGGAATGTTCACATTGATAAACTGTGTAAAAAAGTTGCCTCCGGTATAGGTGCTCTAAAGCGAGTAAAGCCATTTGTTAATTCCTTTACATTGCAAATGATATTCAATAGTCTGGTTCAACCTTATTTCGACTATTGTTCCGTAGTCTGGGATAGCTGTGGTAGTACCCTGGCGGATAGATTACAAAATTTTCAAAATCGTGCTGCCAGGGTGTTAACTTCAGCTAGTTGTGAAACAAGTGTCGATTATCTATTGGAAAAACTTGGATGGAAAGATCTGAAATCTCAGCCCAAAATTGCCAAGGCTACCATGGTGTATAAATCTTTAAATGGCTTAGGGCCAGATTATCTCACACAGATGTTTACTGATCGCAGTAGCATTACGAATTATACGTTGAGAGACACCAGTGAGAAATTAGCTCTGCCGCATCCTCACACCAATTACCTGAAAAATAGTTTCAGTTACAGTGGAGCGGTACTATGGAACTCCCTCCCAACTGAGATGCGGCAGGCTAATACCTTATCCCAATTTAAGATGTACTACAGCAACCTTATTCCATAATTTAAAATTTTTAATTGTATATATCACGGCACTCATGGAAACCAGGTATATTTTATGTTTGTAAGTTTTATTAGTATTGTATAACTTCTGTAAATCCTGGTCAGTCCACCGTGACTAAATAAAGTTCACTTCACTTCACTCTTTTCACATGAGTCCGTACGAGAATCGAACCCCGGCCCACAATCTCTGAGGTGAAAGGCGATTGCTCTGACGACTGCGCCACCTAGTGTAATTATAAATTGGCACCCCCTTTGCACCTTGGTTATCCAAGTTAAACAGGGGTGTGCACCCTTGTGTTCCCCCCTATAAACCACCACTGATTTTTAGTGCAAAGTTTCACTTTGCAACTATTGTGATTACAGGGCAAAAATTCACATAAGTGACTCAGATAGGCATAGATAGATGTATAGAGTAAACAATCCGGGGGGAGATAACACTTGATGTTCTATATTACATTATATAGGATTCAAAGGCTTAGGCACAAAACACTTCAGATTGAATTTCGTAGTGAATCTTTGAACTACCACCAAGGGGATCATCAAACACCTGTACTTGAAAAATGTTCCAAACCGTATCCAGTCACAATCAGTGTCTTCCGTTTATCCAACTTGTTCAAGGGTTCCCAAAAGATGCAAAAGCAACTGTGTCTTCTTAGTAGACACTTCGAAGTTGAAGTCACCCAAAGATGTTCTGGCGTTCAATATTATTAAGGGAACTATTAAACAAATATTTAACAGGAAGTAGAATGACAATCACTAGAATGACGTCCCTAAAGCCGGTTTTCCACTAGGTGAATTTGTTCGCGCAAAGCGAAGCGACAAGTAAAAGAGTACGAACTGATCCAACTTTTTCGCGGCGAATTTTTTCGCTGACCAATCACATTGTCGAAATTTGGTTTTCGCTTCGCGCGAACAAATTCGCCTAGCGGAAAACGGGCTTAAATAATAAATCGATACCTTCTCTTGTTTCGTGATGTAAATCATGTTTTCCAAGCACACAAATTCACTTAAGCCCTTAACTCTTAAATCTTAATTACAATGTCACAACTTACAAGTAAAATTCCTATAAAATTTCATCAGTAAAATTCATGACTCATAGGGCTTACCGGTTACGTATGAGGTCATTGACGTCAACAAATGTTTTCACGATTTCATGTTCGTCAATAGAGCCCCCCCTCCGGTAAATTTAGTTCTACAGCACTGGTGCAAAGCCTTATAAAGTCTCGTGTTATTCGTCGACTATTGGTACTATTCGTCGACTATTCGCGGACTATTCGTAATATTCGTCGACTATTCGCGGACTATTCGTACTATTTGTCGACTATTCACACTATTCGCCTCACTATTCTAGTTTTATCAATTACCCAAGAGGACAGTAGTGATATATTGGAAAGGTTGGAATGGAGCATAGTTTCTAAACTATCAACACAACATGACACAAATGTAGGTATAATTACAGTATATGATTGAGTACCGGTACAATACTTCAATACAATGTTATAGGAGGAGTGTAATATCAAATTCTGTGTTATACTCTGACTGTAACTACAATATAATCATGTATAGTCAAGAATAAATTAAATTATGCAGGCGTTGACATGGATCAACCCACTGGTAACAGTGTTGAAAGGAGAGAGATATGTTCCTGCAATTGGCCCAAAATCTTTTGTGGTAAAAACCTTTCAACTTTTGATTTTAATGAATATGAATTATATCTTTTACACTTGAATGTGCATGAGCGATCATAATTGTTTTCTAAATCATGCATGTGTTTCAGGTGTATAAATAGAAAAGAACATCTGAGCAAATTTCGAAGAAGCCTGGAGGAAAGCTGATAGGTACTGGGGAGTTCTGCTAACAAAATGCGGGGTGGAAAATACAAAATCCAATAGGAAACAATTGTATATGGATTGGAAACGAAACAGGAACAACTTTCAAGACAAATACTTTGAAACAAAGGAATCAAGGAATACTCGTATTGAGTCTGAGGATAAGGTATGAGCTTCTATATTATCATTCAGTATAGATAAATGGTCTTCAATCACTTTTTCTTATATCATTTTGTTTATTTCGACATTTTAAATATAAATGAAATAATAAGACAAAATAGCGCAGGTTATAAGGCCAATTCAGGGCCTGGGGCCGGTTGTATAAAAAACTAATTAACTTTAACTATAGTTAAAGTTAATTATCGTAGTTAAGTCCTTAACTGTAGTTAGTTAATTAGACGACTTAACTGGGTTGCACAAAGCATAGTTAGTGGTGTAGTTAACTAATCACGTAATTAACTTGCGCGGGGGTTGCGTGGGGTAGATTTAATTACGCTGACAAACAATTCAAATACGACACGCATATTTTTCAAAATGGCGACTAAATTCCACATAAAGAATTTGCAAAAGAAAGAAGCTTTATCTTCCTTGTTCTTGGTAAAAGTAATTTTTAAAGCTATGTTTCATGACAATGTGAATACTTGTTAGTGTATGGAAGGATCTTACTGGTTCTGGGTGTATTTTACAACAATGAAAACTGAATTAGCTCTGGAATTTGGAACTTTGATTTCTTTCAGACCGTGTTGTTTTAACGAAAGGTTTTGCACTATATCTAGGCTACGAACAGTTGAACCCAAGCCCGAGCTGTCCTTATTTCTGGAAACTTGTGGTTACAACAAATTGCTTAAAAATGTTAACAGCTGAATGGTTGTAGAGAATATCACTGATAAGCAACTGTGGATTTGTCTAATTAGTAATATTCCATATATAATTGTAGTCCATTATCAATTACGAGGTGCATTACAAGTACTTAATATAAACCTGTTGCTTTAATACTCTGTGTAACACCAGAAAAATTGTATGCACTGGTCAATTGAAAGTCTCCCCCCTTGGGATTATGCGGGGTTTTAACAGAGCTTAGCAGGGGAAATACAGCATTTTACCAAACATTGATGGTCTAGTAGCCGGGATTTTAACACATGAAACAGTGGGGACACATGTGCTGGGTTTTAACATCTGGGAACTTATCAATATACCTCATGTTTTTTAATTCAACAAGGAGGTACTGTGAAGATCTGGGGAAACTAAACATAAAACCTTCAGTTTCGTCCTGGAGTTTTTCTAACAATTGAACAGTATTTTTTTTAATTTTCAGGGGGCTGGGGTTTTAAATGACTGGTGCATTACTCTCAAGGGAAAAGGATTGCTTGTTACTCAACAAAACTATCAACCATTGTCTCTTGACTGTTAAGCTGCAATGCGTTGTGCCCTACCTTGTCATCTTGCTGTGTTTATTCATAGTGTGTTAACTATGGTCTATTGCACCTGAAAAACTTTTACTTGTCTACCCTATTTTATGTATTTTTATGTTAATAAGTGCCCACCTGATGAACGTTTTGTTAATCTGTTAGATTTTTGCCCCAAGTCAGCACAATTATTAAATTGATTAAACCTTTCTCACTATGTAAATATGCATGGTTTACCTATAACTATAAGCAATTCCCCCCAAACTCCAGCATGTGTTGAAGTTCTTTATCAACCTTGCACCCTTTAGTAGGTACTTTTGCCCCCCCCTCGGACCGAAAGTAGCCAGGGTACGAGGTTGGTTCTTGATGAGGTCGATTCCTGATGAATCAAAAAATTTATCATCCCTTCAGTAATAAATGTAGAGGAGACTTCAGTAGACATAATTTCAAGATGTCTGCCAAGGGAGCAACATCCACAGAGAAAAAAAAGAGAAAAGCTAATTTTTCACCTTCTGAAACTGCTCTGCTGGTTAACCTGGCAGAGAAAGATTTGTCTACCATTTCTCAAGCACAGTATCAAATCTTAAGAAACAGGTAGTGTGGCAGAAAATAACAGAACAAATAAGTAGCCTAGGTTTTGAAAAACGAACCTGTAAGGAAGTCAAGGAAAAGTGGAATAATTTGAAACAGAATGCAAAAATAATCCACTCAGGGTTAGTCAAGTCTAGAAATAAAACTGGCGGACATCCTGCAGCGAAGCCACCTACAAGTACAATGGATAAAGTGATTACTCTTTTCCATGACGAAGCTTCATTCTCGGGAATTCAAGGAGGCTTCGAGTCTGGGTCGTCTTCTTGTTCAGGTAGGTTTACAGTTAAATGTTTTAATTGAGTGCTTTCTAATAATTGAAGTTGACACTTGGTAACATTGTGAAACAATTCATTAACAAAAATTCGATATATTTTGTTTATTTCGACCGGAAATTGTGAATATATTTTTCCCAGCCAAAAAATTTAAGTAAATGACCGCCATTTTTAGAATGAAATTTATTATATGTCTTCGGTAATTTATACTAACCAAACCTCTGGCACACCCCCGGAAAAATAATCTATTCTGGTCCGCTCGAGTAAAAGGTTTCTCATACCATTGTTCAAGTTCAAACTTTGTTTTGAAAACGCTCCAAGTGCGAAAAACAATGTTGTAATTGACGACGAGAACAACCTACATGTCTACTTCATATAATATTACAATATCATTTAAATTTTATAGAAATATGTTCATAAATATTTTTCCTGTATGTCAGTTTATTTTCTTTTATAGATTCCCTCAATGTGTCAAGTGTTTATATTGAAGTTGAAGAAGGGACACAAGATACAGACGAAGATGAAGAATATCCCAACTTGCAAACAACACAGACCCCACAAAGTGTGCAAATTCCTGTGGTTCCCATAGATGGTAAGCATGATTGAAAGTATATAGTGTACTTTATATATACACTAGTCACTACAGTTTGGTAAATATATTCATGCAGGGAATAAAATCATATCTTAATATCTCATATTATTTGGAAGTGCTTCCCTGTTAAATAGCTCAGTGGAAAGCATTATTCACAACAGTGATGACAGTGGCAATGATGATACCATGGCCAATATTGTGAAAGTTAAGCCTGACGAAATGAAAAAGGAAACACCTAGTAGAAAACGCCCAAAGACACAAGCTGATCTGCGCCAAGATGTGCAAGAACTTCATCTTGAAGTACTGAAAGCTGAAAAGATAAAGATGGAAATCGAGACAGAGAATTTACTTTTGAAAAGGAGGAAGCTAGAACTCCAAGTGCAACTACTTGAAGAAAGAACACAGACAGGTCAACTTAGCCAACCTCAGGCTGAAGAAAAATTATGCCCAGTTTCACCTGCATTTTAATTTCATTTAAGGTGGGGTTGTGTATATGAGGTGGGACTGCCTAGTTCATTCCTAGGCCATGAATTTCACAATAAGTGCTTGTTCACTATATAAGTGTAGTACTTCAGATTCTTTCACGAGGCATGCAATTACATGCCCAATACAGGGCAGCCCACTGCCTGTATACAACCCCCTGGGCAATAGTAATTTTGTTATCAGATAATTGCATTTTAAGAAAAATATGTTTGTGCCATCACATCTCTGGCAGTTATCCCATCCCGTTCTTCTCTTTCAAGATATTCCTCCCCATCTTCCAACTCAATAAGTTAATCTTCTTCTGGCTCAGGCTCTTTTCTCTCAATTGCAATGTTGTGCAAGACTGCGCATACCATCACAATTGCACAAACTCTTTCAGGTTTCATCCTGAAAAAATAACTCAATTGAATTCTAACCTTGTTTCGACCCTCACGAAATGAGGATTTGTAACAGAAACCTACTGAGGCTATCAAATTAAAATAAAGTTTATTATTATTATTATTTATAAGATTTCTGTTATACAACATTGGACCCACCTTATTTCTGAGTGTAAAATATGAAAAACGTCTCTTCCAAATCCCAATGATACGCTCAACCAAACACTGTGTTGTTTTTTGGGCCCTGTTAAATCTTTTTTCATGTCGCAACACTGGCTCCAAGTATGGTGTGATTAAGTATGATCTCAGAGCATACCCGCTATCTCCAAGCAAAATGCCATCTTCAGTATTATGGGGGGTCTCTTCCAATTGTCTGCCAAGTGTCAAGGTGTGGAAGATGAATGAGTCATGGCAGGATCCTGGCCATTTTGCTACCACATTCGTAAACCTCCCTGTAAATATAGTAGGGATTCTGTCAGATTTTTATGGAATTTTTTTTGTTATACCTTGATAAATGTATTCATTATACTCAGGGACGCCGGAACTGGGGGAGCAAGAGGGCCGACTGCCCCTGTTTTGCCCTTTGCGAAGGGGGGCAGAGGTACCCTCTCGATTTTAAATGGAATTTTTTCTTCTAAAATCTTTTTGTGAATTAGGGGTCTGTTGTTAGGTATGTCATTATTAGAAATGTTAAATGCTAGAAATTTTATTGCGGGTAAATATTAATAGAGTTTTAATGTGAAATTTAATGCTGGTTTTTTAATAAACTGAACATAATTGTTGTGCCAGGCAGAGGCCTGTATTTTATTTTTCCCCAAAGTATTAGGAACCTATTCATTTCCCTCACATGAAGTACATTGGGTTGCATATTATCTATTTACTCTGTGATATTATATTTGTGTGTTTCAGTGTTCGCTGTGTTTCTGATAGTGTTGAAACATATTAAATTATTAACCCTTTGTCATCGCAAATTACTTGCACATTCAGGCTATGATAACCTTTCCGGTTTACATAGTTTGGCTCGTTTTGGCTTTGCGCTTGTATGCAGATGTGAGTTCCGTCGACGCATCCAATCACACAGGGAAAACCCGCAAGTCGGTACATACCCGTTCGTATCTCCTGCTTTTCCTCCATTGTTGTTGGAAACTTTATGAAGTCATCGTGTTTATTTGCGAGGGCAAGTGATACTCTTCGGACTATTCTTGATACAGTAGCCTTGTCATAGCCATGGGTGTCGCCGATAACTTGCAGAAAGCTGCCAGAAGCAAAAAATCTTAACTTGGTCATGGGCCTTACTTCTTAACTCTTTCATTTGGTCATTAAATCTTAACTCTTTCATTTGGTCATGGGCCTTACTTCGTCCTCGATGAGTCTTGCAATAAAACGCAAGGAGCCTCGGCCAAATCGATAGCGTTTAATGAGAGAGAATCCTTCCCAGGGAATATGGCGGTTAAAAACCTTTGGTAAGCGTTGCCTTTTTGTGTTATCTCGATTGTAAAAGTTGATAACTCTTAAGGCTGCCATTTTTAACTATGTTTTAACTAGATTGTGGAAAGTTAACTATACCCTAGATAATAATAATAATTAATATTTATATTGCGCAAATTAACATGCTGTATATGATCAAATGCGCATCACAAACATAATTACACTAAAATTGTTCTATGCTGAATGGTTATATAGGTATATAAACTAACTAAAAGTAAACAAGATTATATAGATTATATGTTACATGAAGTATTTACATTAAAGGCTTCGTTAAAATAATAAGTCTTAACTAATTGCTTAAAAATACTAAAGTTAGCCAGATTTCTTATATACATAGGTAATTCGTTCCAGATTTTTGGAGCAGAGGTTGCGAATGCTCTGTCGCCGAGTGTTATTTGTTTTTGTGCTATAGTCTTCAAGCAATGTGCCTTCGTTAGATCTTAGACTATAGCAACGTCTTTCTTACTTTTAAAAGATTGACAAGATAGAGAGGTGCATACTGATGGCTACATTTAAAAGCAAGCGTGGCAATTTTGAACTTGATCCTGAATCGCACAGGAAGCCAGTGTAGTTTGATGAGAGTCGGAGTGATGTGATCATGCTTAGGGATAGAACAGATAAGACGTGCTGCTGTATTTTGTAGCCGTTGTAGCATAGACAGATGTACATCTGTGACACCAAATAGAAGACTGTTACAATAGTCTATCCTTGACATTATTAGTGCTTGTACCACAGACTTTGTATCTTCATAGCTTAAAAACTTTTGAATGCGTCTAATGTTATGAAGATGATATACTACGGATTGACAAGTTTTATTTATATGATGTGACATATTAAGGTTGTCATCAAACCATACTCCAAGATTTCTGGCACAGGATACTACTGGAACATTATCTTGACCAATGACAATACTAGAGATGTTAACCTTTTTGAGCTGAGCAGCGGTTCCAATTATTAAAAACTCTGTCTTCCCATCGTTTAGCTTAAGCCTATCAACTGTCATCCAAGTCCTGATATCCTTGATACAATTCTGTAGCACAGATATTGCATCAAGCTCACTAGTAGCACCGCCTGGCTTAAAAGAAAGGTATAATCGAGTATCATCTGCATACGCGTGTACGTCTGGCAGGTGACACTTAACTATTTCGAATAACTTGCTTGCGTAGATCGTGAAAAGCAACGGACCGAGACAAGAGCCTTGAGGAACACCATGAGAGAGAGAGAAACTTTCAGAGTAGTTACCATTTATTAGCACGCGTTGAGATCTGTTAGTTAAGTAGGACTTAAACCATTTAAGGGCAGTACCTGTTATTCCAAAGCTGATCTCGAGATGACGTAATAACACTTGATGATCTACACTCAAGTCTAGAAGTACTAGTAGTGAAACTCTCTGTTGGTCCATAGAGCACATGATGTCATTATGTACTTTTAGTAAGGCTGTTTCCGTACTGTGACCAGCTCGATATGCTGATTGTAGGATTGGGTATATATCTGAACGTCTAATGTGTTCAAGTGTCTGATCATTTACAGCTCTTTCCATCAGTTTAGATACAAACTGGAGATTACTTATAGGTCTTAAATTTGAGAGCGATGCAGGTTGACCAGTTTTCTTGAGCCTTGGGTCGACGAGGGTGGATTTCCAAGCAGAGGGGAAATAACCTAGTGAGAGGGAGGAGTTGATCATGCAGGTGATGACAGGTAGCAGTCCATTAAGACTCTTAACAACGAGTGATGTAGGCATATAGGATCTAGGGCACAACTCTTCTTTGCTGATTTCTGAATAAGCTGGGACACCATGTCAGTCGAAAGAACCTCGAATTTCTCCAGACTTTGATTAAAACCAAACTCAGGGTCAATTTATTAGTTGAGAACTATCACATTGATTAATAACCACAGCGTCAAGCTCTTTACGAATATTGATGACCTTTTTATAGAAAAAATGGCCAATGTCATTCGCAAGTGATGTATTGTCAGAGTAATCAGGGAAGCAAACTTCGTCCTTTGGGTGGAGGAGGGCATTTGTTGCTCTAAACAGTCTACCTTGATCATTTCCGTTTTCGTTGATAAACTGTGCGTAGAACTCTCTACGCGCCTTATTGCTGATGTACGTAACGTGGTTTTTCAGCTTTTTGAACAATAATAAGTCATCTTCTGTTTTGCTTTTTCTCCAAATCCGTTCTGCTTTGTGCCGTTTTCTCTTCGCTGCTGCAATGTCATGATTATACCAAGGGACCTGAGACCTAGCTTTCACAGTTTTGGTTTTCAGTCGTGCATGCTTATCTATCATGCTTGTGAGGGTGGTGTTGTAGACATTCACAAGCCTATCAAGATCTTCAGGGACAGAGTGTTCTCTTAGTTCATCACAACATAGGACACTGCTTGCCAATTCATGCTTAAAGCAGTCGATGTCAACAGCCTTGATCTTTCTATAGCTGATTGATTTAGTCTGTAATGGTGGTTTTTGATGGCAATTAATGTCAAAGTGAACTGATGTATGATCAGAGAAATAACTACAGCTGCGTGGTGGAGATGGAATGATGTTTTCTGTCTTACGAGTAATAACAAGATCAAGGGTATGACCATGTATGTGAGTCGACTTGGTGACATGTTGCTCAAGTCCAAGGGATTCCAACAGATCAAGACATTTTATGGCATCAGCATCATCAGAAACGTCTAGGTGTATGTTGAAGTCCCCTAAAAGGAGCAGGTGTTCCTTTGATAAAATAACGGATTCCATATAGTTAGAGAACTGTTTAATGAAGGTGCCAATGGAGATCTTATGATGTTCTGAGTACGGCGGTCTATAGACAATGATGACTCTTAACTTACGAGAACTCGAAAGACTCTTCTTCACCAGACCTTATTGTGGCAACTCTAAGATTGTTCTTAAAGAAGTCCAATGCCTCCACCGCCATACCTAACACGAGGGAAGTCTACGAACTTGTAACCGTCAGGGCAGAGCTCAACTCTAATGGCATCATCAATGTCACGCAACCAGGTTTCAGTAATAGCTACGAGATCAAATTTGTTTTCATAAACATAGTCAACCAAATCAACTGTTTTGTTTCTTATTGATTGAGCATTTACCAAACATAAAGAGATAGAGGAATTGCGCTTTATGGAGGGAGTTAATTTTTTTAAATTAATATCGGAAGCATTTGGTCCAGGATTAATTTCGATATCTCCTCCTTGCAGTAAGATCTGCCGCGACGCGTACGAGTTTGCATAGTATAGACAGTAACTATCGGAGTGTAATCTGACAAGTTAATTGCAAGTGATGAACCAGGCGGGAATCGTAAAGTTATGCTGTGCATTAATTTCTATAATACCTAATCAACAAAATTTACATGTAATCAGCATGTAATCGACATGAAATGTACCACGCTAGTCCAAGAGCTTAAATTTTAGTTTTGACACTTATAGCGATCTTCGGTAACTCATTCTTGATTTTGTTAATGAATATAGGCATGTTCATTGCAACGGAAGTTTACAAAATGTGACTAAATTAACAATTTGAACAGATGAGTAGCTCCCGGTTGTAGTATTAAGTCATAAAGTGCGCATTTCTGTCGAGATGTAAACCGGACGTATATACAAACGTTTGCTTTTACTGCATGTGTGGTGCAAACCTTGCATACTTGAAATTGTAATACTATTGACAAAACTAACATTTGCCTTTCAATTTGTGGAGAGGATATCATTCGATTGTCCAGCCCAACTCTCAATAAGTTTGTCTGGTAGAATTGTCCTGCCAAAACCTTTGATGCCCTGGATGGGCTATGAGGGGTTAAAGAACCCCGAGAGTGCAGTGACACTAGATCGAGTGCTGAAAGAGTGAGATGTTTAACAGGGAATGGGGGGTATGCTCTCCCAGAAAATTTTGAATCTCCCATGGCATTTCATGCACTTCAGTGGAAGACCCCCTCCCACACTCACACACCCCCTCCCACAGCCACCCCCCTGAAATTTAGTAAGGTTGTCTGGACAAATTCACATCGCACACACACACACATAATTCTCTAGTGTGACCCACAACCATTTGTGTGCAAATATGAACCAAAGCAGTGCTGTAGGAAGCTTTTTTGGATGGGGAGGGGCAGAAACTCACCGAAAAAAAAGGACAAAAAAGTGATGTTAGTTACTAAACCGAGAGAGTGCACAACATTACTATGGCCATGTGATTGTTAGAAATATTTTAAAATTAGTGATCATTGGTGTACGGGTCAACATTTTTAGGGGAGAGAGAACATTTTCCCAAACTAATACTGAAACTAACACTGATTTTTAATAACCACAGAGATTCAATGGTTTTGATTCCTTTTTTTGTTTTTCATTTATTTTCCTCATATATTTATTGCCCGACATGGGTTGAAAATTGGCCCAACTGGTACACCTATGCTAATCGGCTATTAAATTTATTTTGCAAGAGTTACCGTTGTTTAAACAGGTTAACTTGGTCAGCTAATTTAAATAGCTGCTATCATTCAAGCATCTGTAACTAAGTTAAAATATAAATAAATAAAACTACTTTTAATATTGTTCTAGTTGATCACCAAAATGTTTATAGCATTTTTCAAAATGTTTATAGCATTTTTCATGTACGGCTATATTCTATAAAATGTTATCAATCAATTTCCATTAAGAAACTGTCTATATTTTTGTTTAAAAATGACCAAGGACGGTTCATTTCTTAAATCGTCTGGTAGTTTGTTAAGAATTAATGCTCCTTGAAAAGAGAACATTTTTTGGCCAGATTCTGGCACAATCCATTTAAACATTTGAAAACTTCTTATGCACATCGTTGTTCTCTGACTGTGGTTATTGGGCGCCAACTGTTTAAAATGTCATGCTTGCCATAATAAGATACAACCCTATACGCACAATCTTTAATGTGTTGCAATCTGGACATGGTGGTGTTTGACATGCCAAGGAATAGATTGTTACAGTAAGTTAGGGTTGATTCTATCATGACTTTGTAGATTATCTCTGCAACATGTGGATTTATACTCTGTCGGATACGTGAAAGAAGTTTAATTCTTGCAGAGGCTTCTTGATGATTGAATCAATATGTTTGTTGTAGTTCAATGATTTGTCCATTTCTACACCCAAATACTTATAGGATTCTACTTCATTTATGTTGGTTCCATTTATCTCTACTAGTAATTTCCGTGACTTATTTAGCTTCTTGCTTGTCCCATATAGTACAAATTCTGTTTTCCTTTCTTAAGATTTAGGACAAGCTGATTGTCGGTAAACCATCTTGCTAGATTCATCATATCTGCGTTCAGATCTGATTCGATGGTTTCACAAGCTTTGTCAGATGTAAAGACTACTGTGTCATCGGCATAAAGGAGGATTTCACATTTCTGAAGTTGTAAGTCGATGTCATTTATAAGCAGGACGAAAGGTAGAAGGCCAAGCACTGACCCCTGTGGCACACCTGAAAGAACAGTTTGCCAGTCCGAGGTTACCAACTCGAACGCAACAACAGATAATCTTCAAACCAATGTGAGTTCTCTGTTTCTAATACCATAGCATGGAAGTTTAGAAAGGAGCTGACCATGGTCTATGCTGACCATGGTCTATGCTATCAAAAGCTTTTCTCAAATCGATGAACACTGTCCCAGTCAATTCCACTCTGTCCATATGATCTCTATATGATCTGAAAGATATGTCACAACATGCTGTTGTTGATCTAGTTTTCCTAAAAGCATACTGGTTTGGGGATAGAAAATTATTTTCCTCTAAATATTGGTATATTTGTTTTTGGACAACTTTTTCAAAAATCTTGGATAGAACAGGCAGAACTGATACGGGTCTATAGTTGTCCATAGATGATCGTTTTCCACATTTATATACAGGACTAATTCTTGCACATTTTTCAGCATCGGGGAAGACTGATTGACTAAGGCAGGAGTTGATTAAATAGGCTAGAGGATTCGCAACCTCGTCAGCACCATCTTTAATCATCGATGTTGGGATATTATTGTAGCCACTAGCTGTTGACCTCTTCAATTGACTTATTATTTTGATTAGATCCTGGGCAGACAACTCTTGAAATGATAACTGTATATTATCAGGATTCACATTTATCAATAAATCTTCGTTATTATAATTTCTCCATATTCTATTTCCCAATGTTACCATAGACATTTGCAGTGATTTTGCAACATTAGTAAAATATGTGCAAAATCCACCAGCAATACAGTTTTTATCAGGGACACATTTCCTTCTATATCAAAAACCTTGCCGGGTGTGGACTTCTCTTCTTTTGATGGATAGCATTCTTTAATTTGCTTCCAAAATAATTTGGGTGAGTTTATGTTTTCGTTGAACAGTGATCTGTTATAGATTGCTTTACTTTTCCTAATGGCATTGGTGGTAGAGTTACGTGATCTTTTGTATACCATCCATTCCTCAGGTGTTCCACTTCTCTTTGCTTTTTATTCAACAAAAAATCATGCTCTTTCATTTTTGATTTTATGTCGGTTGTTAACCATGGGCAATCATGGCCTGTGTTTCTGTTCAATCATTGTAAATCAAACGATTAAATGAAATTATTTGAGATTTATCTCACAAATTATTGGGGGGCTACAGCCCCCCAGATCCTATGGCCAGGCAAAGAACTGATGTTGCGAGTTGCTTACGTCATCTTGCGCCATTGCGAATGTTGTATATTGTGTTGCATGTCAATTGCTGATGTCAGTTTGTCAGGTGACCTATGTTCAATGACATTTCCTTTATACATATTTGCTGTCATAGGCAGCTCCCTATTCTTTACGCCCTTTTGTTTTGCCAGAGTTCACTCGACCCAGTCTTTCGCACGATATATATGTTTGTCAAATCTCAATACTTGGGTGTTGGTTTGTCTGTGTGGTAAGATTTCGTAATTTAGATGGGGAGTTGGCTCAAAGGATGTTTTTAAAATGAGGGGTGACTTCACAGGGTGCAGAGGAGTCAATTTCGATTAGAAAAATAACCCATTACCTTGTTGATTATAATCTTTGATAGCAGAGTACGATAAAATTCCAATACATACACTAAACATGTCTTAAAGTCGTGAAAATCAACAAAAACAAACCAAAATAATAAAAAATATTTCCAAAATATATGAGTTAATAAATACTCCGATGCCCGCATTACTGCAGATTCGTATTCTCCGAAAGGAACGAAACATCGCCCGAAGGGCCACGAAGAGAAAATAGATAAAGGGAGGAAACTTTACAGATCTTTCGTCGAATGTGCACTGCAACACTCCATGACCACTGATCTATACTAAATGGACTGAGCGCGCAATCTATTTTATCAGGAGCTTGGTGTCCTCACCACTGCTGACGTCATATAGCTCCTTGCTCTCATGCTCATATAGCTCCTTGCTCTCGGTTCTATATTTTTATTGTTTCAAACTCAAAAAAATTGTTAATTTTGTGTTTTTGAGGCGAGAAATTGCTGCAAAATCATTGTAGAAAGTAAGTCAGTTTATAGTCTTTATACTAAATGTGATCTTTATGAAATTGGCGGTCAAGTATGTTTTCAACTCTAAATTAAAGCCGTATACATGTTTAGAAAAAATCTCAAATAGATGTAGAAAACTCCACAAAAACAGTCTTTTACTCAGTATATTACCAGGAAAGATTGTCGGCAAAAAGTTTTCATGTCAACAGGAGGTTAATACTTACATAACAGCAAAAGTTTGCAAAAAAAACAACACAGAATTGACAAAAATTTAAAAACAAACTTCGTTAAATTTCAAAAACACAAATTCGCCCGCGAGCACAAATAACATTAGGAAAATATCGGTATGCAGTAATTTTCATCAATGCGAGGACCTATATGACGTCAGCAACGGTGAGGACACTTTTTGACCTCGAGCGCTCTGTCCATTTAGTATAGGTCATAATTGACCTATTACCTATAACTACAGAGTCCAGTTGCCAAGCGTTAACCGCAAGTTCCTCATTTGGCAGCTTTAATAAAAGATCAAAATTTTAATTTCAAAAATCAAAATATCCCGATAAATTAAAAATTATATTTGAAACATCGAGAGATTTCTTTTAAAAAGGCAAGTCGAGGGCAACTTCGACGAAGTTGAGGGAAAAAAATAAACATATCGAACAGAGAAAAGCATATATTTGTATGTAAATGGTAAGATGTTTCAATATAAAGTAAATTCATACACCGTTTTTACACCGTATATTAACAGATTTTAATATATCGTCGGTTTACATGCTTCTAATTTTTACAGTATGTTACATAAGAATTGTCATATTAGTTTTCTTCAAATGGAAATATATCCAGTATGAAAGCTCTAATGTCAACATAAAGAAATAGTTATATGAACTTAAACATATGGGAAGCTACAGCTAAAGACCGATCATCTTGGAGGCAGACAATGAGGAAAGACCTCCTGCACTTTTGAACAGTATCAAGCAGTCTGAAGTAAAAAGACTGAGATGAGTGTGCAACACCACAATCTTACAAAATTGATTGATGCCTAATATATCAGACTTATATTATGCAATTATATATTCCTTTTTAATTATATAAATGTACATATATTTGTGCAAATATGCAGTTGTAGAAGACCAAGTTTAGCTAATGTATGTTGGGAAATAGAGAAATGGAGATTATTAATGTGAGCTCATTGTAGTTCATTCTATATGTTCTTCATGTTCATTCTATATTCAGCTGCATGTTCAGACAAGACTTTAAATTGCCTGCATACATATTTACAGTTTTAATACTATATGCTAACAAAGTACGACAGATGCATTGGGGCACATTGCTGCTGGTTAATACCCATTAACATCCAACACTTAAGTACCCTTGACAAATCATCTGCCATTTAATATCTAGACAAAGTATGATATCAAAATATAATTAATTGTTTGATGATAGTATTTATCAACTGTACTTATGAGTTTATAATGTAGTGCAGTATACGTTATACTGATTGCTTGACTGTATGGCATTGCTTCCATGAATGTTTCAGCCCCACAGTAATGCACTAGTCAATTGAACCCCCCCCCCCCCATATTCCAGAGTTTTAACAGGAATTTGTGGGGAAATACAGAGTTTTAACAAATGTTGACATCATGCTAGCTAGGGTTTTAACACTGACACAAAGGTTTGGATATAAAAATGCCCGGGAACTGACACATGTTTGCCAGACATTCTTCTTTGACAGCTCCCTGTAACAGCACATTATATGTAAAAAATGACTGATCAGACGACTAAATGAAAAGCTATACTTTGGAAAGCTATATGTTCCGGTCAGGCAAGCCGAGCATTTTAACAAATGGACAACATTTTAAGGCCAGGATTGTTACACTCGAGAAATGTTAAAATCCCAGCATACTCCCAGGGGTCAGGGCCGGGGTTTCAATTGACTAGTGCATAAGAGATCTTGCATGTCGAATGTGAAACTACATCAAGTATTCATACACATTTTCATGCCCTGAACAGTTGTATTCATACCAGACATTCAGCCAAAAGCCCAAAACATTTACATGCATTGAATGCATGGTCATGGTTATTGTGTAAATTATATTATAGTATTTAAAATTGCTGCATTTTAAGCCCGCTTTTCATTTTAATACCTCTTTCCATTTCAAACGTACTGTTGCCTGTTCTTTTGGTTCATGTCATTAATAGTTATGCTCTAGTGCTCAGGAAACAAAGAAATACGCTACGTTTTGTTCTTATATTAAAAAGACATGCTTGAAATGGAAAACATACTTATTTATACACTTGCAAAATGTTAATTATACATCTATATAAAGCATATTATTAATAAATTCTCACCTCCCAGTGTCACCATCTGTGTTTGTTTCGTCCATGTTTAAAGCAGGTTTCAGTCTTTAGGATATAATTTTATATAAGAACTGTGATATATAAAGTGATGATAGCCAAGTAGCTTACTGCAGCTATAGACAAAACAAGGTAAAAACTTAATAGTTCAACATTAACAGCTCCTAGAATTCTATATCAACAATTTTTTTATCTATCTTGAAAATGAATTAAGATGTTTTCTCTTAAAATAACCGTTTCCATCTCTTTGTGAGACAGTTTGTGCATTCATTGTAGCATTGACCAAACAGAAATTAATACTGAACTAGATTAAAACAAAACACAGTAATTTTCACATAAACACCACCTAAAAGTTATATTATAATTGTGCAATGTGTCAATGTTCCCCCTGTCGTATTGTTCATTGCAAAAAATTACCGTGCATCAATAACCTGATCTATTGTGAAAGTTATTTTGAGAGTTTTTTGCTCTTAAAATTGCTTTTCCATGTCTTTTTGTGAAAGTCCCAATAGATCCAAGGTATGTTTAACATAAACACAACCTAAAACTAATATTAATGTACAATGTTCCTTGTCATATAGTTCATTTGAGAGAAATAAACTAATTATTGTACATCAATAACTTTCTGATCCATTGTAAAAGTTCTTTTGAGAGGTTTTTTTGCTCTTAAAATGGCCTTTTCCATATCTTTTTCTGAAAGAAACTTTAGATCCGTGGTAGGATCAACAATGGCCATCAACTTTGCAACCTCCCTATTGAAAAGACTTAAATGGTGCCATGTTAACTGCTGGATGAAACCAAATGGTTGTTACAGCAAAAATATAATATGGATCTATTACTGTACATCTCATGAAAATGGATGGGAGCTTCTGGATTAACAGAAGTGTATTTCTATTAAAACAAGAATGCTGATTTACAAGATTGTATGGATATATTACAATACATCTTATGCAATGGGATATGGAATCTGCCATGTATTCTTAAATTACTGTACTTGTTTCCAATCAACTATATGGATGTCAGGAACATTGTATATCAAGATATTACATACCTTTATATGTACAGTAACCTAACAAGTTATTGGACAATATGATGGCCAACAATAGACACTACCTGTACATGCTAAATAAATACAAAACATCTGCATATTGGACAAAAAAAACAATGAATGGCACTGTCTTGTTTACCAATTGGAAAATACAGTAGACTATTATTACTTGGAAAGAATATGAAAACTTCCAACAAACTAATCATATCACATTAAAAGATATATTTTTGTTCTTCCTAATTATGTTCTTCTAGACGTTTTGACAAGTGAAGACGGTTTAAAACATTGGTACCAACAATCACATGTGTAAATATGAAAATCCGAAGTACACTTTACAGTATATAGTAACTAGGGTACCTGCAAGGTAGGGAAATCTGCGGCCGCATTAAAAGCAAATAGAACTATATAGGCATATAACCATCACACAATATGTAAGATTGTATATTATTAGAAAAAGGTATATGAAACTGTAAAAGGTGAAATCTTTCAATGGAATGTAAATTATTTACATTAAAACATTACCATTATGTTCATAGTTCATGTGTGAAAGGGTCACACAAAGTCGCAACTAATTTAACGTAACTAAACAAAATAATAAAGAATGTGTCCAAGCACTCAATTGTATATAAGTATCAAATTGTCCAAGCACGACTTAATTGAATCTATTTATATGTATTTTATTTGTCATTTTTTTGTGTGCAACCGACACAACATTTTTCTTCGTATTGAAGCACACAGTACCTTCCACGGTTAATAATAACTCCATTATGGAGTCGTCATCCAACGATTCAAAAGTTTCTGTGGTACCTCCAGGGATTTTACTCTTGTAAATATCGTGTAATTGTTTGAGTTTGTCTTCAAACAGGAGTAAGGACAAAGTGTTTGCGATTAAACGCTGCTGACATTTGTTAAATAATTGTGCCAAACTACACTCTTGGCATTTTACCAGCAGTTTTGCTCCATTCCGAATCAACTTTGTTTGGCACTTCTTGCAGGAGGAAAAGCACTAAACAGTCGACCTTTTCTGTGTTAGGCAACCCTTCGGCATCACTGTCATCTCTTGTAATAGGGATGTTAGATTTATCGATGCTTGATATTTTATTAAGTGTGAGATACTTGGCCTTCTCTGGATATCGTTCTCCCACAACACAAGACGAATTGTGCCAGAGTTGTCTGTGAACAAGGCTTCCTGTTTACGAAGCGTCTTCCCTTTGGGTAAGACCGTTTCTTCGCCACCTCTGAATGTGATGCGGCCACAAGCATTGAGAATGACGTTGGTATCTCCTTCTAATACCTCTGATACAGTGGTTATTCCAGGCTTACATTTATCTTCGGACTCAATTTTTTTGATATCGAAGGATACCTCTGTGTCCAGTGGATCTTCCATTTTGGCACGCTTATTTATATGCACCTCGTCCTGATTCGTTCTGTCGTTTCTCTTCCGTTGGAATTTTGAAATTTTCAGCGGTGACAACAACTCATGTTTCGCCAAAAAATGTTGGTGCTTTTCTGGAGAGAAACATACTGATCTGTATGTCGTATCTTCCGTTTGCAATGTCATGTGGAAGTACATGTTGTCTCTCTGGCTTTTTTTAATAGGCGATAAATTATGAAGATATGCAATGAAGCGTTTATCTGAAATCAAAAGATTAATACATAGTTAAATATTTATTTAAATTTGAAACATTGGCTCAGTTTTATTGAATGAATGAATGAATATGGTTTAATAAAATCTTCCTTGCAGCATAAGCTGAATTACAAAGATGTTACAAAGAAAATAAGCTATATAGTAATATAAATATATAAATATGGCTAAGATATACTATTTAGATAAATACTAATTACTAAAATTTAGTTCAAACTCGTGATGCACTAGCTATAATAAAAGAGTTTTTAAAACGTTCAGTTTTACATTTAGGAATGTTGAAATGTCTATTTTTTCTAAGGCGATTGTATTTATTTCGAACTGGCAGCAGATGGTGGAGTTTGTGTGACTGGTCGGACATAATGTCAGTAAATATTCTTTCGGAGTGTGATTGACGTCTTGCATGCAAGGTTTGGAGATTAGATTCTGATAGGCAATCCTCAGTGTGCTCCGTTAAAAATGATTTTTAATACTCGCTTTTGGACTCTTTCCAAATCTTTGCTTAGATATGTTGGCAAAGGGTAATGGAATACTGGGGAAGCATATTCCAGGACTGGTCGAATGCACGTGGTATAAAAAGGATCAGATCTTTTACCGCGATCTTTGCTCTTTTTAACTCTTTCAAAAAGTGTATTCTCTTAGAAGCCTTTTTTATTGTAGTTTCAATGTGGGTGTTCCATTTTAGGTCATCTGATATTGTTAGGCCAAGAAGTTTACTTTTCTTAATGAGCTGTATAGGTTTTCCGTGTACTAACACGTAGTTCTTTACATTTTCCTTCATTTAGCTCGAATTTGTTTGCTGAAGATTGTGATTCAAACAAGTCTACTAGAGTTTCAGAATAGAAGTGTCATCCACATACTTCCACAAAGGTGCTTCGACATCTATATAATTTATCATCAATGCGAACAGCCATGGGCCCAGCTTGGTGCCTTGTGGAACGCCGGCCGGAACCTTTTCCCAATCCGAGAAAGTTTCATTTGGCAGTTTTACTCTTTGTATACGGTTGGTTAGGAAATTTGTAATCCATCCTATTATTCCAGGTGGTAGGTCAAGGTTTCGCCATGGCTCCAGTACCGTCGGTAGCGCTGTACAGGTTATGGAGTACATCAATAAGGGCATATGTTGTGGATGATTTGGGAAATGTTCCAAATTGTCAAGGGTCAATCATTTTCAGAATCGCTGGTTTGAAGTGTTGATCAAGAACAAAATCTTCGGCTATCTTGGATAAAATGGGAGTTAAGGAAATTGGTTGTAGGTGTTTATTAACGTCGATGACCGGGCTTGTCTTTGGGATAGGGGTTATGTTGGCCATTTTCCAAGAATGTGGTAACTGTTGTTCGCCGTAAGATGCATTAAGGATAGAAGTGATTGGTTGGCTTAACACGTCAGCGTTTTCTCTAAGTAGCCAGCTTGGTAGATTATCTGGACCACAAGAAGATCGAGGATTTAAATGACATAATTTCTCAAAAACAGCCATTTCAGGCACAATCAGGTCTTGGTTTAAAGGAGGGTCAACTGTGGGTGTTATAGGTGTGACCAAGGGTATAAAGGATTTCATTGGTTCAAGGAAAGCATTGTTAATTGTATTGGCTAAGTTGTTAATTATAAGGCGACGAATCAGGACTTGTAAGGTGAGCTAGATAGAGTGGGGGAGAAATAGGCTCCATTCCGCTGATAGCTTTTACGGCTTTCCGCCAGTTCTTAGGCTTACATTATTTAAGTTGTTGTACCTTGGAACTATGATATTTTCCACGACATATAAAAAGGAGAGCTCACTTTTGTTTATTTTTCTGTAATTATATCAACTGAATCATCAACCCGCTACTCGCAAAATATAATGAACAATGTTATGCTACTGGAGTGTAGTACATAGTATTAAATATTTACGCTTCAAAAATCACTTCATTGGATATTTGGTGCTTGGGAAACCCTCCTAAATATGTGCCAGTTAAATATCTAGCAATCACTTACCTTCTGAAACTTTGACATTAGACGTCTCACCACCTAAGAGGAAAATATGTACAGTTCAATAACATTTTCACATTTAATATAAGTTACTTTATAACTGTTAAGACAAATATTCAAATGTTAAAAAAATATTGTATATAATTGGCATTTTTCAGGTATTGTAGTGAATGATATTAATTCTTACCCTTGGGCGTGGTGGTTTTCATTTTTTGTGAGGCAGCAAGCTCCTTGTTACCTTGAGGATGAGGTAAAAATCAATCTTAAAAAAATATCTTTGTGATTTTTGAGAAGCTTATTATAATAGTTATATTTTATGGTGCCTATTATATTTTATAAACTCTTACCCTTAAATGTCATGGTGTTCATCCCCTTGGCTACTGCAATCTGTATGTCAGCAAGCTCCATGTCCGGTAGCTCAAAGTCAGCTTGATGGTGAAGTGAAATTCAATGTTAAAGACATGTTTAAAAAATTTAGTAATCAAACACATTTACAGTATATGTTGTTGATAAAAAAATTGTACTACACAAGCCAGTCTTACATACCAGTTGCTAGCTATATCCATGTTTTTTTCCAACTAAGAACAAATTGAAACTTTTCTACATCAGAAATCTAACTTTTGAAATCGTTTGTTAATATATAAAAACATTCAAAAATAAGAAACACAAACAATTACAGGCTAGTAAGTTGGCATTTGCTTGGAGTCGTTTTTCTTCCTGCAATCAATAAATTTCGTGCATGACTTATTGCAACATATGTCATTCCTAGAGTGGTCTCTTTTTTCCCTACATCAATCCATGCTTTCTCTAAAGTCATACCCTGACTTTTGTGAATTGTCAATGCCCAGACAAGCGTTAAAGGTAATTGTTGTCTTTCAAGTATGCTATTTTCAATATTTACAGTGGCAGTCACTGGTGGAATAGGAACACAAGAAGGCATATTTGCAAAGGAAGGACCACAATAGCGACTGAGACGCGACTGAGACGCCTAAAACATTCGTTAGATCTTGCCTTATTGATTTTTCCAAAGCCTTCGACAGGATCGATCACAACATTCTACTGCAAAACTCCTACTTCTTAACGTTCCCCCAATTTTGTTGAACTGGTGTGCTGACTTCTTACGACTCCGTCAGCAGCGTGTGAAGGTTGGCCAATTTACATCTACGTGGTTGAGAATCAACGCAGGCGTACCACAGGGAACCAAGCTTGGTCCGTTGTTCTTCCTCGTCATGGTTAACGACCTGTCTTCCTCGCTTCCACTTTACAAGTATGTGGACGATTGCTCGACTTATGAAATTATTTCCACCACTGCCGTTGTTCCATCAGCTTAATTGATAATATTTCCCGGTGGTCGACAGCCAACAATATGAGACTCAATGTTACGAAGACTAAAGAGTTCACCGTATCATTTCTGAAAAATCCTCCCGTGCTTCCTCCACTTACCATCAATCAAGTACCTTTGGAATCCGTGCAATCATTTAAATTGTTGGGCGTTATGTTATCATCTGATCTTAAATGGGAAATGCATATAAATTATATTTGTTCTAAAGCAAGCAGCCGTTTGTACGCTCTAAGGACGCTTAAACGGAGTGGTGTTCCTGCTACAGATCTCTGTTCTGTTTTTTGTTACTTTGTCAGGCCTATTCTCGAATACGCGTGTCCTGTGTGGCATTTTTCGCTGACGGTACTGCAGAAAGACAACGTTGAACATATACAAAGGCGTGCTGTCCGAATCATCTATCCTCATCTCTCGTACAAGCAAGGTTTATGTGAACTTAACTTATCAACCCTTTTTGAAAGGAGAGAATCTATATGCCGGACTTTCTATGAACGTTCTTTGTCTCCAGACTGTAATTTAAATGACTTGATTCCTCGGCCTGTTCCTCACCGCTATCACTTCCGGGACGCACGGAAAATTCCATTGATTAAGTGTAGGACTAATAGATTCCAGAACAGTTTTTTACCATCGTGTGTTAGGTTATGGGATAATTGTAATTAGTTCATCCAATTTCTATCATATAGCCATGTTAGTAAATACCTTAACTAGATATTTTAACTATTTTAACTATTTTTAATCAATTGTAACTTGAGTTTTTCAATTTTCAGATACGTCTATAGATTGCCATTCAAGTGTTTTAATAATAAATTCAAATTCAAATTCAAATAGTCATCAAATTTTACCAAAACAGCAATAGGCAAGTCAGGTGGGGCATGATTTCGCTTGCATGTCTTTCAAAGGCATAAATCGCTAGAAAACTGCTATCAAATCAACTCAGTCATCAATACTGACACTGAAGGACATTTTACTTTGTGTCGTTTGTGACTGGTAAGGGTGTAAGCTAAAGATAGCGCCCATTGTGCCCTGACAAAATGCGTGTTTCCATCTGACACCTCACATTCTTTTCTCATGGGTAATATGGGTAGTGCTCTTGGGTGTATTTTAGACTGTTTGTCATTTTCAGTAAGTGCAGGTCTTAAATGGATTGAGGTACCCTTTGTTCTCAGTTATTTTATCATGTGCAAGACATTCAAACTCTTCTTCTTGCAGAAGGAGATGTCTAAGTTTGTTCAGATTGATCTAATCCTTCTTATCATTTGTCGTAACAATGATAACAATTTTGCCTTTCTTAAAGTTTTCATTGTCAAGTTCTTCAGAAATTGCTTGTTGTCTTACTCTGCTTTTTAGATATTCTTCATCTTGAGGAGTTATATCTCCTTTTCCTACACGATCACAAAGTTGAGAAAAATCTATATCATCAGGGCAACACATTTTTTGGTCTAAGTAATATATTTGCATGTTTTCAGTCCAGTGGTTTGGTGCAATAGCGGACCTGCCATCACATGTTGCTGTTTCGAATATGTATTTGTCTTTAACTGGAGGAAGTTGGCGAAAATCCCCAACTGACATCAAGCTTGTACTGCCCATGAAATCATGTGGTTTGCGTTTTAGTCTCTGCCATATTCGGTTCATCTGAAAAAATTTGTTTGTCCCAACCATTCAAATTTCATCACAGATTATTAAGGAAACTTCCTCATAGTTAAAAGCCATTTGACTAGATTTTTCTGCTGTAAGTTCATTGAACTTTGTCTTTTCCATGTGAATGTCTATAGTCTTGTCACCAATGAGAAAAGCAGCATTCGCTGTGGGAGCTATTACTAGAACACTTGGTTTTTCTAATTCATTCTTTCCTGACTTTTTGTTAATATGTTTTACTGCAGCAATGATAGTTTGGACCAAGTATCATTTTCTTGTGCCTGCTTTTCCTGCCAAGTACAATTAAAAATGCGTCTTTGCAACATCAGGATCCGCCAATTGTTCAATAATGTCGTCAAATATTCTTCGCTGCTGAGGATTAAGGCCTCTTATATGTTTGGTGAGCTCCTCAATAGTAAGATATATGTCATTTGTATCTTCTTTGGGTAAATTTTTCATGGCCTGCTGCTTGTCGAATGTTGCACCAGCTTCAGCTTCGTGCATTTGTCTTTTGTTTTCAGTTGTTGTATCTTCGTCAATGTAATCTTCTTCATCGTCCGTTCCTTCTGCTTTGCTTTCATTTCCTTTCTCAATGTTTCTGATGAGCTCATTAATTTTAGATTTATGTTCATATTTTTTTCTTTGTGCTTCTATTGTATTTTTGTTCTCATTGTACAGTTGCAATGGATCGTGACTGTGAACATCGTTCTTTTCGTTTCTGAATGGATAAAACAGAACACAAAGGCCTCTAGCAAGCTCTACCTCATCGTCATATCTCAAGTAATATCTCAGTACAGCTGGTTCTTGTCTCTTAACAAAGTACCCCATTTTCGTATCTGGCATTTCTTCACCTCCAGGATATTTCTTTATGGTAAAATGGTCAAATTCTGATAGCCAATCAGCTAAGCACATGTGTTCAAAGTTTACTTCTTGACCATGTTTTGTGGTGTATTTCCCATCTGGTCTGTTTTCATAGTATTCATGCTTACTCATATGAAATGCTCTCTTGCTCTTTATCGTCATCTTCGTCATTGCACACTAAATTATAAAGACCTTCTTTTCCAAGTTGAAAATTTCTGTTTACCAAACCATCTCTTTGGTGAGGATGATTGCAGTTTATATACTTAACTCCAATACTAAACTTGGACATTGGTAGTCCTTGTAATCGCCAAATCAATTCTTGCATTGATACTTCCTCTATTCTTATCAAGAGCTGATGCAAGTTTTTGTAATTTATCAATAGCGTTAAGATTTGTGCATTCTTCTTCAATTTTTTTACAAAGCATTGATTCGTTCTTGGAGCAGTAATCAGCTTCATATTGAGCAGTAGCATAAGGATCTGTGCAAAGCTGAATATCATGATTTGCATTTGCCATCATTAATTTCTTGTTAAAATTATTTGTGAATACATCTTTTATATCACATTTTGGATGTATGGCACACGTGCCCCTTACAGAAACTCTAATCGCTGTTTCATATCTTGTAAGGGCTTCTCCGTATTGTTCAGGTTTCATTAAAGTGTTGTCAACAGCAGAAAACATTCCAATTTCTTCAAGGTATTTTTCAAATGTCATATTTTTAAAATGTTGCCACTTGTCTTGATCCTCTCTCTTAGTGTTTTCAGCGGTAAATGTCTGACGAATGATGTATTTTTTAATTTTTAAGAAATCAGCTTTTGCAGATTTCACAATTTCGCTATCTTCATCTTTTGAAAATGCAAACACTAATTTTGTCCTTGCCATGGGAAGTCTTGGAAATCTGTATCTACATATTGGAACTTGAAACAACAATACAGTGTCTTTCTTTATTCTGTCCAGCTTACCATGTCCTTCATGTGTTTGAATTGTAATACATTTCTTTCTTTTGAAGCAACCAGCTTTACAAGGGAAATGATTTTGGTAAGTTTGCAGATTTTCTAGTAGTTCCTTATCGTATACTTCTTTCTCCTTGGGAACACAACAAGATATTGTGCTGTCGTGATAATCTTCAATCTCTTTTGTTTTTTGTACGAAGTTGTCTTCTGTGATATCTGTGAATGTTGGTGGAGGTTTACCACTTTCGTCTGCTGCCCAGAGTAGAATATGTGCATGTGGGGCACCGCGTGCTTGAAATTCTATTCTGTAGAAATAGTTTGCTTTTCATGTGTTTTCATATTTTAAGTTACAGACTTCATTGTTCGACCAAACATTTTCAAGAAATGCAAGTGCTTGCAACTGTGGCATGATTTTCCAAACGTTTCTGGAAATGTATTGTTGTTTGGACAACATTTTCTGAAATCAGTTGGGTTTTTTCAGATGTCGTCAAGTTGTCAATAGCTTCATCTGTAGTTTCTCTTTTCAGGACAGTTTTGTATACTGACTTGAGGAGTTCCCTCCAGTTCCATTCAGCTGCAGAAATAGTAATAAAATGTGTTGGGCAGCCTTTTTGACGAATCGTGGCAAGTAGTTTTTTCTTCACAGCTTGGAAATACATAGCAGTACCACAAAGGTTCTTAAATGCTGTAAATGTCCTTCCATATCTCCCAAGACTGTGATATCTAATATGTTGCATACTTTCTATAGTTAGTCCTGGCTTGTCTAAAGTACACTGCTACTGATCGTTTTAGTTCAATGCGTTCTTTACTAGAAGTAGGAACGCAAGGTAAACATGGTCATTGCGGAATTTTGGGTCTGCATTCAAGACACACGGTGACGACAGTAGGCCGCAAATCCAGTGTTAACTTTTGTGGACACACAGGTGCTAAGAAATCCTCCAACGCCATAGGGGAAAAGTGGAAAGCATTTTTCTTCCAGGTAAATATCTTGTTTCCAGTTTTTAAACTTTCCATACTTGGCAGGTGCAATACATACATTCATTTTGCTATCGGCTTTTCTAGCATTCCTCTTTATATTTTCCTTAAGAACACTTGCTTTTTCCTTAGTTTGTTCTCCAGATAATGGAATGTCGTTAAGAATAATTTTGATAAGATTGTTCCGTTTCTACTTGATCGCATGGATCATCTTCAATTTCGCTTAAGTTATAGTTTGGATTAACATCATCATCGAATTTGTCATTCAGAAGATCATTATCAATCTCCTCTACGAAATCATTTTCAAACACATGCTTTTTTTCTATTTCCACTATTATTGACGCAAGCTTATTTACTACGGTTGCACCTTCGGTATTTTCGTGATATTTGTTGCACATAACAGTACTATGTTGGTGTTGAATCTGCATGTTACCTTCTGCCTCGAGCACATCATCATCATCATCATTGTTGTTATTTCCAAATAGGTTTTCAAGATCTATGTCGATATTTTGATCTTCAGATTTTTTAGTGTCTATATCTTCTTTTTCGCTGTCGTTTTTATTATCAAGTTGATCCAACTTTTGGCAGCTTTGGTCTGGTTCCCTGAAAATGCTCGCAATTTCTCCATCAATCCAAAGGTCTTCAATTTTTTTGGTTGGAATATAATTTTTTTCAAATTCAAGAGCGTCAATGCAAATTTGTTTTTCCAAATCTTCTAACAGTCCTTCGTTCAATTCCAAATCTTCAAATAAATTATTGTTATTTCTAAGCCAGTGGAAATAAAGTTCTACTTTCTTCTTGTCTATGATTTCATACATGACATGTCCATCATATGTGAGTTTCCTCTTGAACTTCACAGCTAAAAGTTGCTGATTCCTGGGAATGATCTTTGTTAGAGATTCGACTACATCAGCTGAGATCATGATTAGATTTCCCCGTACTTTGATTCTGTTAGCCCTATCCTTTCCTTCAAGGTATGCAACTCTTATAAAAGGGATGACTAGCTTAAGAATATGTTGTTCTAGTTTATTCAAGTGGACATTATTTTTATCATCAACCTCTTCCTTAAGTTTTTCTAGAAACGTCGTAGGAAATGTCATATGCTTTATAAGACCTCTTTGTACTTTAACTGGATCCTGCTTTAATTTCATCCATCCGTAATATCTTCTATCCGTATTCTTACTCTGATTGTTAAATGTGCAATATTTTTCCTGCTCTTTAGGAAAAAGATTTTCAGCTTTATATGTACACATACTCTGATTTAAATTCATAGCAAACACAACAAACTCTTTCAAAGCCTGTGTCTCTCTCCAATTGTTTCATCTTTTTACTTTGGTTCCGATAGTTTGTCATATAAGCTGAATGTTTGTCTTTTTTATCAATCTTCTGGTTGCTCTTTTATTTGCCATTATGTTTTTGGCCTTTGCATATTGCTCTTCTTTCTCGGCTTGTGACATAGCTGCTCTTTTAGCTGCCTTTATCTTTTTGGCTTTTGCATTTTGCTCTTCTTTCTCGCCTTGTGACATAGCTGCTCTTTTATCTGCCATTATGTTTTTGGCCTTTGCAATTAGATCTTCTAGCTCGGCATGTGACATAGCTGCTCTTTTATCTGCCTTTATCTTTTTGGCTTTTGCATTTTGCTCTTCTTTCTCGGCTTGTGACATAGCTGCTCTTTTACCTGCCTTCATCTTTTTGGTTTTTGCATTTCGCTTCGATTTCTTTTTCTCGGCTTGTGACATAGCTGCTCTTCTATCTGCCGTTATGTTTTTGGCCTTTGCATTTCGCTTTTCTTTCTCGGCTTGTGACATAGCTGCTCTTTTATCCGCCATTATGTTTTTAACTTTTGCATTTTCGTGAGCTTTTTCGGCTTGAGACATAGCTGCTCTTTTGTTTGCCATCGTATTTTTTGCTTTTGCATTTCGCTGATCTTTTTCGCCTTGCGACATATCTGCTCTTCGATTAGTCATTCTGTTGCTGGCTTTTGTATTTTCTTGTACTTTCTGATCTTTTCTTGTTCTGGATTTAAATCTCAACTCTTTGCTTGTCTGACCCTTTTATTTTGTTTTTCCATTTCTTCCATGTCATAGTGGATAATACAATTGTTTTTGCCAAAAGATCGCTTCAAATGCCTTTTCAACTGTGTAAATTGTCCCCCACAACCTTTACATACCTTGTAATTGTAAGGAGATCGATGATGGAGTTTCGACGTCGTTTCAAGTATTTTCCTACTAAGTTCCTCTTTCTGGATATCTTTCTACTAGGAAACTACAAATAAAACCGATTCTACATTCAATTATTAAATACGAAATAGCTTTCAGTTGAACAACAGTTGACACACTGTATTTATATTTATCTGTATATATACAGCAAGTGCTATAAATGAAACCTTTGTATATTCCCGGCATATCTCCTTTATAAATATATGCCCTCTTGGCAATATCATTTTCCTCATCAACAATGTCAATAATATTATTATTAGCTCCAGCATTGTTTCAAGGTCACTTTTGTGGCGTGTCCTCTGACCCGGAAAAAGCACAAATACAATGCGTAATTAACATAACTAAAAAGAAATATCTATACCAAACAAGTCAAAAATAACTAAATTAGATACCTAAACAAAACAATTATTAAAACATACCTTCCAAAAAATCAGATCTTTAGGGATACAAATCGCAATATATTTCAACAATTTTTCACCTAACTTTGTTGAAAATCGCAAATGTGAATATTAATGAGATGCAATGCATTTCGGGAAGACCCTCACTCCTCCTCTGAGTTTCAACTATAATTATATTTTGTAACACAGCATTATAATTTGTCATATTTTAGTGCATATTTATGATGGCATTTCAGGGAAAACCCAAGGAAAACAATGAGGTTCAAGGTCAAGTATAAGTGCAATGTTAATGCTTTGGCGCCATTGGCGGGAAGTCTTACAGAAATAGGAGAAATATGCATACTTTTTCTTGGCTTTTCAGTTTTTCACTAGGACATCGAGGTAGGTATAAGTACTTGATTTTTGTGTGTATTCATTTCTTTGTTTTTGTCCTTTTAAGGAATACTCCAATGGAATGGACAAAAAGACACGACACGTTGCTGTTTAGGGAAGTTTTGGTTGTGAATCCATTCCATGCTAAGAAAAGACGATGCCACAAGCCAAATTATGGCAGAACAACTTGAAGAAAGTCGAGCTAGACGTCTTAATTGAGGAGACTATCGAAAATGAACAATCGAGTGAAGAAATAAGGGTGATGCAAAGTAAGTTTGTACAGTATATATATAGTGATGGTTAATTGGAAATTTAACCCATTAGCTGGCATTGCATCCCACTTTAGTATTTTACTCTGTCTAATGCCAGACGATTTTACTCCTGTTAATGGACCAAACACAAATGTAAAGTTCATCACCATATCTCCTGTCCTGTGACAGCTACTGTAACCAAAAACTTTTATCCATATTAAACACACAAATATTGCTAATTGCCTTTCTTTATAATCTGCTTCCTGTGTTTCACTTTTTAAAGGTAATGAACAGAAAAAAAATGAAAAGGACCGGGTGAATGCCATTGATAAGCAATGGAAAGATTGGGGAGACGAATAAGAGGAAGGTGGGTGAGGGAGAAGCCATAGAGAAAAAATGTACAATCGCATTTTTAAGAGAGCAGACAGGAAATGAAATGTTGATTAGGGAAAAATAATTACAAGAAGAGAAAGAAAAACAGGCAAAAGAAGAACAAAAACATAATGATTGGAAAGATATGATGGCACAGCAAATGGCCCAACAGCAACAACAAATGGGACAGTTTCAAATGATGATGGTCCAACAAAACAGTCTATTGCTGTCAATGATAGATAAGTAACTAATAAGTAACAATTTAATCTTCAGTTAACCTACCATATATCCTCTATTAATATTGAACAAGGAATTGAAACCAGCTAAGCTAAAAATTGCATGTGTTGCATTAGGGATCATCCATAATTATCAACATTTTTGCAAGTGTACAATGCATATGGGGAGTTTGGTATGACACTACAACTTTTATATTGTACATATATTATTTTTGTTTATCCTTGTTTGCCTTCAAAATTCTCTCTTCTATCTTTCTCAAACATGTGCCAACCCTGATCCCCGCTGATGAATCTGTGAGGGACAAAACGCATACGGGGATTCTGAAATACATACATATATTTCGTTCTCACTAAGCGGAGATGTACATTCCTTACCTGGCCCTACAAACACTCATACAACATCGGTCTGTACGGACATGTGAAACGTAAACCCTGCATAGAAATAAAACCAGTGCATAGCACAAATGCAGCCATGCATATAAATCAAAACAATATTTTGAAATTAAGTCATCTGAATGCTGAGTTGCTTAGATGCAGACAACATCTCATTGAGACCAGAGAATGGGTATCGCGAAACAACTATGATATCCTAACCATCTCAGAGACCTGGTTTAACACGTCCGTAACAAATGCCAGTGTCGAGATTGAAGGCTATAGATTGGATCGAATTGGCAAATCCGGCACAGGAATTTGTGCTTATATTAAAGCTAATATAAATGCAACAGTCTTGAAGGACTTAACCGGGATAACCGTGTCAGGGCTACATCAGTTGTGGGTTAAAGTACAGACCAAGAAAATGTGTTCCATTTTGGTTTGTATGGTGTATAGGCCACCGGACATTGGCATAACGTGTCTCCAGGATGAACTGATGCCCAATTACATTCAGACCCTTTCGTTGAATAAGGATATAATTCTGATGGGGGATCTCCTCTCAGTAAATCCTAGAGGCCTTGTGTTCGTTTTGTCACCTGTAGTTTTCGGAAATATCAATCAGAGCAATTTGTGGATGACATTGCGCACATTCCATGGGATGCAGTTCAGTTAATAGATTCTGTGGATGAGAAGTTGAATTCTTTTAATGACCTGTTTATAATTTGTTTGGATAGTCCTGCACCAGTGAAAACTATCAAATTGAGACACAAACCAAATTACTTTATCACTGAAAATATTAGAAATTTATGGAAACTCGGAACATTGCTCACAAAGAGACGAGGAGATCTGGGTTCGGGGAAGACTGGTCGAGGTTGAAGATCTTGAAGAGAGAAATCAAACAAAAAATATGGCAAGCAGAACAGGAGTATTTCAATCAAGAAATTGCAGCAAATAAAAATAATATTAGTGGAGTTTGGAAGACTATTCCTCGAGCTCTACCAAATAAGTCAAAGCAGTGCACTCAATATACGACAGACACTAATGAATTCAATCAATTTTTTTACATCTGTAGGTGCGAAGGTGGCCCAAGCCTCTGCGGAACTCGGTCAGCTACATGGGTTGCCTTGCACCGAAGTATGTGAGATTATTATGGCAATGCCACCTGGTAAATCTCCTGGGTATGACAAGGTGCCGCTCTCGGTTGTGAAAGATTGTCTTCCACACATTTTACCAATACTGACTGACCCGATAAATTCCTCGTTTACCAACTCTGCAGTCCAGTGTGCCTGGAAAAAAGCGGGGTTGATCCCTCATCCTAAATATGGAGATCTTTCTAAGGTGGCTGAGAAAATAGCTCTTGGCCAATTTAATAGCTACCTGATAAGAAATAACAGATTGACACAACATCAAAGTGGAAATCGGAAACTCCACTCGACTGAGACTCTAGGTCTGACAGTGGTAGACAACATTTTATGGCGATGGATGAGAAGAAGTTGACAGCAATGGTCATGATAGATCTTAGCAAAGCCTTTGACAGCATAAGTCACGTATTTGGCCTATATCTGAATGACCTACCAACAGTGGTAAAACACAGTAATGCCGAGTCATACGTAGATGATACAAAGCTATATATTTCGCTTCCATCAAAGGACATGAATACCTCTATAGAACAACTCTCTGTTGATTTACAGCTTGTGGCTGGTTGGTGTTGTACAAATAGACTACTTTTAAACCTCCAAAAGACAGAGTTCATTATATTTGGCACAAGACCACTTCGAGCAAAAACACAGTGTTGATGAAATTCGAATTCCATTTTTAGACAAACTATTAGCGCCTGTGGCCAAAGTGAACGATCTGGACACCATATTGGACTCTAATTTGTCTTTTAATGAGCAAGTAAATTCTCTCATGTCCTCTTTGTTGTCTACCTTGTGTCAAATGAATAGGGCTCACCATTTATTTTCCAAGGATATTTTGCTCATCATCTTGAACTCTCTGGTTTTTAGTAAATTTTTTTATTGCTCAACAGTTTGGTCTGGAACCTCTAAGCAAAATATCCAGAAGTTACAGCATGTTCATTTTGTAGTTCTTAACGTTTTCTATGAACTGCCCACTAATATTTTATAGCCTAGTGTAACATAGTGTATTAGTGCATACAAAGTTTGTGAATAGTTAATTTAATTTTCTCCTATGTTATATTTATCATTGTAAATTAGCTCTGAAAAGCCATTTTGTGGAGAGTTAATACATGATTCTATTCTATTCTATATAAACAGCCCCAGCCACTCAGTACTACTCATTTCATAATCTCAGCTCAATTGGAAAGTACTTGGATCCATTACTTTGACAAATGCCATTTCTTTCAGAATTATTACCAAAAGGCATACCCAAACATATGGAGTTTAGTCAGGGCTGCAATACTATAATCCAACCAAAAGTTATTTGCATTCGATTGTAAATTAACAAATGTCAAAATTGTAGCATTAGCAAGTAACTCTTTATTAAAACTGCACAACTTCTTTAGCAACAATCTTAATGATTCCAGTTGCAATTTGTATTTTGGCTATAATCAGGGGCAGACTGGCAGCTTTTTGGGTAGCCTGATAAAACAGACAACTTTTCACTCACCCGCTGAGCGAAAGAGATCTGAGCAACGAGAGCATAAATTCGATACTGATGACACACAGTATAGAGACGACCAGTAGGGCCACTTGGCTATGCAACATGTAGCTGGCTTTTATGCAAAAATATGCAGTTTACTGACCAGGAAAGTTAGTCCAGCTTATTGGCCAGAAAAATCAATTGTCTGGCTGCCGATGCGTAATGAGCGGCCACACAAAATTTCAAATGAGTGGCCCTACTGGTCGTCTCTGTTCTGTGCTGATGACGTAAAATATGAGGAAACTCACTGCATAAATTAGGTATAATTATTATACACACACATTTATATTTTTCAAGATGGCGGAAGCGAAGAGTCGTTTATCAAAGAATATTTTAAAGAAAGTTGTGTTTTTTTAATTTGTAGAAGTTTTAACGTACCAAATTTATATACTGACCAATTTGATGCACTTCATAACTTTCTCTGTGGGCGAGATGTTTTTATAAACAAACCAACTGGTTCTGGCAAATCGATTATTTTCCAAATACCAACAACATTTTGATGGTAATTATTCTTCTAAGCCATCTGGTCATATGTGTTGTGACAAGTGTGCAGAAACATGTACATGTAAGGAAACATATTGTGATATGGATGTCTATTTACAAGTTGGTGAAGTTTGTAATAATATGGATGTTGCAAGCACTTCAAGACATGTATCTGACAAACAGATGGAACAATTGAAGAGAAGACTTTGGCAAATGCGAAAGGCAATTGTGGTTGCAGAGGGTAGTCAGGGAATGAGCCATGTTACCTATCCAACTACCCTAATGCAGTTTGGGGAATACCAGATAAAACAGGTCCTGAAAATTTGTAACAAAATTTTTGCACTTGAAAATGTCATGCATTATGTTGAAATTTGGAACAAAAAAGCATGCAGTTTCTGTGCTCAAAATAATAAGGGATTTGTTCCAAGATGTTAAAGACAACAGCAGATTCCAGCAGTGATTCAGAATCAGAGGATGAAATGCCTGCTGAATATATATTGTTGAATGATATTATTAATGACAAGTCCTTTCTTAGCTTACTAGATACTTCAGATAAGGAGTATCGTTTTTCAAATTATCGCTGCCAAGTTCTGTTACATTTTTAGCTGCCTTACGAGAAAGGATTACTTCATCCTCTTTCTTGATCTTTTTTAAATTGGCATCGAAACCAACACTGAAAACATTACACTTCTTGTTATAATATATTGAAGATACACCAACTTTCAATGATGACATGATATTGGACATAGCCCTGAATCCTGTATGTTTCATACAGATTGTGAAGAGGATTTGAAAGCCATTCATATTCCGACATTGTAATGAATTTAGACTTAAACTTCTTGATTTATAATGAATTTATTATTTTCCCTTCGAAATATATGACTGTTCTTTTACAAACACAAAACAACGCATGCAAGTCACGTGATTACATTATTGTTCTACGCATGCGCAAAGTCATGCATAATTAACTCAATGTAAATAAATTATAGAAAGTTTGTACACTCCCGCCTTGACAAGTAATTCACTTGTCAACAGAACGTCTCTTCATTTCTCCTTCAATGGCTGCCTTTCTTCTAGGTATGCGATCTTCCTTTGAAACATCTTCGTTGGTATGTTCGTTCACGAGTTCTAATGGAAACAGTTTTTTTTAACTGGACATCGAATACACGTTAGCTTCTTGTTTTCTCCTGCGACTCTAACAACTGCAGCTCGTATTTTCCCATCTGTACTACGTATCAGCTCTTGCACTCTTGCTAACCGCCAATGTGCTCTAGATCTGTTCTCGTCATGCACACTAACTACATCACCAACGTTGATAGATGTGGCTTTCTGCTTGTTCGGCGATCCACGATGTTGTTCCCTAAGACTGAGAAGATATTCCCTATGCCACCTTCGCCAGAAGTTCTATCTGTTAACTTGACTAGATACTTCGCTCTCCTTGTCAACTCCGTCTCAACTCCGTCCCTTGAGTTTAAAACAGTTTCCACTTACTTTGACTTTACTTCGCTTGACTTTACCTTGACTTTCGCTGACCTTACTTCGACCTTACGCTTAACCTGTAAGAACCAGCTTGAGTTGCTTCTCATACGAATTTGATCTTTGACCTTACTTCGACTTCTTCTTGACAATGCTTCGCTGACCGCTTGACTTGCCCAGCAGACCTTACTTCGCTGACCTTCGCTTGACTTCGCTTGACCTTACTTCGCTTGACCTTACTTCTTGGACCTTACTTCGCTTGACCTTACTTCGCTTGACTTACTTCGCTTGACCTTACTTCGCTTGACCTTACTTCGCTTGACCTTACTTCGCTTGACTTACTGCTTGACCTTACTTCGCTTGACCTTACTTCGCTGCCCGACTTTTACTTCTGACTTTACCTTGACCTTACTTCGCTTTTTACCCGCTTGACGCCGCCGCTTGACTTTACGCCGCTTGACTTACTTCGCTGCCCGGCGAGCTTCGCTTCCGCCCTGCTTGACCTTACTTCGCTTGACCTTACTTCGCTTGACCTTACGCCAGCTGACCTTACTTAATTTCTTTGTATCTGAATTTGCATTAGCTCCTGGCAATTTAAGTAGGGCATCCATGTGGGCTGATATTACTACTTCCTCCGAACCGAAACGCTCTTTCAATGCATCAACTGCGATTTTATAATTTACACTTGTCAACGAAAGACCAGCTACTACCGAGTAAGCTTGTCCCTCCAGTAAACTAACCAAATAACTCATTTTACTTACATCAGATACATCCTCATTATTGTGAATTATAGTTTCAAATGAGTCCCAGAATGCTTGAAATTTGATTGGATCTCCTTTAAAATGCTTTAGATTCAGCTTCGGTAGCCGTACATTTTGCTTACCATTCGAATATAAACTGTTAACAACAGAACTAGAATTCAAGGAGACATTTGGATCATGCCCCCCAACATACTTGACTTTATTTTCCTGTGAACATAACTCTAATTGTGCTATCGCTTCATGAATAGAACTTCGAAATTCGCTTGAATCGTCTATTTCCGCTTCGATGTCCTTTTCCTCGTCTAAAGTGTCGATTATTGACTTATCCAGCTTCTCTAATATCGTAAGTTTCTCTGTTAAATCTCGCTTTAAACCCTCCAATTTGATCTCTGCAGGTTTCTTTCCATCATAGTTGTTACAGAGTTCTGCAGCTTTGCCTATGAGCTTTCTTGTGTATGAACGATGCGCTGTTCTTGATTTCTTATCTTTTGTTTGTTGACTCATCTTTACTTTGATAGAATTATTCTACTCGATGGACCATGTAATGAATTTAGACTTAAACTTCTTGATTTATAATGAATTTATTCTTTTCCCTTCGAAATATATGACTGTTCTTTTACAAACACAAAACAACGCATGCAAGTCACGCGATTACATTATTGTTCTACGCATGCGCAAAGTCATGCATAATTAACTCAATGTAAATAAATTATAGAAAGTTTGTACAGACATCTCTCCTTCAAAATAATTGAACCAGCTGCTACACTTGGCAACCACTGAATATCCTTCTTGATGGAACGTGAAGGTTTTCCTACAGTCATTCATATACTGAAGGGTAAAGGAGCCCTTTCCTTTAACTCCTTGCATGTTTTTTCCAGTGAAAAATCAGCAATACCATCCGTGCTAAATTTCCGTAAAACCGAAGGATGTTTGGAGGAACATAATGAATGCCATTCATTAGCAACTTCACTTACAGCAAGCTTGAGCAGTTCTCCTTTCAATTCTTTCACTTTAAAAGCTGCAGAAGCTATATCTTTCCATGTTCCTCGTAGAAGTGCTTTTTCAAGATATTCTAATTCTGGTGGTAGAATCCGTTGTTTTCTTTGAGAAGGCCATGTAACCTCAATCTGTTAAGTTTAAATTAGACTTTATTATCAAAAGTGTTTGTGAGTTTGTATTTATAACTGTCTTTAACTGTTTGATATGAATGCTTTAATTGCAACAATATTAATTTTTATATTCTCAGGTTTGATACAGTAAAGGACAATTTTGTGTCAATTTATATAGCATGTCATCTATAATAATAATAATAATAATAACAATAATAACTTCATTTAAACACGGTGGGCTCATCAGAACATTACTATATTTACAAGATACAAACAATTAAAAACAAACCTGCTTTTCATGAGTGCCGTATGAATCCAAATTAATTAGGAATGAACAATTGAGAGCAATTCTTGCAGCCAGCCCGAAAAGTTCTAAGGGAACTGGCCTGCCGCAGTTCAACAGGTAAGGTATTCCAGAGTACTGCTCCCGAATAACTAAAACTGTTTTTCATAAAATTTGTGTGCGGAAGAGGAATAGCTAGTTTACCTTCGGAGTCTCTTAACGAGTAATTTGTAACAATATTTCGCTCGACAAATTTTTCTCGTAGATAATGGGGAGCAAGACCATTGAGCGATTTATAGACCATGGAGGCCCTATGGATTTGACGCTGGGAATCAAGTTTTTCCACCTAGTCTATCGATAAGTAAATCAGCATTTACATCGAAGTTTGAGTAAGTTATTATGCGAGCAGCACGATTTTGGAGTTTCTGAAGTTTGGTGGACAAAGTTTTGCTGCAATTTCCCCAAACTACACTGCAATAATCGAAGTGTGGCTGCACTAAAGAGTTAAAAATAGATAGCAGAGTATGGTAAGGAACAAAGGGTCTAGTTCGCTTCAATGCTCCGATACCACTTGCAATTTTCTTACACAATCTCTCTATATGAATATTCCACGAGAGGTTATGATCGATAAAGACACCTAGAGATTTTGTGTAATTTACCTGCTTTATAGGTTCCTCGCCAATCATTAGCGGCGGAGAACCCTGAAGCGTCCTCAACCTTTGCCTGGACCCAATCAGCATGAATTCAGTTTTAGATGTATTTAGAGTTAGTTTGTTAGCAGTAAGCCACTGATTAACTCTAGCGAGGTCCTCATTCAGTTTGAGGTCAATATTTTCAATGCTGTTGTTGGCAAAGGACAAGTGCGTATCATCAGCGAACATTCGTGGTTGTGAATGTTCGAGACAGTTAGGCAGATCGTTTATATAAATGATAAAAAGAAGCGGACCCAATATTGTCCCCTGAGGAATTCCACAGGTTAAAGGCCGATTATGCGAGAGAGAACCATTTACAAAACAGCGTTGTTCGCGAGAGTGTAAGTATGATTGAAACCAATCGTATGCTATGCCAGACACGCCATATTTTTTTAGTTTAGAGAGTAGAATATTGTGATCGACAGTGTCAAATGCCTTTTTGAGATCTAAGAACACAACTGCGTTTACATCACCTTGGTCAATGTTGTAAGCCCAGTTATCCGTGGCTTCGAGCAATGCAGTAACAGTAGAATGCAGGGTTCTAAAGCCAGATTGATGACTAGATATCAGGTTATTATCAGTAAGATACTCGTATAGCTGATCGTAAACGATTCTCTCGAATACTTTCGCGACTACTGGTATTATAGAAATCGGACGATAGTTATTTAGGTCTGAGCGCTCACCACGTTTAAATAATGGAATTACTTTGGATAATTTCCATTCATCGGGAAAACACCTGAGACAATAGACTGATTGAAAATTGAACATAGATGATTAGCTATCAAATCGGAACATTCACGGAGAAGTCTTGCCGATATTTTATCCAAGCCAGTCGCTTTGGATTTGCATAACTTTGATAACAGTGTACGGACATTTGATGAACTAGTTATATTTAGCTCAAAATGACCGTCACTGTCACTTAAATAATCTAAATGGGATGGACAATCTTCATTATCAGGTATCTCGTTTGCAAGTCTTGGCCCAACACTAGAGAAATGATCGTTAAATGTATCTGATAAGTCATTTGAATTATAGATAGATGTACCATTGTGTACAATTTCCTTCACAGAACAATTCTTTGATTTCTTAGACAAAAGTTCATTTATAATTCGCCAAGTGTTTTGTGAGTTTCCTTTATTCGTATTCAGTGCATCTTTGTAATAGGATTCCTTAGCTTTCCTAACTTAATTATTTACCATGTTTCGTGTATTCTTAAAATTTTGCCAATCGTTGGTTTTTTTTTATCGAGTCGCTTTTAGCTTAAGTACATCCCGCTCATTCAATCGCTTTTTTAGCCGTGGAGTTATCCATGGCGACTTGTGTGAGCGAACACGTTTAGTTAAGTAAAGGGCATGCTTATCGACACATTCAAGAAATAAACCTTTCCAAGCCTCCCACATATCGTTGGGATTATCATACTGATAAATGTTGTTCCAACGTTGTTTGGAGATATCATTGCGAAAACTTAGAGAGTTAAAATTTTTGAATTTTCTGTAATTGACAGTGGTGTGGCCCCTTGACGGTTGATCTATAGATAGTTTACGAAAGGCATACACAAGGTAATGATAGCTTATGCTGACATGTGAGACTCCTGAGCAAACAACCCTTTCGGGACTATTAGTAAAAATAAGATCAATCAATGTAGAAGTTAATTCGGTACAGCGCGTCGGGTCGGTAATTAGTTGTTGCATGCCATAAACATCAGCAACAGAAATGAGCAAATTGGCATTATTATCTAACGGTGAAGATGCCAAATTACAATTCATATCACCCATTAGATAGTATTCTAAATTATCTGCATCGAGCTTACCAATAAGTAACTCGAAGTGAGTGAAAATTTCAACTGCGGAATTGGGAGGTCTATACCAAGTTGCAACGAGAAAAGGCTTGGAATTAGGCTTGCCAATTTCAATGCATAGATTTTCAAGTTGATCGATATTAAAGTCAGAACGTATACAGTAATTGACACTTGTGCAAACATAAAAGCAAACACCACCGCCAAATCTACCATTTGTCATTCTGTCTCTGCGAATAATCTCATAGCCTGGAATATTAACATCGCTATCCGCTACCGAGTTATCAAGCCTTGTCTCGTTAATTGATAAAACATCAACCGGCCTGTCTGCAAGCAAAACTCTCAATTCGTCAATATGTTTTGGTAGACTAGTAATATTCAAACTTGCTAATTTAAAACCACGTTTGGTTGGGAGAAACGATAAAGATTCCTTTGCATTGAAGTGACCCAAAGGCATTGTGCTGTTATTAGTATAGTCACATATGGCAGGGCAGATACCTATTCGTTGTTTATATGAAATTTAAAATTGTTAGCAAGAATATCACTGCCGGCTTTGGATAGATGAATACCACCCCGATTTAAATGAGTCTGTTTGATATTCTCATGTTCAATAAAATTCCAATGGTGTTGACTACAAATCAACTTGAGTGAATTATTAACAAGAGTAGCGTTTTTACTTATCTGTGACTCCTTTCTTGGCAGAATTGCTGAGATAGAAACAGAGGTATTTGGAGAATTCTCTTCAATGTTTATTGCCAACGACTGAATAGATTTGGCTAGTTCTGCAGGACCAATAGATCTTAAGTCATTAGTACCTACATGTAGAATCAGATTCTCTGGCTCCTTTCTCAATACTGGCTTCAGGTAGTCTGCCATGTCCTCTGTTGTGGCTCCAGAAAGGATTTGACGATAACTTTTCGATAGGATTTGAGAGTTCCCATCCACGCACATTTTTAACCATGGAATCACCGACTATAACTGTAACAGGCTTTTGGTAAAACTGTTTTCGTCCTGACTATTTCCACGCTTGTTGATTACGTCGTTGTTGATTACGTCGTTGTTGATTCGGCTGATGTGGCTGAGTGCTGTTAAGCCCAGAATTTCTTCCGCTTTGCGGTCTCTGACAATCGCTGTTGGAGTTGTCGGGTTTGTCTTGAGGTCTTGACTGATACTTGTCCACGGCCAAAGGAATTTCTTTAGATTCGGAGGTTGATATTAATCTTAAGGCCAGTAGAAGAGAATTTCGCTCTTCTTCTAATTTTCGAACTTCAGATTTAAGTGTTTCGTTTACATTTCGAAGGCTAGTGTTTCGGCTGCTAATTGTGCTTGAGCAGCCCCGCGGGCATTGACTTCACCTTGAGCATCGCTTATGGCGGCAAAATCAAACTTGGCCTTGAATTCCAACATTTTGCATTTAAATTGTCTAAATTCATCAATAAATTCGCCAAGGCTTTCTTCGTTTGTTGGTTTAGGGCTGTCGATGAGAGAGTCCTTGTCGTTAACCTCGCTTTCTGGATCATTTCCAGCAGCATCTGAGAAGCCATCTGAGAAGCCATCAGCGACAGACATTTGTGCAATCCCAATGTTGAGTGAAAAATCGCTCAAACGGCTTTCTAGTTCGCCTTTAGATCCTGTAGTAGCTAGTCCGAGCTCGGAGAGCTTCTTTCTTAATTCTGAAACTTTCATTTTGCTTTTGACAAAACGATTTATTAAAACTCAAAAGCAGGAGGTGTTGTAAGCACGTCCGTATGACTTCACGTGCTGATGAGGCCATCTACTTCAAAAATGTTGTATATATAGTCAGCTTTCTAAGTTTCTACAAACAACAGTTTACATTCATATTGAATTTCAATGTACATCATCTGTAAAATGGCACTTACCCTTAGTTCTTCTAGTTTCGTAGACGAAGATATCGTACTGGTAGACTTTAATACTGGTTCGGATATGGGCGACAAACCGAAGTACAATTTTTTGGCCATGTGATCTTTCAATGGTGTAATTTGATCTCTTGCATAATTTGATCTCATCCGCATTGACAGATTCACAGCTTGAAACATTCCTTTTCTTACATCCTGTATTAAAACCCAATTGTATGATATTTTTCCACTTCGTCAGCTCATGAAAACATCTCTTGCACAAGTACAACTTTTTGCCTAAAGTTGGTGTTAAGTTCTATAGAATATATGGATAAATATATGATAAATATATAAAACTAGATTTAAAACATATGAACCATTCAAGCTTCTTATGAACGGCAGATTTAAACCGGGACTTACAAGTTATATATTCCTAATTTCACTATCAAGGTTGTTCCATATTTCAATTCCTCTAACTCTATATGCTCGGGCTAAAAATGTTTTCTTATATTTAGGTTTATTTCATAATAATTTATCGTTCCTACACCTTGCTGAAAGCCTTGAGTCATGTTAATGTAAAATTTCTAATACCACTTATCGCAATATACACACCGTCTGTATCCATTTTGCAATATTAAAAGTCTGATCGATTGAGATATTTATCTATACAGTCACAGTAAAACTCTAACATGCATAAAAAAATCCTACTTGAAGAGGAAGAATCAACTTGATTTTCGTCGTACTGCTTTGCACCTCATACCTGTCTTCATTAATCGGGTTGAGTTCACAAAAGAACCTGAGTTGATTAAGACTGAGACTTCATTGTTGTCACAGAATTTCACTTGACAATGTCGTTCTCATCTTTCAACTCTGACTTCACTATACTCTCGATACTCTCACCACTTGTATTTGTATTTAATAAGATCCTCAGTTAGTCTAAGCTAGTTTACACGAGGTTTAGTTGTAATAAATAATATAAACAATTTACTATAGTTCTATAGAATATACGGATAAATATATGATAAATATATAAAACTAGATTTAAAACGTATGAACCATTCAAGCTTCTTACGAACGGCAGATTTAAACCGGGACTTACAAGCTACATTCCTAATTTCACTATCAAGTTTGTTCCATATTTCAATTCCTCTAACTCTATATGCCCGGGCTAAAAATGTTTTCTTATATTTTGGTTTATTTCATAATAATTTATCGTTCCTACACCTTGCTGAAAGCCTTGTGTCATGTTAATGTAAAATTTCTAATACCACTTATTGCAATATACACACTGTCTGTATCCATTTCGCAATATTCAAAGTCTGGTCGATTGAAATATTTATCTACACAGTCATCGTAAAATTCTAACATGCATAAAAAAATCCTACTTCATACCTGTCTTCATTAATCGGGCTGAGTTCACAAAAGAATGCTGAGTTGATTAAGACTGAGACTTCGTTGTTGTCACAGAATTTCACTTGACGATGTTGTTCTTTGTTGGTGATGGTCTTTACCGTACAAGGAGTTGCCAATGAGTTTCATTGATGCACGACAGCATCTGACACAGCATCGCCGAAAGGTTTGAAACACGCTTAAACTACTGATTAAATCCCGCCTTGGTTGATTCATGATTTTGTTCTGTTCGGCATAGGTCTTCATGTAGTCACCAATATCTTCTCAACTCATTTCTGAAATCTTTTCTTTCAATTTGTCAGGAATGTGGATGTCACACTCAACACACCCAAACAACATCTCACTCTTCACAGCAGTCACAATACTGTCCATGGTCATCATTTTAATTTTGTCTAAGGGTCTGCGAAGATGTGTTGCGATGAAGCATTGGAGGTCTTTGTTGGTCTTTTTCATCTCTCGCCACTCGCATTCCCAACATAAGCACTGGATATAAGCGCTGTTTTTTCTGGTCTTAGCTAGCAACTCTTTACCTTCGTTGAGATGGCAGTCATGACCATACCATCAACAACCTAATAAGAAAAAACCCGAGAAAATTACAAATTTGAATTTTAGTCAGACATAATCGCTTCGTACAAAAAAAAGGAATGTTAGACATCCCCATTCTTGTCCAATACCCTCGACTTAACGATCCGTGAATGCCGTTCCGTTTTGTTCGAATCGTTCGAATGGTAGATAAATTTAATATCCTATCTGTCAAAGATATTCATAGCAATGTAATACTTCCTGAACTTATTAATGACGTTTATTAATGTCAAACAAGGATATCAACGGACCAAGTTTGTTCGTACGCATCGTAGGAACCGTTCGATTCGTGAATATCATCAGATTCGTTAGAATGGGAAGATTCGTAAAAATTATGTTCGCGTGTTAATGACTTCGTATGAAAATCTTAGGTCTCCTGACTGAATGTTGTATACCTACGACATCTTCCGTTATTCTGATCTCTACACAGAGACACAGATAAATAAATCTGTCATCTTTCCCTCTTTCTTCAGAAAAGCTATGTATTGCGCAACTGCAGTAATATCAATATCGAACGAATTAGCCCTGTTTCAGAATGCCTTGTTTTGAACAATCCAGTTAATCAATATGTTTCCCTCGTTCATTAGAATAATTTTACCAATGGCAATGCTGACAACGTAATCATGCATACTGGGCTAAATGTATAGAAGTATATAAATGTCAGCCTTTTCAATTACGATACATCCCCACAAAAGTTTGATAAATTTCTAAATACGTCATTAAAATCGATTGCAACTTCATATTGATGGTTTATATACTACCTATAGTCCACACTATAGAAAACGATCGCAAAAAGTCAATCACGCGACATTTGGCACTGAATGGAAATCAGCCTACGACGCGAATTGTTCAATAATCTATAGTCGGTATAATAACATAAACATGTAATCAAACTGCTGCATGTTTGTTGATGACAATACATAAATCGTTCTGGAAATTTACTACCAATTGCAAAGACATCAAAGTGTAATGCAACTTGGGGGGGGAATAAGGGGTTTTGATGGTACGTTATAACAACAACATTTCAATATTAACAGCTCGGGAAAGTTGAAAACTTAAATATAAGTTTGCAAGTTAAGTATTTGGTAAAATCCCAAAATATAATATGTGTGTTAAAAAACAAAAAGATCTAACCCTAGTCGATATAACCGAGTAATTTAGTGATATATAGGAACATATAAAACGTTGTATTTATATGTTTTGAGGTAATAAAAACAGAAAACTATAACCTGCGATTATTATGGCACTAGAGATAAACAATACACAATCTAAACACACATACAATACACAATCAGAACACACATTTCATTTCAGACAAAGTTACTTATCTTGCCAGCATCCAGAATTTTTATGCATGTTTTGAGATACATCAATATTCATACAAGTGCAGAGGTCGTCATGAAAAAGGCACAAAGCGTCAACGTTTGCAGTTTTTGCAGCGTCAATGAGACAACTTAGTCGTATAGTGCAATAAAAACCCCAGAAAATTAATAACGCAATGCTTCACCATTTTGATCAACGAATATTAAAGAACAGAGTAAGACTAAAGTTGTTGAATATTGATGAATCTCAACATACGCATGAAATACTGGATATTGGCGAGATAAGTCAGTTGGTCAGGAAGGAAATGTGTGTTATGATTGTGTGTTGTTTATTTCTAGTGGCCGAACAATCGGAGCTTGTATAGTTTCCAGTTTTTAGTACGTCAAAACATACAAAACACAATGCTTTATATGTTCCTATATATCACTAAATTACTCGGTAATGTCAACTATAGTTAGATATTTTTTGTTAAAGACACACAGATGACATACTGGGCTTTTAAAAGATTGTGAGATTTAGTGCAGTTTGCGTGATTGACTTTAAGCCTGGTTTTCGTATGTCGCCGATGGTCGGTTTCGCAGTTTGTGATTTGTCAGTGGCGATCAGATCAATTAATTGCCGATGCCTATTAATTGGTATAAATATATAGATTTATATTTCTTGTTCTCTAGCGCTTGTAACTAGTCATCTCAAAAAAAGGATTTGGCGCACCCGTGGAGGAGAAACGGGAAAATTAATAGGAGTTAAAAGAACTATGAACAATTATACTTTATTTCTAACAAATGAGTTTATTACCATTCATATATAAGTACAAAATTATAAATAATTATATTTATTTCTGACAAATGCATTTATGAGTTTATCACCATTCATACATAAGTACAAGTTTAAATATATATCAAAATAGAACCACTCGTGTTCTCGATTGCAAAGATGTGTGAAAAAATAGTTCATTTGTATTGTTCTCTTTTCGAGTTTGTTTTTTAAGGTGTGGGACAAATTCCAATATTGAGATGTTAATATCCACTTTGAAATTACGAGTGGGGGACAACCATTACCAATAAGAAACACAACAATTTAAATGATTCTTCGTCGGCCAAGGGTTTTTCCAAAATAAACGCTTTGCCCACACGGGCCAGAGACTCGTGTCGTAAAATACACCCCCATTCAGGAACTCATACAAAACAGACCTTTCTGATGATATGTTTTCGTACGAAAATGTTGCCACACATTGTTGGTAATCTTTTACAAGTGAATAAACTTTTTGCCATTCTTGAAAACGCCAATCCATAGCCATGTTTGTGTTTTAATTTACTCAAGAACAGAATGGAAATATTTAATTTGGTGGATTTCGTGAGACGTGCAGGATATTGATAACATGAATATGTTATACGAGACATACATATTTACAGATATGGGCAGGAACTTCCTAGCATGGGAAACAAAGATATGTTTATATTGCACAAAATACTCGATATGAGCACGCAAATAGAAATATATCATAATTATGTGAAATATACACAAATTAGAACAAGCCTATTATAAATAGTATATCACACCTAAAGGTCAGGCAAAAACAGAATAATTTGTGTCATCGACAGTGTGGGTGGCTCACAGTCATGCTGTCTCACAGCGAAGCAAATTGTACAGTACCTATATTATTGCCTAGCTGTGGAATGATGACATTTTCTTTAACGTGCAAAGTTTTAGGGTATGTTGTCACGGCAATATCAGTAAGTGGGAATATATGAAAAACAAAATTCACACGAAAAGGAGATAACATATTTAATCACACAACTTGCTCTCTCTGCTTGTCATCATATTTCGATTGTCCAATATGTACAGTGTAAAGAACAAAAATCGACAATGATTCATATGTTTAGTCGTCCGTGAGAATGACGAAAACCAGTGAAATGTCTGTTCGCACACTTCTGTATTCACCTATAGAGAGCAGAGAAGCTTGTGTAAACTAGTGTTTAATAGGCGTGTGGATTTCTTCAACAAGTGTCAACAATTTATAATAACACTATGGCAGCGTTTGGTCTACACCCTTAAACACCTTCATATTAGACACACCACCAGTCTATATTCATCACAAAAACATTTTTGAATACAAAGGGCCTATGTTGACTGCTTGTTTATATAGTTAATTGATAGGTTAGTTGCTACAGCGATAGGGAATGACAAATCTCGCTTTTACAAGTACTTTTGCAGTATCTACTAAAATCAACTCTTTTTCTATACAGGTATATATTACTGTAAGGCAACGAGTGCCCTATGAACGTTTTTCTGGCAGGTAAAAGCATTTTACGCCTTCCAATACAGGGACTATATCCATGCACTAATTACGCATTCAGTTTGAGCCGATGAAAGAAAGACAAAATTTTGCAAATTGCTCGTTCACTATGCAGTAATTATAGGCCTATTTCTGTCATTTCTGTAGTTCCCAAAGTATTTGAGAAAGTTGTGCATGAACAATTGATGAACTACATGGAACAACACCAAATAATATCTAAATTTCAGTCTGGTTTTCGAGCAAATCATTCAACTGAAACATCATTACTTCATGTAACTAACAGCTGGTTAGCAAACATGGATGCTGGCTTGAGTAATGGTGTCTTATTCCTGGACCTCAAAAAAGCTTTTGATACAATAAACCATAAAATTCTATTATCCAAATTAGAGTGTTATGGGATTCGTGGATTAGCACTGTCATGGTTTCAGTCATATCTTAGTAACAGGAATCAAGTATGCAAAGTAAATAACTCGCTATCAACCTTCCAAAACATTTCATGCGGCATCCCACAAGGATCTAACCTTGGGCCACTCCTATTTACAATTTATATAAATGATTTATCAAATAGTTTAGAAATAACTTAAACCGCCATGTTTGCTGATGATACAAGTTTGACTACAACTGGAAACTCTTCTTCCGAAATTGAATATAAATTGGGACTGGAAATCCAAAACGTTAAGACTTGGTTAGATGCAAACAAATTAACATTGAATGAAGAAAAAACCGAGTATATGCTAATCGGCTCAGAAAAACACTTAAAACAGTTAGAAAATGATCCTATTATTAAAATTAGAGATCATATAATGAAACGAGCTTACAAGAAAAAGGTCCTAGGCTTAGAAATAGATGACAAATTACAATGGGCAAAACATGTAGAAAAACAATCCAAAAAGATTTCTTGCTCTTAGCTATGTTAGGAAAGATAAAGCCTTACGTACCGCAAATAACCCTACAGATGATGTACAAGTTACTTGTACTCCCTTATTTCAACTACTGCTCAACTATATGGCATGATGGTAATAAAACACATGCCGAAAAAATATTTAAACTACAAAAGCATGCACCACGGGTCATAACTAGTTCAGGCTTAGAAGAACGATCTTTTAAAATCTTTCAAATGCTTAAATGGACAAGAATGCAATCAATAGTTAAAAAGCAATAATTGGTGATGATTTTCAAAGCACTTAGGGGTGTGGCTCCAGAATATTTAACACAGATGTTTAATATCCCTGTCAACCAAACTTACCAACTACGACATAACCATCAAAAGCTTTACCTACCAAAACCGAAGACAAATTTCTTAAAACAAAGGTTCTCCTATAGAGGAGCTGTTTCATGGAGCCAAATTTTGATGGAAAAGTTCCAATAACAAAAATACCTGAAACTTCTATCAATTCTTTCAAGAGACTAATCGATGGCTTGTGTATTTGAACTGGGAGGTCATCATGCCTAACCATACGTCCATGTGTGTATATGTTTATTTTTATAGCTCATAATTTTGATATTTTTATAATAATTTATAGTAAGTGTGCACAGCTCTTTGAAAAACAGACATCTGAAAGACTACCGTGTGTAAATAAGCTTAAATAATAATAATAATTTTCACCCAAACTGAACGAAATTTCATCAGTTCGTCCTTGGTCTATGCATGGCCATGCATAACTTCTACAAAATTTCCTTTTGAAAAAGTTTCATATCATTGTTTTGGTGCTCACATACGAGTCACATAGAAGCGAGGGAACACACATACACACACAGGTATACGATTGTCAATATATTTCATTTCTTTCACACTCAGGAAGATGCAAGTCAGCGTTTCACCGATTTTTAGAAACGTTAGTAGAAAGGGTTGAAGATAGCCTCAAGACAGCACAAAACAAAAGACGGCAAATGATCCTCCAACATTGTACCTGGGAAAAATTTGGGGAAATTCTGGCCAACAACGGTGGTCGAATATATGGTCTTCTTGACGAGTTAATTTCTTTTTTTTCAACGATGAATATGTATTTCCTCAAGATGTTCACAGGAAAAGGAAAAACAAGGGAAACAGGTGTGACACTGTGGGTAATAAACTCTATTTCGAAAATCATTAATAATTCCTAAGCTTTTGGCAAATAATGACAACCATTATGTCATGTGAGGTGCCTTTATAAAAGTGATAAAACCATCTTCCTTACCATATATATATTCTTTATATAAAGCTCATCTTAATTAGTATTCTTTATATAAAGATTACTAATGAAACGTTCTTGAAGCCGTTCAATAGACTCGTTTAGTAAACAGTACAGAAGTATACTCCACAAATATGTACAGTATATGTAAGGAATTATTTAATCAATAAACATTATTTCACTTATTTATATAGTTACTGGGAATTCGAACTTTGACATGAACCAAACATCGTTTACTCTATTGGGATTTACTCAACCACATTCAGCCTTACCCATCTTGCAAGACGTAGAAAGCAATGCAAAAGGATTTACATCTAGAATTTTGTGGTACTTCCCGAGACCGATATACAGTAAGTTTGCAGATCTGGAACTAACAGAAGAGGACGAACAACTCCTCAAGGAGATGGAAGACATACTGGGTAAGCTTGGGTAATTTATACACATAGTATGGCTACTCAGAAACAAATTTATTCTGTACAGCAGACGCCGAGAAACTTTACTTCAGTAGCAGCAGTTGCCAGTGTGAACCTTTCCATTAAACTATTGGTGAGATTCACCACATGTAAAGGGCAGCAGATTGTAACAGTTAACTATGTGGCTTCACATCGGGCAACAACGGCGATCTCGGTTTCACAAAACACACTGTTTCTTACATCACCTACAGATAATTTTCAATGTTGTGGCAAGACATTGGGAATTATCTGTACGTTTTTAGGCCAATCACAATCGAGATTCCATCAGTAATGCATAATAATATGTACCTCAGAACGAATTAGGAAATTTATTGCAAGAATACTTTGTTAATCACTGGAAACAGCAGATTCTACAAAGTGGAAACCAAGAAAAGTTAGGAATATTCCAAAATATTAAAAATAAATTTGGAATTTGAAAGCTATTTAGTATATTTCTGAAATTAGTAATGTGGCACATCGCGAAGCTAGCAGTTACAAAACCGGACTCCGCGTATCAGCTCCCAGTATGTATAAACATTGCAATCTAAACCAGATCGGTAACTAAAACACTATTTAAATAATGCAAGTTGACCCATTAAATAATAAACTATATTATTAAACTAGTACTAGTAGCGAAGTACTGTTATGCCTACAATATTTTGTCAAATTTTGATCAATTGCTCTGTTTATATAATAATGTTCCGAACTAATTTATTCTCTAACTAGTAAACAATGTAAAATTAATTGTGGTAGTAATGAATAATGTTGATTAAATATAAATTTACAATATATGTAAGATTCACGTTATGTGCACATAATCGCTATTACTCAATATTATGTGATCCACAGACCACTGGCAGATCACACTGCCACTGGAAGTGTAAGTTTTTCATTTACCTCAAAATTAAACACTTTTATTCAGGTCTTTCTGCAATCGGATGTCCTATTATAGTTGAATATATTTACTGTTGAATATATTATCTACGGGATTAATTCGCAAAAAGTCAGTTTCTAAAAGAAACGAACATCTTCAAATTCAATATACAATTACACAAGATGAGATTTAGAGACTGTGAAATCCACATCAAACTCATCTTTGTTCTGTAATACGATGACTTGGAAATTAAGACCAAAATTGGTAGTCTAAATAACTCTTGTTGTTTATTAATATATTGAATTTCAATCATGACCAAAGCTCATTTCATACCACACATTTCTCGAATCTTCAACAATCATATCCCTTTCTACTGTTTCAACCTGCAAGTCAAGTCTCTGCCAGATAAATCGCGCTAAGCATGTCTTCAGTAAAAACCTTTTAATAACTGTCATCAATGCCTTGGTATTTAGCAAGCTGTACTACTGTTCCTCGCTTTGGTCAAATACTTCCTGCAGTAACCTATCCCGACTTCAAGGAGTCCAGAACTTCGCAGCACGAGTTGTGAGCAACAGAAGGAAATTCGACCACATCACCCCGATACTGAAGGAACTGCGCTGGTTTCCCGTGAAGTCACATCTGTACAGTCGTGATGCTCTATTAGCTTTCAAATGCATGAATGATTGTGCACCTGTCTACTTATCGTCCCTGTTCAAAACGAGAGGTGAAGTGAGTGGTCGCGAAAAAATGAATGTTAACCAGCTGGACATTCCGTTATATAGATCAACTGCAGGACAAAGAACATTCCATTACGGAACTGTCACTCTCTGGAACAACATTAACCCAGACTTAAAACTTTGCAAATCTATTCCAAGCTTTAAAATTAAACTGAAACGGGAACTGCTTCAGCAATTTGTAGATAGTTAAGGGCATGTTTTATTTTGTTAATCAGTAAGCGTTGTTGTCATTGTCATTATTGTCCTTGATGTCGATGCCTATGTTGCTGTTGGTGTCAATAATTTATGTCTAATTATAGTAATTAATTGATATGTCAAAGTCAATTGAACCATTCTAACGAATCTGCGAGCATTCACAAGTCGAACGGTTCATACGAATCGGACGAATCTACGAAGTTATTTACAGAGAGTATGCATGCTAGCCATGTATTTGACACCACTTACTTCACGAGTCTAACCATTCTAACAAATCAAAGAACATTCACGAATCAAATGGTTCGTACGATCCTTATGAATCGTACCATTTCATTGACACTTAGCCATGCCAAGCTATAGGTACAAGTTACATATGGGGCGCCGTTTGTAAAAAAAGTCCTCAACATAAACACACATGTTTTTGTTGCGATTTAGATGCATTTTGCAGTGTTATACAATATTTTTTTGTTATTTATAAATCGCAATGCTGTTCCTAAACTGCGATTTGTATATCGCAAGTGCATTGTCATTGTCATTTACTAAATCGCAAGTGCATTGTCATTGTCATTTACTAAATCGCAACCGCAATGGCATTGTTATTTATTAAATCGCAACTGTAATGACATTGTTATTTATTAAATCGCAACTGTAATGACATTGTTATTTATTAAATCGCAACTGTAATGACATTGTTATTTATTAAATCGCAACTGCAACACCACTTGCGATTTATTAAATCGAAACTGCAACACCACTTGCGATTTATTAAATCGCAACAGATTTATTAAATCGCAACACTAACGCGATTAACTAAACTATGTATTTAATAATCAATGCCATTTTAAATCACAATTGAATACATGCCTATTGCCACTGCGATTTATCTGCTTGCGGGCGCCTTGGGTTGGTTATCGGCTTCTGCTAAAAGAGAATTAGGGGGAATATTTTTGGCGGGAAGTCGTCACAAACAAAATGGCGAGCAATAACAACGAATTGGCGAGGATTATTTCCGACGCTGTTACGGCCGCTCTCCGCCGGACAAGTGAAAGAAATGTAGGAAACAACGAGACGCAGGTATGTATCGTTGCACAGTAATCATTTATGTAAGTCTTTCATACATACTCGAGGATATTTACATATCCGACGCAGACACGCAGTGAAATTAAATATGTATTTATGTATATGTCAAATTATCAATTCGAAGCATCACCAATCACCATCCTCCGGCCATTTGACTTCAAGGTGTCTCCTGGGACTCCTGGTCGGCTCTCTCTTTCTCTAATGTTGATTACTTTGAAATGTTGATTACTTTATAAATTTGAGATGTTGAAGATGAAATTTAATAGTGTTGAGCAGCTTGTGAAATTTGTTTATGTTAATACTTGAGACTTAAAGATTGGCAAGTACTTTAACCACCACTCCATTGACAACTGTGGAGTCACCTTAATATAAATTATTTCTTAAAAATATTTTTTGACACAGTAGAATGTGTGTGTTTCAGGATTTTTTTGTTTTGGGGGTATGCCGGGGGGGGGGTGATGTTTAAAATTGTTAGAGACATAAATCAGTGAATGTAAATGGAGAAAGAATCGATAATACATCATTAGACCAAACCTGCTGCAAAAAAATTGCAAATAATAAGGTCTGACAATTGGTCTAATAGTGTTTATATTATGCAAATGATATCCATTTTGTACTAGAAATACTTACAGATTCAAAGCCATAGCTTGCTATTGCACAGTTTCTAGAGGTTTCATCATAGGTTTAGGTAAGCAGGGATGGGGGGGGGGGTGATATTTAAAATTCAAAGCCATACCTTGCTATCACACAGTTTCTATAAGTTTCATCATAGGTTTAGGTACCGGTAAGCAATCTTTTTCAGAGTCATATGAAGTTGTTGAATAAATGGACAACAATAATGGACTATATGTTTTAATTAATAGGGAGATGTCATAGAGTCAAACATAAGTGATGAAAATGAAGTTGCTTCAAGTGTTAGGTATGTACAAAAGATGTCTAAAGCAGATTAGGGTAAAGGAAAACTTGCTCTCTGGTAATTCAGTTCCTTAAAGACTTGCTGCACCATTTTACTGTGTATCCAACACTTAGTGCCCCCTGTGCTATTATCTTACTCTGTAATATCCAGGACAATTTCACCTTTCAAGAGAAAACTCTGCAAGTTGTTAATTGGTCAGTATTCTATAAGCCAGTCAGTAATTTTTAATTTTATGATTGGTGAGTCAAACTGCTTTGTTTTCTTACAGTGCACCTGCTATTGGCAGGCCAAAAAAGATTATATCCAGGGAACAACTTGAAAGTCTGTTGTCTCTTCGGTTGCCAATAAGTGAGGTAGCTCGGACACTTGGTGTTTCACGGCCAACTATATACACTTTTATGAAGGAACATAATATTCCCTATACGGATCACTCAGAAGAACATCTACGACATGCTGTAACAGCAATTAAATTTCCAAACTCAGGCGAGGTAATGATGCAGGGCCATTTGCGAGCTTGAGGAATCAATGTGCAGAGGAGCAGAATACGTGCAACAATTATGGATGTTGATCCTCAAGGTGTTCGAGCAAGACAGCGTCTGCGAATTCGGCGGCGCGTGTATTCTGTCCCATGTCCAAATTTCCTATGGCATGTAGACGGGAATCACAAATTAATACGCTGGGGATTTGTACTTCACCATGGGATTGATGGATTTAGTCGTTTAGTTACATTTGGCAAGTTTTCAACTAATAATCGTGCAGCAACTGTTCTGCAAGTTTTTCGGGGGGCTGTCGAAAGGTATGGTCATCCAGTTAGACTACGCACTGATCATGGTGGCGAGAATGTCGAAATTTGGAGGTATATGGTTGAAACCCATGGAGCAGACTCGCGTCCAGTCATCGTAGGAAGTTCGGTTCACAACCAACGAATAGAACGCCACAACAGAGCAGTAAATGAACACCTCATCAGTACTTTCAAAATGACATTTTACAGTTTGGAAAGGCAGGGACTGCTAGATCCATCAAACTGTACTGACTTGTTCTGTCTTCATTATGTTTTTCTGCCACGATTAAACAAGTCACTTAATCAATTTATTGCTGCCCACAACAATCACAATGTATCTACAGAAGAGAACAAATCACCTCTTCAATTATTTTGTCAGAACAGGCATCTGACTGCTTTGCATTCAGAAGAAAGTCACGAGCCATCGCAAGGAAACGATGTATCTCGATTCTTGGAATCACCTGGAGACACCCCATTTGTTGAAGTCAATGATGTTACAGATGTTCTTGATGAACATGGTTTACATCAACTGCAGCAAGTTGTGGACCCATTATCTGATGAAGATAGTGATACCTTATACCGAAGAGCAATTCAATTTGTGGGTAATTATTTGACCATTGAAGAACAGATATAATACATACTAATAAATTTGAATTACATGTAGCCGGCTTGGTTTCTTTATTGTAAAAATAATACAAAACAGGCATTAATATTTATTTAAACACAACATAGATATTCCTTTATTTCTAGTTCTCTCATACCTGATACAATTTTAAAATAGGCTATAATACGGTGAACTGTACCTTTAATTAAAAAGTGTGTTACAATTACCAATACGTTCCCACATAAGTCAACTGCACTACTACGGTGCAAAGGTAAAAAATTAAAATCAAACAACGTGTAGTAACTTTTAATGATTCTGTGTACTGAAGATATCTGCAATCAAAGCCAAAAGCCACAGAAAGATTATTGCCTCCACAAATTCTTTTCACCAAATAAGGAAAATTTTCCCCTATATATATGGTGAAACTGTGCATTGCAGTGATCTGTAACAGGTAGATTAACAGTTTTTCTGTCACGTAGCTAGGTTATTTTAAGCATAGCCAAAGCATGGTGAGTTCAATATACCAAAATCCATTTTCTCTTTGAAATGGTCAAATTCCTGATGTCCTAAAGGGAGGTAAAGAACAGGTGCACATGTGTTGGCTTTTGGAAGTTCTTCTTCCACAAATTCAAGCGAAGGAGTATTGTCAAATCCCATTGGAGGTGGAACACTTGTGCCAGTGGAAAAAATTAAAACTTCGTTGAGGCTTGCATTGGAATCTCCATCTGAAAATATGTAATTGTACGAACATATTATCATTACTGATTTTTACTTTTAGAAAAAATTGACACACTAGAATATGTAGCTTTCACTGTAAGCAATCCGACGAGCGTTTAACTAAACCCTCTTATAAGACCAATTAACCGGGAACGGCTGCGAAAAATATCGCAACTCAATGGTCCTTCGGCAGGAATCAAACGTGCGTCCCGGCGATTCCGGTGCGCTCGAGTGAGTCTAAGTTTACCCTTACCTAACCCGCACTACCAGATTAAAATATGAACGAGAGCTTGTTACCAGCTCTTGGTATAGCTGCCTCCGTGGCTTACTAGTTAGGAGAACTGCACAGAAATCGCATGGACGCAGGTTCAATTCCTGCCGGAGGACTTTGAGTTAGTTGCGATTCGCAGCCGTTCCTGCCTCCCTGGTCAGGTCTCATCATGTATATATCCCACACTCGATTTTTCTATCAACCAATACCTTCTAAATATTTTTTAGATTGAGGGAAGTGCAAGTTTACCATTAACTACACCCTTCCCTTCCCTACTCATCTTAATTATATGCAATAATAGATTTGATAGCTTACCCATGCAATCTTGCAAATAGTCACGCCAGTACACTATTGCTTGCTCTTGCGCTGCCCGCTTGTTTGAGCCTTCCTCGGCTAGTTTTGGGACGAAAAGCAGGTCGACCATTTCTGCATCTAATTTCGGCAAGTGTTCTTTAATAAACACTTCTTTAAATTTTTCCGGATTTCTTTGAATCGCTTGCAGCACGCCAAGTGTTTCAAGACCATCTCTCAACTCGTTTATCAAAAACTGCACGGAATCGATGAGGATATGGCGGACCAGAAGATCGCAGATGCGGTGTTTTTCACTAACGCTGGAAACCGATGGAAGCGCCCCTTGTGCGTCTAAATTTTTTTCAATGGACGGCTGTTTCAGTCCTGCGTTCAGTTCATCAATAGTGCCAGCGATTTTGATCTGCAAGAAAGTCGATGTATTGTAAGTATAATCGTTTAATCAATTCTTTCTTTACTAGTGCAGCATAAGAAAGTAATATTTATACAAACCGCAGAAATTTTCTCACGAAGATTTTCATCAGCAATGTCCTCAAGGTGCGCAATTTTACTTCTTCCATCATATGCAATTGCGTTATACAACGTCTTACTAAGAAAGTTACCGCCTGGACCACCGTGAAACAGAGACCAAGTATTATTCGGCCAACCAACTTGTAAAAATCTTTGCTTCGACCTAAACAAAAATACCGAACAATTAGAAAGTATATTCTATCATTCATACTTGTACGTTTTACTCTAACTTAAAGCAATCCACGATTTATGTTCCGATTTCAATTTAAGGTTATCCTGTATACGCACTGTGCGGTATGAACAATTTTAGATCCACAATGGCTCATTCTTGTTTTTGCAATAACTTATATTATGGAAAGCTATATTGTGATATAAGTACCTGTTGCATTCGGACATATAATGCGATTGTCTTCGGGGCCACAGAATATCCCTGATGCAAGATTAACAGCCCGTATCAGAAGACGAAAGTATTCTCTTCGCGGACCACCCATATCAACAGCACCCTCGCTGCTTCCATGGTAGTCTGCAAATTTAACTGACACTACAGCTTTAGGGTTAAACTTCGATTTTGTGATGCGACGACACGAATCAACCCACAACTGACTGCGACGAACATTAATGAAAGAAACAGCATCTTCATCAACATCTTTGCTACGTATTTCTGACAGTATCGACGCTAGTGAGACGTGTCTATCACTAAAATTTAAAAAATAGTAAAATATTACGAGGACAATTTGCAATGATAATACATTCATAGTCTCTTTCATTAAGTATTCCGTTATTTAGCTTCAGCAATAGCCAGCTCGTACCATGACGTTTTGAAGGGAGGGGCATAAATCTCAGTACCTTGGGCTTGGCGGTGTCAATACTGTCGGTAACTCTTCTTCATCATCTGAAATCTCAATATCATCTTCAATGACAAGACTTTCGTAACAGCTAGACGAAATAAATTAAGACTATTTTAATGGAAAATATGCACGCAATGTACCTGTTACAAAAGTGTCCTTGTAACTTGTATAGCTATTTACGTTTTACCCATTAGTGATAGTCTCCGTTTTACCCATTAGTGATAGTCTCCGTTTTGTGTTTGCCAGTTGCAGGTAAGTGCCTGTAAATAGCTTGCGAAACCGACTCTATTACTATTAGGCCCAACCACGAATAAACAAAAGTTTTAAACATGAAGCCTACGTACAGTATATACCGTGTAGTGAGATCACAAATATTCCTATCTCAGTATTTGTCTGTTTTATCTCAGTATTTGACTATGCCAGAATTTTACAAACATTTCGAAAAATGAGACACACGAAACAGAGAACTGTTGTTTATATATAATTCGCGCTACTGTATACTGGTGTATTGTTTTTACGGTTCACTAAAATATACCAGTATCAGCAGACTGTACATCCTACAATAGTTAACAAACCTTATTTCTTGGACATGAATATCATCCACTGCTTGCATTTCAGTAATACTCGATGTGGTTCCTATCTCGCTTGTGCCTTCACTCTGCCCTTCGGTGTTTAATTCCTCGAGCTAATTAAAATACAGACAGGTGCAATAGGAATACTATAAGATGCATAAAACAGGTGCAGTTCATGAAGATCCAGTAAACTCATAATTTTGAAAGAAAATTTAGGGACTTCTGGTAGCGTTCTAAAAAGCAGTATAAAAACCTTTTTCTTAAACATATTATTATGAAAGAATTTTTACTTTCAATTTGATTTTGAAAGTATTTTTCGTGGATGAGGCGAAAACCACAAAGCAGTTAATTTTGTTGGTTGTTGCATACTTAAAATGTAGAATAAATGTTGAATAAATGCCAAAAAATTCAGTCATGACTTCTTTATAAATTTCAGGCAAGAATATTCGTTAAAAAACGAAAGCTACTCCAGTTGATAGTCTACTACTGTTTGGACTACCCTGTGTAAATAAAGGTATCAATCAATCCGTTTTCCCCTAATCCAATATACACTGTACTGCAGTTTTACAAATTATGGCCAAAAGGCACATGTGTGTAATTCTTACTTTCATTTATTCATTATCAAGAACTTCAAACAAAACAGCAAATTATCTGAATTGAATGATTAGGATTTGCTGTTCGTGGTAAGCAAGTTAATTCAGACATTTTTAATGATAGTCATACCAGAGTCCTTTGATACATAATTACTACAGTCTATATGGTAAAGTAGACAGAGTCACCACCTCTCCAGCATGTACTGTTTCACAACAGAACTCGTTATAGCGCATAGCCACCTTAACTAGGTCACACTGAATTTTCACCAATAATCACTTCAACTTTGTTATGTTTACATAACAGCAGATATAAATTAACTTATCATGACCACATTAATCTATTTTACTTACAAAGGTATCAATCCTTGGTTGTGCCACAGAAAGTGGACATTGTTCAGCTGCAATATATAAGGTGTCACGAACAGAGACAGAAACGACCTCTTTGGCATTCCACTGGAACAATGCTGATGTCCTGGGAATGCAAAGTCTCTTTGCACCATGACAGTGACATATACAGTGTGTATACAAAATACTATACAAATTTTTTGCATTCTTGTTACAGATATGTCTGCACTGCTGTTTGCAGTGCTCGAAATAACGGCCGGTCAACGGACAATGACCGGCCAAAAATGCCACTTGACCGGTCACTCTTTTCGTTACCTCACCGGTCATTTTGACCGGCCACATTTTTATGCCTTCCAATGTGATTTCTGACGTCTTGAGCGTTTAAAGTTAAACATGAAACCATGACGTATCGAAACAAGTTTCTAACAGTTTGTTTCACTGTTAGTGTAAGCGTATCAATGACCGGTCAAAAACAGATTTTGACGAAGCTAAAGTCAAGTTGACCGGCCATTTTGACCGGAAACCATTCCCCTTTTTTTTCAAGCCCTGGCTGTTTGGGATTATTTGGACACATTGTATATTTTACAGCATTGCTCGAATGTGTTTGTGCAAATTTCAGCATACTTGGCAAAAGTACATTTCGACAAATTTTGAAGCACTTAAACGAAAATACATACCTTCATTCATAGCCGTAGACGCCCCTTCATTCACAGGTGTAGAATCTGTCATCTTGTGTGTTACAGTGGCATGCCAGGCATGTTATGCCTGGTCACCATAAAATTTAAGCACTCCTTGATGTGCTTACTAACATACCAAGGTATGTTAAGCAGCATGGTGGTGAGTTCAGAGACACGCCCTTTAATGACACATATTTTCCTGCTTTGAAGTTAAACACACCTTTCAGACCTATTGTGTGTTTCTTGAGCACACATTTGGAATATAACACACCTGTGAAAGAGAACACACCTTGTGAGATAGCACAAGTTTATCAAATAGCACATCTTATTCAAATAACACACCTCCTTTAAATCGCTATTAACACATCTAGGGAAGGTAACACATCTTATAAAGAAGCACACCTTTATACTAGAATACACCTTTCCCATGCATTTTGAAATTTTCTACTGAACACACATCTGTTTTCAATCCATTGCCTCAAAGGTTAAATGCCTCAATATTTTGAACACTATTTTACTCATAATAGAGACATTATTACTAGACAGAGCAATATTTTACAGTTGCCTCGTATTAGGCTTGAATCAACGAAGAAGTAATTTTTCTACAATGGCTGCGTTGTTTTTAACAGTTTTAATCAGTGATTGAGGGACAATGCTAATCTTTTAGTGTTATTGGTTCTCCTCATCGATATGGACTTATACGCTCAACATATTTTATTTATTTGTCATAATATGTAGGTTATAATGATTTTTATATTCTTGTATTAGTTTTAGTGCAGGGCTCCTATTGATAACAGTGTCTCTTAGATGCTGATAGGGTCATCCTGCTTAACTCTTTCTAGTCGGTCAAATTACGATATAATAAATATATCAGATTACAAAGGTTAAAACTCACGGAGATCTGTAAAACAATATGTTTAGCGTTTTGTTTGGCATTAGTCAAGGAATCGATTGGTGGTATTGTCATCCGTTTTGGGTGAGGGGCACCAAAGATACAGGCGCTCAAAGTCCTCATCCTCTGGAGGTTCATATTCGACGGTGCCGTCCAGAAAGAGTTAAATAAAGGTTATATCATATCATTGCTAAAAGCTATGAAGAGCCGACTTCATATTTCAACTAGGTCGATTAATCACCATCAGTGTGAGAAACAGGGGACGGATCCAGGATTTTTCGTACGTTAGTCAAAATTTTCGCTGGTACACAACCGGGCATGTTTCAAGGGGTGGTGGTTATTAGTTATTATGCGGAAAGGCTGCCACTATATCTTTTTTGGATTATTGCCATAAATAAAATGTGATGTGCAAAAATGACTGTTTCGCCCAATATCAGGGCTCATCAACATGCCTAGGAAACACATAAGTTAACATAGCAAGCTTGTGATTCCGACATTACTTATTTAAAAAGGCCTAAAGAAGCAGACTGGTTTTAAGGCACCAGCACCACCTTTCACACCTGCTCCGGGGCAATAGGAGTTTGTGGTTGGACATGGGACTTTATGGTACACTGAATCATGTGGTTAATTATACCTATGCTCCCCACAATCAGGATAATAAGTAAAAATAGGTACGCTAAGCATACATGTATTTGCTCATGGTGGTGCCACAGTTTCGGCTCTTACTGGTATATAGTTACTATGGCTGGCAGAGCCAAACCATAGGTTTATTATATTGATGGTTTAATTGAACTATTTGCAGTTACAGACAACTGAATTAACAAGTTATTTACATAATATCATGATAAATCTACATTAAAGTTTATAATAGCTAAAATATTTAAAGGTAAAAAAAATCTGCCCCTGCCTGTTTTTATCGTTTACAAACTTGCACTCCGGTCACGCAAGTCACCCGCACAAAATGCATGCAATTTTCTACTCAATCTTTCATTCTTGTGTGCATCTTTATAGAATACTTGCACATTTTGAGTTGCTTACTTAAATACAACAACAAACATTGCGATTTGTCCCTTCAAGACTGTCTTGACAATCGTAAAGCGCATCGCTCTAAACATCTATACTCTACAATAGTTTGAGCAAACCATACATGGGTATTTATTTGTATTTGTGGGAAACTAAAGAGAAACTAGAAATCAGTGTTGAATATAATTCAGACATAAGCACACGATAACGAGCTCTATTTATTAGAGTCCAAGCGTCAGCTGTCACATATTCTTGATAATTATAACACTGTAAAAAGTTATAACATATGTGCCAAAGCTAGTCGCGTCCTGGGATTGATTAGGAGGACTTTTACAACTAAAAATCACACAGGTGTCGAGGTTGCTTTTAAATCCCTTGTCCTACCAATTTTGGAATACGGATGTCCAGTTTGGAACCCTTATCTTCAAAAACATATCTATGCCTTGGAATCAATACAGAGGAGAGCTACCCGCCTGATTTGTGGTTCATCGTTATCATATGTTGACAGACTGAAGAAACTTGGGTGGTCAACATTGGAAGATCGAAGAAAATATCTGTGTCTAGTCACACTTTACAAAATACTTTTTGGGTATTGTGACATTGATCCAAAAAAGTATGTGGATTTAGTTGGACCAACAAGAACTAGAGCTAGTCATAGCTATAAATTGAGGCCGAAGGCATTTCATACTAATTACTTTAAATTTTCCTTTTTTAATTGATATGTTGAAGACTGGAATGCTCTCCCTTCTCATGTTGTGAACTCATCGAGTTTGGCCGGCTTCAAAAAAACTCTTAAGGCTTATTTAGACATTTAGCTGATATCCTTTTTTCAGCTATATATGTTAGTCCTTTGTAATATTTGTGTAATTTTTTATGTGTTGTATTTATATTTATTATTTGGGTGAGCAGTTATAATAATGGGAATTTGGTTTCCTCCTATTGCTATCCTTCCATACTTGCTTGTATTATTATTATTTTTTTTGTAAGTTATGGTAAATTGTTATTAAAGTATTAAAGTATTAAAGTAAAGGGTCAAGTTTTTACAAAATAAGTAAACAAATATAACCACAGAATTGGTCACAATATTTAAAATATGATTTCAGTATTGAAAATCTATGTATATAAACACGATGCTGCAGTCGAACCTCTAGTTACGGACACCTCCCGGAAGCGGACACCTCTTGTACGCGAACACTGTTTTTGGGTCCCGGCCAATATGCTATTATATCACTATATTTACAACCTCTCCTAGGCGGACACCTCCTGTAAGCGGACGCGGATACCAAAACAACCTTCCCAAACAACATTATAACCTCTTGTAAGCAGACACATTTTCTGTTAAATTAATAATTATGCTGCCTAGTTGACTTAATACAGTACTAGAAATACATGCATACAGAACCCCCTCGCCCATTAAAACCCAAGCATTTATACTCCCCAAAAGTTATTGTAACATGAAGTACTGAGTTGATCACTGTAACCATGGTAACACGCAACTGGCCCACTGATAGTGAACCGGCCGTATAGTTCTTTTATTTTTTGTACAAAATGGCAAAATAGTGAGAAGGTTTGTACTTTTAACTGTAAAATTATCAATTGCCAAACTATATAAAGTAGCTATGTTATTACGTACTCGTTTAGCTTTGATTTACTCTAAAATTCAATCTTAAACGTATAACACAAAACGTTTCGAAATTGTCATAAAACTTCAACTGTTTTTTGAACAGTATTTTTATACTATGAAGTTTTTGAACCTAAATATGTTATTTCTTATCCTATATAACGTATTTGAATTAATACTAAAACAATTTTTAAGATTAGTCAATGTTGTTATTGACCACAGGATGAACTATGCATTTTCAAAACCACAAACTGTAATGCATGCCAATTGATGCCAAAACTGCAAAAGCAAGTATTGAAAATAAACACTTACCCGTTTAAAATGCTTTAAAACTCGAAAATCCTCTCCTTTCTCAGCCTTTCGACTGATTTCTTTTGCTAAAGTCCTCTAAACAATTTTCATTTATCTTGTTTTGGAGACTTAATATTTGTCTGAATTAATATGTCCTTACTTGAAAGTCGTATCAATGCCAAAAATAAAATGCGAAGATGGCAGTTATTTTGCTGACATATACATACAAAAACAAAATCGTTGTCTCAGCCAATCATGATGTTGCTAGTTACCAGTTTTCTCACGGTTTTAATTTGCGCATGTGCATAACTTACAAAAATGGCGGATGACTTTGCATTCCACAATGTTTTCACATACCCGGGTGTAAATATCCGAGCGGAATTAGTACCCTTTCACGTGCCAGCTCGGGATTAGAATAGAAACATATGCGTTTGAAATACTGTGTTATTAGAATGAGCTGATGACAGAATTGATACGGAAACTATTAATTCAATATTCCGTATTTTTTTATTGTAGCGTCGCACCGTTAGTAGTTACTGTTACTTTTTTCTTTATGAACCATTATAGTTTCTCATCCAACAAAGCATGTCCAGTCTTAACGTATAAACGCATGGAATCTCAAGTCCGTAACCAGCCCGCAATATATTCATTCTCGTACATGGCATTTGTGTTTGGGGTCAAGCGAATAAATTGGTCCTAAACCTTTTATTAGTTTTACAAAAAAAGAGTTATGTGCATAATGAACTTTTCTAATTATAAAGATCATGCAATTCCTCTTTCTTATTATTGCAACATTTTGCCAATAAATTTCTTTATTTTTACAACACAGCATGTTTTATGCATGATATTGTTCATGGAAAGTCGCCTTCGAACATTACTAACTTATTTACTAATGTTAGTGAAGTATATGGTTATAATACAAGATCCGTAGCTCGTAAATCAACCTAATGTTGTTGGACATCATGAATTCTTGTGACGATTATGTTGATCTTGCCCATATTATGTGGACAGTTCCAGCCTCCAATCCTTTTTTGAATTTAAGATATTAAGCTATGATAGCAGAATGGCTGAGCACAGGATATCTTATACACAGCTTGGAATATCAATCTAACACTATTACACAAACTTTATAAAAGTTTCTGATTAAAAGTTTATTACATAAGTTTATGAATGGGATTGTGGGTGGGATATTGACTTGCCTAGTACCCAATATTATAATTAACTCCTGGCTTTATCAAAATAATTACTAATGATATAATCCCTTGCCCTAAATAGCTTTGCTAAATGCAGGTGGGTTTATTTGTTGTGTGATTTTATAAAAATTCTAAAATTAATAAAAGTTGAAAATAGTGTTCATCCCTTGTCACCCTGGACAAATGGCCCATTTGACACAGGAACACTATTTTACAGGAGTTGCCCATTCTTGAAATTGAACATGTTAGTATGATTTTCAGGTGCAAACACCAGAACAATTTGAAAATTGACCATAATTTAAGATACAAAGTCACATGATCTTTTTATGTCACTAGACAGGAACAGAGCTTTATGAAGTTATTCTTACAGTATGTCAAAGACATCACTTGGTAAATTACCAATTTTAAGGCGAAACATCGTGGACTATTTGGCTTCTGGTATAATAATTTCAAATTACATTTACAGTTGGCCAAAAACTACTATGTAGTTATTTAATTGCTGCATAATTTTTCAGTTTTGGTCAATTTGGTGATATGGCATATCTCATGCCACAATGGCTTTTTTGTGTAATTTTGTTCTCCAATAACCAAACACAAAAATTGGTCTCTGGTTCATGAATTGCAGATAATCATTTTAGGAAAACTTTTCCTTGTAATGAATCAATGTTCAAAAAGTTGTTTTCCTGTTCCTAGCTCCCTGCATCTGATAATAGACAGTTTTAGATAACAGGACGCAACGTCGACGAGGACGCAAGATTATGCAATATGGCGTGTATTTTGATAATTTTAGTTCCGGTTGAAAATTCCGACATTTATTTTGGTTGAAAGGTAAGTTTTATCGTATGCAGTACTTTTAAACATATGGAATTTTTGTATAAAAACTTAAATGATCCTTTGAAAGTTTTTTTGTACGTTAAAAGCTAGTTTGTTTTGGTGCTCTATTTTTAGCCAAAAATGACGAAACATTGTAACTCGCATTGTATTAAAAAGCATGTTTGTTAGGTTTAAGCTTGAGGTTTTGGAGCTTTAAATATATAAAACTTCAGATATGAAAGACAAAATGATAGGCTAGATTTTTGCTGAAATGATCGTATTGACAGTGGCATGTTTGTCAGAGGTTACGAAAACTTTACCTTTGTGTATATTTATGTAACATTACTAATTTATAATATAAACCAAGCTCGTATTTATATGATCGCAGCAATTATAACTTCCCTTTAACTTACAAAGCCTAGAAAACAATACAACTTTATAACTGTAATTTTTGCTCCATGCCTCCATGTCCAATATGTGATATATATTTTAATTTATTTCAGCATAGTATGGAGTGTGAACAGCAGCTTGTAGCATAGACAAAGAAGTAAGAAATTTAAATTTTGAACTGGCAATTAAAATGCTGTATTTATATGAAAAGTGTATATACAATATATTGGCTAATCAGAAGAAAGTAGCGATGTATGTGAACCCATATAAACCCAAGTAAAATAATTATAACCTACCCAGTTAGGAGACAATTGATGGGATTTAAACCTCTTTAAATGTTTGAAATTGTAGGGCTTCAGTAGTGTGGAATGAGAAGAATGATGTTATAATGTTGCGAGAAGTGACAGCAGAAGGCCTACTTCAACACAAGGCTGGATGGCAGACTGCTTGTAAAATAAGTAGTAGCATGCCATCAGGCTCTGAATTGACCTTGCGAGCAGTTAGGGATCATTTCACTATATTAGCCAAAAGCCATCAAGTTAAGGTGGTAAAAGAAGAGAGGGAAACTGGCATTGGAGGAGAAGAATTGACGGAGAAAGAAGCATTGTTGGAGGAGCTGATATTCAGGATGAGACTGAGAGGGCAGTAGAGGACGAAGCTGGTGTAAGGAAGGTCAATGCAGAGGCAGAGAGGGTGCAGACGTTGGAAATAAGGGAGAGGGCTATGGAAAGATATGGCGAAACAAGGCAGAGATTGCAAGGGGGATTGGGTCATAAAGAGAAGACACCGCCAGAAAAAAAGAGAAGAAGTTCTTCTGACATGTTCGAATGGCTGAAGGAAAAGGCAGCAAATGAGAGGGAATTGAGAAAAAGAGAATTAAATGAAAAAAAAAAAAGAAGTGAGAGGGGATATCAAAGAGGAAAGAAAGATGTTACTGGATCAGATGCAAGCATCACAAACCCTGTGGCAGCATCAGTTACTACAATCACAAGAACAGCAAAGGCAACAAAGCCAGCAACAACAAGAGCAGTTTGGTATGCTTCATCAACAAATGCTGTTGATGATGATGCAGCAGCAACAACAACAAACTCAACTATTGGCTTCTTTATTAAGAAGTGGAGAAAACTAGTTTTTTAATACTTTTTAAAATAGAAAAATTGACTTTTACATACTTTAAATATAATTTTTCAATTTTACTGAATGTTTTATGCTATTATCTTTATATAATATATAATATATAATATATGAAAAGTGAAATATTGTATAAACTATATTTATATAACAACACCCATGTATCAGTATAATTATACAGTATTTTACAAGATAATCTTATAGGAGGGTCGTGAAGAGGGGTACCAAATCCCAGTTCCCAGCCAAATTTCCCCCCAAATCCCAGTTACGAAATCTGAAATCCCATTCCCAGGCAGGCTATTTGCGACTGATAATGATTTAAACCACTGATTATGCCATTTGAATAAACGTACCGCCACTTACACTGAAGAAAATGACGAATTCTGTTCATATCAAGATCCCATCTCATATATTGTTTTTAAGATTTGATTCGCATGGCAAACAGAAATTATAAGGTCATCCCGCCTCATGGAGTAAATGACAAGCTGGCCCGGCTAAAGTAGCCAGTTCTACTTGCCAGGCCTGCTAGTTTAACCAGGGGAAGGGTAGTGCATTTTTTGTGCAAATATTATTACCCCATCAGTTACATATAAAACATACTGGTGAATACTATGCAACACTACAACAGTTAGTTTGTGCACAGTTGTAAACAGGCTATACAACAGTAGACAAATATGCTGTATTTGTTTTTGGGAGGAAATTTATATAAGGGAGACAACAACAATTTAAAATATCATTTATCAGTTGTGCCGGCTTCCCTGTAATTAATTAAAGACCGGTACCTAGCATCTTGGCAAAGAACAAAGCGCTGGTAACCTTAATTTAAAATATGTTTACCCACACAGTATATAAGTTTGATAACAATCTCATTGAAGCAAAAATGTAATGAAATTTAGAGATTTTTGTAAGAGCGATAACTTGCTCTTAACCAAGGATCCTTCCTCCACTGAAAATCAGAGTGTCCATATAGTCCTAAATGATTTGGGGAAATCAAGATTGATAACACGGGAAACTGTACAACCTTACTGCAGCTGAAAAGCAAAAATAATATAACTTCACAGCCATATTGCTCCTGAGGTCATCAAGGGTAATGCCCCACAGTCTATTAAGAGTGACATATTTTCATTACGAATAGTTTTCATGATGTAGCCAAAGTGTTTAAAAATGATAGGCTTAGATGGTTTGCAAAATGGTGTGCAAGATCAAACCCAACTATGAGGTGCAACTTAGTTGACCTTGTCGATAAAATTAAGACAAAACTTACCTTAAGTACAGTGGACCATTAATGTTGCTGTATATACTGTAAATAAACATGAAGTAATTTTCACACTGTCTTGTAAATACTAGAATCCAGTAAAACATACTTTTGAATATACCTGATACTTCGTTTGGTTTTTATGTGGTTAGCGAAAAGCCTAGTTCTGGTTCATTCAGTTCCTTCATGGGAAGAATTCCCATGCCCCCCTCCGCCCTCCCCCTCAAGCACTGTGTTCAGCGAGATGCCCAAAGTCTATTATAATATTTGATTTCTTTGAGGGTGTCCATCATGACCTAACCAATTTTGTCGAAATGGATTGCGATGCATTTGTAAGTGGTATTGATCTGATCAATGTCCCACTTACCGCTACTCCAAATAGACAATAACGTTGTTTAGAAGAGGATTTCCCTGAAGCGCCTGAAAAACCGAAGCGTGTACAAGTACCTGTCATGTCTGCCACTGAATTTGCTGTTCCCAATAGATTTTCCATCAAAGTTGAAAGAGCGGTTGCAGCTGGTAACATGTTGCCTGTAAGGAGACAGTTGATTGCAGATATAGCCACATTCTACCATGGTATCTGTAGCAACCCACAGCAAGGGGACTACAAGAGAATCACCCTACGAACATGTGAGAAGTTTCCCGAATTGAAGGATTGAACTGGATCAGGTTTTGGGTATGATAACATGTATAACCTGTACTTTATTATCCAATCATTAGACTGCGAATATGAATGCCTTACATCATGCGATAAGACATGCACCTAAGTGCTTGTTTTGTTTTATCATCCGATGTAAGATGTCTGCATATTCGCAGGTTATCAAAACATTAGCTCTTTATGGAATATACTGTAGTGCTTGAAAACACAAATTCAGTAAACCCGAATTTTCAGGTTCTCACTACCCTTTTTCATCCGTATCCATGGTCTTAGCGGTCTCATATATTGCCATGCCACTGTTGTACCACTGTTGGAGTGATAAACTACACCGATTACTGTTTGATTGCATTCAATATATAGTGAAAAGTATTTTTTCTGACAAAAGCCCTTGCTTATACTTTCTTATTTTATCCTATGTAGGCATCTGTGCAAAAACAGTTGAGCCAGTATTTTAGAAATCAGAGGCGATATTCAAAGCCAAAGGTGATGACATCTGTGGCAACTGAAAAGGAGGGGGCAAGTTGCTCTGCTGCGAAGGTTGCCAAATTGCAAGAAAAGAAGATTGACGATGCAGTGACCCAAAGGCGGAATTTGGAGCTCCTTAAAGATTACAAAGTGGGCTCCATATTGGGAAAAACCTTTTCCGCTTTAGTGGAAGAGACATTTGAGGCACGGAGGAGATTTTTCGAAGAAGAGGCAAAATCCTGCTCAGAGATTCTGGGAATGTGTCCCTATCTGGGCAAAGTGAAGAATGTAAGTTAGTATAGTTTCTCATAATTTTATGAAGTGCACAAAATGTAAGGCATACTCTTGGTATTAAATATATGATTGCTAAAATAGTATTTCAGAGTAGGGTATGTAATTTGTTCAAATAATACATAATAGGTGATATCAGGCATCATTACGTACCCTGTACATTGTGCAACACCATTTAACAAAAAAATTGTACCCATGCAGGCCTGCATGCAAATCGTACATGGCTCTAAATGAAGCTATTTCCATGTACGCATTTTTGGTTGTAAAAATCTTGGTAATGATAGATAAAAGGCACATGCTGAAAAATGTAGACAAGAAGGCATTGCCTGATGTAACACCACTGATGTAACAATAAAATGACGAAGGCTCATTTTCTAAATAGTAGGTTTTCTTTAAGTAAAGGTAGGAAAAGACACAGGAAAGAAGAAATAGGTAATAAGGATGTCTACGATGCTGTGTTGGCCATTGAGAAGAAGACACTGCGAAAGAATGCAGCAGTAGTAAAGTTTAAAGAGATGAGTATTCTAAAACAATATTTCCATACAGCAGACCCAATGTTTTCATAAGAAAAACTTACAAATAACAATCAAAAACAGTAAAGGAATGTTTACCCTTTTATACCTCGATTTTCGAAAACTGTTTTAAACTAAGGGGGAGCTTCACCTCGATTTTACTTTAACATTAACCAAAACTTTAACAATTGCTATGAGGCATGTTTTTAACCGAAATATACATAAACTATATATTTTTTGAAACTACAGATCTTCAGATACAATTCTACATACCTTGGGCTACATCTGTGCCCAAAATGGTGCATTTTCATTAATACAGTAACAAGTTAGACTAGGGGGGCAGTTGACGTGCGGCAAAATATCACAATTTGAGAAAGACAGTTAAAGTCCGAGTATCCTTGGAACTTGTATTTTTAGTGTTCTTAGACTGTTCTAAGTGTTATTCTTTTCTTGGTAGCTTGCTCTTGCTTTTTTAGCATTACTTTTCCCTGTCTTTCTCTTTTTCGAACCACTTAAACAATCCTCATTAAACGCCATATGTTACTCCTTCCAGTGCCTTCAATCTTGCCTCCTCCACCAATTTCGCCTGTCGAATCTTCTGTCTTGCTTCCTTAAACTTCTTTTGGGCCCTTGCATTGGCTTGCTTTACTCTCTTGTTATTTTTTCTCCCACTTCCAGCTTTTGTATATATTTCCAACTCTTTCATAACTCTGTGTCGACCAGCTGCACCAATGTTGAACTGCATGATTGCAGAGGCTGCTGCTGTCTCAACAGACTTGATTCCTCTGTTTCTATGTTTGGGGCATCTGTTCCACACCAGTGAATTCACAGACTCATTGGAATTCTGTGAGAGCCCTGGTAGGCACCCCTTCAGCAGCTTCTTCTCACTCAGTCGGTCAAACAGCGGGGTTAAAAATTCTAAGAAGACAGGATCGAGATGGTGGGATTTGTTTACAAAAGGAGCATTGGTTCCAACCACTTTGTCTCTCTTGTATGGACACCAAGAACTTTCTCCAACAGGACAGTATTGATGCCTCTTTTTTTCATCCGCAATCTTCACTGTGGTACAATACTCCTTTCACCGCACACTGCATTTTCTTTACCGCATTCTCTACTTCTTGTTTAGTTTTTGCCTTTTTGTCTACACACCGTCTAATGGCATTGCCATAGTACTTTTGTAATTTGTCAATTGTAGGCCTGGTCTTCCTGCTTTTCCATCTGATAGCTTTGATTTTCCTGCCAGTGCTATAAGATTTTTGCCCATACGCTTCTGCACATGTCCGACACAATCAAGCTTGTTTACTCGATGGCAATTTGCATTGCTAGTGTTATGTTCTCTTTCCCATAAAGTATATGCTTTAGATTTCAACCACTTTTGGTACTCTTTTGTCCATATTTTCATACTTCTTGCAATCTTTACAAACCCCATAAGTATCCCACACTTCTCCATATGCCTTACTATCCCCATCACACACCATATCAATGTACTGGAATTTATGCTTCTCAACAGATCTGCTCCACAAAATTTTGGCTGCTTCTTTCTCCATAGCAGGACTCGAACCATCATAATTCTTTTGGCACAGTCCACTTGCCACATGACAATTTTTCCATTTTTGATACTTCACTGGATTGCTTTTTAGCTTCTCTGCAGCTTTGCAAAGTTCACAGACCTTGGACAAAACAACATAGTCCAAACCCTCCCCTGTGTCAGCAGAAATGACAATCCCTACTCCATAGTTAGCCGTAAAGCCTCTTTTGCTCCATGTGCCATCAAATGACACAGGAATATCCAGTGTTTCTGTATCATTCTTCTGTAGGAATGTGCATACTCGATGACCAGCATCATTCAACTTTTCTTCTAAGACTTTTCTTGTCCCTAGGTTCACCGATCGATTGTGTTTTTGATAAGCACTATCACTTACTGGGGGTGGCATATTCAAAATCTCACAAATTGTTGCAAGAGCTTCTCTGCCTAAGCCCAGCTCACCCATAGCAAAATTAGTTCTCCGATTCACATCAAACAAACGCGCCTTCCCCTCGACTGGCTTCCAATGTATTCATATCAACCCTCTGCTTACATTTTGTACATTCAAAATAATAAGTACTGCTCAATCCAGCACGTTTTGAAGCATCTTCACAACTTATTATAGTCCCATTCTTACACTTGTGCAGTCTGCCTTGTAGTTACCCCATCAACTTTGGGAGTTTGAGGTGCTTCTAAATTAGCATTCTCCAGTTTTCTTGCAGATGTTGCCTTTACAGTCAACAAATCTTCGTTATTTATGACCCGATCTGGAGTATTCGAGTTTTGAAGGCTAGTAGATTGAGAGCCATTATTTTCGCCATCTTTGCGCATATCACATAAACGTTTCCCTTTGAAACGGGTTGTTTTCTTTGGTTTGTTTCTCACACGATACTTTGTTCCTTCTTTGGAACCTTTTGGCATTATTACAAACAAAAAATGCAACAAAATATAGCAATAAAATAGCTATCCAGCAGAATATATTCTCAAACCTTGCGCTCTTGAAAGTTGAAATATGTAAATGAGCAAAATTATGCAATATAAGCATGTACCTACGTGCCCCTCATATCCCTAATACACACCTTTAGCATAGGGAGCCCTATACAAAATTTTCACATCGAAATGGCACAGAAAAATGGCTTTTTTACAGGATTTTTGAACCCGTTTCCATGGTAACCTTCTGTAAACAATTAACAAAATCTCAGGTCCTTTACCCAAAGTCTATTTTTTATGGTAAAACGTATGAAATTTAAAAAAAAACATTACTAGTTGATAAAACACATGTTAAGGTATCCTATCATGAAGTTTTTGAAATTTTGATATGTTTATCCTGTGCGAACATTTGTCAACTACTTAAAGTTTCATACCTAGTTAAGGCAATCCTCAGGTTAACACAGGATTTTTACCATTAAAGTTTACGAGTATGCTCTCGTCAGCTTGGACGTGTGATGTTGTTTTGCGCTCGCTCGTAATTACCAATCACGAATGTCCTCTCGTGGCAGCATTTTGGCAACTGGCAGCAGTTCTCTTATTTAATAGCGTCCCTTTGTCAGCTTTCATGATACACAATTTATAGTGGTTGCACAGGCTACAATGCTTTCTACCCGATGTGTATGACTTTGCATGCTTTAGGATTGACCAAGTGATTCTGAACATGCACCCGCTTCTCTTCAAACTCCATACATACTTCAACAGCTCAGTATCGCCAGGAGTATAGTTGGTTGTGGAATGATTTCTTATGGTTTCTGTAGCGTTCCTTGAATGCAGTTGATATCTGGCCTATGTAGTGTTTTATTTCACCGTTATCTATTGCAGTCACCTTCGCTTTATATACGACGTTCGTATGTCATACAATTGCCTTTCAATGGCCATTCTGGCTTCGTTTGGCAATTACATGTTTTTGGTGTTTTCCCCAAAGTTAACGCGATTGGTGTTTTCTGCAAAATCACTTTTGCATTGTGGCTAGAAATCACGCTTTTGACGTTTGGCATACAACTATAGCTTATCTTTACTGTGTTTCTATTAAATATCTTGTGGAGGGTACTAGATTTCGGGAAATGGGTGTCAAGGAGGTGTAGAAAGGTCTTGCCGATGTTGGTAGCGACGTTGATGCTGTAGGGTGGGTTGAACCACAAAACGTTTCTCTGTCAGTTAAGTTTTCGTGCTGCATAACAGTAAAAAACCCTGGATTAAGTGCAAAGGCAAATCAATGTTTGACGTCACAATGGGATGCTATGACGGCGTAGAAATTTGTGAACTCGTAGGACTGTTTATTTTGGATGAATTGTCAAAATCATTGGGGGAGAAAATCGCGTAGGTCTGTATCGCGATGACGGTCTTGTGCTGCTAAGAGGAACAAGTGGACGTTTAGCTGATCAAGCAAGAACGAAACTCCACCATCTGTTTGACGAAAAATTTGGGCTGAAGATCACAGCAGAGGTGAGTTATCAAACAGTAAATTTCCTAGATATCACCCTCAATCTTGGCGACAGAGCAACTGCCCTTACAGGAAACCAAACAACAACCCACTATATATTAACAGCCATTCCAACCACCCACCTTCCATCATAAAACAGTTACCAATATCCGTGAATAAATTAATCACACAACTCTCATCGGACGAGCACTCGTTTAATCAATCGTCGCCTCTATATCAAAGCACACTGGAATGAAGCAATAGGCCTATTGCCTAATGGAGTTTGGCGCAATGCATGCCGGTAGAGTGGTATCAAAATCAATTCTTCGAGAAATTTTGTTGTCATGGCGGCAATTTTGTTTCAAAGAACAAATGATTAATTTTCTATCAAATCTATGTCGCGATCGTTGTTATTTTTATCGCTGTGTGTAAAGAGAAGCCTTGGCTAAATTCTGTGCAAATTAAAAGGAATTTGCTTCACGTATTACGGAGAAAACAGCCGTGAAAGGACGCCATGAGTGAACACAATTCGAACATATTCATCGTTTTAGAATCGATTTGCTCAACGTTTTCAGGTATTGTAATGTTGTAAGAGACCGTCAGTAAACGATTTTGCTCTAGAAATATTCTCATGTTGTCTATCAATGCTGATCATGTATTTTTACCGATTGATCGTACGTTTTATACCCATATTTTGCGACTTAAAATTTATACAAAAACTGCCCTAGAATGCTGTAAACAATGGCCTTTGTGACGTACAAGAACAGAGCTTCTCTTGTGTTTTGGCGCGAAAATTTGACTCGCACTTAGGCAAAATTTAATGTATTTTACAAAAGCATTATTTAAATTGCATATCTGCTAGTTTTTGCACGAGTTAAAGCAGTTTTTGTAAATGTTTTTCTACTTGGAGTGCCTTGGTTCTTTCATTCTACAAGTAAACAGTAGGTTTTTTTTAATTCTAAGTCATAAAACACACTCTAAATAGGTTTAAAAAGCAGCAGGATTGTAGTTTTAGCATTTATACATCAGATACATTGAAGTTTTAGCATTACAGTCAGGTATTAAGTCACAGTTAAATATATTTCTGTGTATAAATTATTAAACCTTTTGCACAGTATTAATTCAATATTAAAAGGTAGTCTGTGAATTATTTACTGTACATATTGTGTATTGAAATCAAATTGTAAATAGTACTTTCTGAATAAGTGTAACTCGAGGTGTAGCTTAGGTTATTGTATTTTTTAAATATTCAAGTGGTATTCAATTTTTCAACTAACTATAAAATATTATTTCAAAGACTAGAATAGGATTAAATTATTGTAATGGTGATGAACCAAGCACTTTGATAGGAATCAAAGGAACAGCTGCAACAAGGTGAAACTGCTATTTAAAATCACTTGTCAATTGTAACCCCCACCCTCCAACATCGAGAAAAGGTGGGAAGATAGATGTTAATACCTCCATACTAAACACTAAACAATGGCCTGACTCCCTGCGGAAGACTGAACTGACTAACCCTGGCTAATCTCCCACAAGATGGGGGAAAGATTTAAAGACATTTCAATTGATTTATTGACACCTAGTCAGGCTTTTGTAACAGTCAATAGAGGAAAAACGCCCCACAATTGGGGGTGGGAGTTACAATTGACAATATATAAGGCTAAGAATACTATTGTATGTATCAAGGAGTGGGGGGATTGTGTGCCACACTCTTAGAATTACAGTTGTAGGGATCCACAGCTGTCATATGCACTTATTCCACTGAATTCCAGTTGTCAATTGTAACCCCCACTCCCCCCACCTTGAGGAATGGTAGGGAAATGAGGGACGTTTTTCCTCTATTGACTGTTGGTTAAGTATGACTAGGTGGGGGCTTTCCCATTAAGTGTCAGTACCCTACCACTGACTATAGGCATATGAAGTAACTGTTACTTCAAGGGGGGCACCTCTTCTTCAGTAAAGGGCACTTTGAATTAGCTGAAGAAAGGGGCACTTTGAAGAAAGGTTGGGGGATCATGTGCCCTCCGGTTCCTACGCCACAGTCACTAACAAGTAAGATCCTCTGGCGTTAGACAGAATACTGAAAAATATAAAAGTATGGTGCATCTGGCAGATAGTTTTGTTAACACATTAACTGGCAGTACCCTACCACTGACGAGAAAAATTGTTGGGCGTTAGAGAGAATAAAATACTAAAGTAGGGCACATCTGGGCGTATTCCAGCTAATGAGTTAATATGGATTCCCGACCCTTGATTGTGGGGCATATTAAATATGGGGAAACGTTTAGGGAGCTTGGCTGTACAGCCTAGTCACAGTCTAAGGTTGGCCTGTTAAGTCTGATCTAAACACATGATCTTAAATATTAAGCAATGTTTGTTTTCCTGCATGTTTGTTTTTCTACACAGTGGCACAATGAAATTAGTTCCTGGATTTGTTTTCTCACAGAATAGCAAAATAATTTGCAATAATTTAAATAATTTGAAAGAGAGTGGTTCTGTCCTGCTTGTGTACAGCATTGTGTTTCAGTGTTTGAAAATATTGAACAAGAATTTATAAATTTTAAAAGATATTCTTTGTTCAATAAATCAATTGAAATGTCTTTAAATCTTTCCCCCATGTGTTGGGAGATTAGCCAGGGTTAGTCAGTCCAGTCTTCCTTAGGGAGTCAGGCCATTGTTTAGTATGGAGGTATTAACATCTATCTTCCCACCTTTTCCCGATGTTGGAGGGTGGGGGTTACAATTGACAAGTGATTTTAAATAGCAGTTTCACCTTGTTGCAGCTGTTCCTTTGATTCCTATCGAAGTGCTTGGTTCATCACCATTACAATAATTTAATCCTATTCTAGTCTTTGAAATAATATTTTAGTTAGTTGAAAAATTGAATACCACTTGAATATTTAAAAAATACAATAACCTAAGCTACACCTCGAGTTACACTTATTCAGAAAGTACTATTTACAATTTGATTTCAATACACAATATGTACAGTAAATAATTTACAGACTACCTTTTAATATTGAATTAATACTGTGCAAAAGGTTTAATAATTTATACACAGAAATATATTTAACTATGACTTAATACCTGACTGTAACGCTAAAACGTCAATGTATCTGATGTATAAATGCTAAAACTACAATCCTGCTGCTTTTTAAACCTATTTAGAGTGTGTTTTATGACTTAGAATTAAAAAAAACCTACTGTTTACTTGTAGAATGAAAGAACCAAGGCACTTCAAGTAGAAAAACATTTACAAAAACTGCTTTAACTCATGCAAAAACTAGCAGATATGCAATTTAAGTAATGCTTTTGTAAAATACATTAAATTTTGCCTAAATGCGAGTCAAATTTTCGCGCCAAAACACAAGAGAAGCTCTGTTCTTGTACGTCACAAAGGCCATTGTTTACAGCATTCTAGGGCAGTTTTTGTATAAATTTTAAGTCGCAAAATATGGGTATAAAACGTACGATCAATCGGTAAAAATACATGATCAGCATTGATAGACAACATGAGAATATTTCTAGAGCAAAATCGTTTACTGACGGTCTCTTACAACATTACAATACCTGAAAACGTTGAGCAAATCGATTCTAAAACGATGAATATGTTCGAATTGTGTTCACTCATGGCGTCCTTTCACGGCTGTTTTCTCCGTAATACGTGCAGCAAATTACTTTTAATTTGCACAGAATTTAGCCAAGGCTTCTCTTTACACACAGCGATAAAAATAACAACGATCGCGACGTAGATTTGATAGAAAATTAATCCGATTTGTTCTTTGAAACAAAATTGCCGCCATGACAACAAAATTTCTCGAAGAAGTGAATTTGATACCACTCTACCGGCATGCATTGCGCCAAACTCCATTAGGCAATAGGCCTATTATCACACCAAATTACGCTACACTGACAAGACCTCTTCTACAGCATGAAAACATAACCGACAGAGAAACGTTTTGTGGTTCAACCCACCCTACAGCCTCAAACTTCGCTACCAACATCGGCAAGACCTTTCTACACCTCCTTGACACCCATTTCCCCAAAATATAGTACCCTCCACAATATATTAATAGAAACTATGCCAAATGTCAAAAGCGTGATTTCTAGCCACAATGTAAAAGTGCTTTCGCAGAAAAGACTGATCGCGATAACTTTGGGGAAAACACCAAAAACATGTAATTGCCAAAAGAAGCCAGAATGCCCATTGAAAGGCAATTGTATGACATACGTCGTATACGAAGCGAAGGTGACTGCAATAGATAATGGTGAAATAAAACACTACATAGGCATGACATCGACTACATTCAAGGAACGCTACAGAAACCCATAAGAAATCATTCCATAACCAATTATACTCTGGCGATACTGAGCTGTCAAAGTATGTATGAGGTTTGAAGAGAAGCGGGCGCATGTTCAGAATCACTTGGTCAATCCTAAAGCTTGCAAAGTCATACACATCTGGTAGAAAGCATTGTAGCTTGTGCAACCATGAGAAATTGTGTATCATGAAAGCTAACAAAGGGACGCTATTAAATAAGAGAAATGACATTTTCTCGAAATGCTGCCACGAGAGGAAATTCGTGATTGGTAATTACGAGCACGTACAAAACAACATCGCACGTCCAAGCTGACGAGGATTGCTTTAACCAGGCATGAAACTTTAAGTAGTTGACAAATGTTCGTATAATTTGATGAAATAAATATTTTTAATTTGCTCTGCTTCAACATATTGAGCACTCTTCATATAATACGCAACAAAACACAAGAATTAATTGTTAAAAACACCTGTTTTAAGTTGTACACTCTGGTTCGTATGTACAAAACAAAGTCAAGTTATTTGACATGAACAGGATTTTATTGGACTACTCGCTAAAAAAACATTGGTATACCAACTCAAACACACACATACAGTGAAGCGTTTGGAAAAGGTAGAGTGTAGTGAGCTGTATGTGATGGAAAGCACACTTTTACCTAAATGGTCCAGGCACAAATGATCGTTGTAATTTTGGATTTAAATCAAATACCCACCGCCACCGATTAGGAAATGAAAAACTTTGGAAGACGACGTTGCTCGTATGAAGGAGAACATTCGTTTTAGAAAAGTAAACAACCAATTTCAGTAAAATCTCGACAATGATTTACAAAAAATCTGATCGTCTCCAAATGTTTTCACCTTCGCTGACAAGACACGTAATGTCTACAAGAGCCAACAGGAAACATATGACAAAACATTGAAAGAGAATATTACAAAAACGTACAAAGTTGGGAATGACAACATAATGGACAGTATAAACAGTGAACTAAAGATCATTGCTCAAGATCTTTCAATTAGCAACCGGATAGAATGCGAATAATCCACAACCTAGATTTTGCAGAAATTCTTAGTGAAATGGATGCATTGTAATTTGTCATATTCGACTTTTAATGTTGAGAAGTGTCATATATCATAGTTGTGGGCTGCCTGCTAATTGTGCCAAACGATTGTTGTATATCAGTGGAAAGAACGCAAATTTCTGTGTAACATACTTGACTTTCAAAGCAATCCACAGTTTAGATTTTGCGGAAATGCTTAGTGAAATATACACATTTTGTATTTTTGTCATATTTAAACTCTTATATTGAAAATTAAACCTATATATCCTGATGATCGTTGGTTTTCTGTTGCCGTGCCAAGCGATCATATTGGAGAGAACGCAATATTCTGTATATCATACTTGACTTAATTTCAAAGCAATCCACAACTTAGATTTTGCACAAATGCTTAATGAAATCGATGTGTTGTAATTTGTCATAGTTGACTTTTCATATTGAGAAGTGTCATATATCATAACAATTGTGGGCTGCCTGTAATTGTGCAAAATGATTGTTGTAAGTAGTAACTTTACCCTACATATAGGATCGGAAGTAATTAGTATTCAGTCATCATCTTAGGTAATTAGTATTCATGACATCATGGGGTGTGTGCACAAAGGGGGCTGCGCACAAAAGCACAAAGGGGTGTGCCGCACTGATGGTGTACGTACTATGTGCATACTAAGGGTGTGTGCACAAGGGTGACATCAGCGTACGTACAGAGCGTACATACAAAGCATACATATAGTTGAGAGTACTGGGGAGATGCTAAGCATCGTGGGGCGAGCCCGAGCAAGAGCGATGGTAAGAACCCCGTGAGGTGTTATGCAGCAAAAGTAAGTCTGTTATGTTTCTCACTCTTAAACAAGCAACGAAGGTCAATCCTGCAGAGAACTCTCTTTTTCCAACGTCAACAACAAGTTTATCAATGGTAATGCCTTGCAATTTGTGAATGGTTACAGCCCATGCTAGTCTTAGAGGAAGTTGAAGACGAGAGCATTGGCAACCAGACGTAAACCATGTATGGTGAATTGGTATGATGGGCACAGTACCCTGATCATGAAACGTGGGACCAGAATAGTTGTCGAATTTTATCATTACAGCCAGAGGTAAATCTGGTGGTCCACCAGTATGGTAGCAAATTGTGTCAATCGTGCCCATTGCTCCATTGACTAAGCCAACTTCAACGCATAGATTACTGATGAGCATAACTCGGGCGAATTTTGCAAGACAAATGACTGGTTCTAGTCCTCTTGCATCATCCACTGATGCACTGGATGCATTAGGACCCGTATAAACTGCTTTAATGATGGCAATTGGTTGACCAGAATCATGTAGTTTGGCAACACACTCTGTTACTGCTTCAGTTGTTGGATAAAGATGAAGAGCATATTGGCAAAAGGGGAGAGATCTCGTACCTCAGTAGGTGTTTGTTTCATTAAGTGCTCCCAGTCATCAGTTGATGGAATACTGTATCTAAGTCATAACAGAATGTCTCGGAATTGCATTTGTTGTGGATCTTGACCTGCCTGCCGTATGACCTGATCTAGAACAACAACTTTGTTGAAGTGTAGGTATGTAGATCTTCCTTGATCGGACAAATCTGAGCGAGATACTGTGGTGTAGAGAGAGATCCATGACAGGAGGTAGTTCACCAAAGTCTCCAAGAAGTATGACAGAACAACCACCAAGAAGGCGTCTGTCAACTTGACCAAAGATTTTTCTTCCAACCATAGACATTTCATCAATTATTAGGTATCTCATACTTGACAGCATTTGTTGCATTTGATGTAAACAGTTCCCTTCAAGATCTTTGAATTCGGTTTTAGTGGGAAGACCAAAAACTGAATGAAGAGTAACACCATCAACATTGAATGCTGCTACACCAGTTGGTGCTGCGACACAAAGGTGATGGTTTAGAAGGATTCACAAGCAATTAATAAGGTATTATTTACCAGTTCCAGCAGTACCAGAAATAATCATGTATAGTGGTGGTGGATTATGACTCTCAGTGTGCTTGAACTGTATCATAAACGTGACGCTGCTTTCGTTGAAGGTTTGCTGGGTTTGCATTGGTGTTAAATGAGTGTTCTGTTGTGGACTGCTGCTGTGTGGTTATGAATGTTGCAGCTTCCTCAAGGATTGTGCAGAAATTATCCAGTCTACATCTTCTTGAGAATCACAAGTTGGTTGATGGTGAGCATTACGCTGGCAGACCAGCATCCATACTTCAACAGATGTTGATTAATTTCTTTGGTGTTGTTGACTTTCATTGTCATTGGATCAAATATTGTAGTCTGTGAATTTAGAAAGAGGTATTAATTCACTAATATGTTAATGTTTAATGAGAATATATTATATCGTCAATTCAACGGGATTTTGATTATTTCAGTGTTGTGTGGGGGAATTGCAATAAAACGCTTACTGATAAACTTGAAAAATTACAAAATCGTGCAGCTCGAGTTTTAACATTTTCAAGCTATGATACTGGTGCTGATCGTCTTCTTAATGAACTTGGATGGGAATGGCAAAATCATGAAGCTATTATGGCATACAAATATATTAATGGCCTTGCACCATACTACCTCAGCTCTAAATTTGTTGACCGTAGCTTTGTTTCTAGTTATTCTCTGAGGGATAAGATTGAGTTCCTTTTTCACACACTAACTAGTTATATAATTATTTCAATTATAGTGGTGCAGTGGCATGCAACAGCCTCCCTGATGAATTAAGGCAATCTAAATTTCTGAACACTTCTCCCCCAGCTTGCAGCAGATTTTATTCTCTATTATCATAATTATTTAATTTTAAGCATGGCACTTGCGTTAAAATGTTTATTTTAAATATCATGTAAATAATTGTACTATAGTTCAGTTTAGTTCTGATGAGTCTACCGTGGGCAAATAAAGTTATACTGGTACTACATATATTGTTCAAGACAAACAGTTTACACGAGCAACTATATATAGCAGCGAGAAAATTAAGCTTTAAAGAACAGGGTTTGTGCGAGTTTATCTCTGATCACTAAATCACATACATTGTAAAACAGATATAAGGATACTATACCTCTTGTTCTTCCGCCTGCTGCTCTTGACTATTCTGTAGAAAGATATCATTCTCAAGCGATGGAGGAATACTGTTGGATTGTAGAAACATGTTATAGGCTTCGGTATAAGTTTGACATTCTGCAAGTAATTCACTTATCTGACGGAAACTTTTATGCTGCATGAGTGATTGTCGACAGTACTGCTCATAGTTAGGACCATCAGGATCTGGAGAGCAATATGGACGTGCAATGACGATTACCTTCTTATTTCTGCGTTTTGGTGGTGATGTGGAACTCTTTGGCATGATGTAATTTTGGGCAAATTCCATCAAGGTCATAGAGTCAAACGTATCTGTGGTTGGCCAATGAATGTAGTGGTCCAGAATTGATGGTGCTGTAGCTGTATCTTGTTGCTCTATGTCATGTTGTACAAGTCGAGAACCATCAAGACTCAGCACAACGAAGTCCCGAGAAGCTTTGTACATTGGTAACTGGCATGTAGTGGCATGTTTCTTGCCTGTGTGGCCTGTTTCCTACACTATTTATGAGAAGCTTCTGCACAGCTTTAAGTGAGCGACTGCCATCCTTAAGACCACAAACAATGTTAGAACATACTTGGTATAGTAATCTACGACTTTTTGACAGGACACTATATATTGCATATCAACATTCGCACGCCAACCAGACAACTGGATAGGATTATAGCTGTTGACCATTCCATCATTACGGGTAGTGAATAATATTGGCTGGTCATCGGTGAGAATGGTATTAGGTTGCATTGGTTTTGGGTAACCGAATCGACATTCCTGTTTACTGTTGCATTTTCAAAGGCAGCAGGCTTCAGAACAACGGGTGTGGCATTGACAAGTTGTGACAAGATCTTTAAGGTCTTCAGAAAAATCTGTGACTGCGGTATATGGTTTACTGCAGATGGGAGGATCCGTTTGAGCTGGAGGTGCATCATTCACATTGCTGCCATCGAATTGAACACCCGGATTCATTGTGGAAATAAGTGTGTTTGCATACTGAATGATCTCTTGTTTCACACTGTCAGATGTTTCAGGACAAGATAGAAGCTGATCAACATTTGGGGCATTGGGAAGCCATGCAAGTCCATGCACATGGGGGCTGCCACAGTGTTGCCACTCAAATCTCAACCAGTAATCTGTAGCTCCCAGAATGCCAACATAATAAGCCTTGACAAAATCACTACCAATCAGTAATTGCAGGATTCTTTATTAAGGCTGTGTTCTGATTTGACCTTGAATTTGGGTCATCTGGATTTGTAAGTTGTGTTAACTCAGGCCAGTGGAGGTCAGCCGCACTGTGTGTAAAGAAGATAGTTGAGAGACCAAGAGTGTCAACCATGGACATCAAACGTGTTCACTGTCTGAACCAGTATTGTTTGGTACCTCGTAGACTTGCAGCATAATGAAGTACACAATTTGAAAAGAGCTCTCCTTCCGCACCCACCATTTCACATAGGTCGTTTACATTGGCCAAACATTAGGAACAAATTACTGTGACAGATGTGCTTCATATGGATTCTCATTATTATCAGAACACTGTTGTTCCACTGTAACTATTGAAGACTCCACTGTAACAAATCTTACATTCAGGAGATTGCCATCTTCTGGTAACTGTGCCAATGTATGCTGATTTAAAGATACATGGTTTGCCTGATAGTAAATATTATTGTGAATTAGCCAGTTGAGAGCCTCCTGCACAACTGCTTGTCTTGCACGGAAATCACAATGTGAATCACCTTGTTGTTTTCTGACTACTAACAGATCAAGTTCTGTTGGTAATTTTGGAAGGCTGGTGGCGAATGATAAAACATTCTGAGGGAGATTAATGACATGACCACTATACGCATACTGGCTGTATGGAAGCCGGTAAATCGACATTATTGGCATCACAGCTGAGATCAGCATTTCCTCTATTTGTGTGAGATCCTATAATTGAAAATCAATGATTTAATTTGGTGAGTTGCTCGCTCAATAGATTCATTGCAAAGAGTAATATAATCTATTGAAGGAATATGTCATACATCTGTAAATCTGAAAGAAATAATTTATTTAGACACATTTAACGTATTTTAGACCTATGCTATACCTATCATCGCCGAAATATTGTCCATAGTTACCTATTCATTATATGCCCTGTTTTAAGGAGGCAGCATGCATGGTTTTGAAATATTGTAATTAAAGGTTTTAGATCCGAATGAAATTAGTCAACTAATAGTAATAAAATTGAATCATAACCGTGTACCTGTAACTGTTGAGGAACGTTCCCAGTATTCATATTATTCTGGAAGAGAACTTCTTAGGTATATCTCTATCCTGACGGCAACGTTTGCACTCTGTTATACCATCCGTCACTATGGTTACATTTAGTTACGGACCTAAGAGCAATTGTTGTTATGCTGAATTATTTATTTCTATAACAAACTTACCACTAAGTTCTCCGCTAAATTGTCGTCCTGTACTTCGCAGTTGAAGACATGCGTGTCTTTCTTCAGCTGTTTCTGATTCCCTCTGAACTCTACGTCGTTCTCTGTCTCTTCGTCTTGCCAATCTTTCTTCCCGTTCTTCTACATTTTAATTTGCTTGTCGTTGTCGATCTCGACGGTTCCTTTCTTGCCGTCTACACGTTTCGTCCATAATTTATTCACATTTGAGCACTGTTACATGTGAAAACGTGTTATAGCAATGTATCAACTTTATCTCTATTTTAATTAATTGTGTTTTTTTAATAAATAATACTTTATATACATAGAGTATTGCAAATTCTTTATTTTACAAACAAGTATCAAATATGCAAGTTGTCAAATATTTCAGTTGCATAATTGAAATGTACAAACTTTGCAGCGCTGATTATATAAATAGTAATGTACTACAAAGACTGACAAATGTATACTAAATATACAGCAAAAGTTAATTACCTGTATGTGGACGGGTATGTTTCTTTAAGGGGGTCCACTACAAAAATTACAAAACTGTTGTCGGTTTTTTTTTAATTAATAGAGATGCCATTTGGCAACTATTTTGTATATATTACATGAAGTAGAGTATGTTGTCTTGTTGAAATAGCCGCTGAAAAGTTTGTTTTGGAATTTGTGGGCTTCGTTTGAATTTAATTTTGTCTTCAAACTTTCAAACTTTGTTGCTGGATTTTTTGGATTTGGGCATAGCTGTAATAAATTGTATATTCACAATGCCAAGACAAGGTTCAAGACCAAGAAACCTTGTTTAGTTGAGTGTAAACAGTGATACCACTGAGCTGTCTGGGCAATTGACATTGACCAAACTATTTCTGCTTCCTCTCGAAAAATAAACACCCAAAATACAGAAATTGGGATGCAAAGTAAGCCAAATATAATCGGGTACCGTTTCATTGATATGGAATTGCTTGGTGAACAATTCAGATGGTTTGTAAAGAGTGTGGGAATTCAATCGCAGGTATTCGTCTTTAAACGGTTGTGTTACAACCTTGTTGATAGACACTGGTAAATGCTTAGATTTTGAAATCCTGATGCTTAAATGCTTAGATGGTGAAAGTTTGCCATGGGTGTCAAAAGATTGAGAAACAAACAGATGCTTCAAAGAAAGTGGATATGCTGGAGAGACATCAGTGCAAGTCAAACTATAAAGGATCAGCACCGTCCATGGAAACTGAAGGGATCAAGAGGATATTTGGAAGAAGCGAGGAGACACGTAAGCTGCAATATGCAGAGTTCTACGTTTGGGTTGGGTTTTTGTTGGTTTGATTCACAATTCAAATTCGAAACCCATAACGAAAATTTGTAATGCAGCTTTTTTTCGTATATACAACATTAGGCGGATACGGAAATTCCTCAATGAGGATGATACTCGTACATTAGTAAATGCATTTGTAACAAGTCGACTAGATTATTGCAACAGCCTCCTGTATGGATTACCAGCTATTAGCCTTAAAAAGTTACAACATGTTCAGAACACAGCAGCCCGGCTAATATGCAACATTTCACGGTTTGACCAGATCACACCCACACTGTCCCACACTGTATAAATTACACTGGCTTCCTGTCAAGTTTAGGATTGACTTTAGAGTCTTACTAATTACTGCTATCATCACTATCAAGCCTAAATCCCGGTACAATCTCAGATCAGATTCTGAACTATTCCTTCAGAAACCCAAAGTGAAGTCTTTGCCCACTCTTGGTGATAGGTCCTTCGCATTTGCTGCACCTACACTTTGGAACAAGCTACCTGCAGAAATACGGCACGCAAAGACCGTTGATAGTTTAAAAAACTCTTAAAGACATTTTTTCAAGCAAGCATTTTATTAACTAGATATTTTAATACTTGTACAGATTTAGCTAATTATCTTGTAATGCGCAAGTGAGCATATACATATGGAACTTGTGCAATATAATTTTTTTTTAATAATAAATAGAATAATAATAAAGCCTACAATGAAGTAGAAAACACTTATGAAACATACATGTAGAAAAAAAGGAATGTGTTGGCCATGTGCAGAAGCGAGTTGGAACGGCACTACAGAAACTTAAAGAAACAAAAGGATTGGTGGTAAAGGGAAGCTTACTGATTCACTTATCGATAAGCTTAAGAACTATTATGGGATTGCTATAAGAAGCAATTCTGGAGATTAAAAAGGCATGAAGTCTTCAATTTTTGCCAGCTTCTTCCATTGTCTTTCCTCTGAAAGAAGAAATCTCCACCAGCACTGTCCAGATGGTCCCGATAGCTGGTGTCAGTATAAGCAAGACAAGGCAAACAACACTAGCCGGTATAAACCAGGATGTGGTCTTCCTGGCAATATAGTTGCTTTGATTAAACCAATTTATTCCAGGCTCAGTTCTTGGATGGAAATTCACAAAATCAAAACAATTCATTAAATGGCATGATTTGGAACAGGCTACCGAAGACTGTTTTTGTTGGTGCTGAAGTTCGGTGCATATGATCACAGATTAATAATATACAGATGTCTCACTTCTATACCAAAACCGTAAGCCGGTTTTTTTTGGCGGCCATGTTCTTAGCAAGTGCCGTAAAGAGGCACCCCCGAACATAAAAGGCATGCTCCCTAACATAAAAATTTAAAGATGGCGGCCTTGATTTCAGCCTTTTCAGGAAGTAGAAAGCAGTAGAGACGCTTTTTTATTCTCTTGATTAAGGTTTATTGTTAACAAATGATTTATTATAACTTAAAATACTGTGTGCGCATAAGATATAAGTTAAAGGAAGGATAGATATGGAAAACAGTCTATACAGAACACAGACAATTTATTACCCACATAATAGCCGAAGTCATATTAGAGATGAGAAACTTGTGTCAGACAGAAAAGTTTTCTCTAGAAACCTGTCTGAATATAAATATGAATTTAAGACAAGTTTCCCATCTAACTTTCCCAAAGCTTTTTAGAGAGCTTTCATTGCTATTATGCTGTGCATTGTATGTAGCATCACAACAGAACATACCCTAATCTTTTCTGTAATCAAAATTTGCTTAGGGTCCCCAATTAGCTGTATATAGCTAAATATTTTGACACTGAAATAAAGTTTATGTATATATTTAATCTACCAAATACCATCATTGGCATATAGGATACATACATAAAACTACACATACATAATTACATTACTTCATACTTAAAACTACAAGAGTTATTATAACATTTCATCTACTGTTAGTATGTCAAAGCAGTATTTTGCAACTAATGACATTATTGTTTATCTTGCATAGAAAGAACATATTTAAATATGTCTTGATAAGCGAATGAAGAAAAAGAATTATTTTAAAGACAAAGATTAGCAATAAAATTTGTTCTGAGATCGACTAGCTTTGTATTACTACATGACATTAGGTAATGCTGTTCATTCCCAATCTCATTTAGATCACAATGTTTACATAATCTATCATTGTATGAAACATTGTTATATCGACCAGTTTCAACAGGTAATTTATGTGCTGAAATTCTTAATTTTGTAACAGCTTGACAGTGTTTAAAATTATTAACTGAAGAGAGATATTCTTCAATTCCAAAATTTGTTTTCAATGTTTTAAAAATTATTCATTTTCCAATATTTCCACGGTATTCCACCTTGTTGAATCTGTTCTTTCCAGTAATCAGTAAAACATTTATGTAGTTTACTCTTTGTTTCGCTAGCCGCTTAACCCGTTCAAGGTAAAACCACCACTCCAGAAATATGTAAAGTCTCGTTTAATAAATAACAATACAATAGTTTCGAAATCTAAATGAGATAACGAATAAACACATATAAATATACAATATCGGACATATAAGCCATAATAATTACAAAGAATAAAGAAAATGTCAAATGTTTACCCGGTAGTCCCTTAGTCTTAAATCACGGCTGCGAAATTAACATAAAAATACTGTAGATAGCAATATCTTCGATAAACCATGTTCACTTCAACTCGAACTCACCTCCACGTTTTTTCCTTAATTTTCCATCGTTCAAAAGATGTCGAGTCTTTCCGATCGCTGGTCGACCATTTCGTACGAGACGAAACACTCCACCTCCGAAACAATAACTAATAAAGTTTAATATAAATGTCATAACAGTTAATATCAAATTGTCAACTTCAACATCGCTACATGATTCTTGTGACTTCCTTTTCATTTATCTTCGTGATCCACTGGCAGAATCACCAACAACCGATGAACGGCTCGTTTCGACTGTCACGTAATCTTGTCCGCCACATTTATCCACTGGTTCCCCACTCTTTAAATTCTTGTATTGTACTTCGACGTTCCTAACCTTGCCGTCATCTCCTGGTTTGACTTTTGAGACTCGCCCGAGTTTCCATTTTCCCCTAACTTGATTCGAGTCTTGTATCATCACGATGTCATCTACTATCAGGTTGCGCTGAGCTGTGTGCCACTTTTGCTGCACGATCAGACTGGGGAAATGATCACGAGTCCATTTCTTCCAGAACGCATCCACGATTTTCTGAACGAATTCGTGACGATGATTCGGGTTGTCTGTCTCTCGGAAAGGACCGCTTGGTATTCTGGATGTCGATCGACCTAACAGCAGATCGTTGGGGCACAGGTAGGCTCCATCTTCCGGTGATGTTGGGCTTCTTCCAATCGGTCTTTCGTTGACCAAATTCGCAGCTTCGAAACACACCGTTTGAAGTTCCGAGAATGTAAGGACGCTGTCACCAATCGCCACTTTCAATGCTTTCTTGATGGACTTTATCAAAGCTTCTGAACATCCATTTTGCCAAGGTGCGTCCGCGGATGTGAAGTCCCATTGCATTCCTTGGGTCACTCCAAACTTCTTTAGTTCTTCCCAGTTCCATGCCCTCGTCACGGACTGAAGTTCTTTGTTAGCGGCAGTCAATTGCGTACCGTTGTCGGATCGAAGCTTTGCGGGATATCCTCTCAGTGCTACGAATCGTCGTAGGACCATTAGAAACTTTTCTGCACTGTAGTCAGGTGACAGATCGACATGGACGGCTCGTGTTGCCAGACAGTTGAATATCACTCCAAAGGCTTTTCCGATCGTCCTTTCCTTTACTTCGTCCCTGATCTTAAAGGGTCCAAACAGGTTGATCGCTGTGCATGACCAAGGTGGTGAAGGTTTCAGACGTTCTTCTGGCAATTTCCCCATGACTTGACCTGTAAGCTCTTTCTCTAATTTCTTGCACCCCAAACAGTTGAACTTGATTGACTTCACCATCTTGTGTAGTCCTGTGATCCAATACCTCGACCGGACTTTACTTGCGGTTGCTGCCACTCCTTGGTGAGCTTGCTTATGGATGTGCTCGGTGTATAATCTTGAGAATCTGTGATTGTGCGGTAGGAGGACGACTTCACGCTGGTTATAGCTCATCTGCAACCATTTCTCTGCTCGACCACCAACTACAATGATCCCGTCCTCGCGTGTTCTTGGGCACAAGCACTTGAACTTTCCTTCGCTCATCTGTTGTTTCACTGATTCTTGGGCTTTCTTGATCCAGAATGTTTCAGCCTTTTCAATGTCCCTCGGCGTCAATGTATTAACAGCATTCTTGAGGCTCGGTTTGGGATTCTTTTGAGCTATGGCAATAACCCTTGCTGTAACTCTGATGAACTTTGTATATGAAGAAAACCGGGTGATGTCGATTTCCGCCGATGTAGTGTTGTTCACCGTCACCCTGGTTGCCATTGCTGTGTTGACTCTCTCTGGTAGTTCTTCTTCATTGAAACTTTGCTTTATAGGCCATTCCGAAACCGGTTTCTGCCAAGGGCTGTTGGGGCCGATCTCATTTGGTTTCTTTCCTCTTGTAATCCAATCTGCGATGTTGAGCTCCCCTTCTATCCAATACCAGTCAGCAGGGTTTGTTCCTTCTTGAATTTCACCGATTCGTGTTGCTGCAAATGTGTTGAAGCCGTATGTTTCCTTTTGGATCATCGCACGAACAATTTGGGAGTCGACGATATGATAGCACTTCTCGAATTTATATCTGCATTCCTTCTCGATGAATGCTTTTAACCGCTTGTTTAGAACAGCTGCACACAACTCTAATCGGTCAATCGACATCTTCTTCATCGGGGCAAGGCGATTCTTGGACGCCATCAGGCTGCTTTGGTGTCTTTCATCACTACTCTTCCATCTGGCGTAGGCGCACGTTACGTAGGCGTCTTGTGAGCCATCACTAAAGGTCACCAGAACAGGATTGCCGACAGCTTCGGTCGGTTTTAGGCATCTCTTGAATTCGACTTTTTCCATTTCGAAAAGATCGCTGAAAAACTCTATCCAGCTTCGTCTGCATTCTTCGGGGACTGGATCGTCCCAATCAAATTTCGTTTCACTTCCCCACAGTCTTCGCATCATTATTTCTGCTCGAACTGTGAATGGACCTGCTAATCCCAGAGGATCATAGATGCTGTTAACTTGCGAGAGGATCATTCGTTTCGTGAGGGGGTTTGGGATTTCCCTAGGGATCTGTTCCCTATTTATATCTGGTCCAGTTCTTTGCTTTTTCTTCTTCAGAGAAAAGTTAAGTTTTACTTCAAAGTGGAAACAGTCTTCACCAGGGTTCCATGCGATTCCGAGAACCTTTTCCTTGTCAGTTGCTTCTTCAATATGGACGTCTGCTCTGCCAGTACATTCGCCAGATACGAGCCAGCTCTTCATCTCGAAACCTCTGGTGTTAACCACAGCTTCTATTTCTTTGGTCATCTGGTAGGCTTTCTCCTCTGTCTTGACGCTATCTAGGATGTCGTCCATGTAGCTGTTGTTCTTCACAACTTCGGCTGCTTCAGGGAAATCCACCTTACTCATGTCAGCTGTCTTCCTCAAAGCGACTGTAGCAATGGTTCCTGCTGGCTTGTCTCCGAATGATACAGTTTGGACGATGAATGTGTCTGGGTCTCTGTTAGTGTCCATGTGTCGCCACAGGAATCGGTGCGTATGTTGTTCGACCATTCCAATTTTCACAGAGTGATACATTTTCTTAATGTCCCCCATCATTGCAACTTCATTCTCTCTGAAGCGTACCAGAACTCCCAGAAGATTGTTGAGCAGGTCGGGTCCTTTTGCCCAGTATTCGTTCAGGGTGTGTCCCATGTAATTGGCGCTGCTGTTAAAGACAATTCTAACAGGTGTAGACTTGGAGTCAGGTTTCAGCACTTCATGATGAGATATGTAATGGACGGGTCCATCGTAGCTCTCTAAATCTTCGTAAGTTAGCTTCTTCGCGACACCTCGGTGTACCATATCTTCTATCTGCTTTTGGTATACAGTCGCGTGCTCGGGATTCTTGGCTAGTCTCTTTTCCGTTGATCTTAGCATCCCCATTGCTGCTCGTTTGTTGTCTGGTAATTCTTTTGGGTTCCTTATCCACGGGTATTCTGCTGTCCATTTCTTTTCTTCACTGTCGAATACTAGTTTGCTCTCAATTAGTTTCAGTTCTCTTTCTTCTTTCAGGGTGTAGTCGCTGCTCCCAATTGGACATTTCCCACATTTGCAACCCCATAGCGTGGTGAACACGCTACTCCAAGACCTTCAATGTTGTAGAAGTCTTCAACATTAACTGCAGCAATATGGACCCGGGCATCTGTCAGCTTGTTCTTTGGCTGCGTCTCCTGGATACTAGGATGCTTTCCGCCAAGGCATTTTCCAAACTGGTTTCTCAGCAGCAGGAGGTGTCCTTTCCTTCTCTCCACTTGAGGGTGGAATCCGGCATACTCGTAACCAATCAAGAGGTCGACTGGTCCAGTTGGTCTTATGATTTCTCCTACGCTAACTCCCTTGAATATATGAACCACCCCATCAACATTAACACTTTGAATGTCCGATGTGATTTTATCGATTCCATAAGCTTCAATTAACACAGTTTTGCCGTACTGGTTTATCAGGGGAACCTGGTACCTGTGTGACATATGTTTTTCAACTATTCCCCCAACTTTAGTAATTGTGAGTTGGACTGAACTTCCACGAAGATTCTCCTCTTTAGCTTTACTGTATGTGACAAAACATAGAGATGCTGCATTGTCCCACAACACATTTATCCAACCTTTGCCTGTTTTGACTCTCTGGATTTGTAGAAGACATGCACTGTTGTTAGATATTTTGCCACATGCTGAGGCGGCCCCATACTTCCTTTCGGTGTGGATTGTTTTGTGGTGGGTTCCTTTGCATCCTTTTTCACCACAGATTCTTTTCCGATTGCATTTAGCCAATCGATGACCCACTCTTAGACATGACCAACATGCTGCTTTCTCTTTTAACATGCTAAATCTTTCCTCTGCTGATTTTGATATGTAAAGACTGCAAGTGTCAGTCCAATGATTACTGTTCGGATGAAATAAGCACTTGCTGCCTTGTGGCTTATAACCATTGTCGTTCTGCTCATTTTCGGTTTCCCCAGGATTCTCGCTATCTCTTGTTTTCTCGTTACCAGTAAGGTGAACTGTTCCTCCCACAGATTGAGTATTGTTAGATCGTAGAGCTTTCAGGAAGCTATTTTTTGACAATTTTCTATCTCCATCGAATGGAAATTGCATGGCAGATGTTGATAAGATGCTTGCTGGGTGTACAACATCAGAGAAGAAGGATGAATCTGCAAATGTGGAACACATTAAACCTGAAGGATTTCACATCAATGAATCAGATTATCAGTTGCCATCAGTTGAAGAAAACGTAGTGTCTACCAATGCCATAACATATGTGGCTGGTTACCTCTTAAATAAATGTATGCAGCATCATCAATGCAATATATGTGCCAAAGCCCTTATTCACAATTAACTAGATGACCCCAATCAGCTGTTCTGCCATTTTAAAGCATACGATGAGAAGAGAGGCCCATTTGGCTCACTTGTTGTTCCTACCAGCACATTCGTACAATATATAACTAACATTGAACAAACATTTGTTGACGAATTTTCAAATTCAATGACAATGAGTGGAGTTGGCAAGCATATTGTTGATGTTTTGCCAGAATTTATTCTTTCCAAATGTGGAGAATTTCCTGGGAACTACCTACTCAAATTATTTGTGAGAATGAGGATTTGTACCTCATAAAATTCAAAAACAGAGATTTAGCTAAAAAAAAGGACCCAAAAAACACAGGAAGTACTTTAAAGTTGCACATCTTTAAGACAATGAATAGTGGATGTGAAAATTATTTGTTGGAAAAATAGATTTGTATTAACGGAATAGTCTATTTTCAGCTGGTATGTAAGCAAAAAGAGCAGTTAAATTTCATGGTTAAATGGCACAAGAAAGATCAGGATTTTGACAAAAACTTATTTTGACAAAATCATTCCTAGGTATCGTTTTTGAATTTATTCAATTTCAAAATGAATTGAGTTTGCCTTTGAAATAAGAAATATCTAAAATTCCTATCTGTGACAGCACATGCTGGACTGCAGGTAACAAATATCTCCACTCATTTTTGCATTGTTTAAAATTAAATATGTGAGCACTCCTTTTAACAGCCATACGACTCATGCCAAATTTATATACCCACTCCTTTTACGGATTTACCAGCACCTACATCTTTCATTAATACCCACTGTAACCATGCAAATTAGACTATTCCTGTATTGTACGTATATTTGAACCACAGTTGTAGATGGGTAAACTTTGCCTGCGAAGAATATTAACGGACATGCTTGTTTGAAAACTTTAACACACACGAGTTGTTTTATTACGTATGCTTGCATAATTAGACTATACAAAATAAATTGCTCGCGCATATAAACCTTGGCAGGCAAAACAATCAAATTATGTAAACAAAGTTTACCCGTCTTTATTGTATAAATATATAAAATTTCAATGTACATATTTTAGAATGATAAGAAAACAAAGTGAAAGTTTGAAGGTTCAATAACAAAAACTCAGTAATTACTAAAGATTAATACATTTTCATTTTCATACCTTGAATTATTTGCAAAGACAAAACCAACAAGGCAAGCCCTGAAATGTGAAATGACTGCAATCCTTCCTTTGAAATACAGAAATAGTTTGATCCCCTTTAGTCTTTAGATAAGTAAGATAACCAATCCATCCATTTTTGGGGCATATTTTCTTTACCTCTTGCATGGATGATCCAGCTCATATTTATACTATTAACACGAGGTGAAATTGTCAAAATTCGGTGTGAAATCTCTTTCCGATTAACCCATTCCACACATAGACTTGATAGTAACAACTTACAATATTTTAGCCCATGTTTTAAAAGCATATTTGCATACTTTTCACGCCTTCACATGCCGCCATTTTGAATGTTTTCAGGGGGGTGACTGCCTCTCTGGACGGCACTTGCTAAGAACATGGCTGCTTTTTCGCAAAAACGGCTTACGCATTTTTAATCAGCAGTCATACTTCTGTACGTCTCTATTCTGTGATGATGCAGTTGCTCACTTCAATAGAGAGTTTAAGTTTGACTTCCGATACTAATACCGATACCGATGTGTTCACTTCCATTGTCATATTGGTAGCGGGAATTTTAAAGCATTAAGTTATCAAGACGGATAAATTATGAAAATAAACATGGCGCATGCAGTTGATATTTAATTTCCGACTAAAACATGTGTCAGGCGATGCTAATAAACAAATGTTTTATGTGTTTATCGAAAAAACATTGAAATACAGGATATGAGTTTATCTTACCTTAAAGACAAATTCCAAACGACTTCCAAAAGAAGGACGACTTCGGTAGTGGCGACTTCCAATACGCTTGTCCTTGTGCTTTTTGCGAGCATAGCGCATGCGCAGACCTGTTGTTGGTATCGGTATTGGTATCGGCAGTCGAACTTAAACTCTCTAATATTGGTTCCAAGGCTGCAACAAAAATATTTAATGAACTGGGTTTGGTGCCAGGACAATTCTTTGAAGATGGAGTTGGAAAAGCTGATACGAGACAGATAAAGAGAGCTGACCACAGAAACACTCGAGGATCGTGACTAAAACACCACACGAGTGACATACGAGTGACATACGAGTGACATACGAGTTACATACTAGTACATACGGGTACATACGACTTACATACGACTTACATACGGGTAGTAAACTCGTTGTATATTGCATTATAGGCCAAAAATATCGTATTCTTGGTCGACAAGCTTGATTGGTTGAAGCTAATTTTTTACATCTGCGAAAAATATCAATTTCTATGCCCTCACTCCTACCGATTTTTTGCCGTCAAATTTTACTCTTGACATACTACTTTGCTATGAAAACGACGCAAAAATAACGCTTAAATCAACGGTAATTTATAAAAATATGAATGTTTTACTTTACAAGAAATATATCAGTCTATCAAAGGTAGTTGAATGTTTGAATGTACACCACTCACTAGTGCAAATACTGACAGAATATTAAAGTAAATATTTTATTACGATGTAATTAAACTCAATTCAACTTAAAGTATTCAACACGAAAGGTTTGCCCAGTCTTTTCGCTTCTTCAACTCAGATGGAGAAAAGTACTCATCAGTCGAATCCCTACTAAACGAGCACCGTCTCTTAGGCAACATGTACGTAACGAAGTGGCGTTTGGAACAGAGAACACAACAGTCTTGCTTTCAACCGTTTGCTTAGGAATATAAAATCTTATCAATTATTCAGTGCAATAAATCCTAACAAAACTTTACTTTCAGCTTTCCAGCCATTATGATTGATTGCTGCTCAGGAGTCAAGAGTAGTTGTGGACTTGCGTACACAGTCCCCATCAAAATAGGGATTCTTTTTCGCAATGTGAGTAAAATCGCAGTGATAATAGGTGTTAGTTAAGTCTGCACCATACTGTATGGCCCCGTTGCTATCCAAACCCCGAATTCTTCTATCAGTATGACATACAATGATGTTGTATGGAGGTCGGAGGACAACGGTATTTGTATGTAAACTCTTGATTGCAGCCATAGCATTTCTTTACGTTGATCTGCATCAGGTAAATTTGATACGGATGAGGTGAAAGCCCGGAATGCCAAACCGCAGCAGCATTTACTGGTTGGTACGGTAAAGAGCACTGCTGTTGTTGCTGCAGCTGTTGTAACTGGTGTTGCTGCTCCTGTTGAAATTGTTGTAATCGTTGTTGTTGCATTTGTTGTTGCTGTTGTTGTGATGGTTTTTGAAGACGAAGATTACGCAGTTGTAGTTGCAGTTGTTCTTGCAGTTGTTCTTGCAGTTGTTCTTGCTGCTGCAAATGCAGTGTTGGTTGCGGCTGTAGCTCATAAGTTTCTTGCTCATACTGGTATCTGTATTGTTGTTGCTGCAGGTGTACAGTTGGTATGGTATAAGGGGAAAGGATACCAGGGTGTTGGGGTGGGGTATCACCAAGTTGTCCCTGGTGTGATGATAAAGTCGATAAAGTTATCTGTGGTCTAAACGTGGACGACGCTTGACCAATAGAATTTAATGGCGCTTGAGGATCTCTTAACTGTGGCTGAGCGATAGATGGTGGGGCAGGTTGCCACGATTCTTTCGTTTGCTTCTTCTTTCTTCTCGAAGCTTTGCTTATTTCGTCTGGTTTCATCCCTTGTTCTCTCGTCTTTTTTCTCCCGTTATACGCGCTTGTAAGGTTAACACCTTTCCCTTTTTTTCTTTGAAATTTTTTCCGGACACCTTCAACGAATTTGGCCAAGCAGTCAAGGTCTTCAGCTACGGCAATTGTGTCCTGACAGATACCCACAGCTTTGTAAACGCTGCACTGGCACTCGAGCTGATTTCCAGTTTTCGACGGCTTTACAATGAGAGGAACTTTGCCTAGTCTACTTTTTACAGTTCTTATTCGAGGATCATCGGAAGCTGCTTGCATAATTGCACCTGGCTCATTTAATAGGGCTTCCTCATTCTTAATCATATCTCTGAGCGTGCTGTTGGGAAATATTTCTTCTGAAATACCAAATTGATCCGCTGTGATGGAAAGACGCCGAACTTCTGGAATCGTCGAGGGCAATGGTACTACAGTCGCGCTGTCAATAATTTTAACTGATTGGGTCTCCTCGTCACTGGCTTGTCACTGGTTATTGATACTGGTGGACAACAGACATTCGTGAAAAAACGTTTCATCACCCGTTTTCGTTCTTCTGGTGACATGTCTTTCCAACTGTCATAATCGAAAGCAAATTTCTTGTACGCCTCATCCAATCTGTATGGTCCTTGCCCATATAAAGCTTTCGCAGCATCTTGATACAACCACAGAACCCTGTTCTTAAGACTGGAAACAGCTGTAGTAAGACTGACAGACTGATGTCTGTTGGAGTCTCGCTTGTGTAAGATCAAATTCTGGTAAGCTGTCTGTGTAAAATAGTACTCAGCAATATTGAACGTCATGTCAGCAAGCAAAGGAGAAAACGAAGTTTCACTTCCGGCTCTGGTACAAAAACGCATAAGGTCCGTTAGCGTTAGGTTCGTAAATGCAACGACGGCTGGCTGGCATCCTTGACGAAACAACACTTCTCTGACAAACGGATGGTTATCTTCCAAAATGAAATTGGTTTTGCTCGAGCAGCATAAGGATTACGTCATTGATCTCATCAGTAGACTTCGAGTTATTTCCATATTTGAATTTGTAATTCGAAACTTGCTTTGGGTTTCGAACTCGAACAGAGTCTGTTGTACTTTCCAAAATAGTCACGTCGGTGTCTCCTATTGATTCAGCTAATAGCCGCGGAGCTTTGGCACACGATTTGACGGCTTGTTTGCATTCCTGTTTAACGGAATGTTCAGTTGGTCTGTAGAACGGTGTGTCTTCTTTAGTTGCGTTTCCATGTTTTGATGGAACAATAGGAACAGGATTTCCAGAGCTAAAGTAATAATGAATGATAATCATCTTCAACGAGAGGTTGTATTCCTTCAGGCTTGTAAGATTTCCATGAACAGTGTTATATTCTTGTACGGACATAACAAAAATTACATATCGGGTAAAAGAAGTTAATTAGGGGTTATTTCTTGTTTCCAAAGGGGATGTCTGCACCAATGGTCTGCACTACCCTTGATCGGGCAGGGTCGAGGACATTTTTTCCAAGGGGGGGGTAAAGCCAAGAAAAATTATTTCCATAGGGGGCTAAACACTATTCCAGAGGGGGCAAAACATCTTTCCTAGGGGGTTTTGAGACAGAATTTCAAAGGGTGAAAAACCATTTTTTCCAGTTTCCAGAGGGGTAAAAATAGTGAAATACGGAGGTCCTCGACAGGGGGTTTTGGTATTAAATGTATTAGCCCATTATAGCTACAATTTTTCGTCCCAGTACATGCTCAATGGTGAATACCACGGAAAAACAAAACTAGACACTAGAAAAAAGACACTGAAATGAAAATATACAACTTGTCATTCTATTTTAAATGAATTTACCTTTCCTTCAGCATCTGATTCGTCGGAATCCATATTTAAAGCTAGTAGATATTAGATAACAAAGCGAAAGTGAAAGAAAATGAGTTTACTACCTGTATGTAAGTTGTATGTACTCGTATGTTAGTCGTATGTACTCGTGAGTTACTTGTATGTACCCGTATTTTCTCGTATGTAACTTGTATGTCACTCGTAGTATGTCACTCGTGTTACTCGTGTGGTGTTTTGGTCACGATCACACTCGAGTGGTGAAGAAGAGGAGGAAGATCCTATCTCATCAAGAAAGAAGAAAGAACCCAATAGAAAAGAGAAGGAGGGTACTACATACAAGGGAGGAGCATTCTGAAATGGTAGCTATTGTCCTTTAGTTCTCTAATGCCATTTTGAGGCGATTTTCTAGTTGATAGACTGAACATTTAACTTTAAACACATTTTTCTCAAATTGGCCAAAGTTGTCCATTTCCATCATTGCATGTAGGATATCTCAAGAAGGATTTAAGCTATCATGATGAAATTTTCAGGATAAATGTTTTGCTCTAGGAGCCAAACCTAAAAAATATTGACTAAGTTGAATAGTTTTGGAACTAGTGACAGTTGTCTTAGGGACAGCCGTATACATTTCTAATAATTGCCTGGGAAAACTGTTGTAAATGACACAATGTTGATATTTTAGGTACAACTCCTAGACAATCTTGTTAGTTAGTACATAAAAGTTATTCCAAGATTTATCTTTAATGCCTATCTAGTAATGGTGCAAACAAAATTGCATCAATTTCATGGTGGGGGGTGCTTTATCTGAGTAACCATGGCAACAATGTTTTGCAGCAACATATTTTTTTGTGAGAGTGTTGAGCCTAACAACATATTAGCAGTAGAGATACAATGGTGATAAAAGATAGAAAAAATGTTTTGTCGTTGGTGATTAACGACTAACGATTAACATTTCTATAGCACAGATTTACATATGAATATGATCAAATGCGCTTTACATCAAGTGTTATGCTTACCTAATTACATACTTAGCCTAGACTATTTTATCTTTACAACAATTGTGATATTACTTTCTTAAGAGCGGTCATCTGTAAAAATCGACCAAAGGTGTGCAATATAAAAAAATCGAAATTTTTGTTTCTTTGCCCAAATGTATGCCCAGATTAACTATTCATGGGAAAAATACTAAAAACTTAATCAAGTTTTTATTTTAGGAGAAAGGCACGATTATTTGTTTTGACGGCTGACCAGCTCATTTTAAGGCCATTTCACCACACCTCACAAAAAAATTATTTAAAAAATTAAGTGTGAAAGTAATTCAATAACTACATTAATAATATCAATGACAAACATTTCTCGATAATTCTGGGCATGATATTTGATCACTAGCAATAATTCCAATATTTTACAAAGTTTTAAATTTGAATGATTTTTCACATATGAAAATATCGCTTAACTTCAATACGGAAAATCGCATATTGCTACATGCGTTGAGGCAACAAGGTTATAACAAGATTAAACAACAACGTTTCCTCTTTTAGAAACTGTAGTAACATTTTTGGGCTACTGAAAATATAAAATTTTAAAGCCCTTGACATTTGTCCTATAGAGGTCAAAAATGACATTACTCACAAGCGTAAACACATGTTGGCCGTTTAAAAAATTCACCCGAAATTATCTTATTCGTCATTTCACTTGAAATAAACAACGTATCTTATTTTCAAAGAAACAAGAAATGAACGAATCACAGTTATATTAATTAGACCGAAACGGATTAGACCTAAACTTACTAGAATCAAATGTTTATTAATTTTAATAACATTTAGCAAATGTAAGTAATCAAATGTTTATCAATAGTGTGAAATAAACAACTTATTTTATTTTCAAAGAAACAGCAAATTCACAAATCACATGCAGTTATATAAATTCTAGAGGCCAAAAAAATTGTTTTTAGCGTTAATTCAACAGACCTACAGTTACACTTAAACGTATATCTGTTTTTCAACCGTTTTACTAACAAATTACAAGTAATCATAAACTTTTAAGGAGCTTCTCTTAGCTAAAAATACAGAAAATATATATTTTGTACATGCAGAGTTGAATAGCATCAGAATCACATCAGACATTTTACAATAAGGCACTCTCGAAGTTATACACACAAACTTTATAGCCAATGGTCGCCCTACAGGCTTGGTCTGTACAGACAAGACCTCTGTATGATATTTCTCTGTACAGATCTTGCGCTCGGTCAATAAGAATTAGTCTTAATAAGTGCTTTTAGTTTTGTTCTCAGATGAATGTGTAGTCTTGCTCTTTGTTTCAAGCCCACCCACCTGATAAGATAAACAGAATTCGTACAACCGTCACCTGGCACCCAAGTTTTGTTTAGCAGCATGAACAAGACTGAACTAAATCGCCCAAAAAGGATAGGTATGGTGCCTTGCGACGATCTGAAAGCGATTCTACGTCCATATTAAAGTAACTACAGATATGACACAGCAGCTTCACAGTGAGCCTTCCGAGCTTTTGGCTACTATAGAGGTGGCATATGTTATAGGTGTCATACATGATAGGGTGTTTAAGCTGACACTCTTCAAGGATATTTTGTTGTGTTGAGCAATAAGCACTCTCCTCTTCTACAGATTATTTGTCTCCGACTACTTCCTCTTCTGCCAATGACTTATTCTTTCTTGCAGTCCTTGAAAAATAAGACTGTATCTGTTGTGGGCTCAAGTACTCGTTTATGGTGAATCGGCGCTCTCCATCCTCGGCTCTGGCATGGCGTAGATAATTGGCGACTTGCAATGGATCAGCTTTTATTCCAGTTGCCTGACCGATCTTAAACCTTTCATCAAGATATACTTTTTTGATTGTCATTAAAGCATGCTTTTTTCCTTGATTGCTTTAATGCCCACCCTTGAGGTAAGGGTTCTGCAGATTGTACAACACTTTGTTTTTCACGAGAAGGTTGAATTCCTCTTTGTCTTCATCGTCGTCTTTGGTATCATCATTCATATCTTCCCCACCATCTTCTTTTGCGTCGTGTTCTTGATTTTTAACAGAGCTCTCTATTTCAGTTGCGACATCAGGCGTTTCAGTGAAAACGACATGAACTAAAGAATAAGACATCATAAATCCTCTGAGGGTTTATCTATTTTCAACACAATTAAAGGAACTGTAAGACAATAAAAATTTAAAGCTACGTAAAAAATTTTCTAGTGCCGGTAATACGAAAAAATATATATTACAATAGTAGAGATCTCGCCTAGTAGGGCTGGCACTCCTCTAATATAAATGCAAACAATCTTTAGTAGGGAATTCAATTATCATGCAGGATCTTGCCTAGGAGGGCCAGCCCTTAATGTAGGGCTCATATAAACACCTTAAGATACAGTTATCTGAAAAAGGATGACGGGTCGAATTCTGACTGTACAACTAAAAGACACATCACAGATAACTTTATGACACATACCAGCCGGAGATGTATGGAATGAAATTTTTCCTAGCATAAGCCGACATCTTTTGCAAATTGCTAGAGTAAAAAAGGTGAATTATGTAAAATTGAACAGCTAGACATGCAAGCCCAAGATTCGCTTCGGGTTCAGAAATATCAAGCCCAACAACTAAACATTCATTTGAAATAATTAAATTTTCTAACGCATGCCACGAGAATAAGTAAAGAGTAACTGATAGTCGAGGGTCTCGGATAGTGGGAACAGGTAGTGGATTACTAGTACGTAATAAAATTTCATGGAGTTCAGAGTTTTATGGGTTATTTCTCTTTACATTCTTTATTCCTATAAATTTCGCTGCACTTTTTAATTTCACAATTTAAATTTGAATGCAAAAGTTGACGATCTCTTTTACGAACGGTGACAAACGTTTATGTATGCTGATCGTCTTTATAGTTTATACCACGAACGATATGTTACCAACTTTGGCAATATTAAGCATTCAATCAAGTAGTCAAACTTAGCTGAAGTTTACAAGAAATTGCTGTGGGAATTTAATAAAGATCATTTTTGGCAACCTTTTGGCAACAAATACATACATTGACAAATGTGCCGAATTTTATACCACAAACCAGCCTCGTACCCAGACGCTTTAAGGAAAAGAAAAAACTGTCAACAAGTGATGTACCAGCTAACATGTTGGCCAGTTTCCCATGTAATCGCATTTTGTTTTTGCAAACAAAGCCGCGGTATAGGGTAAATTGTCTAACCTGGGCAAACCGGGAAAACTTGAAAATGAAAATCGGCCCTACAAAATATTCTTTTGTGAAATCGCGAAAATAAAGTTGCGCAAAATATGCATCTCAACAATGAAGCATTAGATCCGGTCAAATATACTGACTATTTGCTACAGTCTAAAATCTTTCATTGTACCAAAAATAAAAAAATTATGTAATGCCAAAAACATTTTATCAAAAAAATGGCATTACAGAATTTTTTTAGATATTGCTTATTGTTAGTCTGTCTTGCAAATAAAATAATGCACGGAAAAAAATTGGGGGTCACTGTGCTTCTTGGTGGTCACTGGCTATTTTAGAGTGAATTTCGTAAGCCTATGTTGCCATAGCAACGAACTATGTGTTACATCAAAATATATGATGACCCAGATACCTGATGAATAAAATCTAAAAATATGGAGTTTAATCTTTCAAAGTGTTAGTGTTTGAACACCTTAATTTTTGAAAACTGTATCGAGCCACCTTAACTGTGTTTATCCTAACCCAACCTTGTCAACTTTCCCTGTGGGAGAAACCGGAGCGCCCCGACAAAATCCACGACTTTCGGCAGAGCATTGACCGACTCTTTTCACATCAGTCCATTGTGAGAATCGAACCCACAAACTCAGAGGTGAAAGGTGTTGCCCCTGACGACTGCACCGCCGACGCCCCTGTGATACGGTCATTTGAAATTTCGTTAAGCATCACCTGACATTGTTCATATGCATTTTTGTAGTAGTGTTTGTATGATTTGATTATTTCCTCACTAAATTCGACATTCTGGACAACATGCATATCATTCTCATCCCAATCCACCTGTAACTGTTTACCCTTAACTTCTTGAAGTAAAAGCAGAGAAGAATGTTTATTATTTTATTGTAAACACTAGACTTCGTCACAGAGCCAAGACATGTTGATCCAGCTAAGGCAATTTGACTTGTTCTGCCTTTGCAAACAGTGTTGAGAAAATGTCCCATTAAATGAACTTTCTCTTTTAAGACAAACTTTTCATTTGTAAAATCATGTATTCAGGATTTATATCATACTTAAATGCAATCTTTACTCTTTGTATATGAACTGGCTTCTTTCAATACTTTGGTGGAAAATGTTTCTATCAAGTCTGTCCTAAATACATCAATTGCTGCTTTTGAAGCTGCTTTCTGGGTTTGTTGTGGCAATATTTTGAGCTAATGCTTTTTCTCTCCCCTCGCACTTGTACTCATTAACTTTACCAGTGTTTTGATATGCAACAAAAATCTACAAGTTAAATACAAGACAACAACACATAAGCTAACCGGCAACGGTTAAAGTTAAAGTAGCAAACCATAAAGCTTTCGAGAGGTACATATATTTGCAATATACATTCACAAGTATGTCAAAAGTACCTTAACAAGAGATTCATTGGGTTTTTAATAGATTCATTTAAATCATTGCAACTGGGCTCCATATCATCTAAACATTTTCTAAACATTTTCTCGTTTGGAGTGTGCGTGTTTTTTGCGCTTATGTTGGGGCGTAGCACAAGGGGAATTTGCACACCGTTTGATAATTTTGTCCGTTGTTTCAATGGTTTTGTTTACAGCATTCTGTATGAAAAGAAAGCTCTCAAGTGTAAGTTGTAAATATTTTCCTAGCACATGTTCTGCATGAACTGTTTGGCATTTTGATCCAATGTCAAACAAATTCGTTTTAGATGGTAGTTCAAACAAACATTCTTGAAATTAAATTCCTTGTTGGATGATCTCTTAAAAATTGGTACTGAAGGGATTATTTTCCCATATATCAACCCTACATTTTTGTCAAAAAGTGACACAATTTAGAATATGAAGGTGATGTTCTTTTATAAGCCTTTGTTGGAGTACCATTCATATTTGCCAAATGATATTGACTGTAATTTGATACTTGGTAAGAGGAGAATGGCTGGGAATTTTTTATTAATTTATGCAAGGGGCAGAGCAAATAGTGGGAAATGTTTAATTAATGTATGCAATTTTGATGTTTGATGGCAGACTCTCTTTCCAGTACTCGCCTCACCATTAACAAATCACCCCACCACTAAGAACATCTGCTTGCAGGCTAGGAGCAACAGCAGTCGTGCCACAGTATTTGGATTCCTCTTTGATGATATTTTGGTGGTCACAATTAAGGACCTTTTGCTGTGCTAGTTCAAATAAATTACCCCTATTAAACAATAGTGTGCCTTCTGTTTTGCTCAATTCAAACAAACCAATTTACAATGCTTGTATATCATGAGAGGGTGTATTGTTTGTTGAAATTTCTATGCTAATATGCATGAAGCTACATACCTTGACTTTGTTCATGTTTATGGTCCATATCACAAAAGATAGCTATCCAGAAATTGATACATTTGCACCGTAGATTTACCAATATTTACAAAATCATTGAACTTGCCCACTTGAGCCACAGGCATCTTACCCTGTAGTTTTATCTCTATAATAGTATATTAAAAACTTGTAAAAACACACAACGTTTTGATCAATTTCTATTTACAAAATATATAGAATAACAACTGTTTGAAATTACATGTGTTCTCCGGACGATTTCAGGGAGAGCCTGCCAAGGTGGGGTTAACGACAATAAATAATACTTATTATAAAATACAACAATTATTATATTTAAGTATTATTTCTTGTTGTTAACCCCACCTCGGCTGACTCTTGCCAAAATCTTCCAGAGAACATATGTAAGTTCAAACAGTTATTATATATATTTTGTACATAGAAATTGCTCAAAATGTTACATCTTTTTATGGGTTTTAAATATACTATTATATAACAGGGTAAGATTGGATAAGGTACAGGGTAAGATTTGGTTCAGGGTAAGATTGGGCTTCTGTGCTTGAGCCCACACGCAATTAAAAGATTGCACTGTTTTGTATAGCACTTCCAAAATGACACTTCCAAAATACATTTCGTGTTCCGTGATCTGGTATCGGAGGCACAGTTTCGGAATAAAGTTAAGGCAAAATGAAACAAGGTAAAAGACATAAATCACTGTCATAGATTCATAGAATTAAAATAGGTATGATTTTATGAACACTTATACTTCTTTATGGATGAAAAATATACCATATATAAACAACTTACAGTTATTCCTTCAGAATTTATAAAGTTACTTACTCTGGGTTATTGTAATGAACACTATTGGAAAGAACATGTTTTCTGGCATTACTGTATCATCTTCATCTGATTCCCCTTTGCTGGCGGTCAATGCAATGTGAAGGCATCGTCCGACTGATCGGATCTGCATAAACATACACAATATTACAAATAATAATACATATTAAAAATAAGAGCCAGCTACGGGCTTGCAATGGAGAACTGTTTTGATGAGAGGATTAATCTTCATTGGCTTGATCTTGACATATTTTACAGCTCTGGTGTCGGGGATATCACTGCATAAAAATATAACATCAGGGTATATTAAATTGTATATTTAATTGTATATTTAGGACATAGAAAATACTCAGAGGAGGAATGAGGGTCTTCCTCTCAATGCGCCCTTCGATTATCGTTGTCCTTGGGACGCACAGTATTTACGATCAGTTGTTTCAAATGTAAATATCTCCAGACATGTTTATTCTCTGGCAACAGGACACGCGTCATTCGATAGCTTATGACTTCCTCTTTAAAATTATATTTAGTTTTACCGGTTCATATTACATATCCAAATTAATTTGCATAGATGTTCATAAATTATCTAAAAATTTTACAATTATTGTTGAAATAAATCGGAATTGCCAGAGCAGGATTATACAAAAGTTGTAGTTCATGATAAAAGGAATATTGTATCTACATAGCATGCACTGAACCGAAGATATTAATCTGCAAAGTCTTATAGAGATATCGCTATAGAGTTAAAAACTGTTGAAATATATTGCGATTTTTGCTGTGAAGATCTCGTTTTCTCAAAGGTATGTTTTGATAACTTTTCTGTTTAGTAATTTAATAAAATAATTTTGAAATAATTTTGAATATACATCACATTTTAGTTATGTTAAATTCCCATTGTATTTATGCATGTGTTGGGTCAGTGAACATGACCTTAAAGTGGCATTGAAATATTCATGAGTAAATTATACATTTTTACAGGAATGTTTACTCTTTATAGTGATACTTTAAAACATGAATTTACTCCATAAAACCGAAGAGTTATCGCGGTTTGAAAATGAGCTATTTTTACTATATTCTAACCCTGATGGCAGGAATATACCGCCTGGAGGTGGTTTTTGCATGAAGAAAACTACTGCATGTGTTGCTATTTTCTATAATTTTGAAAATACACATGTGTTGCTACTTATTTTATTTAATTGTTACCTTTATGGTGGTTAGGTTTAGTTATATTTGAGTACATTTTATTGTATTTTTTCATTTATAGAGTAAATTGCGCAGTATTATAATAATGGCAACTAATAATAGCGATGCTGTCATTAGTGAGGAGGAAAATGAAAGTGCTAAGCGTGTATATACTTCTATTGGTGATACACCAGGGAAACCAAATTGAAAAACAAAGACTTTCTTCTAAGGATGATTCAACAACCAATCGATCTTTGTTTAAGAGTTCCACAACATCACCAAAGACAAAGGTATAAATTGTAATTTGTATATTCAGTTATATGCAAGTATAACAGATCTCTTTGAGCAGGACTATATGGGGTTGGCAAAGAATTACAAGAATTTTTACTTGTGCCACAGTGCCACTCTGTCAGCAGCAATGTCTTTAATACCTCCACCTGAGGGTTCGCATCAATGACCTGTACATAATAATCGTTTGCATGCAATTGCTCAGAGCAATCTCCTCCCAGTCCCAGTCAAAATTGCAATATTGTGCGACAATATTGCAATGTTGCTAGCAAGCTAGAGAACATCTGATTTTACTGTAATAATTATGCTGAGTGGTTCTAAGAATTATTTAAGCATTTAATATTTTTGTTTTATAAAGTTTCCTAGCGGAAAGATTAGGCTGACTCCTACAAAGAAGTCCCCAGTAAGGGTCTGTTCATATGGGGAGAAGTTATCTCGGTTAGCGAGAAAACATTTCGACTAGCCAAATAATTTTGTTTTGTTCATATGGAGAAACGTTATCCCGGTTACCGGGTAAAGTTTCTGGCTGTGACGTAGCACTTGTGTGACGTGCAAGGCGGGAAAAGTTAAAAAACTTTAAAATACCACATTTTAAAAACAAATATGACTGCTTTGAACTTACGTTACATAGTTGGATTAATCGTAAACAACCTTGTTCAAGTTTCTGTACTTATTACTAAATTGCAAGGCCATTTTGTAAAGTGTAAATTGAAAAGTTGCTGACACGACAGGGAAAGTTTTGGATATGTTGTGTTCATATGGGAAAAACATTATCCCGGTCACCGAGATCTCGCCTGTCAACAAGCGAGATCTCGGTACATGGGAAAATTTTCGTCTCATATGAACGCAGTGTAACTTTTCCTACTATATTCATAACAAGGCGAGATCTCGCTTGTAAGCTTGTCGAAATGTTTTCTCTCTAACCGAGATAACTTCTCCCCATATGAACAGGGCCTAAAACATCATAAGTGGACTTTGAGAAAAACAAAGCATTTATTTAATTCATATCAATTGCTAAAACCTATCCAAAATATGGACAATGTTCTGCGGTCCAAGAGTGGCCATCGTTTAGATGAGTGCAAAACTAATTTTGAAAAAAGTTTGCAAAATGGAAGTCTTCTCTAGTTCTCTCGACTTGAACTTGCGCATGTGCATAACTTACGAAAAGGTCCAGTCCAGTCCATGACAACCTTTGTGTCAGCTTATCACAAATATCTTTTTTACTTCATGGAAGATGATGGCATACTAGACTGTCACGACGAACGAGACTTGTATGCTTTGCATTACGTTTATCTCCCAGCCATTCAAGCATCTTTGAATGAATTTGTTCGTCAGTGGAACCACCATGGTCTACGTACTGTGCACAGCATGGCACCACTCGCCACCTGGTACTCAGAAGTCGACACCGGTATCGACGGTGTTGATATAGGTGATATTACTTTATATGAGATCGACCCTGATGGTCCTGTAAGTGATATCGAAACTGATAACATGGTTATTGTACCTGAAAACAAAATACATCTTACCGAAACACAGATGAATGACTTCAATCGTCTCGTACCAAATCGTCTTGTTGATGATGGCAGCCACAGGATCAATCATTGCCGCAGAATTCAAAACTATTTAAAAACACAATACTGGTGATGGTAGGAATACCCAAAAACTACTTTCATGAAAGGAGACATACTTGAGAAAATGCTGCTAAACAACTCCAAGACATCATCATCTTTCAAATCTATCTCACCTATTAGGCACTTTTTTATAATATCCTGTTCCTCCTTCAACACATAAGTGTAAAAGGAGTCAAGAAAGCATTCTTTGGTCAGGGCTTCTTCGCGAAACCCAAATACGTTAATTAGTGCAGATACTTAACCACTGATTTTTCTGATAGTCATGCCTAATAGAGGGCACTTTCTCTGCTGCTCCTATTGCCAGCAAAATTGAAAATTCTTTCCAGAATAGGCTTAAAACATCTTGTGTCACACCAGATCCACGACTCTTTTCCGGATTACCATTATCTCCTATGAGCACAAATGACAGTTTGCAATGGAAGATGGCAGGATTTCCGAATTCGGAAATCATTGTTTTTAAAATATTGCTTCTAGGTATGACAATCTCCGTATACATTGAGGAAGCAGTTGCTCAGAGGAAGATATTAACTGTGATAAATCCTCATCTGCATTGAAGAAGAAATCTCCATCATCAATAACTTCCTGAATAACTTGTCTTTCTTGTACATCTGCACCTTGTATTAAAAAAACAAGGCATAATATTTTAAGTAGAGCAAAGTTGCTTTTATACTGGTGAAAACCAAAATGATCACATGATAGAAATAGAGCAATCAAATTAACTTCCAGGCAAAGGGCCCCGGCCTTTACTCAAAATGTTGATGTTCAGCTTATTACCATTTGCATTCAACCTTGAAGCTTGACGATTTTAATGCGTTTGTTTACTTTTTAAATGTGAACGTTTGGTCATGCCCCGTGTCACTTTTGACAATGAAAGTTCCACGTTTGGTGTGAGAAATGTCCATGTTTGTGCAAAATACAAGCATGTTTGTTCGTGTGTTTGCCAAGTTATTTTGCAAGATAGAATGAAAGATATACGTTAGGATGAAAACATATTCATACTTCGCCAACAAAATCTAATTTTTCAAGCGGTGTACGTTTTGTTAGCAAAACGTTCATGTTTTGTTGGCCAACGTTCATGTTTGAAAAGTAAACAAACAGGTTAAAATCGTCAAGCTTCAAGGTTGAACGCAAATGGTAATATATTTTTCAAGTAGTTGGCACTAGCTCCATGTTTGAAACTTAAAAGTAATTTGCACATAATATATACTTTACCATCAAGGATTTGCAACACCTCAGCCTGACTTGATGAAACAAACTGATTTTGGTTATGTTCCTCCAAATGTATCCCTGTCTCCATAACATGCTGATATTGGTTGGCTTTGTTCTGGCTGTAATTGGCTGTAATCTTGTACTTGGTAAACATGGCCAGTTCTACTAATGTTACTTGCAAATGTTTGTACCATAATAGGCCATTATTCAATGGTGGACACTTTGCAAAATATTTTGGGTGCAAACTTACGTTGCCAACATATAACCACCCATTTGTTGCTGCAAATCTCAGTTCTTATCCCCGAGCCGGTGCAAAGCGCTGTGCGAGGGTACTAATTCCGCTCGGATATTTACACCCGGGTATGTGAAAACATAGCAGAATCCAAAGTTGTTCGCCGTGATGCCATGGACGGTTCAGGGTTTTCTACGTTATACGCATGATCTGGTGTGGGACACTGGCAGCTCGAGCTACGTTTGGGTTTATATTATCTGAACCCGAGGCACTGGCTGTAGTGGCAGATTGATAATGATGTGTCTGTCGATGTCTGGCCAAAACCGCCCTTACTACTTCTACAGTTTTGTTCATATTCACAACACCACCTGCCGTATTCACTGGTGCATTGTTTGACAAAGCTTGTGATAAATCACCAATTTGATGTACAATTTTTGTCAATATTTGTCTCGGAGAACCGCCGTTAGAACGCTGCTGCGACGTCATTCCGACGTGATTCCTCGTAAAAAATTTCTGCTGCAAAAATTCTCGACACTTGTCGAAATGTCTCGACCAGAAAATCGTCCACTTGGTTCTCGACTGTCCCAGAAAATTCTCGACCTTCCCAGAAAAATATTGACCGTCCCAGAAAAATATTGACCATCCCAGAAAAATCTCGACCACTTTTGTCCATCCTACCATTCGTTTAAAGACCAGACTGTGCGAGAGCTGACAAATAACAAAGGAGATGGCTAATTTTGGAATGCTTGGTGAGTAAAATATAATCATGCCAATTAAATATATATTTCTCATTTTCCATCTGCAACGACTATGGACCATAACATCTAGGCTCAAATGTTTGCCATAAATATTTAATACCCTTAAAGGGTTGGTCAAGTCCAAACATAAACATGCTATATATTTAAAAAAATATGATGTTCACAGAGTGCATGTGATGAACGAACTTGACTGCCTCTTTAAAGAAGAGACTTGTAGGCCAAAACTGTGTTAATAGATCTTATGCATTATAAAGTTTTCTTGCAATGAGTGACTATCACTGACAGTCAGTGGTATCTTGCTATAACATATAGTACTAGGAAAAATTAAGTGGGGCTGGTGACAATTAATGTGACACATGCCTTACAAATTTCTTCATTCGCCAATTACATTACCAGAATTTGTTTTGCTTCACATTGTTTGAACAAATTTATGTAGCCACCTTGTAGACAGTAGGATTTATAAGTCCAGTTTGTGATACATGCTCACAATTATAATTATTCTGAGATACACTAGTACTTATGATGTGACTTTAGCGATAATTTCAATTGAAGTTTACCAGGTTACACAGTCACTTAATTTTCTTGTTCCAATTACATAATTAGGTTTTGTCACTGATGGGGAATTTAACAGCTTGAGAACTAAAGGAGAGACACGCCCATTACACCTGGTGCAACTGATAAGAGATGCTAGTGAAAGTGTCTTTATTGAAATTCCTTTTGAGGACAGGAGGTACTGTACTGTAATATTATCTATTTACTATGCCCATATTATGCTATTCATTTTTAGACATGCAGCAAGCCATAAATTTGCCTTTTGGGAATATGCATTAAAACCTTATATATTATTATACCCCTCTATATATATAGTAATAAAACTATCCTTTTGATATCCTTTTAAGTTGATGGAAATGGAATGCCTGTTACAGAAAAGGTCGACCTAGCAATACCTTCTAATGTTATCAACCTACTACATAACTTGAGACATGATGGATTAAGTCTATTTGATGCTCCAAAATGCACAAGTCCTTAGTTCCAGAAGGATATGAACCTTATCCATTCAGAAATGGAGTGGAAGAAAGCCAGGACGATATGCTTAAATGCTTAAATCCATTGTTGCAACATATCGATTCAGGACAACTGTCGCCAAAATTTTTCAACCTATCTTTATATCCCAGAGATCGTTGAATGGACTGGCGAGGCATTTCATGAAAGGGAAGATCAATGCCATATTCTAAAAAACATTTGGAAATATACAAGGGAAGTAGGGCCACCTGGAACCAACTTACAGGGCTTTGATGATGTGATGCATCATCCAAAAACTGGATAGACATTTGCAGCCCTTACTGGTGAAAGAAAACAGTCTGTGGTTGACGCTGAAAGAATGTTATCGCACCTTGTTGCCAAGTTTCTTAGTGAAAAAGGTTATGAGAAGGAAGGGAGAGTATGTTAACATTGTTGCAGGTCTTTCCGAATTTGAGCGATGCAGAAAGAAACTACGCTATGCTCAACATGGTTTTGGATGCCATGGCATAAGACAACACCTAATTTTGGTACCATTGACATCAACAGGTATAATTATGATAGAAACATGATAGCTAGCTGCTTTCTTTTTATTTTAAACACACTGAGATGAAAATGTTTACTCATTACTTCAATATATATGAAAATATGTAGAATTGTTTCAATATTTTGTTTATTTTCTAGACCAATCAAAGGAATTTGTGGGTTCTCAAGAGAGACTGTGATTGCTGTCACTACCAACATCGAAAGCATTGAATATCGCAGAAGAGAATCTGATAGAATTGGATATCGAGAACATCCTTGAGCTGGCACTTCAGATGATGTGGAAGCATTTATCTCATTGTTGCACCGTTTCCTTGGCAATATCTTTACAGTGAAAGATATTAAATCTTTATGGAGGAAAGTTGTGAGGTATAGTATACACACTGTACATGAAGGGAAATGCACAAAGTTTATATATACATAAGACATATTTTCCTTTAGACAGTATTGCAAATGAATTGACAAAGATTTGCCATTTTACTACTGGACAAGCGATGAGCACTTCAGAGATTTTTTAATGAAGAATTGCCAAGTTTTAATGAAGCTGATGAGATCCCGGAAGACATAGAACCAAAATATCATCCACTCCATCTTCACAGGCTAGCTGTCAACAGACGAGAAGACTCCTCCATACTCACAGCAGGGCATTGTCCGTCATCGTCATAAAATGGTCCAGTGTTAGACAGAGTAAAATACTCTAAAGTAGGGACACTCCTTGGTACATTCCCAGCTAATGGGTTGACCTTGAAAAACATTTTTTTTACTAGGAGCAACTACTGTACACTGATACTTGGCTTGTTGAATGTGTTTTGGAATATGTACAGTATGCTATGTGGTTGGTAAGTATGAAGGTACCATATTGATACAAATGTTGGTGTTGTGTAATGATGATCAATATAATTATGCTGATGATAATTATATTTATTCAGGGTGCCATGTCTCCGAAGAGTTTTTCAATGAGGCCCTGTTTAAGATATACATTAACAATACAATATAAAAAGAATTAGTAAGAATTAGCGTAGCTACGTAAGGTAAAGCTATTTAAAAGTACTTAAAGAGTTAGTATCCTTTATAGCAGATGGAAGAGTGTTAAAGTCATTAAGAGGTAAATAGCCAAAATCTCTTGATGTGAAAATCGTTTTCCCTTCTTGTGTTATACTGAGGAATATCATTATTAATAACATAATACTGTGTTACTGTATATTACTGTGTTTAACTGGGAAAATTATGGCCTTTAATTGTTAGGACTGTGCCTCAATCTGTGCTATCTGGTCTTGGTGATACTGTTTTGGAAAACTGTATGTAAGCTGTATGCTATGTGGTGTGTAAGTATGAAGTACCATATTGTGGCAAATGTTGGCAATGATTAAGTATGGTGTTAGTGATTACATAATTATGATGCTTGCAAGTATTTATGTATTGATTTGATGTTTTTGTGAATGCAGTACTGGCATGTATGTGTATAAAAACCCAGGCTCTCGAAAATATTGTATAACCACATGCAACATATACACAACTTTCATTTTCACTTACATAACTAACAATGCAATTTATCATGAATTAGATACTGGGGCCAGTTGTTGAAACATTTGATTAACGCTAACACTGGGGCGGGTTTACTTTCAACCCTCTGTTGTGTACTTCTGTACCATTGTTTGTTTCATAACTATAGAAATGAAACTACTTTTGATGTAGAAAAGATTTCTGGAATAATGTATTCAACTTTATAAGCAGGCTGTTGGGAAGTTCCCCAGGTTAGGCTAACAAGCTTTTGAACAACTGGCCACTGTTCATACAACAATTTGTCCTAGCACTAAATGCAAATCTAAAGAATAGTATTTTGAGTAATTGCCACCCACATCTACAAATGACATAACCTCAGCATGTGTGCTTGGCAATTGTGCCCTATGTTTCTACTTTACTCTCGATTGCCTAATAATAATGCCAGACCATTTTACTCATCAATAGTAGGGTACTGTTCAATTACCGATACATGTGCATAATAATTTATTATGTTCGCAGTTTTTATACAGGTGTTGCCATTACATTAGAACTTGACAAGGGGTGGCTAAGATGGTGTCATTTTTGTAGGTAATGCAGTAAATGCACATTTTCATATTTGTTTTAATCCATCTTACACTATCTATGTGTTTTGGTGGAATGAAAATGACCAGCATACAATAAAAGCACCATTTTCATGTGTATTACCATATGCTTAATCCCCATGCATATTGGTGGAATGAAAATGAAGCAACAGTTTTTTAATATAGACTCAATTTGAATAAATCAATTTTTAATAACTGTGTCTAGTTATTGCATGTTGCCTTGGTTGCATATTGATTGCTTTGGTCTACAGGGTAAATAAATTCCTCAATGGAATGTAACTAGTACACACAAAGTCGTCACTAGTAGTCACAAAGCAATCATACTGCACATACAATAAAATATAGAGTAGCAGAAAATCCAGCTAGACATTTGATGGTAGGAACCAACTTGCCAGATAATGATTGTTCTATAGTACCAGTAATCCAGACGTGTATCTATAGTACCAGTAATCCAGATTGATAGTGGATGCCAGGTAGCCAACTTGCCATGTAAGGATCATTCCCATCTAACTCTATGTGTTGTCTTTGATAGAAATACTGAAAGATAAACAGAGGAAAGCAGCAACTTTTATCTGTATTAAGAAAGTTATAATAGGCATCACCACAATTTCATCCAATCCTTAAACCCGACCATCACAAACCAAATTTAATTGCATCTCAGGCATATCAATAATGCTCAGAAAGCCAGTGTATTAAACTTATATCTTTAGCTGTGTATTTTGATAAGAAGCTCATGTAAAACTGTGGGTGGCAAAATGGGATAGTGGCAATACGAAACGTATGTAGATTATCACCTTTCATCTCCTGACATTCTTATCTCCATCTCTTCATTTCTGAACATTCACATCTTTCATCTCTATGTGTGAGTCATCTTTGACAGAACTACTGAAAGAGAAACAGAGCAAAGCAGCATCTTTTATCTGCATTAAGAAAGTTATAATAATAATAATAGGTATGACCACAATTTCATCCAATCCATAAACTCGACCATCAACAAGTCTGATTATATGAAATTCCCATCCGGCATACACCTTTAATTGCAGCTCAGGAATATAAGTGGTCCTCGTTTCACAATCAGTAAGGATGCACTGTACAATAGTTTTTTTCTCTCTGTACGCATATGTCCTTTTGAAAGTATCTAGTCTAATTGAATGTACATCATTTCGATGCAGAGCATGTTTGAGTTTAGGAATTTTGTTTAATCCACAATAGCCAATTATATGCCAGATGTGATTGTGAAACACTAAAAATTTCAATGCATTTGTGTCTTCAACATTGTCTGGTTCATGTTCCACTTTGAATGTCAACTCTAGGTTTGATGACTTTCTCCACATGCATCTTGTAGCGCCACTTGGTATCTGTTCTGTTGCAAATACATAGATATAGCATCCGAACTATTGTTCTCATCATCAGACATTTCATCATCCACATTGTCACCAACGGCAGTATCTTCCACATCCAAAATTTCTGTCAATTGTTGAATTTCCTCAACTTCGTCTACATTCACTGCCTCAGTTTCACCAACACTAGCAACACTAGCAGAGGAGGTCGGACAAGCAAGCCGCAAAGCATCATGGGTCTGAGTGCCTAAATCCACATGTGGAACAAATATGGAAGCATTCGAAAGACAAGAGTGTCAGGCTGCGATACTTCGTGAAAATAGCATGTAGCTGTATTATTGCGATCCTCATTATGACTTATGTTTTACTTACCAAGTTTACCTTTTTTAAAATTGCATGGGAGGTGCTGTCATTTTAGCCTTAGAAATAATCCGTCTGGGCGAAGGAATCATGTTTTTCCCAATAGTGAGGCTTTTCATTGCTAATTTTAGAGATGGCAGTGTATGAAATAATAATTTTGTTATGATTTTGTGGAAAGAGATTTACTTGAGTGGTTGGCTGGTCTTGAGCCTGTTCAGGATGGATATGATAATGAAAGAGGTGATCAAGGTGATAGGGCAGAAAATGATGACGAGTTAAGTGATGAGGAGGAAGAAATCACCCATGCTGTACCATTCAAGTGCATCGGTGCTGCTCATGAGTAAACTACCAACATCATTTGGAAAAGGCATACCTCACTTTTGATGAACAAGATAAACCAGTGAATGTAAGAATATGGCCAGAGCCATTGAATCCAAGGGACACAAGTGCAATAGCAATTGATCTAGA